>LR999971.1:7500000-8750000 GCA_905220455.2 Deilephila porcellus | reverse complement strand
ACTGTGTTTGTCAATGTTGGGCATATGTTTACATATGCAGTAATTCATTTTTGAATTTCTGCGCGAAGATTGACATAAGAGGCCAAGGTTTATTCAGTGGCCCGCAATTGAAGATACCGATGTTAAGCAGCGGACTGCCACAAGCCGATGATGTTGATGATGATTTTTACGAATAATTGAAACTCACTGTGCTTTTTAGTTTTTGATGATACATAAATAATAGAGCATATATGAATGAAGCCGAAATAAAGCAGCTTTCATATTTAAAATAAATTAAAGCATCTTCCAAGAGGACGATTCTAAAAAGCATTTTTGCGGAAGTTGTGTTCACAATTAATATCAAGAATATAACTTGATTTAACGTAACAAGACCTGACCCAAAATGCTTAAATACTCTAAGATGAAATAGTTAATTGAAATTCCCGAAGCCACCGCGTAAATTAAACATAATATTTAATTTGATTTGTTATTAAGTTACCTCATCCGATTAAAATTCGAAATTGAATGTTAAAAAAGTGTTTTAGATGTATTTACCAATATAAAATAAAAAAACTTGTCATAAATAACTTATAATTTAACTTCAAGAATAGTTGCTTATCTTTAATTATAAAAGGCAATACACACATTTTTATTTATTTTTATTTTTAATAAAGCGAATACTTCAAATGATTCGGAATACTTTTATCTGTTCACATAACAAAGATATTTGAATTCTTGGTATTGTGGCTTCAAACACATACTTTCGGTGTCCAAAACTTTCATCTTCGGAACTATCTCGTGTTCGAAGGTAACATTTTCTATACACTCTTATATTTGTACCGTTTCTATGTACTGTTGTGTAGTACGATTACGAAATGTTGATATATAAAGATTTAACTTCTATTTTAATAATTTATTTCTATATGACGCACTTTAACGGTGAAGGAAAACATCGTGAGGAAACCTGCATACCGTAGCGATTTTATAGAATTTCTACGGTATGTAAGTCCGCCAACCCGCACTAGGCCAGCGTGATGGACTATATGGCCTAACCACTCTCAATCGATTCTCTCAATTGTAGAGTAGGCCCGTGCCCTGCAGTGGGACGTATATGGGCTGATATAAATTGATATAGATATGAAACTTCGAAAATTATTCTGTACAGTAATATTCGTTGAATGAGTTCACATCTTAGTATAATTGTACAAAGTTAATTCAACAAAACGACATCTAATAGGAAATTCTAGAACTACGAGTACCTTATATTGCGAGCGAAATTAGGTCAGCCAGGGATTACTTAGTACACTAAGCGCTGTAAACATGGTCAACTATTACAAATACTAGATAGGTACTTTTGATCTTCCGCGGTAGTCACGTTGCAATTATTTTACTGATAAGCGTGTTTTGAGATATTTCAAATAACATGCATACATACATCCTTCCGGAAATTCTTGCCTGAAATCAATGTATAAACTTGAACACCTAAATATTACCTGAGGTAATATTTCATTTATTTTCAGCTATTGCTTTTTTATTTATACATAATCGAAATAGTTAATTCAAAATAATATGAACTGTATAAAAAATAACTTACCAAAACAAAGGTTCTAATACACTACAAATACACTGAAAACGTCACTATACGTGATCTCATCATTTACTCAAACATTTAGCACAAATGAAAAATCTAGTTTACACCAACTTCTTTACTGAGAGCGTATTTCCCACTTTAAATGTTTTAATCAACTTGTTTTACTATTGTCACTTATAGAGTTGTTTAATTATAGTTATTGCTACGAGGGCACAAGTGTAGCTGGTCTACGGCGTAGCGCGTGGTCCCGCGAGGTGGCAGTCAGAGACGTGGTAGCGGTCGGATATGCGAATCGCGACTGACGAGCGACGGGCTACAGTGGGCTACAGCTACGAGTCGACTAAACAGCTATAGTATTATACGGGCGTAGCGTGAAACCCCGGTGCATCTATACGCACCTATCTACATTGTTGTTTCGGCTCGCGTCTGTAAACAGAACCGTGCCATCGCGTGTCGGCTTATCACAACAATCACTGATAAATATCACACATCACTACATAATAGCAACGTGTCATTTTTAACATTCCACTTTGGGTTTACCGCATTCGCTTTGCACCGCACTAGAATTTTTATGAATCACTGCAAGGAAGCGTTCCGGTGCAGAGCATATTGTCAAAATTATAATTGAAATATTTGTGTAATAACTAACTCTTTTAAAAAAATATTGCAATAAATTAACCAGATTAAGCAGATAGATACTGACGAAAGATTAAGATGAACGGTACAAATTATTAATTACGTAAAAAATCAATATTACATATAATATGAATGTGCAATCTATCCTATATTTATGTAAACTAATTCCAATTTGTATACTGTATAAATTTATTTATTAATTTTCCACCTACATTTTGCAAACAATACACCTAGACATCTTGAAGAGAATGTGTCGTAGAAAATGTGTATTTAAGTGGTGTGTACGTTTTATATTCACGAAATAGGTTAGTTGTCGGGGCGGAGTGTACACCGTACAATAATGTGTTTCTGTTGTACAAGTATTTGCCCCGGGTCTGAGTGTAGCGGCGCCACGTCGCATCGCGTCTGCTGTGGAGAATCCTAATTTCGTACTAGCTGTATGTATGTTCAGCGGCAGAGCTAGCGGTCACCCATACAATGGAGAAACCTATTTACCGACATTGATTACTTCTGTGGTTATTGTGTTCTATCTTCAACATCTCAATTGTACTCAAATGTGCAAGTACATAATTTATTACCGCATTATGTATTCTAGTATGACTTTCACCTTCAAAATAAAATACAACAATGGGAAAATATTGTCTTTCTAAAAATGTTTGAATTTAATTTTAGTTCGAAATTTAATTTGACTCAAAATCCATATCTGTTATTCATGTCTTAGGAAATCTTCTATGAAGTTAGAATAACAATATAGTTATTGCCAATGGCTTTTCAATTTATTTACCCATGCTTTCTACATTTTTATATTTGAACCGATGAACTATTTATTGTCATGGGGCATAAGGTATGCATGCTATTTTGATACGTTATCAGAAATTGTACGCCAACTATATTCGTATACTCCGTTTATTAATAATACTTATTCGTGTTGTATCAGTCATTACATTTAAATGTAACCATAAAATAACAATTTGAATACGCAGTAACAAAAATCTCCAAATAACTCTAAACTATATTAATAAATCAACAAGACTCACTTTTCAATTCTATTTTATTAAATGCAGAGCAAGGAGAATACAGCCTCCTTTACATAATTATACAAAGTAAGCCGCAAGGTGCCTCTCGTGAAATAATGACAAAACAAAATTTATTTAATTGTTTTAACATCACTCAAGTATAATTGGTATGATACCTATTATTAGTGTAATGAAATATTTTAAGCTGGGACAGCTGACCTTATAAAGGTCGTAAAGAGTGACTGGGTGTATGATTTTTCCAATATGTCTCTATGGAAATATTTCGATTTCTGTAATTAGCGGAAAGGAAATCAGGGCGCATCTCTAGGCCATCCAGTGCCGTCCATAATGCAAATAACAATTACAAAGATTATTATTATTTTATTAATTATAAAGAGGCTTTACCGGTGTAGTATTTGACAGGAGTACAGTTCGACTGCAATAGTGTCTGGTTGGACGGCAATTAACACCGGCATACCTCGGCATACCGGAATTTCAGTATGCCCCGGAAAACTGAAAGCTGAGCTTGACAGCTTTTCTCTCGTACAAAACAGGCAGTAGACTTCCTGATTAAGGATTTGGTGGCGATGAGAATAATGGAACTTGTTAATAAGATGTGTAGTAACCACGCATTATACACGAAATATGAGCATATTTGCAGAGATAATATTTTCTTTCTCTTCAATTATGTTCGCTATTCAACAAATAGTTCTTTATATTAATTCTATGACATCGTATTAACATCATGCACTGTTATGAAATGATTTACAATTATCGCACCAAAACCTTAATCCGCTAATTACCAAAATGTAATTTGCGCTTTTATAGAATATTATTTAAGTTAACACATTAGCACCTACGGAACTCATAAGTGAAAATAAAAGCTAGTGAGAAGCCAAATGAGGTCAATATTAAGCGCACATATTATTCCAGTTCTTTTGTCGCGAATATGAGTTACTTTATTTTTTGCCTTAAAATATATTTATCAAAGGGCAATATTTAAAATTTTATTACATTTTGTTGTTACGCGTCCGACACGTTTATCTAATATAGTCTATAATACGTGTACCGTTTTATGTCAAAATTTTGACCACCTTACATGATTTGTGCGGCTTCCAAAATTTGCTGTGGATTGAAAGAAGCCTATGTTCATTATGATAGTTTGATGTACAAAATGTAATTTTTGTTACGGTTGAATACTGGTTTATTTGTTCACTGTTGCACATGAATACGCACGAGTCTGAGAACGCGAGAATCTTATCGACTGTTGAGGAATGGGTACGCTCGATTCACAAAAGCCTCAACTCGAATGGTTTGGAAAATATAGAGGAAAACTGATTCCGCAAGGAACTATTTGGTTTTACTCATCTTTTGTCAACGCCGGGCCTCTAAAACATTATAAGCTTGCTATGTATGCACACATTTTATTTAGAGTTTTCCTGCCATTCTTATCATCAGGGAATCATCGGATTGTTAACAAAGTTAAATCAACAATAGCTAACAGTTTCTATGTCTGTATCAGCCCATAAACGTTCCACAACAAGTCACGGGTCTCCTCTACAATTGAGAGTACGATTGAGAGGGTTTAGGCCATATCGTCCGATATACACCATGCTGGCCTAATGCAAATTTAAAATCATGTTTCATTAATACAATCTTTTGACTATATTATGATTGCTTAGCTAAGTAGGCTAGATTAGTGTATAGTTATGAACTGGCGCTTAAACATTTGCGTTTAAGTCGTGGATTAAAAAGCTAATCCTAAAAGGTGTGCTAAGTAGTGCTGTAACCGACAGCATAAGCTGGAATTACTCGCTTATGTCGGAATTCTAATTCAAAAACGCTTATCAGATTAACACCGCTGTAACTAATAGTTCATTAGTCAAAAATACGTTTTTTTTTAAACTGGCATATAACATATAATATGTGTCAAAAACCGTAAAAATCACGTAATATTTGTCAATTATTTGCTATACGAATGATAGTATTTAACAAGTTTTCATAGATATCGTAAGAGATTTAATTTATTCAGAGAGAACAATTTACTAATTCCGTACAAACGTTACGTGCCGATACTGCAGTTATTATAGTATTAATATGCAATATCACTTCCACAAACGATTTAAGAATATTTCTCAGAAAAAGCGAGTGTAATAGCATATTAATATACGTTACCGAGGGTATTAATAGTACTTAATTATATTACATCCGCTAAGGGCCCTTATAAGAATGCTCAAGGTTGAAAAAGTTTGCAATGTCGAATCGTGTAGAAGGATCTCGGTTATTATGCTGAAGTGGCAGTTAGGACGCACACGAAATTACCTGTTTAATAGAAATTTCTAGAAGAATAAAAAATATAGCTGTGCATTTGCATAGAATTCTATTTCTTGGTATAACGTTAGTCCTCATATTTTTGAAAGATTTTTATCTTATCGCAGTAGAAATACTTCGGAGAAGTTCAGGTTCAGCAGTTGACAATTAGTTATTCTGCAACATAAAAAAATCGGGGACTATTTACCTGAAAAATAATAGGTTATTTGGTATATCAGCAGTTCGTAAAGCTGAAATTAGCAATAATCGAAAGCAAGTCATTAGTCTTGTAGTTTATGGAAAAATATAAACTTTTGTTGATTAATACCCAGAACATTTATGTATATTCAACTACTGTGTGGAGTATAATTTCAGCTTGGAATAAAAATGTATAACCTCGTAAAGTTAGCTAAGAAGAAAAATATCAGTACATTGGTGTGAAGTTACTGTCAGTGCGAACGTATTATACTGTTAACGGCTCCAGTAAGTACCCCAACTCGCTATTTTATTTCCAAATTAAAGCCATCGACGGGACGCCTGCTGACCTTGTGAGGGTTCATATACTTAATATAGTAAATGTACAAACATTCGGTCATGTATGTTTAGTGTTTGGAAGTCATGCCAAAGTTTCCGGGTCCAATAGAATGGTAAAGTGCTTAAATGACGGGGTTTAGATGTTATTATGATTGATTATTCTTGAGATTTAAAACAATCGCCTTATAAACAATTTCTTCATATAAAATATTACTTAGGAACATACATACATAATCTCACGCCTTTTTTCAGACATGGTAGGCAGTGGTGCTACCAGGACACCCACATTTCGCCTTGTATGTTCCGTCCCACGATGTAATAGGGGGCTAGCCTATCGCCATATCGGGCACAAATTCCTGACACCGGGCTGATAATGAACAGAAAAATCCAATATCACTTTGTCCGACCCGGGATTCGCACTCGAGACCTCAGCTTTGTAATCGTACTGTAGTAAAAATACGCCACCGAGGCAGGCATAAAATATTTAGTTAATAAATTTCGATTTTCGAGGTCGAGGTAAATTTGACCAAATAAATTCGACGTACACTATGAAATAATCATGTTATACATGTAGCAAAAAACTAAGACGTCCATAAAATATGAACACTAAACATGATGACATAACTATTATAGATTATCTAGTATTCATCTCTACCAAAAAAGGATGCTTTTCGGATAACACCTATTGTGATCCCATATTATTCGGCAAAGTAACAAATTAACTTCTGTTCATTTATTCAAGAATCTGTCCGAGAACTACTCACTAGAAAGTTCTTTATTTATTTATTGTCCACGCTCCCTTCCAATATCGATTAATGCCATTGACTGAATATATTCTACCGATAGACGAGACACGTCAAAGAAATAAAGTGCCTCCGTATTTTAAAAGCACACTGATATAATACATCACTTACCTGGTATTTTATTAAAATATTGTAACCTCAGACGATTTGCTTTGGGTTTGACGGCGAAACATTCATTTATTACTTTTAAACGAATGCGATAAGGCGTATTGCACTGTCACTGCCACGAAAGCAAACTGATTCATGTGCGGTGCATGCACCGCAAGTAGTTGGGACACATTTTTTTACTGAATGTATTATCTAGTGTAACATTGATATCGATGATTAATGCTTTACGAGTGTTCAAATGTATTTTTATCACTTACCGGGAGGCTATTGATCTGCACTGCACGTGATCCTGACATGGAATTTTTTTACCATAAAATACTAATAAACATTATAATGACTACCGAAAAATAGTAAATTTAATATAAATATTGTAACAAATATCTTCTAAATAGAGAATAAGTACGATGTGTATTGACTTGTCATAAGTGCTATTAAATTGCCTACGTGACCAATAAACGGATTTCATTTAATTTCATATAACCTTCGCTTCATCAATATCTTTATCTCGTCCACTCATGCTATTTCTAACCTGTCTCTTTTCCAAGATCTTATTGTTACAGAGTTGGTGCAGTAATCCACTATCAAAAATATTAACACGAAAATGTGTCTGAAATACCCTTGGTCCTGGTCATCGTAATGGTAGGTCTATAATGCATTCGAAAAAGAGGAAGCGAGAGAAAATGTCTCTCGTCGGTATACATCATGAAGCAGGTATGGTGGAATACACATATGAGAGTGCCACTATTCCGGTTGAACTGCTTTGACCTACAGGTACAGCAAAGCTCTACCACGTTTTCAGAGTTGATAGATTGAAATTACTCTATTCTTCCGGTTAAGAGTAAATGGACTTTATTTAAAAGAGCTTGTTAAATAAAATTCAATTACCCGAATTTAACCGTAACAAGAGAGTAATTTAAATCCAGCCTTTCAAGACCTTATTTAAGATCAATATTACGATAATAAAAGTTGACATTGTGAAAAAGATATAATTTATTTCTCAAGTACTTGTGTAAGTATCAGGGTTAATAGTAGTTACCAAATCTCTGCGTGGTCGGGTTAACAAGCCACTAAAAATTTGAACGACGAAATGTTCCCTAATATTATAAGTCTACCGTAATATATAGGGTATATCAAGACTGCGACCGAAAACGAAGCCAGGTGGTAGTATTAGTGACTTCAGACACAAAGCAAGGAAATTTTCGCAAAAAACATCTACAACTTTTTTTTTGTAATTTTTTTACTTATCGGCGTATTTGGATTGTATATGTATACATAGTTATCCTAAAATAATGATGTACTCCTCTTTATTTTTAAACACCCAATGGTACGATGACTTTTAAAAAATTCTAATAAAATATCTGTCACTGTTTTGGGGAAATTTTTATTTGCATCGTGTTTGTAACCACTAAAAGTACCACCTGGCTTCGTTTTCGGTCGCAGTCTTGATATACCCGGTATAATAATATAATATCATTTGTCGACTTATTTACTGTATAAGAAGGATGTCGTAATATAAATGTGTAAGATAATAACATAACTAATATTACGTGAATATAAAAAGATTTTCTCAGTATGCCGGAATACTTTAGTGCTCGTATTTCTGGATATAATACAATATTGTGAAAAGTGAATACTTTCCTCAATTCTGCCTTATGAGCTCGATTTCGAAGACGAAGTTGTGAGACTAGAACTCTCCTTTTGTACTTTTAATTTTCTTTAAACAGGCTCGCCTTAGTGTCTGCGCAACACCTGATTGTAATCGCCTATGCCGTCCAGACAGAGTATCGAATGACATAAGACAACGGTCCCGTGCCATTCCATACAATTATGCCGGCCTGCTAAGATGCTTCTTCACGCTACAGCGGTAGTATTATAAAAATATTAATAATATTGAACCTTCTTGAGTAATTTTAGTCTGTTATTTAAATCGAAAAGAATCTACATTCACAAACAATTCCATTTTATTTTATTTAAGGCTCTATCGCAATTTACAAACAAACGGTCTACGCATTAATATTACATAGAATTGGTGACTCACAAACATTTTAAATTACTTGGTTCTATATTTAAAATAACTTTGATAACTCCATGAAGGTTAAAAAAAACATGATTTCTATATCAACACTTTCTTTTGATAATATTGGAAAAGTTTATTGAATGTCACATCACACCACACGTCTACGTCGTGTTTTGAAATTCGACTTTATAGTTTATTACTAGGGGCGGGCCCGGCTCCGCCTGGGTGCAGATACTTTTTGAGTCCAGTCCACATCAGCAGCATATTATTTCCCGTACTGCATTATTTATATTCAAACTCATTGCCGTCCTCTATACTGCTTTTCTCGTCCCGTCCTGTCCCATCCTGTTATATCCCGCCCTGTTCCGTCTCATTCTCATTCAACGCATGTAATCCTGTCCCATCCCATCCCTTTGGAGTTTAAAAAAGTGACAAATATATTTGAATTCCTTACTCATCCTACGGGAACACATCTATGTGTTAATCTAGGGTATCAGTTACCTCCGTACCAAATTTAAGTGAAATTGATTCAGTCGTTTCTGAGATTAGCGTGCACAAATGTACAGACAAATATTCTAAAAATCATTGTTTTGGTTTCCACTACGTTAATACAGACCCCCGTATTAGTTTTTCTCACTTATCTTCCATGTACATACATCGGTTACAAATTTATTGTATGTATAGATGAATAGATTATCGCTGTAAAACCAATTTGAAAGTTCCAAAGATATTTCCATAAAATTGACAGGCGATCATTCAACGCTTCGTTAAAATCAGTATAAGACATGAATTGAAAAAACGTAATCTTATTTCGAATAGAAAAAAGTCTACTTTGTGAAGAAAACACGTCAAATCCTTTTTCAATGGATTTATAGACGTATTTCTTCTTAAAAGCGCGTAAATTATATACCACGAACGCAGTTTCTTTGTGCTATAAAGCATCTTGTAGGGAAATTGTAATCTTGCTTAAGAAATATCCCACAATTTATATCTCGCGCGCAACTTGATTAAAAACTTGTAGTTACCAAGAGTAACTTACATCTTATATTAGCTCATCTTTATCGGCCTTAATTATACTGGCAATTACAACAACGTAAAGGTATTATTAATAATAATAGTAAAATTCTTAGCATTATGATTTCAGACAAAATTAAAGGATTCATTGCGTAGATGAGAGTAGTCAAAGGATAAGCTTATATATCACCGACGAAGGAAGATACCCTGCAAAGCCTATTTCAATGATTAATAGTTTCTCACAGAATTATGAAACTGATGCTAATTATTTACGATTCTTGTAACCGACTATTTACTTTGTATATTCGTTATCATTTTCTATTTGTATTCACCTGCCCAAGTTTTTGTTTTTTTTAAACTCATAATCAGTCTCAGAACTCAGAACTCAGAACTTCAAACATAAATTAAAGTCTGTGTGCCAAAGAAGTAAAAAAGGCTAAATCATCTGTAAATAAGAGATTATAATGTATAGAGCCACCAACTGCTATTTAATTTGCAGTTGCCATGGTACATAATATGCCATGGTTTGAAGGACATGGTAGCCAGAGTATCTACTGGACATAATGACACGTAACATCATATTATGTATCGTCTCAGGATGGAGAGAGCAGTGGAATGCCAAATGCCATGCTTTGTAATTCATGGTATTATTTAGTTTTGCTACTGTCCATAAGCAGTTATAGCACTTACAATCGGGTGAATGGCATGCTCATCTCGCTATTCATCCCAGAAAAAATATATATGCCTACTACACTAATATAATGTTGAAAATTTACATAGAAATTAAATAAATAATTAATCTCTCCAAAAGGTTTACCACCGGTTTATTCCATAATTAAGGAAATTTCTGAATTAATATCGATAATTAACTATCAGCCAGTGGAGATAATTTATGTCATCATGAAGACGGACATATTTATGTGAAGATAAACTGCAAGATTGCCACCTATTAATCTCGCGAAATCAGTCTTTAAATAAAGGTTATTTGAAATGGATAATTTTTAATTACTTCTGAACGTATGGACAACAATAATTAAATCTTTTATTTTTGTATTATGTATTTATAGATAGTACTCTCAAAATATGAGTTTAGTTTTAAGAAATTTGACATTTAGAAAAGTTTCATTAACAAATCATAATCCGGCCTTACTGCTGAATTTGATCCTATTAACACCAAACAAAACTTAAAAAAATACATTGAAAAAATTAACGTAATCTTTATATTTCTTTATTTTCGTTTCATAAGGAAAAATTGCGAAGTGAATATTCGTCCGTCGCTTCATATTTTCCTACTTTCAAGTCGCTTGTCATATGCGGAATAAGACGCTTTGTCAAAACTTCGTCTGATTTTTATGTATTGTGTCGCTTACCTACTCGTATCCAGCACTACACGTCACATGGCAACCCCCATTATAATAAATGTTTGAATATAAAGTAATAACGCGTTGTTGGAATGAGATTCAGGATTTCGTAGCAGAGCGAGAGAAACGGTTCTTATTTATATTTTTCAATTCTGGACGTAGTTAGCTAAACTTTGCGGATAAGTATATTTTAAAAACTAAAAAAAATTATGATCTAAAGTAGTTCTAGTGAATTTTCGCTGAAAAGAGAATGCATGAGAAAATGAATATACACGTAAATACTCAATATCTTCGGCAGCTTTTAACTGAGTTCAGTGATTTCTTTTCATCGGAAAGAACGTATTGACAGGTTGATCCTAATAAATTAAGTCCTCAAATTCAAACAGGAATCCAATGTTTTTGTTTCATTAAGTTCAAAAATTAATATAAAAGTTCACACATTTCAATTTAAACATGTAGGACCTAATATGTCTTATATTAAAAATTATATATTATAGATTATAATTTGTTGGCTAGTTCAATCTATACCAAAGTAAATTAATCAACGTTTATAAAAACAATGAAATATATATTATTTGTTACTTTTTAGTGATATTTTTCGTGCCTTCCGTTTGGTTCAAAATCCAAATCCCGCTGGCCGTTACTGGACTAAGAAAGAAAACTGTTTAAATACCTAGTAAAATTATTATTATAATTATGCACTTTAGTATTGTTTTGTTTATCAAACTCAAACTTGTTCTATAAAATATAGGTAGGTAATAAAAAGTTAATTAACCGGTGGTAATATACGTTTAACAGAACGCTTTAAGCCTTCCCGCTTTCCATCTAAGGATTTGCGCATCAGTTTACAGCTGATCCACCCGTTTTTATTGCGCAGTAAAGAAGAGGTGAAAAATTGCTTGTTTAAACATAGCCATAAGACTGTCTACAGAATTAAACCTATTTACGCTTTTTAAAACCTTATCTAATGGTCTTTAAATATACAAAATTATGATATAGTTAGTATCATAAAGTGATACCTATAATATTATTGTTGTACTTAAGTATACACCTAATCTTCATGTAAAGCTAAATAATTTTCCAATTCCATAAAAAATATTCTAAACATATGACTCTATCACATGTTTCTAGACTACCAATAAGAAAGTTTTGAAAGATACTAAAAAACGTTTTTACTAAAGCACCTTGAAATAATATTTCATCTACGTATCGACATATTAATTTCCTCTTGGTTAATTAGGGTAGCTATTCATTTTTTAAGTAAATAAATAATGTATCACCATCCTACATTTAAAATATGATTAATCAGCATAATCATCTTCATAATTATTATCTCTTCATTCTTACAAACATATATGTACATAAAATTACATACATATTACATATTATGTATTTGTATCAACTATCAGTACCAGCCAGACCACATTGCGGCCGCCAACGTAATGTTCACGGTGGTCGCGAGTTCTAATCTCAGGGCACACCTCTGACTGTTGGGAGTCGCGTGTATATTAAATACACCCAACACGCACTATATATAATAATATATATTATATTATGTTTCGTTCGAAATTTAAAAATAGAACAATATCGAAAAAATATTCTGAAACTTTTAATATTTTTCCGAAAAATTGAAAAATTTCATTTGGAAAATTTTCGGAAATTTTTCATGACCCTACAGTAGGCGGGATCAATTTTACATGGACGTACGTTTAATACGTCCGTGATTTTACCACATTTGACTGCCTTATGCGGCCGGGCCAAGCAGTTTTTATTAAAATATAATATTATAAAGGCGTACACAATGGGGTATTTTACTATAAGAAAGAAAAAAACTAAAAACTATAAATGTATATAGTAGAGCATTAAGCAATAAGTATATGTTAATTTCAGTTTATATTTCCAAGGAATAAATTTTATAATTCGTTTTGAAAATTTCAATTTTTTTATCTGTCCTAAAAAGATGTGAAACGGCTGCCGCCATGATGGATAACGATTCTACGTCATTCCGCAAGTAGAATACCCCCTCCGATGTACAAGAGCTCATAATATCACAGGTTGTTTACTGGTTGAGTGACGTATAATTTTAAAGGAACATGGCGCCTAGCGTTATCGCATATTTGCGCGCATAAATTTAAAATTTAAATTTTAAATGGATTTTTATTGGACTTGCCGAGCGAATAAAAATTTGATATTTTTTTACATAGTTTGTCTTAATCTTAGGAACAACTTAAAATACTTTTTGAAAATGGGTAGAATACCCCATTAACAAATGGCGCTGTAAATGTTACCAAGCATAAATTATTTATTTATGTGAGTACCTACTTGGCTGTTTGACAGTTCTTAAATTTTGGATCTGTGCAAACCATTTCATTTGCGGACGCGGTAAATGGCTGCTTGAGTTTGTTTATCGCTCGATATTGTATGTAAAACACAAATTCTTATTATCCACTCATCTTTAATTGTTGCAGTTATAAATAAGTTAAAATGGTGAAATTAACAACAGAATTGATACAAAATTCTATGCAGTTTATGAATCCTTGTCGAGATCGTGAATTAGATTTAAGAGGTTAGTTTACTGAATATGCTTATTTTTTTGATAAATTCTAACAAAACAGCAATTTATGTATTAGCAAATTAAATATAGAGGTTTATGTGTAAACAGTTCTGCTGTCTTATATACCTGTTACTTACAGTCGTTTGAACAGTCATGTACCCACACATATTTATAATTATATTATTTTGTCTTAGGATACAAAATTCCACAGATCGAAAATTTAGGTGCTACTCTGGACCAATTCGATACCATAGATTTCTCAGACAATGATATAAGAAAGCTGGATGGATTTCCTTTATTAAAAAGGTTAAAGTGTTTGCTTCTTAACAACAACCGTATAGTGTAAGTATATTCCCATATATATAGAGCAACTAAATACATTGTTATAGAAAAAAACAAGGTGAATTGAGTTCAACATTTTGGGTAACTGCGATCATTGGAGGCTAGAGGTGATTCAACCGTGCAGCGAAAAGCAATATAATACTACTTGAAGCATTTTGTATATGGGAAAATGTGTAGCTCTATCATAGAGGATACCATAAATCACCACTCATATACTTCACAGATAAATACATTTTTTTGGTGTCAGGGCAGGTTTCTTATTGTTTGCAGTTCCCCAGCATGTAGTTATTACGGTCACAAATGGAAACATTGTCATTTCATTTATTATTAAATAACTGAAGCATGTACATATAATGTGTTATATTTATTAATATATGGATATATATTTTAGGAGGATTACAGAGAGTCTTGAGCAATATATTCCCAACTTAGAATCGCTTATATTAACAAACAACAATATCACAGAGTTGGGCGATTTAGACCCACTGGCAACGCTAACTAAATTGAGAACACTTTCACTGATGCATAATCCTGTTGCCAACAAACAGCATTACAGGTAACAAAAATTACTTCATTTATTAGATATCATCTAATAAAAAGAAAATTTACATAAACAGAACTGGAATGAAACTTGTTTATAAATAAATTTGTTAATTCAAAATAATACATTCATTATTCTAAAACATTCTAGTCAAATAGGTGATAAATAAATTATACCATATTTTAAATATTTTTTCAGGGCATATGTTGCATATAAAATGCCAGAACTAAGACTACTGGATTTCAGAAAAATAAAACAAAAGGAAAGAGAAGAAGCTAATGTATTGTTTAAGAGCAAAAAAGGAAAGGAACTACAAAAGGAAATAATGAAGAAAGCAAAAACATTTGTACCCGGAGGAAATATGCCTGACCCAAAAGCTACCAGTAATAATACTTCTTTAATCATACTTTATATGATATGTATCAAAACCATAATAATCTTTTTATGACATAACTTATAACTGCTGATAACATTAGGTTCTACATTTTTTGCTATTTACAGATCTTACACCACAAGAAATACACAAGATCAGGGAGGCCATCAAAAACGCATCTTCATTACAAGAGGTTGAGCGGCTGACAAGAATGCTCCAGTCTGGACAAATCCCTGGACAGAAACCCTTGCAGCCGCAGACACAACAGAATGGTCAACGTAAGTTCACTTGCCATATATTGGTGACTTTAATAATGTTACAAACAATAGGACAAACTAACTAGTTCTACTTAATGAATATCCATTTGGAAATTTATTTATACTTTACTTATAATTTGGAGGATTTATTTATTTTGTATTTATATTTGATACTAATTAATATGTATATCTATAAGTTAGAAAATATTTATTGAATATTGTTTTCAACATAAAATTTCTGAACATGCATGCCAGGCTTCTGGAATCCAGTCCTTTCTCAGGAGCCAATGGGTGAGATAAAAATATCTTAACTATGTGCACAACATTTTTACTGCTACAATTTTGATATATTTTTTACATATTTCAGATGCCAGCAGAAAAAACATTGAGGAGGCCATAATTATGTTCATTATATCTCTGCTGTGCTTTTTCAGTGTAAAAAATAGATATTTTGTTGGTGCACTTTATGCTCTTACCATTGTGTGTACATAATATGCCAAGCAAAGAAGCCATAGCACTCATTATTATGATTAGCTTCATACTAAATATTAAATCGAAATATCTATTGAGTTTATTAACTGAAGTGAAAGTATTCATATTTTATAATCTGCACATGAACAGTTGTTGTTGGATTTGTCTGATGTTCTAATAAATCACAGTGATAATAACACAAATTCTGTATGTAAAACAACAACTACATGGAACAACAGTTTGAATATTTTTTATACAAACAAGGTGTTAATTTTTTCAGATACAAATTAAATCCAGTAACAAAACAACATGCCGATTCAACCCTTGTTTACCTTCTAGACCTGTTCTTTCCTGGATTAGAAAAGGAGCAACACATGAACGTCCTTATTTTCCTGATGGTGCTCTTCAACAACATTCTCGACAGTCACATTAGCATTAAATAAAAAGTAATAATTTATTCATAATACATGTTTCTATAATTTCAGAAGAGGAAGATGAAGAGATGGCTGTTGATCAAGCAAATGGCCAATAAGTATAAAAAGTTGAGACTGTAAGAACATATACTACAAGTTAAATTTATTTCTGAAATACTACTTCTTTATTTAAGCTGGTAAGAACTGATACAAACACACAACATTGAGTCAAAGATACTACACAACATTTGGTTATTAAGCTAAAGAACAGATATTAGTTGTGGGCAATAAGTCAATTGACACCACAATTGTTTGCGCGATTCACACGAATTATGAACCTGGATATCCCTTACATCTACTGCAAAGATAATTACATTTACTTATTTTAAATAAAAAAAATTGAAATATTTTTATTGTTTTATTTTTATGTCACATTTTTTGTCCAATATTATTTATTACAAACATAATAGCATTAATACATTAAATGAAATATTCTTTAGCTTTTGTATACAATAATTCATCTTCACCAGCATCTAAGAACAGGGTATAAATATTTGATAATAGTATTTCTCGTCCTATCAGCTCTTTAACTGCTGGTCTTTTATCGGGCAAAACAGACAACATAGAGTCTATGAGATCCTGCATTCCTCTCTCATATACAGATAAATCTATGGGGTGAACATTTCCGCTTGTGATAGCTTTTACCAGTCCAACCAGGGACTGAAAAATAAATTCGAAAAGAAGAAAAATCAATCCTTATTTTCTAGTAATATGCAATATAAGAGTGTGTATCCTATGCTCTACATAATAATGAAAGTTACTTTCTAACAAAGGTTTAAGTAGACAATCTGATATTAAGTTGGATAGGTATTTTAATAATTTATTAAAAATAAATAAGAAAATAATACATTATTACCTCTGACTCAAAAGCTCTTTTATGGGTACACATTTCATACAACAAACAACCTAGCGCCCAAATATCACTTTTAGTGTCGTATGGTTTGCCTTCACACAGCTCTGGCGCTAGATAGTAAGGAGTACCTATAACGGTTGAAGTTTTTTTAACGCTGAAAAATATATCAAAAATTATTTGCTTTGCAATTTCATTTAAAAATTAAAATGTTACTAGAACAAACTAAATATTTACATCCAACGGCCATGCCATACACTTAATAGTGTCTTTTGTTATGGTGTCAGAGCAAAACAAGTACCTATAGTCTATTCGCCTAAATCCGAATATCGGGGAATTCCGATAATTACGAAATTCTCCTAAATAAAAAAAAAAACATTAATATAACGCCATGTCAATTCACCCGCCCTCTACGGTTGACTCAGATTTTCATAACAATTAAGGGATTATCGGAATTGCCAGACATTCGGATATAAGCGAATACACCTTACCTAAGTATCTACGTTTTTGTTTCACAGCACCCGGATTGGAAACAATTTGAGTGCCAATTGGCGCAAAGGTTAAGAAACTAGCTTCCTGTGTCGACGATTACGGGTTCAATCTCTGCACTTCTTAAAATGTGTATGGCATATATACCTAGATCATTTTCGGGTCACAGCGTTCGTGCAAGTGTGATTTGTGTTTGTAAAAACATCTACAATACACAAGTGATTCTAGTGCAATGAGTTTTTCCTCTTTCCGAAGAAAACATTCCATAGTAGTATGGTAGTATGTCATTGTCATAGTTTTTAATTAAATTATGGGTTTTCAACGATAGTAACATGTTTAATTCTAATAATAGATATGGCTATACATACCTAGCTAACATTTTCGAAATGCCAAAATCACCTATCTTTACTAATACGCCATATTTGCCAGTCAACAGAATATTCTCAGCTTTCAAATCTCTGTGTATTATGTTTAATTTATGAATATAATTCACACCTAACAGAACCTGACAGAAATAAAATAGGATTTCCTGAAAAAGACAAATTTAAAAACTTAGCTAAAACCTTAGACTTTTAGAGTATTTGTACAGGGTTATTTGTAAAATACCAGCAAGTTTACAGGACTAGATTGCTAACATCCTCTAAGCTAACATCATAAACAACGTTTGCTAATTTGTTACATTTTGGTTTCAAACAAGCCATTTGACAGCCTCTGTGGCGCACTTGGTTGAACGCCGGCTGTGAAACGTGAGGCCGCGGGTTCGAACCCCGCACCGAGACAAATATTTGTGTGATCCACAGGTATTTGTTTCGGGTCTGGGTGTTTGTGAGACCAAAAAGTCTCGTAGTTACTAATATCCACGGCACAAGATTCGACCTTAGTTTGGCTCCGGACTATGTATGTGACTGTAGGGACTATTTTATTTAAAAAATAATTTAATTTTCCGTCTGAATGTTATTAACTCTATGCGCATCGCAAGGATCGGTAAACAAACACGTGCGACTTGCTAGGTTGAGGGTATAGCGGCGCGGGACTCTATGACTTGACAATAATATTAACGCGAAGAAAGTGTTATTATTATTTAGTATTCTGTGTTATTGGCAGTAAATGCGCTCGTAAGTGTGCATCGACCTTTCGTTTACGAATGAAACATAGACGTACAAATGTCACTACAGTACAAAAAAAAAACATGAAAAAATTGTATTTACATAAGATATTGAGTTAAAAGTCGTTGAACAAACTCTATCAAGTCCTGCGAGGTTGCTGGTGTTTTACTAGTAACCCAGTGTAGAAGGAGCGCTGGTACTTTTAAAACGTAGATAACAATGGTGGTGCCAGGCTACATTTGTCTGCCTTCCTTTTATCTGAAATTTGACAGATTGTCCAAGATGCACGAATTATTTGAAAAAAAAAAGAACTGCAATAAAAGCCACCTGTTGTTTTATCAAATTTGGGCAGCGTTGATACATAAATTCAGCCAAGTTGCCACAAGTCGCATATTCCATTGATATCATCACATGATTGTCAGAATAATAGCAATTGTAAAAGTTAATAATATTCGGATGTTTAATCGATGATAATATCTTGACCTCATTTGCTATGTCCTGGAAATAAAAATAAATAATAAATCGGGAAACAAACCATGAGTACAGACCAATCACGCGCTTAAATATGTCTTGATTAATAATATATATCAGGCGAGGAATTTTCCAATTGCTGATAATTACCGTATAAATATTAATAGCTAATTATCAACACACCGTTAAACACACAAAGTACAAACACTCGTTCCGATGCATATTACGAACCCCCCACATCTCTATTAAAGTCCTCTTATTAGGTACCGACTACGGATGAAGTCGAAATTTAATATTACCTATGTAGTTGTAACGTGCTAATTCAGAGAAGGAATATAAAACACATGGGCCGTTCAAAAAGCAACGCTTTAGTTCGATCTCTTTATATTTCATCTGTTCTTCAGTCTTTTATCCTCTTTCCTATCTATCTTTTATTTATTTTCCATCGGCCGGTTTCTATAATCTATCTATCTATAACAACAGATTTAATTAGATATTTCGATGCATTTTATGTTTCAGCTAACAAAGATATGGAGATATAGATATGATGCATATATTTATGTATATCTAGGCACGATAAATGTATAGGTCAATGTTTATTTATTGAAGCGTAGATTTGTATCGACATAGTAATGGTAGTTATTTTAAGTTCTTGTTAAAGATAGACAGGATAAAGATACCGGCCGTATATCTTATGCCTACTGACCATTATCTTATCAGACCAACTACAAACTTCTTTCAACACAAAAAAAATATTGCTCAGCATGCCTTTTGTCTAAAAATTTCTGTAATATTGAAGCCTAATTATCAGTAATGAATTAACCTACCTTTTGATGATTCTGAATCTTCAAATTTAACTCAATGTCTTTTACAATAGTTAAATTATTTTCGTTTAAGTTTTCACATAAATAGACGTCTCTGAAAGAATAATAATTCATTAAATCTTTCTGGGTCCAAGAATATTTTATAAGGAAGTCTGTATGTAACAGCTTTCGATTTTTAATTCTCTCTCTCTCTCTCGTCCTAATTCAAATAAAATAAGATGAATGAAAACTGCCTCGGTAGCGTAGTTGTATAACGGTACGGTTACAAAGCTAAGGTCGCGGGTTCGAATCCCGGATCGGGCAAAGTGATATTGGATTTTTCTATTCATTATCAGGCCGGAGTCAGGAATTTGTGCCCGATATGGCGATAGGCTCACCCCCTATCACATCGTGGGATGGAACATACAAGACGAAATGTGGGCGTCCTGGTAGCATCTCTGCCTACCCCTTCTGGGAAAAAGGCGTGAGTTTATGTATGTATGAAAATAAAATAAATGGGGTTCGTTTCACATCATCAGGTTGGTAATAGAAAGTAGCCAGTCCTCAGCAAAATTGCTTGCAAGTTTTTCAAAAAACTAAGCATTGTATCCAAAAAATATAGCTAGAAAATATAATTATAGTACATACCCATATGTTCCTTTACCTACAGTTTTTAAAACTTTCAAATTGTGGATTTTGAATCTTTTTTTTACGTCCATATTGGTTTTATTGTCTAGTAACGAATTATTCTATCATGTTATAAATCGAATGATATCCACTTTAAACTCTCCAAAATTATGTTTTCAAAACTACCCGCTCTTAATAATTAGGTAGGTACTAGCTTATGTACTCTGTGGTGCTAGCTAAAAAGTTATTGTTATGTTCAAGAATGTCATCTTATTAAAAATGTATTGTATTCAGATATGTAGCATAACTATAACATTTTTAGTGTATATTTAGGTTTATTATGCTAAATAATATGAAAGTGAAATACTCTATTTGTTAAGCCTGGAATGGAGTTTGCAGTCAAATAAAATTTGTATTAAAAATTATTCGTAAATTAATCAGTTTTAACATCCTTATGAATTTTGTCAGATACGGTTAAGTTAGTGGTTGGTGGAAAAATCATTAAATACACTGCTCAAGATGGGCCAAATTATGGGTTCATATCCTGCCCGAAAGGTCGATCTGTATATGGACGACCAACCTACATATGATCCTCAAGCAGGATTTTCTTACCAAAGAAAGGAACGAGGTAATCA
Source organism: Deilephila porcellus (assembly GCA_905220455.2). Classification (NCBI taxonomy): domain Eukaryota; kingdom Metazoa; phylum Arthropoda; class Insecta; order Lepidoptera; family Sphingidae; genus Deilephila; species Deilephila porcellus. Next base: position 8,728,639 of record LR999971.1, on the reverse strand, counting down.
TAAATCATGAATTAAATTCAAGTCCCCTGTTTTTGTTAGCAATAAGAAGTAGATACCAGTTACATAATTTTTCTGTAGGTTAGGTGCTGTTCAGAACAATAACAAAATCAAATATCCTGAAATTCATACAATTGATCTTATATAATTCTATTACTTATTGTTGTTGAAAAATCAAATATAATGGCAAATGTTTGGGCTAGTTTCCAGTATGATATTAATAAAAACTGCATTGTATTACTTACAGTATAATATTAATTATTTTGTAGAAATGATTGCTAAGGAAGAAGACCTCGTATCCGCTAGGATTCCTCCAAAATTACGGGACTACTGTGCTCATCACTTGCTTGAGTATCAAGTATGCCGATACAAGGAAATGCCCTTGTTGTATAAATGTGCCCATGAGAAACACAATTATTTGAACTGTGAACAACAGGAGTAAGTATACAATTTGTCTCTGTTGAAATTGATTTATCTTTTTTGACAAATGTCACAAAGACACTACTTAAAAAAACGCAACAAGGAGTTGTAAATGTATTTTTTTAATAATTTCAAATCTGTGTAAGTAATGTTAAATAGGTCTTCTATGATCTTCTGGTGTTGAAAGCTCTGATATGCTGTTGTCTAAATATTGGGATATATCTGTGTATAGATAGATCATAAACAATTGTCTTCAATCTCCTAGCCCCAATGGATTATTGTCAAAAAAATAAGAATAGTTTATCACTCTTTGTATTTCATTACATTAACATGTTAATATTATTTGATTGCAAGCACCAATCTTGTTGTTTATAATATTATAAAAAAGTAATACTCAATCAATGAGTTAATATGTAATTTTATTTGTAGTTTCAAATTTTGCCACACGTCAATAGAATTTCAATTAATTGGACAGTTTTTCTCACTTACTATTTAATTATATTGTTGTATCAGCCCATATACGTCCCACTGCTGGGCACGGGCCTACTCTGCAATCGAGAGAATCGATTGAGAGTGTTTAGGCCATATGGTCCACCACGTTGGCCTAGTGCGGGTTGGCAGGCTTGCATACCGTAAAAAATATTTTTATAATCCCTACGGTATGCAGGTTTCCTCACGATGTTTTCCTTCACCGTTAAAGTGCGTCGTGAATTGGTGATTGACTATCAATACAATTTTAATTATTATATTGGACATGTTAATATCATTCGATTAAAATTTTATATGGTAGTTGTTTATATTATGAAAACATATCTCAAACAATACGTTATTAAGATTTTTTTAAATTGTAATTGTTCCAAATTTCGCCATACGCCAATAAAAGATAGATGACTTATAATAAGGGTGAATTTCTCAAGTGGGTGTGGATGGCCAAATCCATAACTATGAGGGTGGCGTTCCACTAAGCGCTCACAACACTCATTTCGCCGTTCAACTTGAAGATCACGATCGTTGTGGTTGCGGCGAAAACGTCATTAATGACAACGCGATATACGCTCACGACGAGCCATGTCAAGAGGTGAGAAAATTTGTGGGAGTTTGAAATGTCAAAGCTGGTCAAAGCTAGAAAAATGGCGACCGTGAAAATTAAAATAAATGATATGGAAAAATATGCATACCTACGTACATAAACTCACACCTTTTTCCCAGAAAGGGTAGGCAGAGGTGCTACCAGGACACCAACTTTTGCCTGGTATGTCCCATGATTCATCCCACGATGTAATAGGGGACGAGCCTATCACCATATCGGGCACAAATTCCTGACCCTGGGCTGATAATTAATTGAAAAATCCAATATCACTGCTCGACCCAGGATTCGAACCCGAGAGCTTTGTAATCGTACTTTAGTACAACTACGCTACCGAGGCAATCGGAAAAATATTTGGGTAGATATGTTTCTGCAGTGGATGCTCAATGTGCATCCATTTTTCATAAGAACTGGATGAATTACTACTTGCTGGAGCATTATAGCGACGCATTATCAAATTTTCGCTATATTCTAACGTATAATAATCTACGTCTAATAATCTACTAAAATGGAATATAAAAAATTTAACAATATATTTTTTTCAGCATAAATTATTTTGACCAATCATTATTAAAGTACTGTATAAACTTTATTAAGTTTATCCTGAACTCTATAAAACTTTTATTTTTTTTAATTCTCCTTTCGTCATCGCTCAAAACTCCCCATAACCCGTTCCACTTAGGCTTGCGATCGTAACGCTCACAAAGGGAAGTGGAACGGGAAAAATCGCGGTCTCGAACGTGGGTGTTGTGATCGTCAAGTGGAACGCACTACTAGAATAGCGAAAAATACTGAAAGAAGTCAGTAGCCTGATTTTGATGAAAAGTAAAAACCTACTTGAATTTTGAAAAATAAATATTCCTAGCTAGGAATCGGACCTGATGATTTTGAAAATAATTTGTACTAAATATTTTGTATTTCCTTTTCAGTTACGTTTTACGCATGAAAGAATTCGAACGCGAACGCCGCTTGAGACTACGTGAAAACCGTGTGGGTGGTTAAACAATTAAAGTCTCTTGGAATGTAGAAATCATTATAATATATTGTTATCTAAATAGAATATTATCTTGACCCGTGTTTTATTTTTTGGATAAGCCTGTTTTCGTATAGGTAACTGTATAATCAAAAGCACCTAACAGCCGAAAGCGTGTATGGATTTACTAAAATTACATTAACTTCAAAAGTTAACCCCACTATAAAGTAAAATAAAAGTATATTTTGTTAACTTACAAGAGTACGCGTTCATGCGTATTATACATACAAGACCACGCACTCTGATCGTAAAAACGAGCCGAGCGAGAGATGTTGAGGGGAGGATTGTGTCCCATGCTTATAGGGTGACCATAATAAATTTAATACACACAAACCCAACAGTCAAATATATGGCAGGACCCCACACCAAGATCGAGTCTTGTGTCGTGGGTATCGGAAGCTACGAGAGACTTTTCAGTCTCATGAACACTCAAACCCGAGATAAATACTTGTGGGCTTCACAAACATTTGTCTTGGTGCGGGGATCTAACCCACGGCCTCTCGTTTCACAGCGGGCGTCTAACCAACTGCGCCACGGAGGCTGCCGAAAAAACGTCTATCTACGGTTATCTTATCAAAGAATGGCAGCTGCGCGCAAATTACCATCTTTTATTGTATTTCAACAAAATAAAATTTCTGAAGGTTCTGGTTAGGATAATCTCATATACTTTTTAAATTATTGTATTGTCATCGGTCCTTGACTAGTGTGCAAAATTTCAAGTCAATCAATCAATTACATACCTACAGGCGAAGCTAATAAAAGCGTGTTAAAATATTTAAGAAAGGGTTTTATTATGGTCACCGTAGCGAAAGAAAAGAGACACAGACCTCCATGTACTTTCTCGCTCGGCTCGTTTTGCCTCCATGTCTTTTATCATAGCAAATTTAACCTTATTACACAAGCATAAGTGTTATTTCAGGACAACGCTATTTCATGAGTGCGCAGTCCTGTTTGTATAATACGTCCATATCCTGAATGCAAATAATATTTATAACATGACAACACTGAGAGAAAATCAATAATGTTGCCATTAAGCAAAATTATTTGCTGGCATATTTTTTATCGTATTGTAAAACTGCAACAAGGACGTATTTTCTTTGATAGCTTACAAACAAACAGTTGAAGCTGTACTAAATTATCTAATGAATTGATATGCAATTAAACACTTTATTGACAGTAATCCTTACAGTCTACATGTCATTTTGTAACGTAGTAACCCGTCTACAATTTTTGTAAACACGCTTGTCGGAATACATAAATTCTATACGAATAGTTGAATAGGCTATTTATTGCGGAAGTAATGGCTTCCAAAATTTAATTGCAGACTGATTTTATTAAAGATAATTAAAATCTAGGAGGTCATAATATCATGATTTGTAGTCGGAATGAGTGTGATATGTGAATATAACTATAATCCGGTTTCGTTACTCTCTGTACACAGTCGCGTCCTGTAGAATAACTACAAAGAACAAATCTGCAGAAAGGAATTTGTAGTGAGAATGTAACATCGTTATTTATGAAATAACTTCGCTATTCAAAACACAACTAAGAAAAAAATTGGAATTGTGAATAAATAAGTGCGGGTCAACAATGAGTTGCGGCGGCTGGAGTACCTTGCATGTGTGATACTGAAGCAGAAGTTGTACCATGGATGATGATGGCTGTACCAGCGCTATGAAAAACAAAATGAAAGGAAAAATACAGGATGACGATGAAGAATCCGAGGAGGAGGTATGGGATAGCGAAGACGATGACGAGACCATAGCGAGGATACAGCGCGCTCACTACGCGCAGACTGCGGCGATGAACCCCCGGAGGCGGCCGGCGCCCCGCGCCAAGCCCATGAGCATCAAGAGAAAAATGGAAGCGGTGAAGAATTTCCACGATTTCACCAAAAAACTGAAGAAGGACACTGGTATTAGAATCCGTAGCTTAGTTGGTAACAATATATTAGAGTTAAGTGACTTTTCAAGTGAGGACAGTAACTCTGACAGTGATGGTCTCTCTGAGGAGGAGTTTGTGGTGAATCCCAGTGCTGTGCAAGAGTTGAATGAGGAGAACGAAAGTTACATTGACCCGGAGACAGGTGACATTGTGACAGCGAAAAAGGAAATATATGGCAATCAACCAAGTCCTAAAAATGTAGAAAATACATTGGGGCCTAAAGAAGAAGAGCCAAAAACACTATCAATAAGTGACATTATTAACGATGGTGACTTGGACTCTAAGAATGTAGAAATAGCAGAAGTTGATGAAAGAGAATTGTGTTCTGAGAAGTCTGCTGAAGAGTTATTAGATATGAAGAATGAGGAGAGTAGTCAGGATTTTGATATCACTGAGAAATTAAAAGAGATGGGTGAGATCAGTGTCAAAACTGTTAGTAAACAGGATGAAGACAGTGATGCTTCGAAGGTTGATGACACAAAAATGGAGGAGGAGGAAGAGGAGGAGGTAAGGGTTGTTATTAACAAAAAGACAATTTATCAATTATGCTTATTCATGGAAATGTATGTATCTTTAAGTCCTGCTTTTTAACATTTTCAATGTTATGAAACAATTTAATGTTTACTTTATTGTCATCACTTCAATAACATAGCAGCCGAACCAGTTGTTATCCCCATTTTACTCCTTTAGAATTTATGTAAGGTACTTTATTAAAATGCTTTAAGATTCCTTTCTCCCTACTTGATAAACAGAGATAAAATGAAAATAATTGTAGTTTCAGTTCTATCCCTAATTTCATTATTGAGCCTTTGATTCAACATGCAATTCTGATAGTCCTCCTTAAAACAGACATATACTTATCAAAATAATAAATGAATTGGTGTTACTTAGGCATATTATGTATGGAAATACAACAAAAATACACAATATGTGCCAGGCTCACAGCTATTTTCTTAAAATGTTGTGGCTATAAAGATGAAATTATTATATGTTTTTTTCCAAAATTTAAAACAGTTGAAATTTATTAATAGGTGAAATCAACTTACTAATATGCTTCAGATCAACTTTATTACAATAATAAACAGATGGAATTTTGATTATTTTAAAAATTACTTATATCTTTAGAAATCAGTTAAATTATAATAGTATAACTCAAATTACTAATGAAATTTCCATAAATAATAGTCAAATATCTAATAAAGTTCTTAATAACTTAGATAAATAACTAAATAGCTGTAGCATTGCTGTTAATATGTACCTTAAGATATTTACACTAAAATACCTTATGTGTCTATTTTAAATTTCTAAAGTTACTTGTCGGTTTCAGTGTAATTGATTAACCAACAACTATCTTATAGTTATATGTATAATATTAGTGGGATTATATAAATGTTTTCATAACATTCATTACAAACTTTGCATTATAAATTCTGTTACATTATTAATATTCAGAATTTAAGGTGCTATAATAACTCACAATAATTATAATGGCCTAATAATGATAGATAGAGCTATTAGATTAGAATGAGCTTAACTTATAGATTTAACAATATAGTATATAGATGAATTTTAAACAATTTTTATTCTTTTTTAATGCATATTTTTTTTAAATAATGTATAATGTTTGGGAAAATGTTATGTATATCTAGTATATGAAAATAGGCAGCTTAAGTAAATTTAATATGAACTATTGTAAATATTTGAGTGTAACATTAGAATAACTATTTGGTTTTATCAGCAATATGATCCAAGTTTTAAAATTTATATGTACTAGCTATATATGTACATATTTGTCTTTTAAATTACAAAATGAATAAATCATATGGTTGTATAAACTCTATCCCAGATTTTAAAATAATGGAAAATAACTGAACATTTTAGAGATTTTCCCCCCACCTATTCTATATCACAGCTCCTGTCAGCTAAGATGAATTGTGGCACCTATTCATTTCATTTCTGATATCTTTATGCATATTTTTATGAAGGAAACAAAGTGAAGGAGATTGATACAAAAAATATATTGATGTATATCAACATTAACCCAATTTGTATGTTGTTGAACTCATTTCTGTTATAGAAGAAACCAGCAAATCCCAATGCCATGAATGTGCGCCGAAACATCAGAGAAGTGATGGACGAAAAGAATCTGGATGCATCAACACTAGCTGCTCAAAGGCAAGAGTCAGAGAGATTGGCAAGAGTTCAGGAGCAACAGAGGATCATTAGAGAGGTAAACATGAAACATAAATAAAAATGCTTTAGTGGTGATGATATTCATTATTATATTTTATTTATCAGGTCCAGAGACAGATTGCACTAAACAGACAAAATAAAATTCATCAGAAAACATTGTCCTTATTGCAAGGTGGATCATCAATATTGAAGAAATCAGGCCCTGGACAAAAATTGAAGTATGTGATGTTATGATTGTTTAAAAGCACTAAAACTAATCTCAATAATAAAAAACGCAAATATGTGTGTAGACATAATATATTTTATTAAAAGTGAGAAAAAGCATACAAATACATTTTCTTATACTAGTTCGGTAAAGTGACCACATTGATACTTGATTATAAGTGGAGTGTGGACTGCAGTTCAAGTAACGTATTGACCTGTAAGAATATTGACTATCTCTCATGGGTGACAGCATTAAATGTAATAAATTAGTTAGTTTCTTATTCGTTTTTCGATTTAAGCAGATTTTTGTATTTATTATTGCTATTTTTAGTTTACCAAATACAGTGCTGGTTAAACTTCCATCGGGTGAAATGAAAAAGACGACAATGAAGCATGGGCAGGTTGAAGTGACGAAAATCTCTAAACCCACGACATCAGGCGCGACTATACATAAATCTGGCAAACCTGATCAGAAGACTGATAAAAAAGAGGTACGGTATTAATTTTTAAAGTATATTTTTACCTTCTTTCTTTTTCAGAGGGGAGAGAGGTAAATCTGCAACATGGATTTTCAAATGATATATTTATATTTTTGCATTTAAACTCGGGGGGTTTTACCTTATAGACATTCTATCATGAAAGAATAAAGCATCCTAAAACCAACAATAACAATGATATTGTGACTTAATTTTTACTGATAGCTCTGTTAAAAAGACTTTCGAACCTTATTTATTTTGTGCATAATGCATCATCAGATTCAGTTGACTATTTCATCAATCCTCAAAAAATATCAGGTAACATTCCTTTTATTTTCAGTTTGCATACTTATGTTTATTATTTTGCTATTACAGGTTGTAGAAATTGTTGACAGCAGTAGTGGTGAAGAGTCATCGTCTTCGTCATCAGACTCTGATGATTGTATAATGTTGTCAGATTCAGAAGTGCCTCCAAGCCCTGAAGCTGAAGAAGATCCTAACAATTCAGGTATTTTTGTTAACTTATTGTTTACACAAACATCTTTAGTAACATATTATTTTGGTTGATTTGAAAATGTAGATTTACAATGTTAACATTGATAAATTAAAAAGAAACAGTAAAATACGATATTTTTTTAGGATGACTAACATGCAGAAAATTATAAATAAAACAGTAATTGGCAATTACTGTTTATTGTTTGTTAAATGCACATTTCTTGTAAAATGTTGTCCTTGATGTAATTTTTTATGACGATTATTTTCAGGACTCCATGTGAATGATGCATACAACTTACCTGACGAACAGGGCCGAGTGTTGATTAACATTGGTCATCCAGAAAACGAGGAAGATATATTTTTGGCTCCGCAGATAGCAAGGGTCATTAAACCACATCAGGTATTATATTAATGATAAAAATATACATGATGTCCTTCACGTAAGAATCGTTATCTCGTGATATAATTTGCATGACTGCCTCGGTGGCGTAGTTGTACTACGGTATGATTACAAAGCTGAGGTCTCGGGTTCGAATCCCGGGTCGGGCAAAGTGATATTGGGTTTTTCTATTCATTATCAGCCCGGAGTCAGAAATTTGGCGATATGGCGATAGGCTCGCCCCCTATAACATCATGGGACGGAACATCCAAGGCGAAATGTGCGTGTCCTGGTGGCGCCTCTGCCTACCCCTTCTGGGATAAAGGCGCAAATTTGTGTATGTATGATTTGTATGTTTATTTTTTTTTTTATTACAAAAATAAGACTTGTAATTAGAAATTTAGTAATTCAATGTGAAATATACATAATCACATTTTAGAGACTACTTTTAAGGCAGCAAATAAAATGAGACATGCATTAAAAATTGCTATCTCTTATTTATTTCATGGTCCTATTGTTACATATTACCAGTATCTCTAATCTGTGCGAAGAAGTTTGAATGTATGGTTATCCATTTTGCAGTTTGTATAAAAATATACACACTACCCAGTATATTTAATACAATCTTTGTTTCTAGATTGGTGGCGTAAGGTTCTTATTTGACAACATCATTGAATCAGTGGAGAGATTTTCAACATCTACCGGTTTTGGCTGCATATTGGCTCATTCAATGGGTCTGGGAAAAACACTTCAAATTGTGTGCTTCTGTGATATATTTCTGCGGCATACTAAGTCCAAAACCGTGCTGTGTATTATGCCTATAAATACATTACAAAATTGGGTGAGTAATAAGTTGCTAAAATTAATTAATTTAAACAATCTGTGACGATTTATTTTTCATTTATTGATTCTTTTTTACCATGTTGACTGTATCACCAAAACGACTTACTGTCGACCGCATTATGTGTGGAAGTAACGAGCTTGATTGTTGGACCAGTGTTATGCTCGAAAAAACTTGGCGTGTGTGTGAACCACTATTACCGTGTTAACTGCAGTAGGCTGCCATTGGTTGACTGTCCGGAGCCTCAGACCATACGGAAACGGAGGATGTCTTTGGCAAGCATAACTAATTTACTGTATGAACCCATTATTGAGCATTGCTGAGCTCGCGACCCAATTAAGCTAGTATTCAATTGGGAAGTCTAAGGATATAGTCCGCCACGCTTCCCCAATGCGAGTTCACATACCTACCATAGAACATTGTTAAGAACTGTATGGTTTGCAGATTTCCTCGTTATATTTTCTTTCACTATTAAAGTTCGTGGTAATTGGCTATCTATAGCATGACTAAAATGTCAGAGATACGCCCTCAGATTTGAGCCCGCGTTACAAACAGGCCACCACGCACTACTACGGCAAGCATAATTGTCTAGTAATTGTTCGCTTGAGACCTTTACTCATGCGTCTTCATGATTAAATAATAAAGAGGTACAGTTATAACGCAAGGTTATTGTCGCAGGTTGCGGAATTCAATATGTGGTTGCCACTGGATGCGTCAACCAGCCCGTTGACAGCTCACGGCGAAGTACGAGCCAGGAATTTTCCCATTTATGTACTCAATGACAGTCACAAAACTCTTCAAATGCGCGCAAAAGTTGTAAAGGTACTTAGTAATGTTTATTTAAAATTTTTAATATTATTGTAATTCAAATAAACATAATCATTAAGTAAACTTATAATACCTACTTGAAATTAAAGAAATATTTGATCCATATTTATTTGAACTTCAATTCAATACATGACAGCCTCCGTGGCGCAGTTGGTTAGACGCCGGCCGTGAAACGAGAGGCCACGGGTTCGATCCCCGCATTGAAACAAATATTTGTGTGAACCACAGCTATTTGTTTCGGGTCTGGGTGTTTGTGAGACCGAAAAGTCTCTCGTAGTTTCTGATACCCACGACACAAGACTCGATCTTAGTGTGGGGTCAGGACTATGTATGTGACTGTTGGGTGTATTTATTTATTTATTATTATTTAGGTATATTGATTTATTGTTGTAATCCAAAAAAGAGTAATAAAGACTTGTGAATATTGAACTATTACAATTTATATTAAATAATATTTATTTTTGTGTTTATAGGAGTGGTCAACTGCTGGCGGTGTGTTGATGATAGGATATGAACTGTACAGGTTGCTTAGTATGAAAAAAGATAAAAAACCTCGTAAGAAAAAAAAAGCAGACGAGAAAGAGAAGGATAAGAATGAAAGTAAACGAGCTGATACAGCAAATGAAGATACACAGGTAATAAATTACTTTACAGATGATATACTCCTTCGTAGTATAAAAATACAGTCGAATTGAGAACCTCCTCCTTTTTGAAGTCGGTTTAAAACATGGGTTTGGCGGGTAACTACCGTCTTTGTTTCATTAGCAATGATTCGTACACACCCATATGTCTTGGAAAGTTTCGATGCATAGTTGTGAAAAAATATGGAGAAAGGACATCCTTTTTTCGATACAATTGCATAAGATAAATAATTAGAACAAAATAGCGAAATAAATGTCTCTCGATTTTTGGTCCTTTATCAATTTCTCATCTCAGCGAAATACGACATCATAGCCTTGCGTTTCATTGGTTCTCGTCAATGGTGTTACAATGATGTTTAACCCAGTTTATATCCACCTATATCAACCCAGTTTATATATATAAAACTATCTAAAGGTAGCCATAGAAGAGATTTCGAAAAATATTGTACATTGAAATAAAACTATTTTTTACGGACTAACATAATGTTTACAAATAAAATAATTTTCTTGCAGAGTTCTGACATTACAAATCAATCTAAGATTTCTGAAGAATCAAAATTGGAGAAAGATATTGGTGATATACAAATAAAACCAGAAACTGACTGTAAAGACGATATTAAAAAAGAAGAGAAAAAGGAAGACACTCAAACTGATGAGGATAAAAAGCTTTTGGATGGTTTGTAGTTGACTAGTTGTTACATTTTAGGGATTTTTGAACCGATTTTTTTTATGATTTTTATAATGCAAGAATTCATCATCCTCATCAGCTTTTTATTGTCCACTGCTGGACATATTATGCTTCCTCCTAATTGCGCCATTTAACCCTGTCTTCGACTTGTCGCATCCATCACATAATTACTACATAGTAATTACTGACATTCGTTGAAAACGATCAACGTTTTACTAAATATTTCGCGGAATACAATATTTTACTAATTTCAGAAATGTATGAAGCACTCGTCCGACCTGGTCCAGATTTGGTAATTTGCGACGAAGGCCACAGAATAAAGAATTCCCATTCAAACATATCTTATGCTTTAAAACAAATGAGAACTAAGCGAAGAGTTGTATTAACAGGTAAGTTTGAAACTATATTTAAATTAAATCCTGTTATTTCCTTGAATGTGTTTCGTTAAATTTTTATAAGTAATAATTAATCTTAGAAGTGATAAATAGGTGTGTGTGGTGACTTACTGTGCTATTAATTGAACGATGAGCGTGCGCCGCGTTTGATGTATGCCGTGTCTATGTATGTAATGGTTGAATTTGCTATCGCTGCTACGATGCGTGCGAATGGACATTCTCAAATAATGTATCACTTTATGTATTTGTATTTTTAAATGTGATATTTGAAAATTATTTTTCATGTAATAATAAATTATAATAATAACCATACCCAACATTCACATATGTACATAGTCCTGACTCCACATTAAAATCAATGAATCTTGTGTCGTGGGAATAAGAAACTACGAGAGACTTTTTCGGTCTCACAAACACCCAGACCCGAGACTAATACTTTTGGGCCTCACAAATATTTGTCTCGGTTCGGGGATCGAATCCGCGGCCCCTTGTTTCACAGCCGGCGTCTAACCAACTGCGCCACGGAGGCTGTCCTGATACAGTAATACTTGTAAATCTGTTTATTTTATTCAAAAATTAATATTTTTCTCTTACAGGTTATCCACTTCAAAACAACTTATTGGAATATTGGTGTATGGTGGACTTTGTTCGACCGAACTATCTCGGCAGTAAAACAGAGTTTTGCAATATGTTCGAGCGGCCCATACAGAATGGACAGTGTATTGATTCGACGCCGCAAGATATCCGATTAATGAGATATCGTGCCCACGTTTTGCACTCGCTTCTCTTGGGTTTTGTACAAAGGTAAGTTTTTATGAGGACTATGCCAATGTTACAAAGTGGCACTGCATCTGATGATAGTGTGTAGTTAAAAAAGAGTGTTTTTTTTTTTATTGCAATGAATGACGAGACGAGCCTGCCATTCGCCTGATGGTAAGCGATACGACCGCTCAGGACAGTAGCAAAACCAAACAACACCATGAGTTACAAGGCAATGCTTGGCATTCCACTGCGCTCGCCATCCTGAGACATAAGATGTTAAGTCTAGATATGTCCAGTAGTTACTCTGGCTACAATGTCCTTCAAACCGGGACACAACAGTGCATTTACACTGCTGTTTGGCGGGAGAAATAGACATTGTGGTGGTACCTACCCAGGCGGCCTCTCACATATGAGAGACCTACCACCAGTAAAGTAGTGTCCACTTATTTCTTACTGGTGGACAATAGAATGTGGCTTGCACAAAATCGTATGTATACGAGTTGACCCCGAAACGTAACGCATTGCACTATCATGGGGTTTTCAGCTCGTGTGCGTTTGCCGTTATCCGGGCTTATATGAATGTCCTAAGCAATGCACCAGTGCTTTATGTCTTAGTTCCATTGTGTTATACTCAAACTTTTTAATTTGAGTATTTAATCGTGACGTACAATATTGCTCTTTTAACAGACGGTCACACGCAGTGTTGCAATCGACACTGCCGCAGAAGGAGGAATATGTGCTTCTTGTTCGAATGACGTCACTGCAACGTAAACTGTATGACAGATTTATGAATGAAGTTGTTCGATCCACAACTGTGCCAAATCCATTGAAAGCATTCGCTATTTGTTGCAAGGTATGTTGACCTTTTTTCTACATGATTGTTGTAATAGTATGTCTATATTTTTAAATGTTCTATAGCGCAATCTAATATGCATACAACAAAACAATTCTTTTATAATATTTTACATCATGCATAAAAAGTTATTATTGACATACGGTTTTGATAATAGTAATTGTGTGATGTTAGCAAATCTGCATTGCGATAAAAAGGTAAATATTTCGAAGTGCGTATTATTTCTAGATATGGAATCATCCCGATGTGTTATACAATTTCCTTAAGAAGCGAAGTGAAGCAAATGCAGCTATAGAGGAAGACTTGGATTTGGAGGAGCTGAGGGGTGTCACAAAAGCAGGCAGAGCCAGGAACAGTAAAGCGCAGCCAAGACGGCTTGCTAAACCTCGCGTAAGTTTACAAGTAATACACTTTATGTATATAATTCTTAACCCATTCAAATAAGACTATCTGTCATATTCTTTGGTAATAATTTATAGGGTGCATCTAAGAAACCGGCAGCAACAATACCTCCCAATACAACTGGAACAATAGCAACGCGTCAAGAGGCAGGGACATTTGGCAATGTATCATTTCCCCCAAATGGACCTTATGGACCTCCACCAAATACCTACAGACCAGATCAACAATCGGGACCGTACCCTCCCTATCCAAACTATCAAAATTCCGGTTCTGGGTACTATCCTCCAAACCAAGGATATAATCAGAACTTCGACAACAATTATTACCAACAACAACCGCCTTACGGTAACAACTACCCAAACCAATATCCACCGAACAATCAGGACTGCGGCCAGGGATACAACCAAAATTATTGGGGAAATGGAAACTTTTACGGAAATAATAGTTATTATAACAATCCACAGTACCCAAATAATCAACAACCTCATGATTACAGGAGCAATCCTCCCACGAATTATAATAATTCCCAACATTTTCCATCTAATTACAATCAACCTCCCACTGACCAGCCTTATGCTGGGAATGCCATGCAACCTTACACAAACAATGTGGATGGTTATGGAAATTCTCCGAGGCCACCTTATCAGGCGTACAACCAATCCGGGTACCAAGAATATAACCAAAGCGCACCACATGGTTCGTATCCAAATAACGCCAATTCACACGAATTTCCAAATCAACAATATCCGCCTCCTTACACAGGTGATAATCCTAACTACGGAGCCAATCCAACTGCTTTCAATCAATTTGAAAATCATGCTTCCAGTTTTGCTGGTTATTCTAATAACTTAAACACTCCAACTCCTGAAACAAATGTGCCAAATCAGCAAGTTAAAGCAGAATCGATTGTAACGGTACCTAATTACAATGATATTAAATCTGAACCAAATACTGCCCCAAATACGGCAGGGTCATCTTATCCTCCATTCGGATATCAGTCAAATACACAAAATTTTGCTCAAGACCAATCAGAAAACAGCAGTAACGCGAACTTCCCATTTCCAAATTTCCCACAGCAGCTAGAAACTAAAACTCCCTTGGGAAGTGCTAGTTCGGGAAGTCCAGTTACGTCATGGCCTATAACAGAAATTAAGACTGAAGTTGACAAATTCAAAGCAGAAGAGATAAAAGCCGAGATAAAATCAGAATCAGATGGTGAAGTCAAAATAGAAGATTTAGACACGAAAAAGATCGTAAAAGATGAAGCTAAGAAATTAATCATGAATGATCGTAATGTGATCAAAGATGTTGAACCAGAAGGAGTTAAACAGAAAGAAACTGAAGCCGCTAAAAGTAAATCAGAATCAGAAGATGACATGCCTAAAAAGGGTAGACCGAAGGGCAAAGCGCGGGATGGCAAGAAAAGTGAAAAACAAAAACCTAAAAGTAAAGCGAAAGCCAAAGGAAGGAAAGATAGGAAAACATCTAAGGACAAAAATAACGAGGAATCAGAATCTGAAGACAGTGAAAAAGAAGAGAAGTTAAATAGAGAAGAAGAATTAGCGCTGGTAAAGAAAGCAGAAGAAGTTACTTATGATTGGGCAGCTGAGCTATTAAAAGACTACATACCAGGAATAATCGAGAACTCTGCAAAAATGGAGTTGTTCTTCTATATACTGAACGAAAGCATTAAATTAGGAGACAGGCTATTGCTGTTTAGTCAAAGTTTGTTCACTTTGAATCTCATTGAAGATTTTTTGGAGAGAAATTACATTCCAGGCACAAATTGTCTTTGGGAAAGAAACCTAAACTACTACCGTAAGTTTTCTTATCATACATACTTTTTTACTATTGTACATAATATTATTTCATCTGAATATATTCGATATGCAATATTATTACAGGGTTGGATGGTTCAACGCACGCTTTGGAACGTGAAAAGTTGATAAATGAATTCAATACAAATCCGCACATATATTTGTTCCTTGTGTCTACCCGAGCTGGTTCTTTAGGCATTAATCTCGTTGGAGCAAATAGAGTTATAGTGTTTGATGCCAGTTGGAACCCTTGCCACGACACTCAAGCCGTATGTCGAGTTTACAGGTTATTATGTCTTACCACTTACTTTACTCATAGATTTATGAACAAAATAGTTGACTTAATTGTAGTTTAGTTTTACTCATATTTATTTTTATTTATTTAGTCTTTATTTTACACAACCATGAAACACAATATACGGAAATAAAAAAACATAAAAGTACAAGTGGCGGTCTTATCGCTCTATTTACTTTTTGAACAGAGCAAAATATCTTTCATATAACTTGCATTTCAATAAAAAGATGGCTATATTTATTTTCAGGTACGGCCAGAAAAAGCCGTGTTTTGTATATCGTTTTGTGATGGATTGCTGTTTGGAAAAGAAAATATATGATCGTCAAATAAATAAACAAGGAATGGCAGATCGCGTCGTTGATGAGTGTAATCCCGACGCGGTCTTATCTATGAAAGAGATCACCAATCTATGCTTCGACAACGATGAAAAGGTAAGACATAATGGAAGTTACGGAGAATATTAATTTGAAGTTGGGGTAAATAAATAAATAATAATGTAAATAATGCCCCCCATTAAACAATATGATTGTGTCATTGATAGAAAATACATCTTATTCTTGTTTAAGGAATCTGAAGCTAAAGACTTATCTGAACACAAAGACAAGTATATCGACGTGGTTATGCAAGGCATCATTAGTGGACTTGGAAAATTGCTCAGCAAAGAGCCGTTCCAACATGAATCATTGTTGGTTGATAGAAAGGAGAAAAAACTGTCAAGTGCTGAAAAGAGACTAGCTCAGCGAGGGTAAGTTATTTTATTGACAAGTTTAATTAATTGTGATGTATGTGTTTTCGTAGAGTTCTGTAACAAGCAGTTTATATCAAAAAAAGACATATTATTTAATGTATGTGCTTAATTAAATAATAATACATTACACTCAATCTGGGTAACTTTGACAGAGAGGCGCGATATTTTTCCCGATATTTAATTATGTAAAATCTTTATATGACAATATTTAGCTTTGTTGGTGTTCTCGCAATACTTTTCATCCATAGAAATAAATTAAAGATTAATAAGTACTTAAATTTACAGAGCAAAATATTTTATTTTGGTGTGTCCCCCCCCACATGGATAACTTTGACACACATAAAACCAACAATAGAAATGTGGTAATATTTAATTATAACGCTACTTTGGGTGTATTTGGCTTGTATTTTTATAAACTGCGACTATGGGCGTGTCAATGAAACCTTACATTTTGAGATCAGCCTTATATTTTTTAATGAAACATGTTTCACTCTGCGGAATTTGACAATGCTACACTTATTTTTAATCTGCATCAAAAATCCTTATAAAGATATTGTAGACGACATTTTTAAACAAATTGAATAGAAACCAAACTAAAATAATTAAAACAAAGAAATATATAAATAAAAATGTGCCTGTGATGTGGGGTGAACAATAAGTTATTAATACAATAAGTTGTGTATGATTTGTCGCGCAGTTACGAGTTGGAGAAGAAGGCGGCGCTGGCCCCGAAGCCGACGACGGCGTACCGCACGGTGCGCTCGGCGGACGGCAGCCTGGTGCAGCGGCCCGTGGCCTCCGTGCGCCCCATGCAGCACGGCGCGCGCTGGATCCCCGCCGACGTGTGGCGCCGGCAGGGCATGACCGCGCAGGAGATGACGCTGCCGCTCGGTAACTTGCCCTTCTCTCTCTCTCTCTCTCTCTCTCTCTCGGAACAGAAGTCCACTGTTGAACATAGGCATCCAGCGATTTCTTGAACATCAGGGTCGTCTGTGCTTATAGGCAGACTTTTGACGTCTCTACAAGTTTCTTTTTCATAGCAAAATTCGCTAGAAAAACTATACACTGGCTTTTATCTCACTTATTGCGCCTCGAGCGGATTTTCGATAGTGCCTCCAATCGATCATGCATAATTAGTAAAAAATAGTAAAGCTATGGGCTCTTTTATCACTAGGCCCTAAAATAGCCGTCTTACCCTCATCCACCTGTCGTGCTGATGCTCATTGCAATATATGTTTTTTCTTAAATAACAAATCCTTTCTTATGTTCAGCCAAATTCTCATCAGGGATATTATTTAGGTTTATAGCGACTTTGTCGCGACTTTGTCGCGTATGAGTGGTGGTTCTAAAATTAATGTCATGTATTTATCATTTATTTCAGATGTTGTGATACCGACGAACTCTGCGGAGAAAACAAACATTGTGCTAAAAGCAGGACAACGTGTGATGGTCCTAAAATCTCCAAAGGGAATTTATATGCAGTTGGAGTCTGGCAAAATTATCGCTATCAAGACCTCGTTCAAGGGAATGGGACAAAAAGGTGATAATAAAGATGCCAACCCGATCGGGAAAAAAGGTCAGTGCCTTGACAAATATTTTTCTACGTACATTTTAGAAGATGAAGTAAAAGTGTTTCTAATTAAAATTACTTATAGTTTTAGGTAACCGACCGCCTGTAAATATTCCTGGCTCATTGAAGAATAATTCTGCTATAACTATTACATCTAAGAGCAGTCCCAGGCCCGGCTACCATAGAGTAATAAGGCCTTCAATGATGGGGCAAAATAAAATGTCAAGGCCAATGATCCCTGGACAAAAGATTGCAGAAATTAGAAATAGACTGGGTGAACTGAGATCATACTCTTCTATGCGACCTAGATCTCCTTTAATGCATGGCAGAATGGCTCGTCCTACATTGCCCGGATCTGTTAGCATAACAAAAATACCTAGGGAGCCTAAAAAAACCAACATCGATAATATTGATTTAAGTTCTAAGGTTAAAATGGAAGTAGACTCAGAGGAAGAAACTCAAATCCTTGACAGTGACGAAGAAGAAGAAAGCAAAAAGAATGAATCGGAGCCACCTCCACAAACAAAGGACATACCAAAACCAGAAGATAATTCGGAAAGTACAAAATTAAATGAAACCAACAATGCAATCGAAGTAGAAGATGCAAAAATAGTAGATAATGCAGATCCTATTGTATTGACAACAGACGAAAAACTACCTCCAGAGGAAATTTTAGAGAAGAAAACTGTGGAGGAACATCTTATGGAACCGTCTAAACCTACAGATGTCTTTAAACATGAAAATTTTGAAGCCAGTCGAGCGATGGAACAAACGGAAAGAAAAATCAACCTGTTGAAAAATTACAGACACCAGCGACCGGGAAGTCGCCCCACAACTGAATCAAGTCTGAGTCAATTGGAGAAAACTGCAAGTGCATTGAACAAAGAAGGACTGCCTGATTTCCGTAGAAATTTGGACGACATCACGCAATCCTATTCTCCAAATAACGAAGACAGATCTGCAGGTAAATCGAAAAAGAAAAAATCGCCAACGAAACTGGACGGAATTAATGAATCTCAAATCAACGACAGACAACCGATACCTAGCTCTGGTATGTCTCATAGCGTATCTAATCTCTTAGGCTCCGGTACCAATCAACAAAAAGTTAAAAAGAACGATCCCATGTCACTGAACATGGCACCAGTCACACCAATAGAAGTTTCGGGTCCGCATCCCAGACTCATGAGTCGACCGGGGATATCCGGTATGCCTCACGATTCGCCTTTGCCTCATCCCCATACTTTGGGTCAGAATAAGTCGCCCGTCATGCCTTTAAACATGAGTCACGGAAGCGTGATGAACATGGGAGCTTCACCGACAGTGGGTGTCGACATGGTTAAATCGCCCGTGCAAAATATGCCGCATCCTACAAATCCAATGGCACAGAATCAGGGGTACCACGCCGGAAATCCGCCGCCCGAGGCTCCATATGGTCAATATCCAGGTGAATATGAACAGGAGTTCTAAATCATTTTTCAGTCGATAATATCGCCGTCTCGCCCAAGCGAGAGTCGGAAAGACAACCTATGCTTGACCGATAGCCCTTTGTGAACAGGTTACGGCATGGGGTACGGTGCGTACCCGAGCCCGGCGTACTACGGCGGGTACGGCGGCGGCGCGGGCTACTACCCGGCGTACGGCGGCGCGCCCGCGCACGCGCCCGGCGCCGCGCCCGCGCCCGCCTACCCGCCGCCGCACCCGCACCCCGCCGCGCCGCCGCCCTTCCCGCCCGACTACCTGCGGCCCAACCCGCAGTGGTAAACACCATCACGTCTGTGACCCGTTCATCTCGAATTTGGTACTGTTACGGATCGAGTTGAAGTGACCGCGTGCCGAGCCAGCGAGTATCCGCGCAAGTGTCGTGCTTTAACTTTCCAAAATACTTTTGTGACGGCCGACGGACTTGACCCTTCCGGCCAGAGACACTTTTCTGTTATGATTGACTCTATGTAACCCTATGATTTTGCATCACTATAGGTTCAATAATATTTTTTTGTTTAAACAATTTTTAATGTCACATTTTCTCCTAGGAAGCGTGAGTATTAGATCACGGTGTTCACTGACTGCTTCGGCGTGAGTGTAGATCAAAAGTTATTTTCACGTTCTCTGGCGACTTGTAAGTTGAGGAATGCTTTGGCGCGGAAAGAAATGTGTAAAAATGAGACGTCAGACAAGTTTGAAAGATAACACGATCATAGAATGCATTTCATTTGATCGCCTGAGTTTCAAACATAAAATTGATCTCCGTGATATTTTTTGAGTACTTACAGTGGAAATTTATGTGGAGTAAAACAATTTGTGTGGTTAGCAGACGTTCGAATATTCAATTATTGATTGTAATGTTATTGTGCAGACACGTAAATTATTAAATAGGGAAATTAATGTAGAGATAAATTTAAGTACATAGCTGGTTTCACTAGCGCGGATGTTTGGATGTCAGTAAGTGTACTGTGGCTATGGATTGATCAATGGATGTGATATGCTAGTAACTAGTGTAAGTGAAGTATAGTCTGTACGAAGTATTTATCAATTGTAATTTTAGATAGGTGCCCATAGTATGAAGTATTCTAGACACTTAGAGTCTCATTTATCCGACTTTTCCGTGACACACGTTTTTACATAATAGTTGTGTAAGTATGCATCTGATGAATTCAACTTTCAAAACGCTCTGTTATCAGATTTATGTATTTTTAACTTGTAAATTATCATTGCCTACGTCTCTAAAGACATATTTCGTAAGTGCTGCTTTTGGGTCATAAAATATGTTCTTGATCTGAAATGTAAAAGTACCTACTGCTTTTCAAAGTGGTTCTGCTCTAGACATTCGAACTTGTTAGTTTTGATTTAAAAATTTGCCCAGAGTTACACTACAAAATCAGTGTGTATGAATGAATTGCATTGTTAAATATGCTTTAAACCTGATATTTGTTTCAAATCTGCACATATTGCTTTCCAAGTTTGTTATTCTGACAGTTTCTATTTTTTATTTGGTGTGTTCTTGCAAATGGAATGCGTAGCATCCTCGCATTTCTTGTTTTTGTAGATGCTACTGGGTATTGCGCAGATACAATATCAGCACATATTTTTATAGTGTTTTACGTCTTTGCATATTATGTTATAAATGATAATCATGTAAATTGCCTGGCATTGATAATTATTTAAATAAATAGTTCATCGTTGCATATACAGTTTGTATGTATAATAAAACGATGTACTTGGTTTTCCGAACTATTACCGTAACATTTTGTCCTTTCTAGCAGTATTATTTCTTCCTTGAATAGTGATAACACATTATAATTGTAACAAACTGTTTAGGATAAGATTTAGATATGTATAATATTGCCTGAAGCAATTGAAAATATTTAAAAGCTAAGACCGAGTAACCACTAACGAACTTTCCATATATGAAAACGTTTTATTTTAATATTATATAATAGAATATTAGTGAGAAAATTATCTATTATTATTATCTAGCGGAAAATTTACCAAATCATGGTTGGAAACCGAATTTGTCAAATCAAATAATCACGATTTACGCTAGTTTCGTATGGAATTGAATAGGTTATGGATTTGTAATTTCATTGTTATTAACTTGAACACGATGGCGTGCTTGTTAGTGGTTACATGTCTTCTCTAATACAAGACTTGATATTGTTCTTTTGCTGTCTTAATTTTAATACTGCAATATTAGTTAATCCTTTTTCACATCAGACGAAAAGTAGGAATTTTACATATTTTATAAATAATTTATGTTCATTGCCCTGTGTACAAAAACGGTAAAATACTGTTCGAAGTGATATATATATTAAACATTGCATTTTAAATTGGTCAATAGTACTGTACTGACGATATTAATAAAGAAACCAGTAAACAGTAGTTTTTAGTTTTATTCTTAGTTTCGCATTAATTTTATAATGTTCTTTTAACTATAACTGTTTAATATAAGATGACGAAACCGTTAGCAATATTATTTAAGCAATATCAATAGCAACGATGTCGTAAATGAATTTATAGAAAAATGAAAAAAAAATATGCGATCGCTAACATTTGTCACTGGTGAGAGATCAGTAAATCATTCATTGATTTATTTTAACTCTTATAAATCGATGTCTGTACATAAACCTTTTTATTTACGTTTAGGCTTTTCTTATCGCCCTACGTATCGTGAATTCATGATATTGGATGAGTATGGAAATTATAAAGTATAATGAAGATCATTTATTCCGACCTTTAATTATATTTCCAGTTTTTATAAGCTATGGTATTTGTATTGTAAATGCAGTACAATATTGTATCATTCTATTTATTACATATTATAATAATTACGAGAGCATTAATGATACACGTAGAACTGCGATGCGCAATCAGATCGGTCACGAAGTATTTTTTATTATAACGTTCATTACAGCCACTGGGTTTTACCGTGTTATGGATTCTTCCTATCGTATCAATTATCGCACAAATTACGATGTCAAGGTAGAAAAATTGATGTTGTTGTATTCTTATTAGCATTGAAGTGATATAAACAAGTATAAAATATTCTGAATAAATAGTAAAGTATACCTGTATAAGATATCTCTCTCTCTTCAGCCGCAGGTAGTCCACTGCTGAACATAGGCCTCCCGCATGGACCGCCACATAGACTGTTGGCAGCGGCTTGCATCCAGCGACTTCCTGTGACCTTGACCAGGTAGTCCGTCCACCTTGTGGTTGGGCGTCCGACACTTCGTTTGCTTGTACGTGGCCTCCACTCCAGAACCTTTTGGCCCCAGAGGCTATTAGTTCTACGTGCTATGTGCCCGACCCACTGCCACTCGAACTTGCTAATCCTAAGGGCTATATCAGTTTGTGCTCCTACGGATCTCCTCATTCCTGATTCGATCTCATAGGGAAATACCGAGCTCCTGCCGAGCCCTGTCCATAGCACATTGAGTGACCCTGAGCCGTCGTATGAGGCCCATAGTGATGACATCGGTGCCGCATGTCATCACTGGCACCACACAATTATAGACTTTCGTTTTAAGGCACAGGAATTTTGGACGAGAAGTCATTATGTAGTTTCCCGAATGATGCCCATCCGAGTTGGAATCGGCGATTGACCTGTCTCTCGAAGTTGGACCTATCTAACCAGACAGCTTGTCCCAAATAATAATTGCAAATGCCTGAAGTGGTAGGCTTATAGATTTTTCATTCAATAAGATTCTCTTTCTGAATACAATATAATTTAAATGTCAAACATAAGAGATTTCTTTCATTTACGGTTTGTAGATAACGGCATCATAATAATATCAGATTAGGAACTTCTTGTATAGACTGTTCGACGACAATTTCAGATCAAATTCGCTTTATGAAACAAAGGAATAAGACTTATAAATTATTTTTAACCTACTTCAAAAAAAGGTTTAAGTTCTCAACTCGACTGTATTTTTTGTTTGTTATTAAATTACCATAGTGCACCGTAAGGTCAACAAAAAGCTTTAGTTATTGATCCAAGTAGTAGAGAGTAATCACAGGTGCAGTGCAATCTGAAGATTTGGGAGATCGTATAGAATTTAAAGCAAGTGGTGGTCTGTTGTAAACGACCAGACGCTGCTGCCAACATGTTCACGGTGGTCGCGGGTTCAAATTCCAGGGCACACCTCTCCTCTCTCCTCGGACTTTTCGGAGTCATGTGTGTAGTGATAGTCACTCACCATGTACTATAATGGTGAAGGAAAACTGTTTTTCAGAGCAATTTGTAAATATTTCAATTTGCTAGCGTTGCGTCGGAGGTCCACCCACAAGGTGAACCTTTATGAGAACTTTCATAAAGGTTGCAAGAAGTCGAAGGAAGCAGGCCGCTTCCATCAGATCGCTGTGGATATCTGTGGGGGAGGTCTATTTCCAGCAGTAAACTTTTTTTGGCTGATGATGACAATGAGTGCCCGAATTCTTATATTTATTTAGAATCGATAGGTACTTATAGCATACTTACTGAGATAACTGGTAAAAAATAATAATCTTTCAACTCTTAACGTAAGAAAATGCCATAACCAAGTGGAGTTTTCCCTCCATATTTCGGAAAGATTTGGGTTAATGTTTTTTTTTGTCAATTTCGAACTTTTATTTCTCATCTATTTATTGCACTTTCAATTTACATTTTTAAATTTTAGTGGCCCATACTTTTTTTAAAGAAGGTTCGTAATTAATTAGTATACTTGACTTGTTCCCTAGACATTGTTGAGCTGTGTACGTATAAAAAAAATGTACATAATATGAATGTTGCTACCAAGACGTGAACTGTTATAAATTACTCTATTATTCGAAATAACTAACCCAATATCTTCAGATTTGTTGCATAAAACCATACACTCAATAAATTGTTGGAAACTTGACCTGGGCTAAAAAAACCTATCTAGTATTAAATTTTATAAAAATTAACTTTCGCACATTTTTTATTTAATGATCATTTATTATGTTTCCAGAGAAAAGACGTAGAATTTTATCAAATTTAAACGATATCTAATTTATTTTTCATCGAACTTTTGTATTAAGAATAAATAAAATTCTCTAGTTGGTTGGAGCGACAATCTTGTTAGGCAACCAGCGACCAAAATAATAAAATAGGTAGTTGTTTCAATAGGCTTTTTTATTCACAATTACTACATTTAAAGTGGCAATTGCATCTATACTTCGTAATCTTACATTGGAATCATTGGATCAGCCGGTGACTTACTTTCTGCGATTAGATATGCACTTTTTGGCTGAAATATTTCCTTTTTTACGCACTTGTTAGAAAAAATATTCACCAATTAGAAGTTTAACAATCTGAAGACAGATAATTTCATGCATGATTTGTTCAGCAAATTATGATGTGGCCACGATTAGACTTATCTAACTTGCATAAAACAAAACGACATGAATTTAACTTTAATTATATATTGTGTAGCGGTGGATTGGCCAAGTTATATAAAACGCGAGAATGACCGCCGTTCGCTTCCATTATTATTACGATAGGAAGGCGCGCACGCTGTGCCGTCGGAAAATTGAAAATCAAACAAATAAATAATAACAATTTGTGCTGTGGCATTGGTTATAAAAATTTGTGGCGTAAACAATTATTAGAATCTACCAAAATGTGGCATCAATTGATTATGGTAAGTCTTTTTTTACTATTAAATGTAATATTGCTTAAAATTGTTGTTATATTGTATTTGTTGCAGTATATAATTGAAAGTTACATTTGGAAAAAATAATCCATTTAAATATTTAGATAAATTTTACCGCCAATTTAAAATAAAGAAAATTTAATTTAGCTTACGTGAATTATGCAGCTTTTACAAAACCGCAGCCGGCTCGGTATTAATTATAATTAATGGTTTTTTTTGCAAAATATTGTAAATTGCTTGAGTTTTCATGTTAGTAACATTAAATAAATATTGACCAATAGTTTTGACTAAAAAGTAATTAACTAAGGTCGTTTCTATTCAATCAAAATTCTCCAGACAATTTGTTTAGCCGCAACTTACTCGTATTAGTCTCACTTTCATCGTCATAATTTTGACTCCACCAAGACGTGTTCATTTTAACAATCGTAGTTTCTTTCTCCAGTAACACCCACTTCATTGATTGCCTACTCTATTTTTTCTGTTAGATTGCCATTTTACTTACCTGTACATTACATATACAAGTGAATGTTAAGTCTTTATTCTGTTTATATATCGAAGTTTACGAAATTTTGAGAATTTGATCACAAAATGCTATTTAAGTAAGATTGTTGATAATACATACATACATACATAAGCTCACGCCTTCATCCCCGAAGGGGTAGGCAGAGGCGCCACTAGGACACCCACATTTCGCCTTGCATGTTCCGTCCCACGATGTGATAGGGGGCGAGCCTATCGCCATATCGGGCACAAATTCCTGACTCCGGGCTGATAATGAATAGAAAAATTCAATATCACTTTGCCCGACTCGGGATTCGAATCCGAGACCTCAGCTTTGTAACCGTACCGTAATACAACTACACCACCGAGGCAGTAGTTGTTGATAATATTGTTCTTAATATCACTCCCCGCATTTGTATTGCATATTAAATGTGACAGACACGTGAATAGCCGTTGTTATCGAGTTTAATATGAAGCTTCATTCAGATGATTGATAAATATCTACTTGGGTTTGTCATATTAATTAATCTGATGAATTAAAATATTATGTTTCCTTTATAAAATTAAAGTTGCAGTAACATCGGCATGGACCCTAGAAAGATTTAGGTTTATAAGAACTATTTTAACTAAGATGCCATTTAACAGTAACAGATCTGGAATGTGTGGATTATTAATGCGTTTAGATGTAAGTATCCTGGTAAAGCAGTGAAAGTTAGTATAATAGCTCGATAATATCTCTCGGGAAGCAGTTTGTAGTTGGGTAATTTCTTATTTTCAATGCTCTGTTTGTGGTAAATAATATTGCTACGAAAATAAGTACGGTTGAATGATATTCCAGCAAAATATCGTTTCATTCTCACTTAATATTAAAAGAAAGTAATGGATGTGTTAAGATAAAATTTACCGGTTGGTAGTTTAAACCCCGGGAAAAAGCTAGCACTTTAGAGGCGGATGAAGTTCCTCTATCAATAATCTCTAAGAACGTTATCTTGATGAATCGTTATTAACTCCTCCTAACATTACTGAGTATCCCTATAATAATATATTTGTCTAAATCCCAATTTTACCATCTTATCGAATCTGCAATCTAACTGGAACACAGCGAAAGTGGGTAAACTGAGCAGAAATTCTGTTCGCTTCGTGGGATAAATAACACGGTTTACATTTTAAACATTTCTGTAAACAATTTAATATACCATGCTTTGTCACGCGTATAGACATACAAATTTTCAATGCCGTGACAAACGTTTTCTGACCTCTAAATTATTATTGTACCTATACAGGGTATATCAAGTCTGCGACCGAAAACGAAGCCAGGTGGTAGTATTAGTGACTTCAGACACAATGAAAATAAAAAAAATCTCAAAAATATTGGATTATTCTTTTGTTTTTTTTTTAATTATCGTCCTATTTTGGTGATAAATACATAGTTTTTCTAAAATAATAATATATAACTTTTTATTTTCAAAGACGCAATGGCACGCAAGGGTTTAAATTACTATTTTAGCAAAATCTAGGTATTTACCACCCATACATGATGACCTTTATAACATTTCAAAAATAAAACTGTCGTTTTTTTTTGCGAAATTTTTAGTTTTATTGTGTCTGTAATCACTAAAACTACCACCTGTATTCGTTTTCGGTCGCAATCGTGATATACCCGGTATAAACACATACACATTCTTTTCTATTACGTGTTGGCTGTATCCCGTAGTCAATATATCTGTTTTATGAGAGTAGTTTCTTTTTACTTGTTTAGTAATTTCGTTGGTTCTCGAAAAATAATATAAGGAAAACAGGTATAAGTGCGGCAGCAAGCGAGCTACCCAATATATGTGTAGTAAATATAGGCTAGTAACCCGACCAACTAAGGGCATCACAAATTTACCGCAGAACCTCGACGTTACTTTACTTAATTGGACGCGTCTTGGTAATGAAATTGATAAGTTTCGCGAACTAATATGCTACAATAAATTTAAATTTAGGTATTGGTAATAAAATTTACCTAAATCACCATAAAATTATTATATTAAGTAATCAGATACTTTATACCGGGTATATCAAGACTGCGAACGAAAACGAAGCCAGGTGGTAGTTTTAGTGGTTACAAACACGATGCAAAGAGATATTTCGCCAAAACAGTGACAGATTTTTTTTTAGAATTTTTTAAAAATAATCGTATTTGGGAGGTAAATACCTAGTTTTTGTGAAAATACTAATTTAAACCCTTACGTACCATTGCGTGTTTAAAAATAAAGAGGTGTACATATTTATTTTAGGAAAACTATGTATATATTACCCAAATACGACGATAAGTAAAAATTTCCAAAAATAAGTTGTTTTTTTTTGCTAAAATTTTTACTTGCATTGTGTCTGATGTCACTAATACTACCTACCTGGCTTCGTTTTCGGTCGCGGTCTTGATATACCCTGTATATGTGTTAGATGAACGCTGCTACAAAAACAATGAAACCTTTTGAACTATTCAATATTTATGTAGCCCCTTATTTATCGTCCTAAACGTGACTTTCTAGTCATATACATTTTAATTCCAATAATTCCAAGTATAAAAGTAATATAAATTATCATAAGGTACAGATTCCATATAAACTTAGCACTAGGTTTATTTAGGGTTTAAACACTAGAATGTAGACTAACGGTCTATTTGGAACAACACTGTCGGTGTCAAGCCGCAAAGGTACCTATCGCTTTCAATCGCTTGTTATTGAAAGCAACTGCTTTCTAGGCTGCCTGATATCCTAGAAAGCCTAGGTAATAAAATATCTAACCCATTAGCCGTGACCACAGTTACTATCACTGCAACTAAATTCAAAATACGGTGATTGTAACAGTAAGATACCAGCACAAAATGATATTCTAATAAGACGCGGACCTGTTTGAACTAAGTTTCATTGCTGTGTTTTGGTATCTAAATTACATTTAGCTGAATTCAAAATGAATAAACACTGTCATAGTGTAATTATGTTTGTTGCTATTCAATTATAAGTTACGTATGTATGTAATATTTGTTATGACACATACACAGCATACATGTGCGTTCAACTAGTTACTAGACTAATGTTTTGATGCCTAAAATCAGGGCTTGTAAACGATACCAATTCACATTAAAAGTATCGGTAAATACCAGTATTTTCATAAAGATACTTGTGTATCGTTAAAATTAAGTAGCGGTCACTGAGTATCATAACGAAACACAATCGTTATGATACCATAACGTTAACAATTATCGATATTTTTTTACGTCGATAACGTTAAAAATATCGGTAATTTCGTATCTTTACTTTATGCGACGTTGCTTGTAGTTTAAATTGTGAAGACTGCCCGTTATTTATTTGGTGCTTATTAATCACAAACGCGTGCCTACTGCCGCCACGCTCTTCGCATGAAGGTGGTTGGTTGGCAAACGTTGCGAGTTGCCGGTAGCGAAGGTAACGAAATACACTCATAACGTTAAAAGTATCGATAATTTTGGTAGTACCGGTATTTATATTTAACGTTAAAATAACGTTAACTTGGGTATCGTTACTTATGAATTTACCGATACCTGCTTCTAGCTCCATTAACGATACCAAACTTTTACCGGTATTTCAAGCCCTGCCTGAAATAGGAACTTACAGCTGACACACATAGAAGCAACTCATTTTACATTGTTATGCAATATTTATGTAAAAAAACCTACTTATTAAGATTAAATGCGTCCATAATATTAGCTTTATATTAAATTAAATTTGATATCATTATACTTATTTTGCAGAAGAAAAGATAAAGTTACTACATAATACTTAGCCGTACACAAATGTATTTCAAAATGTATTATGTTCGAAATGCAATTAGTAACCAGCTGAAATATTGCATATACATAGGTAAACATGACTTCCGAAAGACTTTAATCTCAAAGGAGTAAATAAGTCTGAACAAATATAACATTTTTAATTTCCGCGGCTGGAGCTCGAAAGTAAAAGTTCGCTTCCGTTCTCTACGGTTCATTCATTTTATGATCGTTATTAGTGTATTTGTTTTCCGCTGATCGCTTAAGAATAAGTAGGTGTTGCTTGTATATTACACAAGTTTATGCAAAATGCGTCCAATATGCAATGATGATTACTAATTTTCCTACAATGAGTTCCTGATTGTTTTTGTTATGTGTTGTCTAATTAACTTCCTGTATCAAAGAAACGGGTGATGTAAATAAAGCGGCTGCAATACAATATTATAATATATCTTTATTACAAAATATTAGGAATTGTACAATTGAATGTTACATATTATTTAACAATCGATATGGTAAGAAGTGAAAATAAAAGTGTACTCCGTCACGCTCTAATTGAATTCGTGTCGAACAATTATAGGCTTCGCTTGCATTGTTAAGGTGTCTGCACATTATTGCGTACTAACAACTTTTTGGCCGTTTTAGCATCCAGAATAAAAATGATATCGGAAGCTTAATTAATTAATTTATGTATAATTATCTCTATTAAACCCGTAGGCTATTACAAGTTTCTTTCACGTAAATTTTTTTGCAACGTAATTGGAATTATATCTAGAGTTGATAAACAAATAGTTTACGAAAGCTCGCATCTACATAAAATTATAATTAGTAGGTATATTAATACCCAGAGGTAGATTAAGGCTACGGCGCGGTTAGTCACATGCCTAGGAAACTACGAAAGATGTACCTCCGCAGGTCTGATTAAGAAGTTGTCACTTTAATGTAGCAGTGGAAGGCCCAAATGTGTAGTGTCCTAGTAAAGTGCATTATGTAGGAAAGAAATATACGGGAATCATTTTTGGTACCTAACGAAATATAACACACAGCAATCATTCATTGTTTAATGTATAACTAATTAAATATTTTATATACCGACAATCGACATTTTTTAACATAAATATGATGAACAAAATGGTCATGGACATTTAAAGAACTAGATAACACTTCAAAGTTTCGTCACGGGGACAATTTTTGATACCTAACGAAATATAACACACAGTAATCATTCATTATTTAATGTATAATTAATTAAATATTTTATATACCGACATATTTTAACATAAATATGATGAACAAAATGGTCATGGTCATTTAAAGAACTAGATAACACTTCAAAGTTTCGTCACGGGGACAAGGTTGCCCAACTCTGCTTAATTCTTATACTATTGGTCCAGTACGTCCACACGCTTTTTCTATTTATTATGACACACTTTTCTCTGACAGAACATTACATAATATGATCTAGTAACTAGTACAAGTGCCGTTTTGTGTTTATTTGGTTCTTTCAATTACCCGGAAACTACTGGTTCATGTAATCGTGTAATTGAAATGTAAACGATTATTTCAGATTTCAACATGCGTGTTATCAGCTTATGCCATAATTGTCCCAATTGAGAATAGTCAAGAAAGCACCTCCGAATCCACAACAGTTTCGAGCTCAAATGAAACCCATGAAGCTCCTAACTACTACATTCCAGAAGACGCCCATGTAGACAGTTACCTCATTCCACCAGACCCACATAAACCTCAAGAAGTCCTTGCAGACTCGGTAGTAACCCCGGCGACATATCTGTTACCACCGTCATCAGAACAAGAAAGTAGATTTTATTACCCGCCGACGGAAGCTGGTGAACAAACTGATTGGTATCCCGTAGCTCAAGGTATCCCTCCACAAGAGCCTGCCGTTTTATTACCCTTGAAACAACAAAAGATTCCAATTCCTGTTATTAGCAATGGTTCAAGAAGACCCCAAAGTACAAGATTGGGAAAAGCTTACACGGGGGACCGGTATACATTAGGTAAACCTTCTATAAGATTAGAACCTCCTCGAATTGACGCAACTAACGATTATATCCTACCGACTTCTCCTGACCAGTCAGAGACACCTTATAACAAGCAAAAGCAACCTAATTCAAATTCCTATAAATTACCATATACGGACGTTAGTGAAAACGTGCCCTATTCTAACACCTTTATTCCATACAGGCGACTAAGTTCGGAAGAAACCGGGCTTCCTTTACATTTAACTCCACCAAAGCCTTTTACCAACCAGCAAAAATATCCTACGAATCTTTACCCGAAGAAATATTCTGGGGGATTTAAGCCTGTTCCCATTCCTGTAGCACAATTCGTAGAAGATCCGCTATCGATACCAACAGCCAAACCAGCACAATATTTTAAGCCGATCGCTATCGCGGAAACTGACTACATCCCTACCCCGGAAGACAAGAAAGCTTATCTGTACAAACTGGCCGAACAGAAACGTAAATTGAAGGCTGAAGAAGATGCTCAGGTTTGTATTCTGTTGGGCACTATGCGCGGTTATTGTGTAATTTTTTGCCACAAGTAAAAATTGGTCCAAGTTCAGATTATCAGATATTAAATTTTTTTTTGTCATGCAAACGTATACGCGTAGCAAGATTTTTCCTCCTTTATAATAAAAATAAATGTCGCGCGGTCTGCGTATTGTTTATATTTACGTTATTATTTATATATTGATGAATCCATTATGTTTATATATATGTAGCTTAAACGATTATAAAACCATTTATATTTTAGCAACAACCGTTGGAACCTATTGAAATTCTAGAAGATTTCCAAGGCGCACCTGCGCCGACTGAACAAGACACTTCAGAAACCAATAACAGATATCCTGGACGTAAGTACAACAATTAATTCAGGAATATGTTTCAGTCGTATAAAGAAAAATTTTGATCCAGGAGGGCTTTGAATATGTGATGAAATACATAACGAATTATTTCAAATCAGATATGGTTTAATATTAAAAATATTATACAGAACAATGTTCGACCGCACAAATGTTTGTGCGATCCAAAGTATTTGTTTCAATTCTGGGTGTTTGAGAGAACAAAAGTCTCTCGCAGTTCCTGATAGAAGACTTGTATCTTTGTGTGGGGTCAAGACTATTTATTATTTTAATGCTTAGGTTAAAAAAGACATCTTTAGTTATGTAATTTTGGTCCTCAATATTTTTTGTTACACACGTACATATTAAGATCGCCCAGCTTTTTCCGTCCTAACATGTTATAGTGGTATGGTCATCAACTGCAAGGAACTAATTCCACTCTTGAGTCAATTATATATGTAGATTTAAATGACCGAAAAACTCTGTACTGTGTCAGCCCATATACGTCCCACTGCAATACTCGAGAACACGACCACAACGAGACCATATAGTCCACCACGCTGGCCTTGTGGGGGTTGGCGGACTTTACATGCCATAGAAATTCTTACAAATTGCTATGATATGCAGGTTTTTTCACGATGTTTTCCTTCACTGTTTTTGTTATATTGACTATCAATAAACACATGGTCCCGAAAATCAGAGGTGTGCTCTGGGATTGAACCCGCGACCAACGTCAAAGTGTTGGCAGCCACGTCTAGACACGAACAAGTCATATAGGAGCGAATGTTCGCCCATTCATCTTGCCTTTAGACCTTTTATTTTCGTGAATTATACGATACATTATTTAATTTCACATTAAAATCAAATAACGAATCGTATTTCAGACAACATATACCCTGGCCCAGTACAGCAACAGTCCAGGCCAGCTCCGCAGCGCGTCGCCAAGTCGCCTCCAGCGCCTGATGAAAGGACAGAGTTCAGGATGCACGGCATGAAGGGACCGCATAGCTACCAGTTCGGCTACGATACTGGCAAGGGGTGAGTAGGTTTTTAAAGCTTTATAAGATTCACTTAAACCTAAGCGTGTATCCACGAGGGTGTGACAAGGGGCGAGGTTATCAAACTAGGAATTTGCAGAGCAAGAATTAGAATAGGGGTAGGAATTTTCTATCTTGAAAATTAAGACGAAATGGATTGCTTGGTTTGTTGATCGAACATGGGTTTCATCACAAAATCGAACCTTGAGATCGTGCGACCTCACCAGTCACTTGTACACGCTGCCAATAGACGAATGATTTCAAAAATGAGATGGTGTTTTATAATAAGTATCGAAGATTGAGAAGAAAGGCAGGCATGGGGTGAAACTCGGGGTAATGAAAACAAGAAACAATGTGGTAACAAGGTAACTAGTAAAAATTGCAAAAATATATGGTTTCGCTTAGAAGGTTCTGAGCTTAAAGAACGATTACTTAGGTACAATTTCCTTCGTATTACTGGATAATAATTACCAAAAAAATCGTGTAATAACCATGTAATTATGAATTATAATTGGGTATTTAAATGCTTTGTTGTTGTCAGTAATAGACGGCAAAAAAGAGTTCCTATAGCAAAGATTGTGAGTTCTAGGAGTATGTTCATACGCTAGAAAAAAATGTTCAGATCGATATTTGGATTTTGGAATCCTAAATAAATACACACAACAGTCACACAGATTAAGTTAAGTTAATTAAGTTCGATTAGTCTTGTGTTGTGGGTATCAGAAACAATTAGTCTCTTGCATAGTTTCATTTAATAATATGCAATACGATTTTAAAATATAGTTTTCAAAAAACAATTGGAGTATGCCCTGAACCACTGACAGAACGTGATAATTGCCATGGAAAGTGTATTGTCTGTTAGGAAATAATTACAAAATCGGCCAAGAATGGGTTGCGTTGATCACAATTCACATCCCTTGGTGAACATAATATTGTTTTAAAGGTTTTGAAAATATTAAATTATTGTAATTTTTTGTCACTAAGGTTTCACAATAATTATTTTAGGTAATTCAGTTTGAACTCCAAGATAATTAATACATCCATTTTTCTAATAAGCATACGACTGATGTAAATAATTTATTCTATTTAATTTGACACTTGGTTCTTGAAGAATTATATAGAGCATAACTAATTTTGGTTTAAAATATTTTCAACTGACTTTTCCAGTACAATATTACACGAATAAAACCTTATACACAACATTATTTTTACATTCAACTTTTTTTCAGCAGTGAAATGTGCGTTGCAAATATTATTTTCATTATTGTGTTGCAGGAAAAATCGACAATTCCGGTTCG
This sequence comes from Deilephila porcellus, assembly GCA_905220455.2. Lineage (NCBI taxonomy): Eukaryota > Metazoa > Arthropoda > Insecta > Lepidoptera > Sphingidae > Deilephila > Deilephila porcellus. The sequence continues at coordinate 8,693,931 of LR999971.1, read as the reverse complement.
AGGAGCGTGATAACGATGGACAGATTCGCGGACATTATGGATACATGGATAAACACGGCAAAATGCGTGTAGTGAACTACAGCGCTCACCCAGAGTTAGGTTTCCACGCCGAACCACCGGTGGAAAAGGAATGATGAAACATACTACAGAACTTATAAAATTGTTCAGTCCAGGTCGAATGCTTAGTCTCTTAGATACTTCCGATGGCTTAACTGTTAATAGAATTAAGTAATTAACAAATAATTTGGGAGTAGTTTAAACGAATACCAAACGATGTTTCCACTTGGTTAACTGTTAATAAAATGAAGTTTCTCGGACTCAGTTAAAGAATTTGGGAGTAGCTTAAATTAAAATAAGGCTATTGTGCACATGTTTTGGGATTTTCGAGACAGAAGCATTTCAAGATATTGTAGAATTTATTGCCTTCCAAAGTGGTAAAATAAAATCCAGCGTTGCGTTCGCCTTTATGTCAAATAGTACTTAATTATTATTAACTACGGATTTTGTAGAGATAGGTATGATTCATTCCGAATACTTATCAATGTACTAAACTTACTACTGGCAATAAGTGTTTGTGTATAATACCTAATACCATTAGGGCCTCGTTCACTATCTTCAAGTAAACTGTTGATTAGGCTAGTCATCAGTTAAAGTCACCCGTAACATCACGTGTCGATTTCACGACGTTCCAGTAACACTAATCCTATGATTACACTAATCAGTACTTTACTGGCCAGATCGTCTGCCAATTAGCGTCTTTACTTGATGGTTAATATCTCAACCTCCTTTTTTATTTTTTTAAGAAATAAATACGTTGACACTTCAGCGGGAGGCAGGGCGGTGGAGATTTGATGTCGTTCACTTCGTTTGATGTCATTCATTTAACCAGCACATTGTTACTCAATACTTGATTTTCACTTGTGAAATCGACGGAAGATACTCGGAACTTTTACTTGGCAGGTAACGTTAATCAAAAAGTAACTAATCAACAGTTTACTTGAAGATGGTGAACGAGGCCCTTAGTTTCATAAAAGTAAATGCACGGATAAATAATGTATGCATCTACTTATCCAAACTTTTGGAGTGTTAGTAACCAATTGTCTAATGAAAGGGGGTCAATAGTATGAATGACGTAAAAAGTAAGTGTGTTGTAATTATAAAATTAAAATATTTATTATTATTTTATATTGAATCGTCACGAAGGATAGTATCATTCAATTTTCATTATAAAAATATCCTACATAGATGATACAAATTTTATTTAAGGGATGCATTCTTTCATAGCTCAAACACAATTTAATTAGCTTGACCCTGTTACCATAAGTGTCATATAGTTAATAAAGTGTAAAGAGGTTCATCTGTAATGAGAAATAAACGAAACATAATAACCATAACATTTTTTTATTACCTACTCATATTTAAAAAACGTATAAGAATATAAACGTAATATTACAGTATAACAGAAATTTGTAAATACCTACTTATTTTATGACTTCGAGAGTATTAGTAATATGTAATTTTATTTTTATATCTACGTCTATAATCGACGTGTAAAAACAGAGATAAGAAAATAGACACAAAACTTATGCGCAGGATTTGTTCTACTAGGTCGCCACTTTAAAATTCATTTTATCGGCGGGTAGTTTCTCTTTAGCTTACCTTGGAATAAACTTATCACATTATGTCTTAATGGCACCATATGTTATTTTTTTATTTTTCCATGTCAATTTTTGTTGACAATATTCTTCGTCAATTGATTTTCAATTACGTCTAGCAAACTAGAAGCACCAATGCGGAAGAGTTTCGGAGAAAGCCACTCTTCACCTAGTTCAGTGTATATGAGTACCAACCAATTAATGGCATCCCGTGAAGACTTTATGCCGCCTGCTGGCTTCAATCCCACCTGTTAATGATAATAGTAATAAAATAAAGGGTACAGACGCAATATATTGCGAATAGTCATAAAATACTAATTCAGTTTATCCTTACAAATATTACGACACTAAAAATAATCAAATCAACTTTGCTGTCAAGTTTGCGAGATTACTGCTAGCTTCACATTCGCCATGATTAACGAAGGTATTAAAAACATAATATGAAAATGTGTAGTTAATGCATCTTTAAGGCTGTCATAGTTGGTAATAATATAAAAATATCAACATCATGATCATCAGCCCGTTGCAGTCCGCTTGTCATAGGCCTAACAATAAAAAATATGTCTGATTATAATGAATTATTTAAAAAAGGACACAAAACATGTTGCGGTGCTAATATTTCCTCCAGACGACATTGACAATCGAAGCCGTAATTTAAAATTTTACTTGACTGAAACTGGCGTAGAGCAAATAAACTTTAAACTCTAGCTTAAAATACTTATTGTATATCGTAAACGTTTAGAAATAGGAATAAAGTGACAAACTTACTCAATGTTTGAAATATTTTATAAAAATTGATAATTTACCTTACGGCCAGTTTTTTGATAATAATGCCGTATTGCTCTGCACATTACCAGTCCCACAGGCAATGTAGCATTCACAGCTTCCTTCCCTGTCGAAGTTTTAATAAAATCAGCTCCAGCCATCATTGCTATCATTGAGGCTTTGTAGATCTGAAATAATTATTTATATTCAATTTATTGATATAGGGATGAGGAAGGGATATACTATCAATTCCTCACATAATTACATAATTACAAATATACACGTAATATGTCTGTCTCATTAGAATGTTTGATAATTTCCACAAAAATTCACACAGCAAATTATAATTAGTTAAAAAGTAAGAGTAAGTACATAAACTTAAATTCTATGAAGTGTTTTTATCATTCAATTGTAATAATTTAATTCTGTGAAATAAAAGTTCAGAAGTACTAACAATATGAGAAAATAATTTTAAAACAATAATTATGGCTTCCTAATGTTTAAATTAAAATTATAATTATGAATTTTCAGAGAAGCCTATATTTACAAACAGTCTTCTTGGAGCAATATATATATAAAATACAGCATTATTAATGATTGGTTGTAGAAAATGAAAAAATACTATACATTTTGATAAGTTCCCAATTCACCAACTCCAAGAATAACTTTCAAGTGGGCTGGTCCACAAGCTTTACGCATTTCTACAATTTCATCATAAAGTGTTTCCCATTTGCCCATTAACACCAGACTTCTGTCTATTACCACATCAATTTCATTGGCACCATTTTGCACTGTTAATGAAATTTCTTTAACCCTTGTTTCTAAAGGATATAAACCAGATGGGAATCCAGTGGCCACTAAAATATAAAAAATATTATTAAAATCCATGTGCCGTCCAACATTAGTTACAAAATGTCACTGAATTATAAGATAGTTTTTCAATTGAACTTTTCATACATACATAAACTCACGCCTTTATCCCAGAAGGGGTAGGCAGAAGCTCCACCAGGACACTCACATTTCGCTCTGTAGGTTCCGTCCCACAATGTGATAGGGGTTGAGCCTATCATTGGGTAGAATTGCAAATCTTCCAATAAGTCATAATAAAAAAATAGAAAAAGTAAGTTTTTTGTATATTTGTTTAACAATTTCATTGAAATATATTGATTAAAAAATTACCTGCTGCCACTTGAATTTGTGATCTCAAACCTAATCGAGTAAGGACACTGCAAGCATCTTTAACTCTTGAAGGGTATACACACACCGCTGCTGTTGTGACACAGTCATGATATTCATAATTAGTTTCTAACTTCTCAACAAGTTTATCATTTAAAGGATTTGCAGCCTGTAAGGGAAGCCTCATTAGTTTATAGATGCAAATACTTCTTTAATGAAAAATGCTTATTTACATAAGAATTCACCAAAATAATTTTAATGGTAGCCGACATTCACCAGTCTGTGCTAGGCCAGCATTGAGGCCTAGACTCTTTCAATCATAGGAGATAGCAGTGTCTTAAGTGCAGAAACATTCACATAGTATCAGGAGTCAGTGCTGTCACTTTGTCATACCAATATAAATTGCACATAATAACTTTAAAAATAGTTGATTTATTACTTAACATTTCAAAGACTCCAAGGAGTTGGATTTTAAAAGAATGAAATCCTGTGTATTAAAAGATCTATCTTGCAAATCAGCAAGGTATATCAGTGCTATAAAGTAAAAAGATTTATTTTAAGAAATAAGAAATAGAGATATATGTCTACATACTTTTATACATAGTCTTGTAACATTTGATGTAGTATCATCACCGGATAATGTTGTCAAGTCTATAAGTTGTACAGCTTTTAAAAGCCAAGCATTAACATTTTCTTGGCTAGTCACTGGGTTATTTTTTATTATCAGATTCACCTGGTCATCCACATTACTCTTGTTAATGTAGACTCTTTTCAAAATTGATTTATCTAGAAAAACGAAAATAAACAGATCAGTAATATGAGCAAGAAATTCTCGGCACTGTAAAGAATATTAAGTTGAAAGTAAAGACAAAATAAAAAAAAAACAAATCAGCTTTAAAATAAATAGCTTCATAATAGGAACATTTATATATTTTTTAATTAGGTAAATAAAATTAGGCAAATACTTTTGATTTGAAAAGGTTATGATGATATAGGTATACAAAATATTATTATTGCAATTCAATAAATGAAAAATGTTTTGATAAGTAGTCACTGAAGCATTATGCTAAATAAACAATTAACTTTTGATTAATGTAGGTACTTACCAAAAGGTTCAAATAATTGCCCCATAATGTATTACTTTCGGGGTATAATTAGAAAACTTTTAGTTTGCTACAGGCAAAAGCCAGTTACAACAAAATACAATTATATTTAGTCGCTAAAAATGTGTTTAAAGTAGAAACAAAATGAGAATTAAAATATTATTAGATATGGTTATGTACAGTAAATTGTGATATCAAGTGGCGTTTTTTAATGACCTTCCGAACTTGCGATGCTAAAACTTTGTGATAGTAATACAGACCAATAAACAAGTGAATACCCACAGTGAATACCTATCAAAGAAATAAATATTGATAGTAAGTTATGTGATAAATAAAATGTTATTGCCATATTCAAAATATTTACACATAAAATAACAGGCAACATCGTATGGATTGGAATTATGAGTTAATCTACAAATGCATTAATTTGGTTTAATGAAAATTAGCTATTATTTGCTTTTAAGATCAAATATTACCGCCAAATGCTATAATTCTGATCCTCTTGTGTACCTAAATTAGTACTTCTATTTTTAGACAAACTTGATCTTTTTATTTAAATTTTACAGGCAATCCTTTCCTCATTACTATAACCAGTGCATCCCCCTTTTAATAAGAAAAACGGATGTTTGAATTACAATACCCTGTGGTCCGGGGATGCGAGAATTGCGCCACAGTATTCCCTGCCCGTCGTAAGTGGCGACCTAAAGGGGTCATCGGAGTAGCTGGGCACACTGCGGGGGCGGTGCGCCCTTACGTATAACGACTCCGAGATGTACGATAGAGCCTCGTCTCTGTCATGGACGCCCACAACACCTTAAACGGGTGCCCAAAAATAGGCGTCAGCCGCGCCTCCTATGTTGGAAGGACCAGCGATGGTTTTGCGCGGGGCGGTAACGCGAACGTAAATCGGGGCGCTCTTCGCCCTGGGATGTCCAGTGCCACCTACAATGCGTGTGACGGTTAGCGAGGGTTTTTAGTCAGTAGGTATGCTGGCGTAGGTAAAGTTAGGGACCCATCATCCATACCCATTTCGGCAGTCGCCCCCCCCCCCCGGGGTACTGAAAAGGGAGCTTAATAGCTTTTCCTCTTGGAAAAAAAAGACTAATACCTATAAAAAAAAAGTCGAGGCAAAAGAACTGATATATCAAACATGAATGAAGTTGTTAAATTTCGAGCTTTTAAATTGCCGTTCGAAGCCAAGATATAAAAGCCTCTGTTCAGTAATTCTTATAGTATTCACCATTGACTTATGTGTAACATTGATGTCGATGGTATTCACGAATTATCTATTAAGTAATCTAAAATGTTCTCTACCTAACTTTTTAGCTGATAACATTTTCTGAAATTATTACTAAATATTTTTTCTTTTAAATAATCTTTTGATGGATAAAAACGGCTTCGAAAAGTACTTTTTTTTTGGGCCAAACAGTTCACGGAAACGTTAACGCTCTTAACCTTAAATATTACCTTAAATTATATAATATCTTTAATATTCTTTAAGTACTGATTACTGATGTATTTTGTATGTTCTGTGCTAAGTGCTAACCCACTAAGACTCAATTGCTGTTATTATTTAGTAAGGCGGCTTCAGATAGTTATAAGACTTTTAAGTAGGTAGGTATATAATATGTTACCGGTCAAACCCGATTTTAGGGTAAACTAGTTTCGCCTAGGCCAAACTAGTGTTACATGTATATTTCCTATGAATTCCATGCAATTCCGAAATGATGCTAGGAAATACATAAAAAATGAATGCTTTTCTGAATAAAGTAAATAAAACTAGATAAATAATACTCATAGAAATCCAAATCGCTCGATTTTAAGATAAATAACTGGTTTATCCTATACGTATCTGGCCTAGGAGAAATTAGTTCATCCTGAAATCGGATTTGGCCGGTAACCTATACATAGGTACATAATAAATGAAAAAAAGTTTTAAACATGTATACAGAAAAGAAATAAGTACTTTTAAGAATAAGTTGCTATTAATAGGATTAATAAGGTATTAACAAATAGAAAAATGAAGTATAGAAATAGCAAATCATACCATTTTCAAATTTCAGTTATTGTGTAGGTATCTAAGAGTTTTGTGATTACTTTTCCTTTTAATCAGTATTCAGTATAGGAATATTATTATTGTTATTGGGATGAGAGTAAATGTAAGTTTAGAGAACAGGACTGTAGTCTGTAGACGCTGTGTTGGTAGAAATCAAACGATGGAGCAGTGGGCTGATTAAACGCAAACATTGCACGGACGTTTGTGAAAACACTGGGGACCTGTTGTTGATACATTATGAAGTAAAATGCTCTACATGTCTGCCTCGTCAATATTATATTTAATAACTTCAAGTTATTTTTTTATTTTATCTTAATTGCTTAGCGGGTACTGCAATTATCTGTTAAAACCATGTCAGCACAGAGGATGTGGGGTTGTTTGTCTTGCTTGTGTCTTACAATAAATCCTCTAAATTGTTTAGATTTCAAGTATTTTTTTTGTATTCTAATTCGAATCGCTTGTGAAATAGTTACTTATCATACATAAACTCACTCCTTTAAGCCTACCGTAATAGAAGAATTATAGTGGCAATTTAGTTTTACCATCACGGTTTGCAACTTGTTCTCCTATCATAATATTTTCTAAACAAATGAAAACCTTAGGTACATAACAGAAACCTCTAGAAAAATCAGCATTTTATTATTAACGAAAACTCCCACGAAAAAGTGACTTCTCTATCCTGGTGGTATGTGAAATAAAATCTAATTGGTAAATATACTAAAAACAATATTCACTGGGGAAACATAACTCAGAATACAATCATATAAACACACTACACAATCGAAGTAAATAAACAAAATAAAACATATCTTAGTTTTGTATCAAATATTGGACGAACGGGGAAGCTAATCAAACAATAAATCTCAGTACATACCTAGTTGGCAGAATTTATTGCGATCTAAGATTTGTTTCACGCTCACGGGACGCGAGCTGGGCACCATAAACATTTCAGCGAGCCATTAAGGTGGCCCCACCGAGAAAATCGTACCCTACGTTTTGTTTTCAAAACTCTAGAAGTGTGATTGTACTTTTATTATATTTTATTTCTCACATATTGAATAAGGAGCAGAAAAGCGAACCTTAAGTTGGTTCAAAACTTGTTTAAGTATAACAAGTTAACCGCGCGAGTGCCAATGTTTTAAATGTTTGTAACTTGCAATAGCCAAGTTGTTAGAGGAGAAATAAATAACAATTTAAATTCCATTATATTTTATGATACTCGCTAAAGTAGTTATCATACAGTTGTCATTATTTATATTCTTCAATTTCCACGTAAATTGCAGCTCCTTTATAGACAGTCGTAAATTGTGATTAAATGTATAGAAACATACGGTAGGTAGTGAAAAAGAGCAAAGAATTTTCATGTCTCAAACGTGACTAATAAAAAGGGTAAGTCGGATGGGTCAATAAATCGTGGGTCTGCGAAGTTGGAGATTTATATTTCTATTAGGGAGTATCTCTTAACGAAAGATTTCTTAGTTAACAACAAACTCAGCGGAATAATGAAGTTTGTTAGTGGAAACAGATCTTTTTGGGATAAAACCGAGCGAAACCTTTTGTAGTAATTAAAAGTTAATTAAACCAATAATACCCAATTATTTATTACTTTCTTTGGAAAAAATGTTCGTGCCATTAGCCAGTCTTGACTACAAGATGTAAGGAACTGCTTGAATGAGGAGGTGTCATTTCCTTCGAGAAACCCAAATGATGTGGGTATCATATTATTTTCTTATAGCCCGCCAACACAACCCGGCCGCCTTGAAGAAAATAATCATGTCGGCGACATGCGCCCGCACGTGGTGCCCGCCGACGCGACGTGTTGGTGGCATTTCGGGAGCTCAGTTGCCCGGTGGCATTCAACAACGTCATGAGTGAAGTCGCGAACTTACCCACCCAAGTCGCCAACACCTGACCAGTTCCTAAAACTCGTTAAATTTTAGTACAGTAATAGCACTAGCTTTGCCAATCGTTACGTTCCAACTTTCATGTGGTTACGCGTGTCCACACTCCTTAAACACATCTAGGACCTATTGGATTAGGTATTATTTAAAATAAAAATAATTATGATTGCATTTGTATAAAATATCATTAGCTGCTATATATCGTATGTTATACTTGTGATAGTAAGGAGTACCCAGAATAAAGGTAAAAAATATATGACACATATCATATCTATTTACTAGGAATTATCAATAAATTTATTTATTTATATGAAGGGCAAAATCCACTAATTACAATTTACATGATACATTCGCAGTTCGTACTTTAACACCCGTATTCTAAGATGTTTCCTCCAATCTTCCTCAACCTTATCTTAGTCGAGGTGACTTTACAAATGAATTGGAGGGATCCTCGAAAATGGTATGCTTAGTTAAAAATATACCTTTACTAAAGGTTCCTCGAGTGAGGTAGTGTCAAGGAAAAACGTCATCAATTACGTCATTGATGTATAGATAAAGTAGAGATTTAACAAAAAATATTTGAAAATAGTCTATGATCACTTGAAAAGTGACAGTCAAATGTCATGTCACAGTGTTTACATAGAATAGTATATAATTATTGAACTCAAAATCTTCGGGATTGTGACTGGAAGACAAATATTTAGTGAGTCGAAGAAAAAAAACGCATGCAGACAGGAGGAGGGTCATACCATCCAACCCGGAAATTTCGAAGGATATTCTTATGGATGAATCGTCGTTCGGGATATTCGTACGGAGTATCGTACAAGTATTACAGGAACTGTTGGAAATCTTTAATAACTTGTTTAAAATAATAAACACTGTTTACAAACCAAAAATCTTTTATTAAATGAAATAAAGAGTAATGTTTGTATCATTCACTAGGAAAACGTGTAAATCATATAGAGGCACCCACCTTAAAAAGTTGTTGGCATATTTAGGTATTTAAGAATTTTAAAAGGTAAACTTTATTTCTCTCTCTTTAATTACAATTTTAAAGTAGGATTATTTCTTTTATTTCTTCCTTAAGGTAATCGCGACGTACCTTGAGTTTGACAGTTGATTCCTTTCCTCGAGACAGGAAATTTTTTGAGTGACGTTGAGTGGAGGAGATTTTTTTCATCTAAGAATACGGATTTCCTCTAGTAACGTCAAGTCGAGTCGAGAAAACGTCTTAGAATATGGGTGTAAGACTTGGAATGTTTGAAAGTATTTTGTTTTACTAATATAATTGGTGGTCCTGCCGCTGCTATCAACCATAAGACTTTTGTTGCGTCGTTGAAGAAGGGCGAATCTAGATATTTAATATTTGGAGTGTTCAGACGAGTCCAAAAACGAGTCCGGTTGCTGTATGCTCTTCTCGCCCAACTGTACCTATTTCTTTTCCGCTTCTCCCCCAATTTGATGATGGGGCGATGAGAGCTATGCTCCAAGCGTTATGGATGTTCATGGGCGGCAGTAATTACTAACAGTCAGATGACCTCGTTGCTCGTTTGCCGGACTTAATGGATAGGTACAAAAAATTAGACATCAAAAACATATTTTTATATAGAACTATAGACGTTTGATGTTAACATATTCCTAATCTATTATTATCGACATACCTACCTATTTTGAATTTGTAATTCATTCATTCTACTTAGGCGTTACCTCGGATGGTGCCAGGCTCCGCCTTCCGGCTCAGTCTTTTCCATTTTGCCCAGTCTTCAGCATCCTCAATAGTAAAGCCATTGACTCTCATATGTTACTTGACGACATCCGGCCAGCGCTTCTTCGGTCTACCTCGCGGTCGACGTCCTGGAATGTTGAGGCTCAGGCACAAATTGCCGAAGTACTCCTGCGGCTTTCTTAGGACATGACCATACCATTTCAAGCGACATTCCTGGAGTTTATCTGCTACATTGCGGACACCAAGGCCACCGCGGATGTGCTCGTTACGGATTTTGTCCAGCATCTTTATCTCCGCGACATGGACCTCCTGCACACCAGACAGAGGCACCAAACTGCGTCGTACCATCATACCATCCATCATAACGTTTGCCTCGGTGAATTTGAAATTTAACTAAAAATCAAGGACATGGATTGATTGGACCTGCGAAACGTGACCAGGTTCATTCTTTTAGTTAAAAGATTGATTCGACGACTGGCTCCGGTAATTAATTAGAAGCACCCATCAACTTCCATCTCAGTTTTTGCGTCATCACATTTTGATTAAAGTTTTAATTACGTTGCTTAGATATAAAAGTTCAAATACATTAGATGCCTTTGTAATATAGGTAATAGATATAGGTTAAACTTGTGATGTATTGAACTTTGAAATGCAATCGATAATCATACATGCGTAGAAACTACGCTAATCCTGTTTGTTAATTAATGGATATTGTTTCCATTATTACCAACACAGAATATTGACTTAGCCTAATGACCCTGTAATATACTGGATGTATTACCAATTTATTATATTTGTGAATAATATTCGCATTAGATAAAGGATTTGCAAGAAATATCAACATCGGAGCAAGTAGGTACATATATTTTATTTTATATAAAACTTGCGACTTGGCCTGGCTTCGCCCGGATGCAGATAGTTTTTGTCGTGGATCTAAACCAGTCTCGAATCCTCTTGAATACACACCAAAAATTACATCAAAATCGGTCCAGCCATTTAGGAGGAGTTTAGTCATATTCATAAATAAATAAATACACCCAACAGTCACATACATAGTCCTGACCCCTAAAAAAACCCCGCGTCGGCCACCATCGGTGCACTTCAGAGACGGCCCCGGGATACCGTTGATACAGAGCGCGCCGGGACCGCCTCTATGTGCACTGCCGCTGAAGCGACGCGACATGAGACGCGTGTTGCGTCACGTCTCGGGGGCCGCCAAGGTGACCCCACATTAAGATCAATTAAGTCTTGTGTCGCAGGTATCAGAACTACGAGAGACTTTTCGGTCTCACAAACACCCAGACCCGAAAGAAATATTTGTGGGCCGCACAAACATTTCTCTTGGTGCGAGGATCGAACCCGCGACCTCTCGTTTCACAGCCGGCGTCTAACCAACTGCGCCACGGAGGCTGTCATAAGCATAGAAAAATTACTTACACAGCTGTTCTACTCGTTTATATAATTATAAAGGAGCACAATGTAATCAATAAGAAAGTGCGGAGTATTCTGTAAGTAAATACTTATCCAACCAAAACCATTTTCATGTAATATGTTGCCAAGGCGAGGCCATATCACTCACATTGTCAAAAAGATATCAGGTCTCATGTAGAGCCAAGCTTCTTACTCTTCACGCCCTAACTCTACAAGGCCTAACTTCATAAACTCTATACCTCACTCAAAATATCGTATTAGAGCTATGCTATTAAAACTTTATATAAATAAATAATAATAAATACACCCAACAGTCACATACATAGTCCTGACCCCACACTAAGATTGAGTCTTGTGTCGTGGGTATCAGAAACTACGAAAGACTTTTCGGTCTCACAAACACCCAGACAGTTCACACAATATGTCTAATAACTTCGCTATTGACAACATATCCCGAGAACTTTGTTTATCTAGTATACCTAATCCAAACCCAAGCTATGAAGGTTCAAAACAACGACAGAGCACTTCGAGAAAAGGTTGGTAATGCCCTTGCGCTTCGCTTGGTGGTCTTGGCGGGGGCAGTACCGTAGTCCTTACCTACTCCCAGATTAGGTAATTTTAAAATATACTTGCAATAGTGTTTTTGTTAAGTATCGTAATTATATAAATACATATTGTGTCAGATGTATTTGGCTACTTTTGTACTAAATAAATATTAGCTGCTTCTAAAGTGTTTCTTTTTCTTTTAAGGTCTTGAACATTTTGCGGCGGGTAAATGCTTTAGCACGTGATTTATTTCTGTGATTACGGTAGTCGTACAGCGTATTTTAAGTCTCGCTACGACAAAATTGGATATTCTTTCATACTCTCGAAATATTAACTGTGTTATTTTTTTATTGAAAAGCATCGGCAAACGAGTTAGCAGGCTACTTCGCGAAAATTTGTTCCGATGCTATGAGCACAGCAGGGGCATATTTCGTTGTTCCATTAGGGCTCTTTGAGAATTAAAGAAGTAGCAGTTAAGGAGGGATTAGGGAACGGTGTTAACCGAACACTGACTTAAAATTAAACCCCCTTCTCTTAGCCAAATAGCGTTCAAGAGATTTACCTTTAGGTAGATTAAAAATAAAATCCATTCATTTTTTACACATTTATATTCAAAAAGAGACGTTTCTTACACTTACATCTAAAGTTATCATTGAAATACCAAACTAGCTTGCGTACTGGCAAATTAGTTGTTCTAAAATATTAGTTACATAAATTTTTTGTCATCATATTAAAACTCTATTTTAAATTATATTTTAAAACATACATATTTACATATTACAAAAAAATATATCTAGACGTGCATACAACATTCATATCACAACATACACATAAAGCAAACTTATTTTATTAATTAAATATACATACATTTTACATGGGATTACTACTTTAAAATCTGTGATTACATAATGTTGAACGCGTGAAAAAATATACTTAAGGTAGGTATTCCAAATCCCAATACCGTTCCAATTCACATGTTGTATGTTGTGAAATTGAAAATACAAATGCACGAATTATTTATGTATTTAAAATAAATAATTCGTGCATTTTAAATGCTGATAAGTCTATTGGAATACCACATTGCTTTTTGTAGAAATATAACTTTAGATTTTAACAAATTGGGACATCAACCCTTCAGGTGTCCCGGTGTTGCCAGCTAACTTTTGACAGTGGAGAACAATTGGAGAACAATGGGCAACGTCATCAAATTTTTGACAGCGAGCCCGAAATGAGCTCTTGGACACCTGAAGTAATAAAACTAATGTGTATATTATATATATAAAGACAAATGCGGGTGGTTTTTCATTAAGTACACATTTAATAAATAACATACCTATTCTAAAGAGTATCGACATTTTTGTTGATTAATAATATTATACCGGGTATATCAAGACTGCGACCGAAAACGAAGCTAGGTGGAAGTATTAGTGACTTCAGACACAATGCAACTAAAAATTTCGCAAAAAGAATCATCAATATTTTTTTGTAATTTTTTACTTATCTTCGTATTTGGATGATAAATTCATCGTTTTACTAAAAAATAAGAATGTACATCTTTTTATTTTTAAAGACGCAATGGTACGCGAATGTTAAAATTACTATTTTCGCAAAAACAAGATATTTACCACCCAAACACGATGATATTTAAAATATGCAAAAAAAATCTGTCACATTCTTTGCGAAATTTTTAGTTGCATAATGCATTGTGTTTATAGTAACTAAAACTACCACCTGGCTTCGTTTTCGGTCGCAGTCTTGATATACCCGGTATTATGTACATGCAAATTAAAGATTTATAAATATATGTAATGTTAGCTGACGTTTACTAAGGCATAATTCTGGGTGTAACCAAAGCCATGTCTCTCACTTTTGCTCTGTGCACCTTTCCGGAGGGCGTTTTAGGAAACGCGTCCACGAAAAACAAACCGCCGCGGAGTTGTTTCAGTTCTGGTAGTGCTTCTGAAATAATATTTTTCTGAACTGTAGATACCTTATAATATTTATAATGTCATACATAGGGGAGACCAGGGACAAACGTAACGATTTTAAATTTTCTTGTCATATCTCAGGGCTAGCGCGTACGGGTTACTTTTGTCAGGGTGACATAAAAGTTTTTGTCACTGCCACGTCACGTCTCTAAAGCAGAATGCGCTCACGGTAGGGGTAGTGACAAAAATGTCACTCTGACAATAGTCATCCGTGCGCGCTAGCTCTAAGAGTGAATTCGTCACTCTTAGTTGATTATTAGTCTGTGACTCTTAGGGCTCGTAGTCACGGAGACAAAAGTAATTCTCACAAACCATAATAATTATTACAAATTATATTACTAATTATTACACATGATATGTGGGTCTTTCGCCTATCTATTAACACCAACGTTGTTGAAACTGCAGTCACCTATTTTGAGAAAAATGTCAAAATAAAAACAAATTATTTTGTTACAATCATCCCTACCCTTAGGTTTCGTTGTAACAGTGTAAAGGGATGGTTGTAACATTGCAGAAACGAAAATTGCTTTTGTTAATTAATATATTTATTTTCAATCAGTCTTTTAAATTTACTATACCCAAATTATCATAAACAAATTCAACTTATTTTTCAATTAGGAATATATTTGTCACGTGATTATTTAAATAAAATATATTTTTGAGAAATAGGTAAACGTGTTTTATTTAAGACCACAGATTACAGATTGTCATGACATTGTAGTGTAGATGTAGACTATATTAAAACTGCACAGTTCACAGGTTTGACACTAGATGTCTATACTTTACAATATTTTAACATTTGTGGAAGTTTTTGGAGCTGAGTTTTTTCTCTGAGATTTGAATTTCGTCTTTGTCTTCTATGTTTTAAGCGCACGAGGCAATATAAATGCGTCCCATGCAACTGAGCAGCTCACATTGAGCGCCCTTTGAGCACCGCCAATTACCGATAGCGAGCCGGCTCGCGCGAGACAACGTTCAAATTGCCTCGCGTTGTCGATATCCGGCTGGCGGCTTTAGATAGTTATCATTATTCACACTGATATGGCAAGAGGATAGTTATGTTATTTTACTGACACATGACACGTAAGATTAAATTGCCATAAAAAATATAAACACGGTTGAAAAAAACGGCAAAAAGTTACTATGGGGGTATTTTTGCAGCATCGGCTCGCTCCAGCCAATACCTGATGGTACAGCTCTGTGAGTACTACTTAGATAAAGCAGGGGCTCGAATTGACTTATGTCCGTTCTACAGCGTATCAGTGTAGATAATATTTTTTTTTACATATTCAATTGTTACTTTCGTCCCTGGTCTCCCCTATATACATAGACTCCCGCCTTTTTCCCAGAAGGGATAGACAGTGGCTCCCCTGATAGCAGCCAGGATACCCACGTTTCGCCTTGTGTGTTTCGTTCCATGATGTGATAAGGGCAAGCCTTTCGCCATATCGGGCACAAATTCGTGACTTAGGGCTGATAATGAATAGAAAGACCCAGCGTTGTAACCGTACTGTAGTAGTACCTACAACAGCGCAACCGAGGCAGGCAATTATCATTATAGATGAATATAATGATTTGTTTATATTCCTTTGATTATATCCATGATTTGTTTATGTCCATGATATCTTTGATTTATCTAATCTTCTAACGAATAATGTCAATTTGAAATGCGTGTATCAGGAAATGAATATTAAGTTAGATTAGCAAATTGTGTAACAGTGGCAGAATTATTTAGTAAAATGCATACAATTCCTATGTCTTAGTCAGCTCTTCTCAATCAATAGTACGTTTACATTGAGTCATTCAAATTGAAACTATATTTATAAGTTTAAAGTAAACGTTATTTTAGATGTCGGATCGCCATTAAAAAAATTATTGCATAGCCCCGACAACCGGGCAAACTGAGGTAACCTGGTGGTAAGTGATCACTGCCGCATATGAACATCCAAAACGCTGGATCATGGATATGAATTGGGGAGGGGGGGGGGGGCAGGACTGGATGGGAAGAGGAAAAGGGTTATGTACACGTGAAGCTATCGCTTAACGTGGATTTCCAGTGAAACAGTGGTATCGCCCCGGACGAGCCTGCCCATTCATGCTGAGTCAGTACTAACAGCGTGCCTCTACCACTTCCGAATACCTTCAACTTCTAGTATGTCAGAGTGGAAACACACATTAGTAAGATTAATAGAACAAGGTACTTGACTGACAATGTTCAGAACTGTATTGTTTGTGTAGTAATCTTACATGGTTTATACATATGGAGTTCAGTATGTATACCCATAGTTTTATATTTATATTTTTTATTATCATTAAGCTTTGGTTTACAAGCAACTTACATTTAAAATTATATTCAGAAGCCATCTTGTTTTTATTTCACGTGTAATTCCAATATTTTTTGCCAGCAGCAGTTTTGCAATTGCTGCCATTACCAATTGGCAATAACCTGGACCATTAGCTTTTAAAATATTCTGCGAGGCATGGAATTAGATTTTCACGCAAAAACGTTGTTAATTAATTTACTTTGGAATGCATTGAAATCATGGGAATATCAGAAATATGATGTTTTGCCAATTGAGCTTGTTTTATAAAAAATGCAAATATTTTAATTTTGGTTTCAAATATTTGTATGAAACATAAATGATAACAATTTACTATTATTGACATATGTTGGAGTCGTAGCAACGGAGGTAATATATTATGAAACAATGACCAAAACTATTAAAATAATTGTATGTTCTCATTTTGCTGGTGCTGACTGTAATTGTGTTGATTATTGGCATTGAAAATACTTGGTAAGGTGAACTCACCTCTAAGTAGATTGAAGATATCCTGGGGTTCAACATGGTAGTCGGTTTTTTTCATAATGGCTGCGATGGGGAGCTCCATACAGTCGGGATCAGGGACGCCGACCACGCACGCCTCGATAACGCCGGGGTGACGTTTTATTACTTCTTCCATTTGTATTGGTGCAATCTATTGAAAATAATGATTTAATCTATTTCATTTCCAACAAGTCTGAAAGAATTAAATGATATGAAGAGATTCTCTAATCTGTGATGATAATAATCGCCCTATGTTTTTTTTTCCTGATTGCCCTTATCTCATATTTTTTTAACGCGGTAACAAAATGGTTTTATTTTCCGATGTTGCACAATGATTTAGCTTGTACGTTTATCACCGGCCGCCTTTGCACTGCTTATTAGATATTATAGCAAAAAACATATACCTAGTTATTTTACGATGTTGTTTCTCATAATATCTTACATTAGACCCCATCAGTATTATTTAAATGAATAAATTATTTGAATCTCATATAACGTTAAATATAATTAAATACAATTTAGATGATACATTAATAAGAAAATTCGTAATAAAAACTCCATAATACGTGTTCTTTGTTTATATAATTTTCCTTAGTTTAATTAAAATCCGTGACCGCTAAGTTTTAGCATGTCTGTCAGTGACACGTATTCCCAATCTAAGCATGGCTTAATTCCTCATTTATTATTATTTCCGCATATATTGTTTTCTTTTATGTTATTTGCTTTTAAAATAGTTGTCTAATTCAACTTAAAAAAAATCTTATTTATAGTGGTATTTTTGTACCTACAAAATATTTAAGGCCTTTATTTTCTCAATGAATTTGGGATGTTAATACGATAGTTGGTTATAATCAATATGTATTTATATTTCTAAATAGAAATATTGAACATATTTATTATAACAAAGAATTTTTTTCTGTTCAAGATATTTTTTTCTCGTTATACCTAATTAATGTTAAATTACCTTAATAAAAAAATGGACTTTAATTTCTAACCCACTGAGCAGCAAAACATAGATATTTTGAGTCTAGAACTCATTTTTAATTTCTACCATTTTCATTTCTCTTCAGATGAATACATGGATCATAATATGGATTACAATCCACAAGTCACACGGATTCAATATAATTTACATAAATGCCTCTACCAATTGCGCTCATGTCGAATTTGAGATTAAGGTGCGCCACATGTTATCGCATAGTATTATTTTCCCTAGTATTCCACGTTTTCCGGAGTCCCGGAGGAATGCTAGCGGAAGAAAAGTGTGTCTAACTCACTTCATGCTTAGTAATTCTCGTTCAGAGGCTTTTGCGAATGTAATGTTATCAAACTGTCTAGCAAGTTAGCGGCAAACGGTCCGTTTGATCAGCTGTTACGTTTGCATCAACTTGCTCATAGTTAATTGTCTGACGCGTGCTAGAAGTGATGATTTAAAACATAGAGTTCAGAGAAAAACTAGTCTTCGACTTGAGTCAAGATTCATATGTTTTTTTCTAATTAAAGCTATATTCTGATCGTTTGGTACTCAAATGATACAAAAGCATATAATAATTAGAGAAATTTTCTGCAGAAGTACTGAAACTCGGTGAAAAAAGATAGTCCATTACTTTAGTATACAAATTGTATCAATTATAGAGCGCAGTTGAAACCAACACTTCTTTTTTAATATTCATCAATAGCCTTTCGTTTAACGAATCAATCTACTTATGGAAGCCACGTAATACTAAGAAATTTAAGTTTCGGTAATGAGAAAAAGAGTATAGTTTAAATAGTAACTAATTAAAAGGAAATGGTGTCATTACCAGAAAGCCGAAGTGCTTAATTAGAAGTCTTTTTCGTTCCACGAAGTAGTAATAGTCTTGTTCGTCTCTGTAGAACATGTCTCCCGTCTTGAACCACCCGTCGTCGGTTAATATGGTTTTTGTTTCTTCTGGATTATTCAAATAGCCCTGAAATAAAATGTAAGTGCGGTAATTCAATAAAATATATTAAAACGGTGCTCTTTTAAAATGACCCTGGTCCTTTCTCCTTATTAATCTTTACTGTTTGGCTAAATGTTACCATGTGGACAGGTGTATCATAATAATGTAATTTTATTTATGTGTCATATATTTTAAACGTAGGCCCAAACTGGGATTAGTTCTTAACACGTAGTGTGTTAGTTATATCTTAAAAAGCAATGTAGGCACATTCATTGCACATCACAGTGCACACACATATTTTTGGCGATTTGTTATTTACTGAGAGAATCCAAGTCGAAATGTGTCAACATCTTCCCACTCTAATAAAAATACAGTAAATATAAAATCAACTCAGATGTATGAAGACGTCGTATATTTGTACCATGGGGAATTATCATTTAGTCTCGCCGAATCTTCTCTTGGTTTACCTTTTCGGGAATTTGAATTCTCAGGTTCGTATAAGCCAGGAATATTATCTGAGTTGTGTACAGTATGTCTAAAATAACATGGTTTAAGAATGAATAATTACAAACAATAAAATATGTTTTAAGAATATTTGTGAATACCTTGAAAAATGCATCTCCTTTAATCCACAGCTCGCCACTTGTAAATGGTACGTCGACAACTTGGTTATCATTGTCTAATAACTAAAACAAACATAACAATAAAAAAATCATGTATACTGACAGTGATATAGAATACTCGTTATGGCCTTGCGGTAAAGTACATACTTTGAATTGATATTTTTCCGATGGTTTGCCTGTTGAACCGAAAGGAGTGTTTTCGTCAAAGTCGAACACAGGCACTAAGAGCTCGGTCATTCCGTAAACTAAATACAGTAGAGCGTCGCATTTTTTCTGCAATAAAGTTTTTTATTAAGTGTAATGTAAAATGTAGTGTTTTATTTATTTATCATGCGTAAAATATTCAAATATGTTTTGTTAGTAGATAAAATCGAGAAATCACTAAGGTTTATATTTAAGATTCTTTATTATTTTGTGTTATCTAATAACATTTTAGGATACATTCCTGCAATATAATATTTTGATCAATAATTTTATAGAAGATTTAAAATTTTTATGATCCAAGCGCTGAAAAACTATTTTAGTAAGATACTCTTGGGCTCGTGCTAAATTATAAGCCAATTTATCCGTCTAACTAGTGAGCCCGCATTTGCCTAAAGCGTGAATAAAGTATTCCGATTCATCACATCAGCGCAAATGTAATTCTTTTGCTCTCCTGTCCTCTTATACAAGATCGCAGTAGATCCTTCGTAATGGTTAATTTTGTCACAAAAGGAGTTGTAATATATCTTTATAGAGTCACGAACAGAGCGTAAAACATAGGTAACGTATAACACTCACTCTAAGTCTGTCCACTAATGGTTTCTCAATAGCGCCGCCTCCAATAACAATGTATTTGAAGGACGATAAGTCACAAACGTTTTCAGCAGCTACAAGAAATTGACCCAATAAATGTGGCGTCCAAGCTGTCATGTTCGGCTAAAATATTTTCAACTGTTTTTGTTAATCATTCTGTTATAAATGTATCAAGTCCTTTAAATAAACATAAAAGTATTTATATAGTTAAAACATGTTTAAATAAGTTACTTTTTTCAAATGGTAACTTACACTTATATATAAAATTTGCATTATCTTGAGTAAAAGTGGTGTAAAAAGTCTTTTGAAGTAAAACTTCTTTACGCACGCTTCACTTGGGGAGTAACCTGGTGAATGCGTGACGAGAGCGCTGGGTTAAGAAAAGAGTGATCGGGCGAGGCGAACGGAAGTTTAGAGGGAGATATAAGTTAGTTAAGTTAGAAAGAGAGAGAGTTACTTTTCGTATATTTCTTAAAAAAAATGTTTTTAATCGTACAGTAATATTTTTGTCCGATTGGTCTCAAATTCGATATCTGGGAAAACCTTTCTTTCGATATTGTAAATTGATAGTCAGAATTGAGCATTTCGGCACAAATCTATATTTATCTCATTCTCTCGTAGGAAACTACTCTTCTAAAGTTTTACTTCTGCCCAGTGTGAATTGCACACACACACGCGTTTATTTAATTAAAATATTTACTTTTAGTTACCTTGTACTTGTTAATGAGACCCATAAGGTGTTGTGAAGTTAGCGGTGCAGAGGTCTGTAGTCTCGCATATCCAAATAGGGGTCCGCTGACATAGAACATCAGAGATGATATCCATTGAAGGTTTGCCATGGCCAACGTAATTTCGAATTGATATCTGATTGCAGACCTAAAATGTGATGAATAATTTACTTGCGGAACAAAACTATGTTCGAATACGTGTAAACTACGTAATAACTAGAGATTTTTTAATCTAAAATATTGTTTCTTCCGGGTTTAGCCTTTCCTTCGTGTAGCCTGGCGATGAGCTCGTCTCCTTTAATTTTTGGGACACATGTAAGCTTGCTGATTTGTGGGTGAATTTAGTTGCATAGTATGTATAAACTTTTTTATAGGATAATTTAATATTTTTGTAAGTTGGGTAAATTAACAACTAGACATTTGTTTTAATAAAACAGACAGGGGGATACTAAAACAGAAGGGTAAGGTAAGGGTAGGGTAATCAGAGTTGAAATAAGGACTATCATGTTTTTAGAAGTTCTCAGTTGAGATTATGTGTCCCAAATGAAATATTCGAGGGAGCCCAGATGACGGATTGGCTAGCCATACTTTAGCTGTCAGAGTTGCCACCTGTTTCCCGAGACTGCCCCGATTTTGATGATATTATTTACTTGCGATCCGATAACCTATCAATTTTCGATATGATGCGATGATCGTTTAATAGTAGCGAGTGCTTAGATGGAACTTAGCGCATAATCTAAAAGCGATTGGATACATCATTGTCACGGGTTTTTATTCTTATCAACAGCAGACCAAATTTTTATCGATTTGAAAGTTTATCTCGATATATCTATCTTTTTAGATAAATCGAGATAAACGTTCCACGTTGCCACTTTTTGGTGGCAACTCTGGTAAAAGGGAAATTACTAAAATACTCACCACCATGCGCACACGCCATTTAACAATGTGTCGAAGGGAATGATGGCCACTTTAGGCTTTCCTGTCGTTCCACTAGTCAACAATAGCCAGGCAGTTGTTTCAGAGTGATTGAATTCAGCTGGCCTGAAAATTAGACATTATTCAATTTGCGTTCGGATATACGAGTATTGTACTTAATAACAATTAAGCTCTTTTAAACGTATTTAAATATGATATTTCTGATATATATTCGTTATTCATATTTTAATTATACCGGCTATATCAAGACTGCGACCGAAAACGAAGCCTGGTGGTAGTTTTAGTGTCTTAGTTATTTCTCCAGTCATAGTTATTTCTTTAGTTTCTACCTGTAATTATAGTCAGTTCCATTATTTATCTGAACAAACATTTCCAGATCGCGGCTATTGTCATCGAATACGACAATTTGTGCGTCACTTTTAATGGATTCGAGAGCGTTTCTAACTTTCCCATCATTTGCCTTCTCACAGAACACTATCTTTGGTTTAACGTACGGAACCAGTGCAAGCAGATCATCTGAAACAAAAAATAAAATTAATTTTCTTTTATTGCAGAGATCTCAAATATTTATTATTTTATCTTCGCCATTATCTTTACCAATAAGTTGAGTACTGTTGAACAGTGATGTACCCAAAGATTTTTTATTAATTTATTTTATACACCCAATACAACAGTCATATACATAGTCTTAACCCCACACTAAGATCGAGTCTTGTGTCGAGGGTATCCGGAACTACGAGAGACTTTATGGTCTCACAAACATCCAGACCCGGAACAGATACTTGTGGGTCACACAAATATTTGTCTCGGGGATCGAACCCGCGGCCAAATCCAAGCAATATTGCAATCATGTGATTTTTTTACTATTTACATAAAATAATAAGAACAAATCACAAATAAAATAAAACTTCAGGAAAGTAGCCTAGGTGCTTTACAATGACATAAATATAGATTTTGAAAAAGCGGCACCAAAACAAGAGAATCATATTTATAAATAGGACTTAGCCTACGAAAGAATGAGATATTATAATATAAGTATACAGTGTTGCCTATAATCTTCATCTCCTCTTTATTTCTTTTTCTTTTTTTTTCAAAATTTTAGTCAAAATCTAAAAAGTTCACACAATTTTCAATTCTGATCATCAATTTAGATTACCGGGGCGAAGGGTCCCTGAGATATCGGATTTGAGAGCAATCGGACTGATAACTAAAAAATGTGTGCTCGCACTTCTCTCTCAAGCCCCTAAATACGAAACGTAACTCACTCTCTTTCTATATTCACTAACTTATATCTCCCTCTCAACTTCCGTTCACCTCGCCCGATCACTCTTTTCGTAACGCTCTCGTCACGCATTCACCAGTTTACTCCCCAAGTCAAGCGTGAGTAAAGAAGTTATATTTCAAAAAAAAATTATAACCTGCTGTAACATTAGGATCGATACCGCAGACTGGATATCCATTGAAATGACTCGCGTAGAATGGTATAGCTACGTCGAGATGATTGTGTCCTATGATGATAACGGGGTCTCCTGGTTGCATGTGCGCGTTCGCCATGGCGCTCGCGAGCCGACTCGCGCGCACCGCCACCGATATATTCGTTTCTCGTGCATCAGTCGCGCCATCGATCTGTAAATATATTTCTTTATTTAAAAGGTCTTTCAGCACAAGAAAGGTTATGTTAAGTTTGTAACTTTCCCTCGATTGCAGATAAGTCCATTAATGTTAAACGTAAGTCGTACATGTTCGGCATTTAGCGACCCGCCTTCAAAATATTACGTATTTAAGATTTGTTGGCTAGTCAAGTCAATAAGAATTTTAATCAAAGTGTACTAGTACAATGTAATAGATTATCATTTGTTACTTTGTAGTGGAACTTTGAAGTCAGTTTTTATTTTTTCAGTAAAATATATTTGATTTGTACCTTTTTAGTTTAGATAGGCAGTGTAATGATGAGAAAGGTGATCATTTAATCAAAACTATATCTATAAAATTAACGACTCCTTCTGACCAAGCTTGATATTATTACTGTGAAATTATGAGACGATTGTGTCATTATAATTTATAATCATGATATCCGCTATTGTTAAACACTGACCGGGGCGAATTCTCTTAGTTTGCATCGGTAATGTACGTATCTATTTCTCTCACTCTCCCCATTAGTACTACTGTTTTAGTGAAACTTTCATATTGAAACTCTACCCCTTATTCACTCCCTTTTCTTAATAAAACACATATACTGGGCCTAATGCAAAAAGAATCATTGCAATTCTGTTAAATTTGGAGAAGTTCTGCCCTCCGGATACATATTCTTCACCATTTTTTATGGGACCAGCCTTGCACGTTCCGATAATTTCTTTTGTAATCAGTTAAGTAGTGCCGGATATACTAAATATTTATATTTGTATCTTACTTACTTAACTCAACCGTACAAAATCACTTGACCAATTACCCTATTCATCATTACTATTCTAAATGATCTATGAACTGCTCTGAATGTAACTACGCTGCAACCTCTGTATAAATACTGTATTGTAAACTTGTTTTAAAAGAGCAACGCTAGAGTTTCTTGCCCGTTCTTCTCTGGCGAAAACAGCCTTGTGAACCGGGTGGTAGTGGAAAAAAGTGACTGAATCTAAATAATGTATGACATTTCATGGGTTTTGGTCGAATTGATTACCTCCCCTATTGAAGTCGGTCAAAAATAGACTTAATGATAATAAAAAAATAACAAATACACCTAACAGTCACATACATAGTCCTGACTCCACACTTATACTTAGGCTTGCATCGTGGATATCAGAAACTTGGAGAGACTTCGGTCTCACAAACATTCAGACCCGAAACAAATACCTGAACCCTTGGCCTCACATTTCTCAGCCGGCGTCTCACCAACGACGCCACGGAGGCTGTACCTTTACATTTAAAATTCACAAATTTTTTGTTTTGTTGAAAAATATACTCATCATAATGAATAACTTCACTATGGAGCCAACTCTGTAGTCGAGAAAAATATATGCTATTCCATACAAAAACAATCTTCTGCTTCTGCAAAACGTATGAAACTGCTGATTTATGTCCCGATTCCAGGGCGGGCCACATAGCAGAAGTTATTTATTTTGATGAGTATTCCCCTTTCAATTTTATATACCCTTTCTGACTAACCCTGTGTATACCTAAAACCCCTAAGCCTTGCAATCCAACTCTTGATTGCAGAGGTTTCCCGTGTCTGCGATTACGGGCGGATATAGTACAGTACAAACTATATACCATTCTTATAATTCAATTTTGTTATTAAAAGTCTTAGAATTTTTCTACTGCTTTACCTACCTGGTTGTAGTCATTGGGTCTTTCAAGCATGGCCTGAAGCAGCATATGTCCTATGTGGCACCTCTGCGGTGCTATGTTCAACCTAAGCGCTGCTTTAGCCCTCAAAATGCGCACTCGCCCGTTTATATCATTTTGTTTCACCATTGTGTTATATTTTAAAACAAGTTCGACTGTTTTAACAATTTTGACTCACAAAAAACACATGTAAGATTCATCAAAAGTACCCAGATAATATGTGGAATAATTAATTTCGAGTATTTATATAATCATTACTGATCGTTATCACGATAACTTGCCAAGTCAATTAAGGGTTTCAGCTAGTAATGAGAGATAATAAGCTATAATAGTATTAACTTCCTAAAAATGTAAAAACCTATGCGTTTTTAGTTAAATTTTGTTATAGATGCAAATAGCATAAAACTCATAGTAAACGAGATATTTGCAAAAAAATGATTTTTAGAGCCTTCGATATCTCGTGGCGCTGAGATTTTATGAGATTTTTGAGAAACTGTTTAGAATACCAAAATAAAGTTTTATACAAGTTTTCAGCTTATATTCTCTTATGCTAAGGTTAGCCCTTTTTACCTTATTTGATGAGTATTTTATAGTATATATTGACTAGGCTAGAAGTTTTATTTAGCCTATTCATGTAATAATATGTTTAGGTAAGTGTTCAGTCTCACACACGCACACGATCCTTTATTTGATAAACATTTTATATTTTCATATGCTTAATTAAAAGTACGCTCAGTAATACCTTCCGTATGTTATTTTTATTTATTTCTAGACACTTATCACGCAATCAAAATCTATAGTAATATTATGTTACCGGCCAAACCCGATTTCAGGATGAACTAGTTTCGCCTAGTTTATCCTGTTACCGATGGGATAAACCAATTATTTTTCCTTTAATTGTGCGATTTGGATGTCGATGAGTACGTATATAGTGCCCCTAGCCGGAACATTTTGAAGTATCGTATAGTAAAGTAAACGTTTCCCGCTGTGAAATTTTAGTTCCAAATACGCTCACAATGGCGCTGTTTAAATTCCCATACATAATTTTACTATTACTATTCTATTACGATACTGCAAAATGTTCCGGCTAGGGGCACAGCGGTCTAGACAACGCGAAGGTTAGGTTACGTTAGATTTGGATTGAGATAAATTATGCAAAAACAAAAGTGGATAAAATAAAATATTTTTAATAATTGAGAAATGAAAACATGCCTTAATTTAATAAGTGATAGATATTTGGGGTGCTATTTCAAGACCTTCTAGGCATCTAGGCCAATGCGAAAACCCATACATTCCCATTATACAAATAGGAGAAAATAAGCCCATCCTACAAGTTCATACGTGCGGATGCCTTCCTAGGTAAGTAAGCATATTAGAAAATAGGTCTGCGATTGTTAGTAATAAGTAGTAAGAACTAAGTGTCATAATTTCAATGAATTGGAATATTTGACACAAAGTTTGCTTGTTTAAAGATTTGATAACTCTATGGCGCATTTAAGCAAAACCAAGCTGTAAAATATGAAACCAAGGGTCATACATTTACGTGGATATAAAGTTTATGTAGTAATAATCATCCTTAGCCTTAGGAATTCGACTCCAGAATAAAAGCCCTTCTCTCCATTTCCATATTAAACTATAAAAAATATTTGTATTTTTCCGACATGGTACAGGTAAATGTACTAATTAAATAAATAAATAAATAAATAAATACACCCAACAGTCACATACATAGTCCTGACCCCACACTAAGATCGAGTCTTGTGTCGTGGACTAATTGACTATATAAAATAAAAATTTCTGGCGTGGAGTGGGGTAAAGAACATCAGCACCGGGCGAAGCCTGGTCGAGTTGCTAGTTTTGGATATAAGGTTATAAAAAAATAAAATTCAAATCCACACCAGTACGACAACTCCACTCTAATTATCCTTCAATTGGTTGAGCCTTGCTGTAGATCATTAGAACCACAGGATAGCGGATCAACTCAATCGAGCTGGTTTCATTGTGCTGTATCTCTGGCAATCGGCGTGAAATTACGCCTTTGCTATTGCGTTTCATTGGGAGAATGAGATTACCGAAGACTTGGTTAGCGATGACCGTACACGTCATCGTGTACGCTCATACACGTACAACACAACGTACGTTAAGTAAATACACAACCTAATATCTATTATGTTGTGTATTTATCTGGTTTTTAACAGAGTGATATAGTGTGTCGACCGATGAGAGATAACGATAGGTCTTTAAGGACTGCACTGCAGTCACTCAGGTGACTCAACATTGTGAAATTTTACTTTGTCGTCTCTGTATGAAATAAACGTACTTAATTGTGTCTGTAAAGTCCTCGAGTACCTAATCTATTCCAAACTCGATGATTTCCTTTATAAAAACCAACTCCTCAACTCTTACAATCCGGTTTCCGGCCTTTTTACAATACCACTACAACCATAATTCATATTACGGAGCTCATCAGATCAGCCATGGAAGGAGGCAAGCTGACACGTCTTAGCACTTCTTGACTTCAACAATGCTTTTAATACGGTCGATTGTGATTGGCTTACTGGGTTCACTCAACATGTCTCCAACAGCGCTCGTTTAGTTTGGCAGTTACCCGTTTGGACGCCGGCAGCGAATCTGTGTCGACGACAATGTTTTGTCGTGGCACACAATCTACTGGCGTGATACAGGGTGGCGTGTTATCTCCCCTACTCTTCGCAGCTTTTATCAACTCTATTACAAACAAACTCCGTTCTTTCTACCACGTTTATGCAGATGATCTCCAAATATATTCTGAAGGACCCCTTCACCAGTTAAATGAAGCTGTCTCGGCAATCAATAAGAATATTATCTGATAGTTATTTTTAACTGGCACGACTAAGTGATGATAGAGCACCTAAGAAGAGTTACAATATATATAAAATAATTATCAGATACTATTATATGTATGCGAGTGAAGTTGAGGTTTATTATATTTCAATTGCCACCGCATTTAATGTTTTCGTATGCTAAATAGTAGATGATTCGTAGTAGGATGCGTCAAGGCATTAGGCACCTGCCCTGCTGGTTGCATTTCTCCGTACATTTGGCTAATCGGGTAGAATCTCGATACGACAAAGATATTATTTGCTATCTAATGTGTTTATTATTACAGTTAGTGAGATTTGATAGGCGTTGCTTTGACTAATTGATAATGGTGAGTGAAAATGGAACATATTGTGTAAAAAATAAACATTTTAATCTACATATATTTGGCCAACTTCAGAAGAGGAGGTTACATTTTGACTGGGTTTTTTTCTTTTTTTAGCGATGATCCCAGCAGCTACCCAACCCTGGACTGGGCGGATAGGGATGATGTGGCCCGGAAAGGGACTTTAAGGGGTTGGAACTTGCAGGAAGGGTCAGGAAGGGACGGGAAGAGTTGGGGGCGGATGGGAAGGGACGGGAACGGACAGAAAGGGACGGGAAGCGGCAGGAAGCAACAAAAAGGGGCGGTAAAGGATGGGAAGGGACGGGAAGATACCTATTTTAATATAAAGGTCTGGCTGCTCAAGTACCAAGACATAGAACTTAATGATTTATTTATCACAAGCAAAGCACTATCCATTATTATTAATGCTATAATCGCATTCAGTATTCAACTCTGCTGGTGGCGGTGATATCTTTTTATTGTAAATTTCCATAATAATGATAAAATAAAAAGGTCTATATAAGATCAACCAGTCATAAAGCTGGGCACTCTACATCGGACATAAAACTTTAATGAGTTTCGCCTCTTCTTGTTATCTTAACCCCAGGTTCGAGCAAGTTTGACGTTCTGTTTATTGAACATGGTGAGGTTTGCCTACAACCCAATACCGAATTATGTTTAAGTTTTAATTAATGGTCAGAACCAACTTCAATTAACTTTCACTTCTCTGTTCAAATTTTGGACAAAGCATGGTTGCTATTTTATTATTGTTATGATTTTATATAAATATATTTGTATGAACCAGATCCAAAGACTAGAAGGATTTGGAAAATTATTTATGTTATTTTACTTTCCATGTTTATAGAAATTATCATCACCCTCATCATCATCATTGTCATCATTGTATTTCCACGATGAATTAAACAGCTCAGCTTAACTATAACGCTCTCATCCTGTCGTTAAGGGGCATAAATAATCCAACACGGTATACCTTTTCTATCGTAAGCAGCGATTTACAGCGCCCCAGTTAGGGGTAACTCTGAGATGAAGGTCAGAACGCGTGGCGTTGTGTCTGTCGTGGCTCCTCGCCTCACGCAAGAGCGTCCGAAACTAGAATAAGTGGGGGCTTCTGCGCCTTGCTAATCGCGAGGAGACATCTGATGGCAATGCACTATGTTACCTTTCGCTCATCTAAATATCATACCGATCATAATGCGCATAAGGGCTACCAAACGGTTTTATTTGGTATGGTGGCGTATCATTTTGTTTAGGAAATCAGCCTGTTCGTTTTAATTGAACGATGAAAACAGAAGTGTCCGCGCGCCGGATTGGAAGGCTGGAGATCTCGAGATACTTCCGATCTTCTCCGAGGCACCGGAGGCGACCTAAAGGCGCTTTCCTGTTGAAAGAAAGTAACTATGACTGTTAAAAAACTAGGAATTCAAACTTGCAATGGAATTTGGGCTTCATACCTTCTGCAGTTATCTATGATCATCATCATCATCATCATCAGCCTATACTGTTTTCCACTGCTGGACATTGGCCTGCTCCAAATTGCGCCATTTCACCCTGTCTTCGGCTTGTCGCATGCAACATCTCATAGCGACTTCTCGCAAATCGTCACTCCACCTAGCTGAAGGGCGTCTTACACTACACTTACCAAGGCGCGGTCTCAATTCAAGAACACGCTTACTCCGGCGGTAGTCGGTTCTTCGAGAGATGTGGCCAGCCTACTGTCACTTCAGCTTCCTAATCCTATGTGCTATGTCTATGACTTTGGTTCTCTGTCGGATAAAATCGTTACGGATCATAGCATGCTCCATGGCTCGCTGAGCGATTTTAAGCAGGTGAATCTGTCGTATTGTAAGTGTCCAAGTCTCAGCAGCAAAGGTCATGACAGATAGGACGCACTGGTTGAAAACTTTCGTTTGAACAGGCATTGTGGTAAGGCTGACGAGAAGACTCGACGTAGTTTACCTCCTTTTAGCCTCCTTCTCAAAGTTATTTCTTCCTAGTTAAAGGATTTGGCCAAGATAGGTATATTCGGAAACAAATTCGAGTTGGTGGCCACATACAGTGACTGGTCTTGGATCAAGGTAGTGGTTGATCATAACTTTGGTTTTATCAAAGTTCATTTGAAGACCTATTCGCTGCAAGGCTGAACCCAGGCCGTCCTGCATCTGTTGCCATCAAAACTATATAGTCAACGAAACATAGGTGCGATTTCAGGTAGAACGCAATTATCTATGTAAGTACATATTTGTTGTATATTTCAGTATCAGTTGATAAATGACAAAAATAAATTACTTATCGCTGAGATTTAAATCATTATAATATAATTTTAATTTATATAATAAAAAACCGTGTGGTGTCGTGGGACACCGGATAGGAACGAAGTTCCTTATTATAAAAATATTAATTTTAAGTTCTATTCGAGGTATAAAGAAAATAATTATTAGGGTATACATTTTTTATTATGATTTTTTTATTGATAAAAATAAAAATAATAATAACAGTCATCACGTAGACTATACATAAATAATAAAAAACCCAAAGAATTGTAATCTCCTCTGATGTCGGTAAAAAAATAAAATAATAAGCAAAGAATTAAAAACAAAAAATAAGTTCCTAAATTTTTAAATTTAGAATGTCAAACTCATCCGCGTTACGGACGTTTTTTTCCGGTTATGGTACCCCTCCGCATCGTCCCATACGGAACTTCGTTCCAAAAATAATATTCTACTTTAAAAATAAAATAAAATTAAAATAAGTAGATTTCTAAGATCAATAAAGCATTATTATGATTGAGTAAAGTTTTCTAGGTAACAAATCAATTTTGAATATAGAATCTTTGTGTCTTTTAAATAGAGCCATATTTTCTACTAGCTTCTGCCCGCAAACTTAGTCTGCGTGATTAACTTTATTTGAAATTAACTTTATTTGGAAATAACCATCCCGTCCCGTTTCATCCATTATATCGCGCCCGTCGAGTCTCATTCCCACTCAAAGCATGTAATCCAGTCCCATCCCATCCCCTTGTGTACAAAAAGGTATCACTTATATCGGAATTCCTTCCTAATCCCAAGGGAATATACTTTTTTCGGGATAAAAAGTAGCCTAAGTGTTAATCCAGGGGTCAGTTACCTCCATACCAAATTTCATAGAAATCCGTTAATCCGTTTCTGAGTTCATCGCGCACTGGCCGTCGTAAGAGGCGACCTAAAGGGGTCATCGGGGTCGTTATCGTCATAACGACTCCGAGATGTACGATAGAGCGCATGGGATAGTCTCTGTCGCGGACGCCCAAAACATCTCAAAGGGGCGTCCAAAAACAGCGGTAAATTTGAGCATTTAGGCCCCCACTATGGAAGAACGCTAACGAATATCATCTATATAACGAATATCATCTATCTAGACAAAGTGCAATTTCGTCTACTGTGACCCAGCATAATCACCTACAGCGTCTTAATAACCTGGCACTAGGTAGTAATAGTAGGTCGTAAGTATTGTTATTACTGGCACTGCGTGATTCTCCAAAACAAGCGAAGCGACGTCAATCTATTAGTAATTAAAGAAAAAAACATCTTGATTTAATCGGCAGCTTATAAATATCTAAATGATTTACGTAATTACGGATTAATAAAGACACTGCGCCACATATTTATGCGCTATAAATGACGCCCATCCGGTCATAATGGAAGATTGATTTTATTAGATAATAACGATCGGTATGTACTCTGCTTGATGTGAAATAAAAACAGATATTATTTATAAGGGGAATGCCAATTTTACATAGTGTCTTGGACTAAGAACGCAGAGTTACAATAGGGTTCTTTCTTTGTATTTTCCTTTAGAATAGATAAGGGTCGCATCTACTATCAGAAAAACACATTAAAAGTGATGCCATTGTCTTTTCAAGGGAAGGGAAAATAAGAAACACATAGCCTTTTGACGTTATACTTGTAACAATTTAACAATGAGAAAATATGGTTACTTGATACTTACTTTTCTTGTCTGTAATGGCGTTAGTCAAAAACCATTTTATATTGAACGAAACATATAAAGATAATGTTGGCATCGTACTGAATATTATAAGAAAATAATTTTATTAATCCATTTTCCTGTTTATTAATATCTGCTTAGCCCAGGAATGGGCATTAACCTTTAATGATAAACTTTACTGCCTGACCGCCTAGATAGCGTAGTACGGTACTATTACAAAGCTGAGGTCTCGGGTTCGAATCTCGGGTCGGGCAAAAGTAGTATTGGATTTTTCTATTAGCCTTTTTGCCTATCAGATTATTAGCCTTTGTGCCTATCAGAATTTGTGCCGATATGGTGATGGGCTCGCCCCCTATCGGATCATGGAACGGAACATACAAGGCGAAATGTGGGTGTCCTAGTGGCACTTCTACCTACCCCTTCTGGATAAAAAGCGTGAGTTTATGTATGTATGTTTGTATAAGCTTTATCTATTGACATAAGTTATGGGGGTAACAAACATAAACATGATTATCAACTTTAAATAACACGTTAGAAGTAGGACAAGAAAAAGATTAGCCTTGAAGTTGCGTACTTTTGTACACATAACAGGACCACAATGCGTTATACCAAGTGTTCTGCAATTGGTTGTTTTTTTTCTTTTGGTCATAGTCAATTGATACTTTCTTCGTGCATTATTGTCGATTTAGGGTAGGTAAGTATTCTTGAACTTGTTTATTTTGTTGTTTCCTTATTATTGTCTTGGTATTGACGTTTTACTGCTTATAATCACGGCACGCTTTCTTTAATAATATACTTGCGAGAAATAGACGCGTTTGTGTATTCTTCTTAAACATCGCGCTCTCTTGCACAAACGTAGTATAAAATTCCAGGCGACCGTGACGTTGTTATAAGCGCATATTAAGCGAAACACTCTCCCGGGCCTAACTTTACACGTTCACCTGAATATTTCCGCTCTGCCCGCGGAATATTTAACGAATCACTTGTTGTAACCGCCTGCAAACTTATCTTCTATTTTTATGCTAAGCAACCATAAAACAGGAAAATTTCGAATCAACATGTTTTATATCCAGACCTCAATTCCAAGAAACGTATCAATTTCTGAACGCCTACACATTTTATTTAAGTAAGCGTCTTTAATTTCGTATATGTAACTCCCACGAAACAAAAATGGTATAAATGTAATTTTACGTAAAACACGTGTACATATTATGTAGAGGTCTTGTTTGTAAAAAGTCAAACATTCGTATTTGAAAACATGTACAACATGAAACACCAGAGATTCAACCGCACTGAACAAATATACGCAAAACTCATACATGTACTCGTAATCGTACGAGTCATGAGGGTATTTTGCACATAAAAGTTAATGTAAGATTGCTGAGTAGTGAACCCGCAAACAGGTCTAACGACTGCGTTTCTGCCGCGAAGGGAATATTAGTTGGCATTGTGTTTTGAAATAGAGCACGTAGGGAAACCGTCCCCGCAACACCACACCTAATGTATGTATCGATGTACCCCAGTGCCGTAATGATGATCTGTTTTACAAAAATACGAAGCAAATTCTCTATTCATTTTTTTGTAAAAGTAATTGTACAGCTGCATTTTTTTCCGTATTCATCGTTTGTTCTACATATATGGAAATAAAGGAAGTATAAAAAAATTGTAAAGGCAAACAAAGCGACGCTGGCATTGTGTCTTTTTTACAGTGGGCCCTGTCGGTAGGAGCATGGGTGTTTAGCGTAAGAGTCTGACGTGGCTTAGTAAATATATTAAAGTTTCACCTGTATCTCTCGGCAACATTAGAACAAAGCCGAGTCGCTTGCACCTAAATAAACGACCTCGAACAAACACTGCAGCCAGTTCCAACTGCTATTTTCAATTTCAAATTTGCCTCTCCAACGACAATAGAATTGCGCAATTTTGTGTGAAAACTTTTTGCAATCTACTTTTATTCAGGCCATCTAAATTGTTAAATGATTCAAACTGGTACAATGACATGCAAACATAGTTCTTTTGTGTTTCATTTCCTGAAAGCGTCACGTAATGAATTAATAGAATATGCGCCGACATAGTGCCAGACGTAAAAACTTTGATTGTTTCACGAGGTTATCCTTGTTGTAGTGTTGTTGAGATAAATTGTAGAAGTAAAGCCAAGAGGCTAGAATGGTGTGTGGCTGACGTGTTGGGACAATTGTGCGCGTACGTGAGTTGTAATCACCCTGTTTAAAGCAAGGCTCACGTTCGCCACCGGCAGGATTCGCTTATTTTAATACCCCGCAAATGCGTGTCTAATTTCAACGGATGAATTTTGTTTGCTTTCCAAGAATTGTTATTTCCAACACGAAGATTAAGAATTGTTTACGTAAGTGGAGGCTTTTAAACAAAGCCTATGATAATTTGATGTGTAAAGTTGTATTACACGAGCTCAATTTGGCAACATGTGACGAAAAATATACAATTACCGTCAAGGTAAGGAAACATCGCTATGACGTATAAACGTATAATATGTTTATAAATTCTTAAATACGATAAGTTAATCTTTAATTTGATGATATAGGTAAATATCTATTAAATCAAGGTTTGTTTACATTCATTAGAATATTCATTTATGGGAATAGATTATTCTGAATTAATGTAATCACCTTAGTCGCTCAGTAATACATCAAATTCGATGGTCAATCAATAGATTCGATGGAAGAGCGGCTTATGATTAATGGATAAGATTAATGAATGAAGATTGTCGTAGCTTCCGTGAAATCGCTTAGTTTCGTGCACATTTGCATGTCCCACACGTCTAACACAAATATATAAATGTTGAAATTAGTGACAACATACATTGTAATAGTATATTTTATAATTGTATAGGCTCGCCCCCTATCACATCATGGGACGGAACATACAAGGCGAAATGTGGGTATCCTGGTGGCGCCTCTGCCTACCCCTTCTGGGATAAAGGCGTGAGTTTATGTATGTATGAATGTAGAGTGTAGACATTGTAATCTTTCACGGAGTTTAGGTCCCAACAGTGGATATAAATAATGTATATCAATTAAAAAATATATGTCACTGTTCTGATCGAAACCGGATTTATTCAGACTGAATCCGAAACACTACAGATTTGCGTGGATCATAATAATGAGTTTTTCACCGTTATGAACGATAGTCGCTATACGGGTGGCCTTTCTTATTTTAATCGTAAGTGGCAAGTCACAACTCTGTCAGATATTACGAGATCCCAATGTCTCCTTTGTATAACTCAGCATTTTAATTAAGTATGAAATTTTCAGCGCAATGAAGAGTCTGTTGCGGAAATGAGCGGTAGGATATGTAATATTACAAGCGTGGATTGCGTCGGCGACAAGTTCATACGAGGCAGCCTGATGTTTTCGTAACCAATAAATTCCAGGGATACTAGTACGAGTAGCTTTGTTGCATATTTCACAACTTCGGCAACATGCCTTTGAGCTTGGTCAAATTACGAACGAAAAAAGTATGTAAGGAAAATTTCAGCAACAATTGACAAAGTGTATGGACACTTAATAGGACAAGACATGTGACAAGTATAAAAATGTGTTGTATTAATTTATTGCGTTGTAGCTCAGTGTAATTATCTACATACTACTAGTAGTATGAAGAAATAATCGCTCCTTACTTATGTTTAAAGCATTTATTTCCTAAACACACCAGACTGAGACAATATATTATGGGTATAGACAAATGGTTATTGCGTAAACATAAATATAAATAACGAACTTAAATGTAAAATACATTTTGCATACACCAGAAAACCACGTAAAAGGTGAACGGGCAATATTTGCCTATTATAAAAAAAGTTTATGATGTAAAATATGGAAAAGGAAGGAAGTACAGGAAATGGATAATCTTGTGAATGATTTATTACCGAACTCAACGAAGCTTGTAAATAAATGGCTAATCTGTATTAATAAAATTTGACACCATCAAGAATAAAATTATGTAAAAAATATTCAGACTAGCTGGGAAAGATTGATACACGTCCGACGGAATTATTTGTATTCGCTGTGCGTTCATTGCAGTACGTGTCTTGATTGTTAATATAGTTGCTAAGTAAACTCCATTTTCAATTACCAAATTCGACTGTGTACGCAGAAGGCATGATTCGTGAAATCCGTCAAATTTAAGAACGCTACACAGATGAAAATGTATGACTGTGAAGAATTTGAATGGAGCATTAATTTGCATGAACGTAGCATAACTCGTAATGGAATGCATTAATGTCGAGTTGGTGTATACTGGGTGGCTCGAGAACACTTTGAGCCAACTCGTTTTCAGCAAAAAGCGACGCGTAGACACGGACATTCCCCCAGGCTCAGATTCAAGCGCCACATCACGGTAACATGTCGGCTACTTTGAGCTGCTTAATGCCTTCACTATACGTATACATTTCACTCTAAATGCTTCACTAATTTATATTCAGTGCTACCTGTATGTCATACGTAATATATCGAAAATAGAATGCCGCACCGGGTGATAATATTGACATCAGATTATTCCATCATTACACTGATACCCGTCACTAAATAGGTATGACACGAAATGTGGGTCATTTTGCGGTAAAAATATAATATCAAGGAGGCCTATATTGTACACAATAAACGAAGAAAAGCTCCCTACCCATCACGTCTTGCGGCATTATCACGGGGTAATGTGATTTCCATTGATAACGTTGACGTGTATTGTAAAATAGTTGTCGTTATTCTTCTTACGCACGAAATAACGTCAAGGCAGCTAAAGATGGTAATTACGTTGTGCAAGGAAAAATTACGAACAAAGAAACTATCGGACAATAACTATTTTCCGACCGAACAGTATGAATGAATCGCTATCGAAATGTTTCTATTCATTCACGCGCTATTGTTCCTCCATACATTATATCTGTGACGGCATAAAGCTATCGACTAATTACTTGGTGGATATTACCTCCGTTACCACCCACGGATGTTATCAGCAGAATTACTTGTTCCATGTAGCAAAACGGGGGCACCTTTAAAATAAAACTCTTTGTTGAAGGTCGCTTTAGAGAATCTCTTTGAATTTTCTTCTTAAAGAAGTTTGCAGCAATGAGAAACGAATTCGAAAAATACTTTTAAGGAGAAAGTACATTATCGCGTATTTAATGTTGTAAGGACATTGTAAGTCTCGTGAAGTAGGTATATATAAATTCTCAATTAAAGCCGACTTGACAGTGATTGAGCATCGACATTTATCACTTTCTAGCCCTTTAACAGATTCGGATTATTTCGCTATAAAAATAGACGTGAAGATGACTAAAATTACAATTAAACCTTGCTTTATTATTGAATTAAACGAAGGGTGATATAGTCTTGGATGATGGTGGTTATAACATAATTACAGTCACTGAGACTATGATCTATACATATAATAAAAATGTAAATGGTCGATGTCTGTACATGGAAGATATTTGAGAAATTTTAACGCGAGGGGTCTTTATAACAGCAACAGAAGCCAAAACAATTTTTTTTAGAATTTTTGTCTGTCTGTCTGTCTGTCTGTCTGTCTGTCTGTCTGTATGTTTGCTTGCGCATCACGCAAAAACTACTGCACCAAATGAGATGCGGTTTTCACAGTTGTATTGCTGTAGGTTCAACTTAAAAACTGGTATATGTTGCATTTACATACAGGGTGTTTCTTTTTGTTTGCCTGCACATTACTCAAAAACTACCGCACGAAATGAGATGCGGTTTTCACTGTTGTATTTTTGCAGGCTCGACTTAATATTTGGTATATGTTGCATTCACGTACAGGGTGTTTCTTTTTGTTTGCTTGCACATTACACAAAAACTCCCATACGAAATGAGATGCAGTTTTCACAATTATATTGGTGCAGGTCCAACTTAAAAACTGGTATATGTCTTATTTACATACAGGGTGTTTCTTTTCGTTTGCTTGCACATTACTCAAAAACTACCGCACGAAATGAGATGCAGTTTTAACAGTTGTATTGCTGCAGGTTCAACTTAAAAATTGGTATATGTAGCATTTACATACAGGGTGTTTCTTTTTGTTTGCTTGCACATTACTCAAAAACTACCGCACCAAATGAGATGCAGTTTTCACAGTTATGTTGCTGCAGGTCCAACTTGAAAACTGTTATATATTTAATTTACGTACAGGGTGTTTCTTTTTGTTTACTTCCACATTACTCAAAAACTACCACACGAAATGAGATACGGTTTTCACTGTTGTATTGCTGCAGGTTTAACTTAAAGACTGGTATATGTTGTATTTACATACAGGGTGTTTCTTTCTATTTACTTGCGCATCACGCGAAAACTACCGCATGAAGTGAGATGCAGTTTTCACAGTTATATTGGTGCAGGTCCAACTTGAAAACTGGTTTATATTTCATTTACATATAGGGTGTTTCTTTTTATTATACCCATAGGAAATACAGAGAAATTGATTTAGAAACCTCTGGTAATATTAAACTGTTGTCTGTCTGCTGCAATTGTAAAGTTAATTTGACGTTAGTAGTATTAAATACAGGTTGTTTCTTTTTTATACATAGTAAACGCAATGAGACTAGATCTTAGGGTTATGTAGTTAAAACCGCCCTTTGAACCGGGTGGTAGTTAAAAAAAATTACTGAATCTAAATTATGTATAACATTATATAGATTCAATAAATTATTTAATTTCATAAAAAAAAAAACTTTATTTTCTTAAAATCAACACTTTCCTTTAGTTTGCCGTATACCATTACTTTTCAGAATTTGATCCTTATTAGTGACACTATTGAATGGTGTAATAATATAGGTATGTTTTTTTTTTCAAAATTAATGGGTTCGAATCCTATCTAGGAATATTCTTTTTTTCAAAAATTCAATAATTGCAAATAAAGTTAATCACGCAGACAAAGTTTGCGGGCAGAAGCTAGTAAAGAATAATGATGAACTTCAGCTGCCACTATACGTTCATGTTAAATTATAAGCGAACGGAAACATTTTAAAATATAGACAGGAGATCTAGGAGGAAGTCTAGCCGCTTGTATAACATGTTGTAAAATTCAAAATCCCCATAGATCGCTATAGTTACTCGATCATTGCTATGTAATTCTGGCCACCCTGAGGTGTTGTAAAACCATAGTGTAAAAGAAAACCTTTTTGTAACTCGTTACGAACACATAAGTCACAATATATGCACATATATATACCCTAATTTATACGAGCTAATGGAAAATAGTTTTGCCAACTACCAATGGATTGTGCTCAAATTTGAATGTCGAAAGCTTTTTTGTTCAAAGAGAAGTTTTTAGCGGATTGTGTTTCAATGTGAAATGCGCGAGATAATATTTTATGAACTGGAAAAAGAGTAGTTTACATAATGGATATTTTTTGGATGCTGACGCAACAAAATGACTCCGCTGCTCTATTGATAAGTGCATAAATAACAGAGCCTCATAACAACAAGTTACTAAAAAAAAATGGGACTATTTTTTTACGAATTTTGACATGTTGGATCCAAATCGGAAAATGATTGTTTTGTCCTTTGTTTTTTTTTTTTTTTTTTTTTAAACTGGCACGGCATAGTGACTGCATTGCACCTGATGGTAAGTGCTAATGCCGTCCAGATAGAGTATCGAATGGTATCAGACGGTAGTCTCATACCACTCGACACAATCATGCCGGCCCGCTGAGATGCCTCTTCACGCTACGGCGGAAGGACCCAGGATTATAGGAAGGAGGGAACACGTGCGGTGGCAAACCGTTCCACAGCTTGACTGTACGGCAAAAAAAAGAATTAGAGAACCTTTTGGTTCGCGCCGAAATGGATTGAACAGTCAAGCTATGGCTCCGCAAGCCAGCACGCGTGGTTCTGTTAAGGAAAGGAGAGGAAGGGATTAAATTGAACAATTCCTCAGAGCATTCGCCATGATACAGACGGTAGAACACGCTTAGAGAGGCGACATCCCTCCGTAACTGTAGCGACTCTAAGTTGCCCGTAATGTCTGCATCATTCACAATGCGGATGGCCCGCCGCTGCAATCCATCCAAGGCATCGAGCAAGTACTGGGCGGATCCATCCCAGAGGTGCGAACAGTATTCCATACCCGGCCGAACCTGCGCTTTATACAAGCGGTAGAGTTGACCGGGCGCGAAAAACCGACGCACCTTGTTCAGGACCCCAACCCTGCGGGAAGTGGCAGATATTACGCCCTCGATGTGATTCCTTGGATTAAGATCACAACGGATATCCACACCAAGGATACTCAGGTCATTCCGCATTTGTTCAATTTGGCCTACATTGGAGCAGGAATAGCAACAGCCAGTTATTTGTTGGCGTGTTGTAATACTATCTCTGGCTAAAAGACTCAAATAATCCATAAATCAATGATTGATGATTGATTGATACATTAAAAACCATCTATGGAGCGACTTACTTAGGATGTATTACTTACGGATCCCCCGTATGGGCTGATAGGGCCACTATCGGTGCTGTGCGAAGGAAATTGCTCCAGAGCCAACGTTTGGCGTTGATATTCTTGTGTAAGGCGTATAGAACTGTTAGTACCGAGGCTTTGCCTGTCCTAGCGGGTGTACTTCCAGTCGACCTGGAGGTACAACGTCGCGCCGCGATGTATTACTCAACTAGAGAGAATATGGACAAAAGATTTTTAAATTCACGTGAACTTTTAAAAGTAGACAGATTATTTAAGCCGCTCTCAGTTGTATATAACGAACTAATAGATGAATGGCAAAATAGATGGGATGTATCTTTGAAGGGTCGGCATCTATACCAATATTTTCCATGCGTGCGTGATCGTTTGACTAAGACTTGGCTAGATATCGATTATTACGTATCACAGTTTCTTACGGGCCATGGTAACTTTAAGTCTAAACTGTACTCATTTAAGCTCGTTGATTCGCCTGCGTGCTCATGTTCAACACCTTATTGCGAATTTGAGCAGTCCGCGCATCATATACTTTGGGAGTGTAGTCTTTGGCAGAATGAGCGTAAAACCATGCTAGATAGTATGCAAATAACATCTGGAGTTGTATACTACACGGACCTTGTGGAGACTAGGAAGAATTTCCGTGCTTTCCGGCGATTTTGCCATACCTATTATTGGAATCAAGTATAACAGCTTACATAATAGGTCCCATTTAAATGTAATAATGACTAATCCGTGGTGCTTTACAGCTGGCTTATCTGGCTGTAAATGTCTTTATGCGAGGTTATTTACCTCTTTAGTTCATTGTTTTGTCACCCGCTTTATTAGGGAGGGAAGTGGACAATAATTTATTTCCAACTCCTCCTATTAATTTAACTTTTTGATTGATTTCGTTGCGGGTTAAAGACAAGTTAGACATTCCCGGAGACTCGCTGAGCTTCAATGCTCAGTGTCATTAAATGCGTGCCACTATTGATCCTGGCTTACAGGAGTTGCAGTGGCGGGTGTGAGGGCGGGACAGTCTCCAGAAATCAATGATTGATGAAAATAAGTAAATTCATGTCTATGAGGAATCCTCGATCTGTAATCAAATTGACCAGTTCTGTGAAATGTGAATACTAATAATTTTAGGGGTGAGCCGCATTAACTCCTTGAGAGTTGCTGTTGGATATTAAATTTAAAAATATTTATAAACTCATCATATTTTCAAACCTCTACTGAACAAAGGAATGAAGTTTGCTGCAGAGTTATCAAGATAAGGTTTTATATGAACAAGCTGTTATGGCGATATATTTTGTATTACAGAATTTTCTGCACTCGTGTAGTCGCTAGATAGTTTTCCTGAAATCCAATTCCGTACTCTTAATAACACTGTTTCGTTCCGATTTTTATCTTGCTTGCACTGCGCTCCGTTATATTATGGCAAACAT
The DNA here is from genome assembly GCA_905220455.2 of Deilephila porcellus. Lineage (NCBI taxonomy): Eukaryota > Metazoa > Arthropoda > Insecta > Lepidoptera > Sphingidae > Deilephila > Deilephila porcellus. The sequence goes on along the minus strand of LR999971.1, from coordinate 8,651,343 downwards.
TAGCATTTAAGATATTGATGTGTGGCACGCCATTTATATAGGTATATTTATATACATAGGTATATGTAAATGTGGTTCACTATTTGGAACCTCATTTGTTGTTGACGTCCACAAATAAAGATTATATTACATCTATATTCTGCTGACGTGTGGCGAAATTAGGAACTACAAATAAAATTAATAATATGGGTATTTAACGCATTGTTTGAGATATGTTTTCATAATATAAACAAAAGAAATGTATCGCCGTAATCTAATAATATTAACATGTCCAATATAATAAAATGTGAAGAGAGAAAACCTGTTCCTAATATTTTTATAACTAGGAGCCGAGACTACTACTTTTTGAATCCAGTCCATAAGCAACAAATTGTTTCATGTACTGTTTTATTTATATTTAAATTTCAATGCTGTCGTCTATACTGCTTTTCCTATCTCATCCCGTCCCGTCCCATTCTCACTCGATGCATTTAATCCTGTCTTATCCATCTCTTTCGAGTTTAAAAATGTAACAAATAGAATGAATGAATAGAATGAAAAAAAATGAATTCAATCAATCAATCAAATTGACATCAATATATATGGTAAATTAATGTTCGCAATATATTCACTAGGGAGGCACAGTTCAATAAGTTAATATAATTAATATGCGGTTAATAGACGCTAATTTACCGTTATCAGTTGATTCATGTGCTGACTATTACAAAGCGTTTCTAATTTTATACGTGTTTTTATTATTTAGGTTACAATTTACTGAAAATCTGTTATTATTACTCTTGTTGTTACCTTACGTCTACTAATCCGAAGAGTCCAATGTCCATATTCGTGAAATATGCATAAATAAAGTTCACGCTTATTTATCTGGAGGGATAGACAGAGGTGTTATTAGCATAACCGAAAATACGTCGAGACAATTTCCGATTCAAGATGCAAGGGAGGGGAATCCAACCCCAGTACATAATCAGGCAATTCACACGAGGCTTTTCAAACCTAAAACTTACAAAAAGTGAGTCGTTACCCCTAGACCAATAAAGCAACTAAAATATTTAATTTGGTCTAAATATTGTTTTCAAAACGAAAACATTTCGTTCAAAGACAAGACACGGAATGTTAAATATTTACAGAGCTTTTATAAATGTATATCTTCATCGTTTGTCATTCCTAATAAAAAGTCAACATCTTGTTACTCTTATTCTGTGTCTTGTTTATGCCTATTTTGGAAGGACATTTTTTGTTATAGTCAGACTTTAGTTTTTAACTTTCCTTTTTATTTCATTAACCATGTTCTTCGAAAGTCGTCGCACGATTTTCATAATATTTACCGAATTACTAAACAGTTTTTATTTCATATTTTTATAATAAGAATCTCTACTAATTTGTTAGTGTAGTGACAGCGCAGCATACTATGCCGTAGCTGTGAAAGTATGAGCAAAGGGTTATTCTTAGTATGAATTACTATTAAATATTGTCTATTACACCATCTATCACCAGTAGAGGTATACAAAGGTCTCCTCCCACGTTATGTTATATATAGAGCTCTCGGTCTGGTTCTACTTGATGGATGGATGGATTTCATAAGATTAGAGGCCAGCCCACGTCTCAGAATTTGAAGTCAACCAAAGGATTTTCGAGACGGCCTAATCACCGCTGCGTTTTCTAATCATAACAACCGGGATTTAAGGTTTATCTAGCTCTTCGAAGCAAGGAGTGGCTCGAGAAAAATAAAAATATTTTACAAATGAATTAACGTTATTCCAGGATGCTTCAGTTGATCCGAGAAATTCTTTTATTTCTCACAGCATCGTAAAAATAAAATATTTGCCTATTTTTTATTTCACAATTGGTGGTATATTATTTCTTAATGCTAGTGTAGATAAATGAATAAGCGGCCTGCCTGACGGTAAACGTCCACCGGCATTCAATATCAGGGGCGAGTCCGCCGCCACTTAGATTATAAAGATATATACTTAGATATAATTAAATTAAATACCTTATTTCATTTTATCATATTTGTTATCATTCATCTGCATATGATAAGAATTAAAATAAACTCATAATACATTTATCTTTTAATACGCAACACTCGTTTCCGCAAAAACTATCGATAGAAGGTGGCGGTGGGATTAGCTGCCTCCCGCGCTGTCGCCGCTGTCTCCCGCGTCCCGGGGGCGCGAATCCAATTTACCAACTTGTACCCCGTTATTGTGCCTGCCACTGTTTGTGTGCTCCCATAAGAAAACATTCCTTTATAATAAACGATGCCCCATGATAACGACGATTGATAGTTTCAATATAGTGGAGTTCATCGTTTTCAACGTTGTCATAAGGTCGTATACATATTATATATATGTAGAGTTGAAGACTTTTATTATAATTTCGGACAACATAGACTTCCAGATTTCCTTATTTTTTTAATAAATTGAACATAATAATTTTCACCAATGAACTTTCGAAGCGGTGGACCGATAACCAGCGATATTTGTACCCTCTATCCGACCACCCTTTGTCTGGCCACCTAAATCTCTTGTTGCGATAACATAGGTTCGTAAGTATATCCAAACAGCATTTTCAGTATTTGTGTGAAGATACGTAAACTCACGCCTTTTTCCCAGATGGGGTAGGCAGAGGCCACCGGGACACCCACATTTCGCCTTGTGTGTTCCGTCCCAAGATGTGACACCCCAATAACTTATGTCAATAAATAAAGCTTACATAAATTCACGCCTTTTATGCAGAAGGGGTAGGTAGAGGTTCCACTAGGACACCCACATTTCGCCTTGTATGTTCCGTTCTATGATCTGATAGGGGGCGAGCCCATCGCCATATCGGGCACAAATTCCTGACACCGGGCTGATAATCAACAGAAAAATCCAATAGCACTTTACCCGACCCGGGATTTGAACCAGAGAACTCAGCTTTGTAATCGAAGCGTAGTACAACTGCGCCAACGAGGCAGTGTGAAGATATCAAACGTATAAATGTATCGACAGCATTATAAAAAAAGTAATGTGAAAGTACGACGCAAGTAAATCATTGTTATCAGTCGTTGAAATTAACATTGCTTACACTTAGAACTGACCATATGGCCTAACCCCTCGTAATCGTGCCCTGGTAGAGATGGTAGAGGTGGCCCGTGCCCTGCAGTGGGACGTATATGGGTTGATACAGTGATACTAAGAATTGATAGTTATGGACGATACCGTACAATTAGACTGTATTGTTTGCTCAAATTTAAAGCAACTTCGAAATTTAATATTTGTTAGATAAAGCGATACAGGCAATGTAAAATTCCTTATCATTAAAATAGTAATTGTCTAATTATTTAGCCGTACTAGGAGTATGTATCTATTAAGTTTCTAAGCGGGCAAAATAGGCATTGTATTAAAATAGGTCTTGTATTAACAATAGGTAATTAAAACTTCGAGGCATATTACGATATTGTTAATTTGAGGTCTAATTAGGCAGCAATTAGTTAATTACAAGTATTTTCGGTCATTTATTTACCTCAAATAACATCGGGCTATATCTTGACCGCATTGAAAAAACCCCGAAGCACAGATATAACTAAAAGCTATAAATATGTTTCCTTGCAATAAAAGTTTACGGATGAATTGCATACGGTTTCCCAATATACCTACGTGCAAAAATAAACAAGCAATTTTATCGAAACGCTCGTAATCTTTGCCGAAATAATATAAACGCGAAGATAAAAGAGGCAAAGGTCGTAAAATTGTGAATATCCGCCGTAATAAGGAAGGGTGCGACACGCTCCTCTATCTATATATAATTTGACGAGCTGTATATATTTTTAATGTTATGGGCTGGCTTCATATTATGTCGTAGAACCGCTGGAGTAAGCGTGTGCTGGAGTGGAGACCGCGTCTTGGCAAGCGTGGAACGCCCTCTGGCCAGATGGCGGGAGGATTTGCACAAGAGGGTCGGCAGCGGATGCATAAAGCAGCAGACCAGGCTTTGTGGCGTACCTTGGGAGAGGCTTATGTCCAGCAGTGGACTGCAATGGGCTGAGGATATATACGGTATAACACGGCAATATAATACGGCAGACGATGCTATTAGTACTGCCAGCGCTGTACTGACGGGTTTTTACTCTGTTAAGACAGGCTCTATAAATTACTTCAATCTTTGTCGATACGGAATAAGAGTTTTCGCAGTTTATTCCGAGCTATATTCGACTATGGATAGAAATAATATAGCGAACCTAGAATTCAGTGTAATATATGGCATCGGTAATGTGTACAATTCCGTATTCCTTTCAAACGGGCGCGCCTGATTTATTTGACATTGTGTTTTAACATTAAAATAATGAAACATTGAAATAGGTCGTTGTATATGCTTTAGTAGACACTGCGGAATAACATATTGAGATCTTAATATTAATCGAATTGTTTGCGCCAAGGTTTTTTTATTGCACAAGGCCTGCTAATGAGCAAACGGTTAAACTAATGTTAAGTGATTCATGGGATATTCATAGGCTAATTATCATTATTATCAGGAACAATAAGGAAAAAAGACGGAAGGGGGAAAGACGTATTAAGGCCTGCAGCAAAGCCGTCGTGATTCCCACGACACAACACTTTGATCTTAATGTGGCGTCAGAACTATTTGTGTAATTGTTGGGTGTATTCAATTCTACAAGATCATAATTTACAGGATTTATTTATTCTATGGTTGAAACTTTTAGAATTTTCGGTAACATGCATTTATAAAATCATCAATATTAATCATACATACATACATAAACTCACGCCTTTATTCCCGAAGGGGTAGGCAGAGGCGCCACTAGGACACCCACATTTCGCCTAGTATGTTCCGTCCCATAATGTGATAGGGGGCGAACCTATCGCCATATCGGGCACGAATTCCTGACTCCGGGCTGATAATGAATAGAAAAACCCAATACCACTTTGCCCGACCCGGAATTCGAACCCGAGACCTCAGCTTTGTAGTCGTACCGTAATACAACTACGCCACCGAGAGAGTCATATATTAATCAATATTAATCAGATATCAGTATATAGTGTAATTATTTCGTATAATTTGTGTGTTATGAAGGCATTTGTCGGCTATAACAACATTATTTATGCACGTAACCCACGTACATTTAACTTATCACAATTTGCATACTGTGCTGGGATTACAGGTGACGTATATAGTGATTAATTAGAGTAATCCGGCACTGCAAACGACTTCACTAGCCTGCAACTTGTGATATGTATGTATATGTATTTCTGGCGACTGTTCCGCCCTCACACCCACCACTGCAACTCCTGTAAGCCAGGATCAACAGTGGCACGCATATGACACTGAGCATTGAAGCTCAGCGAGTTTACGTGAATGTCTAACTAACCCGCGACGATGTCAATCATAAAGGTAAGTACATATGTATTATCGATTTCATTAATATTGGATTTACACATCCGACCTAACGTGGAGTTAAACTAGCCATGCATGGATTTACCATACAGGTTATACATGTTTGGTGGGCAAAACAGCTAATAATAAATGACGAGAATAGGCACAGATACGGTTACCGGAAGCCTGTTGTCTGAGCTCAAAATGAACGGATTAATAAAATCAGGATCACTACTGATGCCAGAGGCCGTGTGTGATGAAATAACGTAGACCTGTGCCGCGTTTGAAGGGTAAATGTATTTAAATGTGTCTATTAAGTCAGTTATCGACATGTATTTGTAGGAATGATGTGTGGAAATGTAATCTCTAAAATTAAATTCTTTGTATCATCTATTTAAATAATGCCTATATTTAAATTACTTAGACTTTACCTATACCAAAAAAATACACCTATAAAGTTTAAGTTTGGTATTTGTTAAGTAAATAATTAAAATAGTTTATAATAGTAAGCTGGCTAACTAGTTTATAATATTTGCTGAAGCTTTATGGTTGAGGCTGGTGAATTTAGTTGAGTGTTTAGTAATAGTGAAATCTACACGTATCTATAATGCCCACCTTTGCTACATTGAATGTTTTTGAGGAAATTCCTTTGTATAGCATGTGTTTTAAATGCACGGAATAACAAGTTTTTTTACACGGCAAAACATTTTTAATATTACTTTAGATGAATCAGAAAAGCTCTATTTTCCTACCGTTTCCAAATTAAAATAATTGAAAATAGTCTTAAATGCATTTGATATGTATAAGCAACGGAGACATATAATTTTTAAAATACAGTTCAAAATAGACTGTGCTAGTAAATTCATATTATCATAAAGGTGTTTTTACAATTAAATTAATACATTAAATTCAATTGAATCGTGAATTCTAGAAATCAATATTTTCAGCATTTACTGGCACTTTACAATGATCATTATGTTTTTCATCAGCGTTTTATTGCCGTGTGTTTTATTTCAGATTAATTATCGCACAGGCGCTTTTGTCCATTTGTAGGAAATAATTCCGAAAACTGTATTGTGTACAAAATACGAGTGCATATTAAATATTGCCGGTTTGTCTGGAACATAAATTCCTTCTCGCAACTTGGAGCCATGGCCAACGACAGCATTGCTCGTTGTTCATAAGTGTAATTAACAAACAGGTAACATGCGAATCGTGACGTGGACCTTTTGAACCTTTCTGTAGAGAGAATTTTAAAATACTTTTATTGTTTTATTTTTTTTCTTTCGATAATGCGTATTAAACTTATTCATCATCATCATCATCAGCCCGTTGCAGTCCACTGCTGGACATAGGCCTCTCCCAAGGTACACCACAGAGCCCGGTTTGCTGCTTTACGCATCCAGTCGCTGCCGGCCCTCATGTTCAAGTCGTCCCGCCATCTGGCCAGAGGACGTCCCACGCTACGTTTTCCAAGACGCGGTGTCCACTTCAGAACACGCTTACTCCAGCGGTTATCTGTTCTGCGACATACGTGGCCAGCCCACTGCTGCTTCAACCTACTAACTTTCAGAGCTATGTCGGTCACCATGGTTTATGGCGGATCACCTCGTTCCGGATTTTGTCCTTCAGAGAAACTCCGAGCGTAGCTCTTTCCATAGCACGTTGAGCGACTTTAAGCTTATGGATTAGCCCCACAGTCAGTATCCACGTCTTGGCTCCGTACGTCATTAAACTTATTAAATGGATTAAATCTTTGTTTTAATTTTCATCGTTATTAGGTTCAGCTACAGGAAGTGCATTGATGAATATAGGTCCTGTAATACCTCTGTGACCTGTTGGAAGAGGCTTGCATCTAGACTTTCTGCATGCTTCGTTGTATTATCCATGATCCTTTTTATGTTTTCAAATGAATTTAAATTATTAATAGATGTCAACTCTACTTCAAAAACTTGCGTAGATAAAAACTTACTTCGTTCATATTATAAACTTAATTTTTTGAGGTTTGAATGCATCCTAATATGCTTTTTAATTTTTTAATAACATACCTAAGCCCAAAATATGACTTCATTTACCACTAACGTAGCGGTTGGTACATCCATTCTCCATCACACCCCCAAAATCCCGAATCGTAGAAGTGTTGTCGGCGTTTATTAGATAATGCAAGTAGAAATATGTTGAGAATTTTGAGATCCCAGGCAACCCACTAAGCCAACTAAACACAACGTTTACTTCACGTCAGTTTCTGTAAAATAGTGGCACTAGTTGAGCCGGCAAATGTTTGATCGTCGATCGTGACTCTTGGGAATTGAAGTGATGGAGCTATGGGCAGCATATTCTCTAGAGCCAGGAAATACTATCTGTATATTCGCTTCGGTTCGATTTGGGTTCATAGTCAAACGCCTGAATAATTTGTAGAATAAATTTAAAAAATCAATAGTACCGTAGTAGAATCAATTTTACAGTTGGTTACGGTTGTGCATCATTCAAACGCATTGATAGAATAATAGAATCACACAGTCAGTGAAAAATCGTGAAATGTAATCGCTCGACAATATAACGAGTTGGTCGGAATTATTACAGTCGCAGCTAAATTATCAACCAACCGACGATGGCTTTAATTCCACTTCCGCTAATGGAATTCATTCACTTTTCAACAATTCACTGTCCACTTTCTTTCTAAAGAGCTTCAACTGATGTTTTGTTTCTGACACTTGATAAGGTTTGCGATTGTTATGTTGACGACACTTAAAATAGATTAAAATTGTTGTGTTAATTGTCCACCCGTCCACGGTGATGAATGTTGTCAGCATTGACTTATATTCTACTGATGATATCGATGGTTGTCGGTGTTTATGTTGGTACAACAGATTAGTCGGGCTGCGAGTCACGTAAATCAGTTTTAGGGGCAATTCAGCGTAACAGGTAGAAATCGAGTGGGATAGGGTAGTCTCCCAGAAACCGCTCAATGTTTTCACATACGTTTACAATTTCGCAGTCGGCTGCTTCTCTTAATTAACTCGTTCAGCGTATTTTAAATGAGTTCAGACTCTCATACAAAACTGGCCCAATTTGAAACTTATGTCGTCTTAAACTAAAATCGTTTGGTGGGTTTAGACTGTGGCCTTGATTACACGTACAACTTTTATCCCATCGGAATCGAACTTTCGGACCGTGTATACATTATTATGAGCGCCGAATGGAAAATGGATACAAGGCCAGCGACCGAATCAGATGCGGTTTTAAAAACACGCATAAAACATTAAAGGAAAGTTTTAAATATTTATTCAATAAGTTTTGGGGAGACAATCGCTTTTGCATATCGCTAATTGCATTTTCACCTCCAAGATGCTGTTGTTACTGAAATCTTTATGTAATAAAGCTATTTCGGTATACCGGCTAATACCCACCGATAACTATATATGCCTATCGTAAGATTACCATAGTGGGCCCGGAGTGGACCCGACAAATAACTTCTTTCGTGGATCCTCGGTCTTTGGTCTTCTCCTGCGAGATGTCTTTTTCGAATGTTAGATCTTCTGAAATCGTGGCTGCTCTTTTATATAACATAATCGCCACATCGAGACAACCTTTTTCTAATTGCCTCTTTAGATTTTCTATTTGTGTCCAGTACATTGCGTGGGGCAAGTCAGGCAAGCTACTTCTTCCCATCTTCTATTTAAGGATATAATTTGAATGCCATTCGATTTATGACCCTTATGGGTATAGGGGACTCCCTGGCGGCTAGCAGATACAAGAATTAAGTCGAAATGTTGATATCCGATCCGATCGTAAAATCATAAACCGTACTATTCCGATACAAACAAGCAAAATAAATAAAACACTCCCAATATACGCCAAAACATCATATAGGATCAAAAACACCGCTTTTAATAAATTTTATAACATAATAGGCGGCAATTAAAGGAGATATCAGAGTCACACACTTGACCGGAATTCAAAGAGTTATGACTTATAGAAGTTAAATTTACGTGAGTTTAAAAGAGCAGAAGTCGGCTGTACTTTTAACATTAAGTTTAGGTTAACGCGGGTCTAATTAACGAAGTTTCGTTGAGAGTTGGCTAAAATTATTATATAAATGAAGAGAAAATAGGCTAAATTGTCGCCCATATCTAAGTATGATGGTATATTTTCTTGACGCTGCTTGTAAGATTTTTAAGTCCAACGACGAATAATTAAAATTAAATGAATTTCCTAAGACTAAGGCGCGGGCATAATAACTATTATTTTTAGTACGAAAAACTGCTATGCAAATACAATTATTGCAAAGTTTTAAACGGTATTAAGTACACATGACTCCGAAAAGTCAGAGGTGTGCCCTGGAATTTGAACACTCTGTATATCTAGACACAATCTGACCGGCATCATTATATCGACCGGCTAGAGCTGGTCATCTCGCGTCGAGGTATTCTCTATCTGGATTACACTAATTTAGCATCAGGTCATTGACGCCTTCATAGTCTTTGGGGCCCAAGCCAATTGCATCTGCTCGTGGCACAGACAATAAATAAGGGCTTGTCGACTGAACAACGCAATAACCATCGCAATATTGGCGAAATCAAATGATGATGGCTGCAGCGAGGAGCTATGTACATCATGCGTTTGTCAACCGTTTGTCAATACGGGTTGGCGAAATTGCTAATATAACATCCCCCGAAAATGATCCTCTGGGGAGGCCTACAATAATAGATTTATTATGTATAAAATAAAATGATGGTAATATTCCCGTTCACTTGTTTCTAATAATATGTATTAGCTTTTGGTGGAAACTTTGTTGGATTATGTTTCATATTTATATATTATCTATGATTAATTGTAATAGTTCTGTATGTTTCCCTAATATAAATAAATAAATAAATAAATAAATAAGTAATAATTACGTTTAAATTACTCCCCATACACCCATGAGTCACATATATAGTCCTGACCCCACACTATGATCGAGTCCTGTGTCTTGGGTATCAAGAACTACGAGAGACTTTTCGGTCTCACAAACACCCAGACCTGAAACATTCATTCATGCAAACATTTGTCTCGGTGCGGGAATCGAACCCGCGGCCTCACGTTTCACAGACGGCGTTCAACAAAACTGCGCTTCGGAGGCTGTCGCATATTTATAATTAACTTTACAAACGTGTACGAGATTATTAGAGACGCATGAAAGTCATTCACTCGATATTATCCTTATTCAACTATGAATTGAAAAGACACAAATTTTATATCAATTCCATGAAGCTTCACTACTGCGAATCTGTTTCGTTCCAGAATATGAAAAAACGGGTAGGGCCTTGCACCAACATGATCGATCGAACGATTTTTATAAATTCATACTATAGTTTTATATCCACAAAAATATAAAAAAGATAACACACATATGCAAATTATGTAAAAAAATTAAAGAAAACAGTGTAATAACCCTACACCGAGATATTTCTTTGATACATACGGACCCGGAGAGAAAAGCAAATTTTCAAATTAAAATTCCCCGAACACTTCACATAAACGCAGAACGCAAATATAGCGATGTGGCTTCATTCAATGTGGCATTTTTATGACGCAATAAGATGGAATACAGATGGATAATATCAGGTTGTAAACGAACTGACGAATATTAAAAACATGTTTTGAATTTTTAAAAAACGCTAAACGTTAAGTTATGCGCCGACTCAGCTTGTGCCAATTAATATACATAATTTTTTCGCAACAGAAACATTGAATTCGTAATGTGTATGTAAATACACGCTCGTAAGTTGATTCTGGTAATGTGATTTAACATAAAATAACGTTTGCATCTGTGAAAGGAAACGTTTCAAACAGCGGGAAGTTTGTAAAGTTGAACTGTTAAATAGAGAGTGGATGGTCCGGTGCGGCGAGGCGACGCCGCCACCTGAGGCTGCAGTCCACTGTCCGGCGCTCCGCTCTCATAACTTTATAATATGTATTACATTTAGTGTGGTTTTAGGTTTCGCATGTTAAATACATCCAGTTGGAACAACTAGCTAACTGGCGATGTATAGTGGCACAGTCCAAAGTATAAGATTTAATCACAGTTAACATGCGGATTAAATTTGTTGCACTTTTCCCAGCCCTTTGTTTCCTACATATATACATATTTTAAAACGAACATGTTACTTTATAATTTGCCTGCTTTATAGCAATCTCAGGAGATCCTAAAACATCACTTTTTTCAATTGGAAAGGTTATACAATCTGGCCTGGATCTTAAATTAGGGTCATTGACTCATTAGCCAATAAAGCCAGAACTGTTACATTAAGAAAATGTATTTAAATGAAAACGGACTCTTGTACAATGTTTTTCTACTTAGCATTATTCAACGTTCAAAGGTCCCAATTGTGATCCATTTACACGCGTCTTAATTGAAATTTATGGTTTTCGTCCGTGCTGTTGCTATGAACGTAATATTATAAATTGATAAATGGATATTTAAAGATTCTACAATATTGCCCGCAATTTATGATCCGTGTTCATATTTAAATTAAAACTTTGGTTTCATAATATTTTGCCTTATGTCTACAACGAATCAATCAGTTTAGTTAAAATACTGCATGCGGAGTTTGAAGTTGCTAAAGGTAACATAACAGAAATAGCCGTTGTTTTATATTCGAATGCATAAATTTATAGGTCCACGCTTCTGACTATTTAAAATTCCTCTACTTTTGGAATATGATGTCAAAATGTCGAGATATTATTATAAATCAATCGATTCTGAGGACCTGACTGCGTTTCAATACGCGATTCTGTGCTTCAATAGTACGAGTTAAATGTTTTCTTACGGGCCTAACCTCAATTGTGAAACTAATTTATTTTGAAGTTCAAGCACTGGGTATAAATTTATTGAAAAAAGAAAACAAAAACATCAAACACAGGCACCTGCAGGATTAATTTAATTGACAGCCCTTATGAGGCAGTACAGATGCAGATACACAACACTTTATTGAACACCAGAAAGTACAGAAAAAATAAAACATAGAAAGCCGAGGTAAAATAATTATCTTAAAAGGATTATTTTGTTATAATTAAACTATCAGCTACATATTTACAATTTCGATTTTCAGTAACTAAAACGACATTAATTTAGCTATAACCTTTTAGTTTTAGTATTTAGGTGCCTCAGTACTTCGAACAAGAAGGTATGCAGTTTACTGTAAGATACACGTACATTCAAACATACCACTGACAAACTTGCATACTTGTATTTCGTTCTTAATCCTCACTTTTCGATAAAATATCCTATAAAATAGGTGACAAGAATTTCTCTGAAGATTATTATTTGATATTTTTTTTGCTTTATGAGAGAAAAAGAAAGCAATTTGGTTGGGTAAATGCGTTAAAAATACGTTTGTGCGGTCTTTACTCTAGTGGCCTCACGAGTTGACGTAACGGAGACATATGGCAGCGGCATAATGGTTGGTTCCAGAGCAGGACAAGCGAAATACATTAAGGATCATCAATTAACTAACCACACAAGAATGTGGTACTACACTTTTTTGTTGTGTAATAAAGGTTACATTATCTAAAATGTAATGGAAAAGTAATTTTGCTAATACATTTAGAATTAAGCTAGTTGGAAAGATTTTTATTGTGGTAGTGGGGGTAATAATAAAAGAATGCATTACAAGTACAGTCACGTCAAAACAGTATCAACTGCTCCATTTTAATGTTGTTTTGACAGAAATGTTTAATTTGTATCTTATTTGTTCTTATACCCAAATGAGTTTGAAAACAGTGCAAAATTCTTTTAAAAATTAATTGTTTAAAATTTAATTTTTGTGTTTCATCAGCGAGACTAATTCGCTCACCTTAATATTTGGTATGGATTAACAGCCGAAAATTCTGTGGGCACAAAGAAAAACAATGACGCGTTTTCAAACAGGCGCGGGGAGAAGTGAAACTATGGCGGGTGAATTACCCCCCTCGAAACCCTCTTAGTCTGGCAGTTCGCGCCATGCAATGACTTGCGATGTTGTTGTTCGACTTGCTAATGAGTTCTCGATTTAGCTCGAGACCGGCATCTGCAAGTACCATGTATTTTCCTTCTCATTACTTACGCACGATGTGTTTTGACATTTTCAGCCTGAACTTCAGCTAAATTACTTTGGGTTATAAAAGCTTAAGCGTATTCATTGGACTTCGTCGTATTTTCACATTTTGATTACGTGTGCATATATACATTTGAAAACATTTACATGAAAGACGAAAAGTAATTTGTTTTAACTTCAGTGACTTTCATAAAAGTTTGTAACGTGTTAAAATTCCATGAATGCATATTATTTAAAGCCTCAAGTGCGGTTAAAAATTAATTGAAAATCTTAACAGAAAAGGGCGACAGAAAATAGAAAATACATTGTATTTTATTGTAGCGTTGTCTTTGCAGTTATACCCGACTCCATAAAGGGCTTATAAAACACTACTACTTTGTAGTTAATCTCTTCTGTGAAAAAGCCACTTTAAAGCGCTAATAAAATATAAATGTTCGTGGTTGGTTTCATTCATTAGAGCACGCTATGAATTACCACAATGCTTTATATCTACTTCAATAATTTTGCATCACTTAAGTATTCTATTTAATATTTAAGTAAGCATATATTCTTTCAAAACCTCTAAAACTGTTTACAAATATATAATACATTTTATCCTAAAAAGAAAAATAATAAATGGTAGGAACTTTCACTTACTATCTTTGTAATTTTAACGTTAGAAGTGAAAATTCGGAAGACTATTAGTTATTATCAGGCCGAGGCCGGCTCGGCGGGGTGTATTATAGCACTCCGGTGGCTTCGTAACTATCTTCTGAATCAAGTGATTTACGCTTTCCAAATTTTCGTTGTTAACCACACTATAATTGCTATACGAATATTTCTTTATGCTTTCATACGCTTCAAATATTTTTTTGCATCATTTATCATTAAGTTGGGTAGAAACATATTTCTACTATGTAAATAGGTTTATATGTAGACCTTTAATCTTATTTTTCTCTTATGCCTTTACAGTCTTATTGTACTAATTACATAACTTAGCATAATGGTACATAAATCGGAGGAGAACTTCTCACTCAAATTAATGCTATACGGTCGTAAAGTTCGAAATGGTTACTTTGCGAAATAATAAATGAGAATTCCTTTAGCTGGAAATTCTTTGTTAATTAAATTATTGAAATGACTTTACTGTCTCAAAGTGCAGACTACTAAATTATTTGGCAGAATTAAGCTGGCTGGAACCTTTTGCCTTTCATTGATGCCTTTAAGAGACCTCTAGCAAATGCCGGGTAATTAGGATCGCATGTTTATGGGTTCCCTCTTTGCTAAATATATACTATAATTGTGTAATTGTGTACAAGAATGATGATATTGGACGTTTTACACTGAAAAAGGGGTATAGGGAGCTTGAGAATCAATGTTATTAAAATTTTTTTAAGGCATTAAGATTTTTTTTGTCGAGATTTATGATTTTCAGTATAAATAACGAATTTTTACACAATGATGCTTCTTAAAATCTATAAGATTCACGTGGCCGGTTATTATTATTACAATTTAACATAATTTAAAAGTGTTATATTAATTCATTTATTATTTATTAAATATAATGTTTCATCATTTTTATATTCCATTTGTAATTGAATAATAATATTTTTATTACTACAAGATGTTAGCCTTGTTAAACATTGTAACAAGGTACCTAAGTAATTAATCCCTATCGAATATAATTCAAAAGATTTATCACGCTGTAATTAAAACAAATCCACTGAAGTATTAATTGCAAGCTACGTCTATTTTTATATCAACTATATAAATATATAATCTTTACGAGGATTTCATAAACTTCTTGAAGTATATTGTCCTGTTACAAATGAAACTATATCGAAATGTAGGTACAAGATCTGCTCATGCATACATGTAACAAATAGTACATTTTTCACGCAATCGGCGGCGGGAGAAAACGAGGTGCTGTCGAGGTAGCCACGTATCTGGAGACGGATTGAAGGGCAACTCTTCAGTATGACTGACGAGGGTTGTAAGAACTCTCGAGTGAACGTGTATCAAGTCTGCGTTATGTGCACGAGAGAAAAAAACAATTCGCATGCTGACGCTGCCCAAGTACAGATGTATAGAGTGTAATAGACAGTAAAATATATGTGTTTTATTTAATATTGGACTTTAATTATTCTTTACTTTTGCTAAGTCAACTTAAGACCTTCGATAAATTTATTTTAAGTGTGATTAGACTAGTTTGCTCCGATATGATTGAAAATTGTATTATCAACTTATCTATTTATTTATTTAACCATTTTCCTAAGGCTTATCCATTTCCAGTACGCTATAAATTAATAATTAAACTGATTTCGGCGCTTGTTGAAGTCTGTTACATTAAGACGGTGAAACGAGCTTTGGGAACATGGCAATTGAATCCGATCTGACGTCAAGGTAAGACATATTTAAGTGTAATAAATATTATTGTAAATAAAATTATCAATAAATGTCTTGAAGTGTTGCTTCTTTGTACGAAATGCTCCCCATTTTTCACTAGTTTTACTTTTATTTTATACTGAAAAACCATTATCAAATGAGATGAACTGTAGAATATGGGCTTCGCTTCGGCGACACGATGAAGACTGAAGACATCTTACCCGTAATTACATCCGGTACTAAAAAGTGGATGTTCATTGTACGCTTGGTTCCCTGTGCAAATCCTTTACTAACGGGCTCTGTAAAACCGTAAGCTCGGAGTCATTCTAAAGAACTCAATGTAGGTGATTACATACGGAACTAAAATATATGACAAAATTGCGTTATTATGTAAATGATTGTAAAAAGAACTTTATAAAACATTTTCTCGCTAATGTCAAATAGAAATAAATACTGCCTGTTGCTGAAAATGTAGGAAATGTATTTTCAAAATCTTTACATTTCTCTAGACTAAAATTACACTTCTTTTTGCTGTAACCCAAGACACGTTTTTTTCAAATATTGGAACTGCTATTCGGATATTAAAAAAGAAATATTTATATACAGTACACAGACATTTAATACTTCCTGCTTGACCTAGTTGCTTCGCTTTTAAATTACTATCCCTCATCAGACCTCTTTTTGAATAAAAATGCTCTGATGACAGACCCAAGTTGCAAAGGTGAATTTCACTTAGCGCGAAAGCATTGACATCGCACGGACAAATTGAAAGAAATTAAAATAAATAGTAATTTATTTTTCATAGCATTAAATATTACTGCAATAATTTTAAAATAATATAAAATAGTACATTTATGGCATTATGACGGTGGTTGCGGGTTCAAATCCCAGGGCACACCTCTGAACTTTCGGAGTTATGTGTGTATTGATAGTCAATCACCACGCACTTTAACGGTGAAGGAAAACATCGTGAGGAAACCTACATACCGTAGCGATTTTAAAGAATTTCTACGGTATGTAAGTCTGCCAACCCGCACTAGGCCAGCATGGTGGACTATATGGCCTAACCACTCTCAATCGATTCTCTCGATTGTAGAGTAGGCTCGTGCCCTGCAGTGGGACGTATATGGGCTGATACAGTACAGTATGACATTATACTTTTGAATTATACAGTACGCTGTATAATTCAAAAGTATTACTATAGACCTACGGGTCTATAGTAATATATTTTTGGTTCGCAAAAAAGGAAAGTATTTTTATTCCATGAAAGATGGTGTATCATTTAGTAATAAGAAATGCATTTTACATCATAACATAAAGATTATAATAATAATTATTAATGTAACTATTTTTATTAATAACTTATCAATTTACGTATCTACTCACTTATCTGTAAATTGAGCGTAGATACTAAATTAGTCCAGCTTTTATATAATTTAAATTAAAATTTGTTTTGTCCTATTGTTTGGATGGATGTGGTAGAATTACAATATAAGCGGGTGTATGCACATAAAAGTAGTGAATAAAGGTAGAAAGGGCAGTTAGATAAACTACGCTAGCGTTTTAATGTGCGGCTGGCGGGCACGTTCCAAATAGCCACTTTAAAAGCAGCCGCGACATAAAGGCGCTCTTGATACGCCAAAATCTTTCACCAAATCCATTCGCTCCCAATTACTTTTTATTACTTTTTATTGTGCACTACAACGTGTTTATAAATGTTTATTTATTCTTGTTGCGTGTTTGTACAACTTGGTTTTCCCCAAAATCGGGCGGGTGTTTTATTAGTGCCTTTTGCACTTTAAGCTTTATTTTGTTTTACATTTCAGTTTAAGTTATTGTAATTATTCTTTCTACTATTATTTTTTCTTATGAAATAGCTAGTTATTGTTGTGTTTTGATACATTATTTTTAACTAACGAGTAGTAGGTATTTTTTTTGGATTTCATAATTAAATGAATCAAACCTGTAATCAAAATACTAAATTACTATTCCGATATTATCGTCCTACGTCATATAGTTGCACAAGCGATACTCAGTAGTTGCACATGTTTCCACTTCCAATGCAAACTACCAATTCGTAGAGCGGAATCACGAAAACTTGTAGCCGCGTAGCTGACGTAGCGGCGGAAGACTGTCCTGTTCACCGAAGCGGAATTGTTGTGACGTCAAAGTCAGTGCGCTCAGTGCGGAACGCCGCCATGGCCCCGTCACACGCATCCGGGACCACGAATGTAGGCCACCAGCTATAAACATTTTATATCTTCTACTTTTCAAGGTTAAACGTTCATGAATTATTAAATTTGTATCTTGGCCGTTTGTAGAGCTTCGATACTAATACATAGATATGGATCGGCGAATACCGCCTTGGTAGAGGCGACTGATTCTTTTCAAATCGCAGTATACCAACGTGGTGAACTAGCCGAAGTCTTTTCCATTGTAATTAAAGCGGTGACCCGCGCTCACTTTTAGTCCTACATGGGTTAGTCACCTATTACGAGTGCTGAAATGACTCAATATCGAGTGTGGTGGGTTCAGCGATATGTTAGGGTATATATACAGCGTGGTGTATTTTGTGTGTGTGTCGTGCGCCATCGAGTGCGTCGTTATATTGGAAGTGCGAATCCGGACGGAGCGCGCTACGTGATCTCACGTACCGCTGTGATATCCATGACAAAATGACGTAATTCTGCTGTCTAGCTGCCGTTAAAACATCTGATGGCATTCCAAGTACTATTATTTAAAGGTTATTTTCACACGAGCGGCATTAAACGTGATTGATGATTTAAAAATGTTTATCGGCTCAATATTGCCATAAGTGCGTCGATTTGCTTTGTAAATAAATACATAGTAAATAGATACACCCAACAGTCACCCATATAGTCATGAAATAGTCATGAGTAAATGTACAAAGCCTTGTGGGTATTAAAAATTAAGAGAGACTTTTTTTTTTTTTTTTTTTTTTTTATTGCATTGAATGACGAGACGAGCCTGTCATTCGCCTGATGGTAAGCGATACGACCGCTCATGGACAGTAGCAATACCAAACAACACCATGAGTTACAAGGCAATGCTTGGCATTCCACTGCGCTCGCCATCCTGAGACATAAGATGTTAAGTCCCGATATGTCCAGTAGTTACTCTGGCTACAATGTCCTTCAAACCGGAACACAACAGTGCATTTACACTGCTGTTTGGCGGGAGAAATAGACATTGCGGTGGTACCTACCCAGGCGGCCTCTCACATATGAGAGACCTGCCACCAGTAAAAAAATCAAAAAAAATCCGGATCAAAAATAAATATTTGTGAGCAGGATTGAACCTGGGACTTTCGTTTTACAGTCGTCTTCTTAAGCCGATTGCGCCAGGAAAGCCTTAATAATTGTTTTTACTTCGTGTGACAATGTGCCAAGCGTATTGCAGTGACACTTATCATCGAACAAGCGATATTAGCTCGTCTCTTCGTAAAATAATGATCACGAAATAAATACAGGTATTAGCGAGAGTGATAGAATTAAAAAATTCAAACCTACATGTTCCAATAAAAGCCAAATGAATAGGGATATTGGTGTGTGACGAGGATTAAATGCTTTCAAAATGTCCGCGTCGCACGGTGGGTCGAAACGGCTATTTTTGTGACATAGGATTTTTTTTCGGATTTTCCAATTTTTTTTGACGCCAACGTTTTGATATTATCATTCCTTACACTATTCATTCTTTGTATTTTTTTGCTTAACCCTATAATTTCGGCATAAAAAATTATTTTAGGTTTTTAATGTATGGAACGCACTATAAAAACCTAAATTTCTACGAAGTCCTGCTAGATCCTGCGTTAAAACCTTATTTTTCTGAATCCTGGCCAGTTCTACTTTACTTGTACATTTCGAATGTCTGCATTGACTTGCAACTTTTCCAGTTATAGGGATCGGAAAAATGGTAAAAATAGTACTATTTCTAATTTTGTAATTGACATTTTAAGTCAATTTAACCACAAGATAGTAAGACAAAAACATTGTGGATATACAAACTATTATATAAAAATCTAATAGAATAACACAATAGAAGTAAATAAGTAAATATTTATTGGCATAATTGGTTGTTGTACCCAAAACATGTGGTTACACAATTAACGTAAACACAGTAATAAATCATAAATGCAAATGGACCACCAGATGGCAAAGGATTACTTTCAGTCATTAACACTGATGACATCTGGAGATTACAGGTGCATTTAGTTAATTGTTTTACAACTACTGTTTGTTTATTGTCTTTAATTAACTAAAACAAAACAAACATTCTCGTGATATCGATTGTAAACATGTTTTGTCCTTTTACTTAGTTCTATCATTAATGAGAGCATCTAGGGCAATAAAATTTGTTTATTGCCCAGGGTATAAAATGACTTATATTTTGAATTCGTTCTTAATGTACATTTATCCGTGCTACGATCCATACCATTTTATTTTGAATCCTTGTTTCGGTATCATGGAGGGTCTAGTTACTAATCTCGATATGTTTGTTGTTTTAAGAGACCAGCTTGGATCTCTATCAGATAGCAAAAAACTTTCTGATTTTCTGCAACAGAAAATAAACGTAACTGAAGAAAATAGTGTAGTGCTTCAAAAGTTTTGTGTAAAATTCTGTTCTTCTATAACAGCTAGATGGCAAAAATGCAATCGTATATTTTCTAACTTTATTAAAAAAAATGGTGATTGGCTAGAAAGTGAAATAATTTGGCCTAAAGGACTAAAATTAAACGAAAGACACGAAGAACATGAAGTACATGAAGAACACGAAAGATATGAAGAGGACTTAAGTCTTGAGAATCTGTCTCCATCCACATCGAAAGCTTCTACAGCTTTGATTTGTCCCAGAAAATCATTCGATGATTTGTCCAACAGACAAAAACGAAGACGAGTAGACCAAATTCAAAATAATTTGTCTAAGGAAGAATTAATTGCAGCTACATCAAATACACTGAAATGTAATGGACAAGAAGCCATCGCTAATATAATAAACCATTTACTTAAAAATCCAGAAGATATAACAAAAGTGAATAATTGCTTGAATGCAAAAAAATATGTTCCATACACTGCTGATAAAGCGTTGGCGCTACTTGTTTCCCTAAATTTGTCGAAGGCACAATATATAAACCTAAGAGAATCAGCAAGCGAAAAAGGCTTTCAATTGTATCCTTCTTATTATAAATTAAAAGAAGCAAAATTGAAATGTTACCCAAGAAAGGAGGATATGACATTTAGTGATTGCACGGCATCAGTTAAATTGCAAGCTCTGCTCAACTTGACAGCCTCAAGGCTTTTGGATACAATTGAGTTCGATTTAGATTCTGCAACTGACCTGAAGCTTATCAGCAAATGGGGCTTTGATGGATCCTCGGGGCAAAGCAATTATAAGCAGATCTCTGAAGTAGGCGTGGACGATTCCAGTATATTTATGGCAAGTCTTGTTCCAATAAGACTACAACATGATGATGGAACGGTTTTATGGGAAAACGATCGAAGTTCATCCACATTTTACTGTCGTCCCATTATGTTTACGTTCACAAAAGAAACACAAATTACTGTAGCAGCTATAAAAGCCGGTATATCAGGAGAAATCGAGGCACTCCAGCCATCTATATTTAGGAAAGTGAAAATTGCCCACGAATTAATGATGACAATGATTGACGGCAAAATAACTTCATACTTTTCTGAGACTTCAACAGCAGTTTGTGACATTTGCAAAGCGAAACCAACAGAAATGAATAATTTGGAATCCCACAAACTGCGATCTAAGAATGAAGAAATGTACCAGTATGGATTGTCATCATTGCATGCGTGGATAAGATGCATGGAGTGCCTACTCCACATAGCTTACCGTTTGGAGATTAAGAAATGGAACTGCAGGGGTGACGATAAAGAGAAAATGAAGACCAGAAAGTCTGCAATTCAACAAGAATTTAAAGAAGAATGTGGCTTGCTAATTGATATAGTGAAGCAAGGAGCAGGCACCACTAATGATGGTAATACGGCTCGAAGATTTTTTAAAAATACAGCCATGACAGCACGTATCACTGGCATTAATGAGCAGTTGATAGAGAATTTTTATATCATTCTACAAACCATTGCGTCTGGAGAGCGTGTTGATATTACTAAATTCGCTTTATTTTCTACCGAAACCGCAAAACTATATGTTGATTTATATCCGTGGTATTATATGCCTTCCAGTGTACATAAATTATTAGTTCATGGGGCTGACATAATTAAACATTTTGGGGCTATACCCATTGGAAAGCTGTCGGAAGAAGCCGCAGAAGCACGGAACAAAGACTTCCGAAAATATAGGGAAAATCATTCCCGAAAAATTAGTAGGATATCTTCGAATGAGGACATCTTACATAATCTCCTTTTGTCATCTGATCCAAAGATCACAAGTCTTAGATCACGCATGACAAAAAAACATGTTATGGTTCTCTCAACAAAAGCTAAAGAGCTTCTGCATTTGCCATCAAAACCAGAAGACTTAGAATTTATTAATGTAGAGAGTATTTTAGAAGATCTACAAAACAGTAGTGATAGTGAGTAGTATATAGGTATAGGCTTTATACTAGCCTTTTTTATTATTATTTTTTAGTTATTTCCATCATTTGTTTTTTTTTAATCTGGCACGGCACATATACAAGTTTTCCTTGGTATTTGTTAATTTATTAGATTAATTATTTATCTCATTTGTGTCAAATTTACTGAAGATAATTGTAAAAAATCTTTTGGGAAATATTGAATTTTATCATTTCTTTCGAACTGCATAACTGAAAAAGTTGCAGGTCGATGCAGACTTTCGAAGTATAGAAGTATAGTAGAACAGACCAAGATTCAGAAAAATAAGGTTTCAACGCAGGATCTAGCAGGACTTCGTAGAAATTTAGGTTTTTATAGTGCGTTCCATACATTAAAAACCTAAAATAATTTTTTTTGCCGAAATTATAGGGTTAAGCAAAAAAATACAAAGAATGAATAGTGTAAGGAATGATAATATCAAAACGTTGGCGTCAAAAAAAATTGGAAAATCCGAAAAAAAATCCTATGTCACAAAAATAGCCGTTTCGACCCACTGTGCGTCGCGTCGACTGGCTTCGGTCGCTGTATCATTATTTAGTCGTCTCTTGTACGCGTCACGTGCATCTGTTACTACTAAAATACAGCACCTTTTACACGGGGTTATTTATGCAGTTTTAAAGTCAATTCACCTCGCTGTACAATGCATTGTGCAAAAGAATAACTTATTCAACTCAATTGCCGGGAATGTAACGAATGAGAATAAAAGAAGTGGAAAAAAGTGACCGCTTTTAATCAATCTTGAGAATTCAATGCAAGCTAGATGTTTATTTTATTAAGAATAGAACGGGCTTGCTTTGACGATGAGCGTTGCAGTGTACATTTTGCAATGCTTAAATTTCTTTCTGACAGCATTTCTTTTGTCGACCGATTCTATTTTTCAGTAATAAAATAATAGCAGGAATAAAAATAACGAACGTAAGGTCAGGACTGAGGATTTTATTGGCACAACAAAGTGACAAAAATATTCCGGATATAAAATTAATTGCGATCTAAATAAACTGAGATGCCCCATCTAGAAATGGTCATCTTTCACTGGTCGACGCGATTTTGCTGGCCTAGTTGAACTCGGAATTAGTCAAACTAAACAAGTACTATAGTTTGTCATGCACTATCGTGTACGATGGTCAATATACTCACTACTTTTACTGGTAGTGGGTCTCTCATATGTGAGAAGCCGGTTATGTACCACCGCAATGTCTATTTCTCCCGCCAAACAGCAGTGTACATGCACCGGTTTGAAGGACATTGTCGCCAGAGGGCAGAGTAACTATTGGATATAATGAGACTTAACATCTCATGTCTTAGGATAGCGAGCGCAGCGGAATGCCAAGCATTGCCTTGTAATTCATGGTGATATTTAATTTTGCTAGTGTCCATGAGCGGTCGTATCGTTTACCACCAGGCGAATGGCATGCTCGTCTCGCCATTATTCTCCATAAAGAAAATACTGACACGAATATCCTTCTTTTGGCGAAAGACCCTGATACTTTCGTAAAACCGATATTATCCAGTATTAAATTTTAGAGTAAGGATTCAATTACATCAGTCAAAATCACAATATTCAAGCACAAAATTCCCAAAGTTCGACTTATCTAAGTTGAAGTAAGTACTTGGACAATAAAGTTAGCTAAGAGTCTGGTAAACTGATTAAAATTGTAGAAGTAAGTTATTTATCTTATTACACCAAGGCCATGCTAAGAGGGTTATAAAGTAACAAAATTAGCTCCGACGTTTTAGAGCGTTCCTTTTACGGTGTTTTTTTTACTTCTTTCTATCATCTCTTCATCATCTTGACGTAGACGGGAACAACATGATTGAGGAGTTAAGTTGAAATATAAAATGATATTCTCGTAAATGATTTTATTTGCCACAACTAAATCCAAGTTTGATATTTGTAACACGTTTCAGATAGTGTCGCGCCCAGATCCTACAATGCTCGAATTAGCACAATTTGCCAATCGTTACGTTTCAACTCTTCCTAGATATGTTGAGTTTCACGAGAACTCAACTTTGACGCTCTTGAAGCTCATTGCATTATTACAACTATTTACAATTCCGAAGAAAATGTGGAGAATTTCTACTAGTCAAGTATACGTATCCCCTTTGTGGCTGAGAAATAAGAAAATAATATATAGACAAAGTGAATATAAAATTAGATATTCCCAGATTGATGTTATTAATCTGTGCTTATATACTTATGTAAACATTAACCGTAAAATGATGTGTAATTTTCATTTTAAAATGTAAAATATAATTCAGTGCCCTGAAAATGAAATGTTTGAATGTATTTAGTTTTGCTATTAAGCTTGGTCGTCCTGTCGCTATTAACCGCAAGCGTTTTGTTGCGTCGTTGAACACAGGCAAATCTAGCTATTTGCAGACTTCAGACGCCGGATTGTATCTAATTATGCTTGCTGTATCGTATCCACGCCAGATTGTACCCAATTATCTATGGCGCCAATTAAAAGTGAAACAGTGTTTGTACACACATCGGTTCTGCAGATTATACATTTATCCGATTTATTATAGTTAGGTTTTCCACCATGCTTTACAATGCCGTATAGCCTTTAGGTACATTTATTTTGTATAATTTATAATTACTTTTACTGTAAGCACATATTACTCGTTACTAACATATGTTCCATTGTTTTGATAAAGCTCGTTGCTAATTACACAATATTAATACGAGTATTAAATATTGCTTTTAATGACATTTATGTATCTAAAAAACAAGAGGTAATTCCCATCGTACGGAATTGGGTTTAATAAATATACTGATCGCCTATCCTACATACAATATTACACTTGTATAACTGTCATTGATGTATCAACGTGATTTACAAAGGTCCTTATTCATTCACGATGACGCTTACAACTCGATCTGATGTTTGCCTCGGTAGATCTGAAAGTCAACTCAAAAACAAGGACACGGATTGATTGGACCAGCGAGACGTGATCAGGTTCATCCTTTTAGTTAGAGGATTGATTAGACGACTGGCTCCGGTAATTAATTAGAAGCACCCGCCAACTTCCATCCCAGTTTTTGCGTCATCACATTTTGATTAAAGTTTTAATTACGTTGCTTAAATGTAAAACGTTGGCGTACATTTGCACTCGTCTAATATATTTGAAATTAGCGATTAGCTGAAATGCAATCGATAATCATGCATGACTGAACCTAGCCTAATCTCGTTTGTAGACTCATTGGGGTCGCTTAAATTTTTTTATGAGCCTGTAATGTCCCACTGCAGGGCAAAGGCTTTCTTTCCGCTTTCCACTCATCTCTGTTAAGGGCTTTATAAGGTTTTCGCCTGGAAAGAAAGTAATTGACCCAAGTAAATATACTCATATACATATTATGCAATATCCACACCATCAACTTTCACGTTCTTGTCCGTATTATTCGTCTTTACTTTTATTTTGGCTATGATCATTTTGAGGCCCACTTCGGCGCTTGCCCGACTTAAGGTATGCACCATTGTCTGCAAGTCTACTGCTGTCGTAGAGAAAAGGACAACATCGTCAGCGAATCGAAGATTGGTTAATCTTTTTTCGCCTATGGCAATGCTTAGATCTCCAGTCAGCAGTTAGTTTTTGAAACACTCTCTGTAAAGTAGAGGTAAATAATTTGGGGGACAAGGGATCGGTTTGCCTGACTCCTCTTTGTATTAGGAAATAAGGACCGTTTTAAGAAAAAGAATGGATGCCGTACTATTAGGTTAATGTTTTGTAGTAGGTGAACATTATTTCCAATAAAAAATATTATTGGTTTGTGTATTGGTTAAATGTATATTATGGTTTATTACGTCACTTGCAGTCAGCGGAGTAGTTTCGAATAACATCTTATAATAAGGATAAAATGAAACTATTTATATTAAATATTATTTTGTATCTTAAACAAACTTTCTCATTACGTAACCTTAGACTTGTAGCTCAGTTAGGCCGATCTGCGCGCTAATATAATTCTTATCCTTACTTGGTTATAAATGTCGCGATACATTAAATTCTATGCAAATCAGGCAAACATTTTATGTACAAATTACAACTAACTGGTAAAATTGTGTTCTAAATTATTATTAATAAACTTTCATGCAAAATCATATAAAAGTCCATTAAATACAGGTACTTATTCTTTTAATAGAGTAACTGAGAATTTTAAGAATAATAATCACAATTCGTACAATTAAAACGCTAACAACCTAAGATAACATCGAGAACATCATTTTTTTGTATTACTTACATTTGCTGCTTATTGTATACGATTAGAGATTAATTATAATTGAAATGTTGTTTCATAAATATCTCATTTCTCCTGTTGGTATGTGATTATCTTCTCTCATTGAGTTACGCACATGGATAATGTGTGCATTGCTACCTTTTAAAATACAAAAAGGTAGGAGAAAAAGCGGAAGGAGGTAACGGGTATGAGCCCTCCAGCAATCTCACTTGTTCGTCCAATAACTGCAACAAATAGCAAAATGAATATACTTAAGCAATTAACACATTTATATAATATGCTTTAACTAAACATTAACTTTAAACTGATATTTCTACAAAAGTCTGCCAGTGGAACCGAACGGAGTGTTTTCGTTAAAGTGAAACACAGGCACTAAGAGTTCGGTCATTCCATAAACTAAAAACAGGAATGCTCCATATTTTTTCTCCAATAAGATTTTTTATTAGAGGTCGAGTAAAATGGGATATTACTTTATGTTATCCAATAAAATTTTACATTCTTGTAAAATTATTTTTGCCGGCATTTATTACTTCGCGGGCGGTTTCAATGATTCGCTCACTGAAAAAAATATTTTACCTAAATCTTCAGCTCTTGTTAAGGTTTTATCCCAAATTCAAGATCTTATTTACAAAGCATGGTATGGTATTCATGCACTACATTCGTGCTAATTCAACACTTAAATTTATAGTGGTCTCCTGTCTTCTGTCCTCTTTTTAACCGACTTCAAAAAAAGGAGGAGGTTCTCAATTCGACTGTATGTTGCTTTTTTATTTTTAACATCTCAGATAGAATGTTACTTATGACTTGTTCACACATCTTCGAGTAGCTACTTAAGAATATAATATAACAAATAAATAAATAAATCTTTTACATTTCTGTTCTCTTCAGTATTTAAACAAAAATCACTTCTTAGTTTGTCCATGTTGCTGCAGTAAACTATGATCATTATTTGCGTAATGTTGTTGGTTAAGCGACGATATAATACCTACTTTAAAACTTTGCACTAATGGCTCCAATAGCGCTACCGCCAATTGCAATGTATCGGAAGGAAGATAAATCACAAAGGTCTCCAGCTGCTATAAGAAATTGCCTAAATAAAACGCTGTCCAAGCTATGAAATTCGGCTGAAACATTTAGAAATAACTACATTTTATAATTTTTACATAACGTCTTCTAAACTTGAGATTTCTTTTTCAAATATAATAGGTAATTCTGTATATTACGATTTTAATTAAATACTTATTTTTTAATATGATTATTTAAGCTATTGTAAACCTTACGATGTGATTGACGAACAAAACGACCTTAGTCGCCCAAAAGTCGGTTTGTTATAAAATGTAATGTAAAATATAAACGAAAAACAATCTAACTTAAACAGTTGATTGTTTTTTCGTCTAGTTAATAATAGCTTTTTATTTTATTTAAAAATAATCATTAGCCGTCTTAGTAAATCCTTCGTTTAACTATACGCCATACATAACCGTGATAATTTGGATAATGTTGATTCATCTTGTACGTGTTTATGATATTGACTAAGCCTTGTGGAGTTATCGGTGTAGAACTCTGTATTCTAGTGTATCCAAGCAGTGGACTAGTTACAAAGAATAGTAAAGCTGATAGCCATTGAAGGCATTCCGTACCCAAGCCGATGTCAAACGATTAAAGAATCGTTGACCGGGGTCCTAAAACGAGCTAAATGCTTACATAATCATCGCGTTAAACATACAAGAAATTGTTTTTAAAATGACATATTTATAATTATTACTTTAAAACGGTAAAGAACACTTAGATAATATGCTATTTTTAACCAACTTCAAAAAAAAAGGAGGAGGTTCTCAATTCAACTGCATGTTTTTACACAGTATTAGCCTATGTTTTAAGGTATTTTTAAAACATAATGTAAATGATGTGACATACAGCGAATAAAATGTCAATAAGGCATAAATTATGCCATTATACAGGGTATATCCAGACTGCGACCGAAAACGTAGCCAGGTGGAAGTATTAGTGACTTCAAACACAATACTATTTTCGCAAGAACTAAGTATTTACTACCGAAACATGATGATATTTAAAAAATTGCAAAAATATATCTGTCGCTTTTTTTTGCGAAATTTTTAATTGCATTGTGTCTGTAACCACTAAAACTACCACCTGGCTTCGTTTTCGGTTGCAGTGTTGATATACCCGGTATGTCCCATGATTCCTGAAAGCTTGTATACCGCGGTAATCCAGGTGCGCTATTCTAGAAACCAGTTTATAGAATTAGTAAAATACTCACCACCAAGCGCACACACTATTAACAATGTATCAAAAGGAACGATCGCCACTTTAGCCTGTCCGTCGTTCCACTAGTCAACGGAAGCCATGCAGTTATTTTAGAGTGATCGAATTCAGTCGGCCTGTAAAAACAGACAATGTTAAGCTCTCGCCCGCTTTTATTGAACTAAAAACTCAACTCTCTTTAAACATTTTTATTTTTCATTTCATGCTTGCAATAACAAGTTAAACATAAAAGTTTTATAAAACGGGAAACAGTTATTTTAACATTTATTGGATTTATAGTTGGCTCATAATTATTTAAAAGGCAGCGGATTTCAATATGACTATTACAGTTTTCATATGCATTGACGGAATGAATTTGATAATGCCATGGGTTTTTATACGTAATATTGACGACTGATAACTTACCACCTGGTTTAGAGACTACTTGTCCTCAAATCTACAAAATATTGTAAATCGAAAGCAGCGAAATATATTACACATAATATATAGTGTTGTGTGAAATGTGAATACTTAGTAAATAATGTGAATAATTAAGGTGCGACGGTGGCGTAGTTGTACTATGGTACGATTACAAAGCTGAGGTCTTGAGTTCGAATTCCAGATCGGGCAAAGTGATATTGGACTTTTTTATTCATTATCAGTCCGGAGTCAGGAATTTGTGCCAGTATGATGATAAGCTCGCCCCCTATCACATCGTCATACTCATGATAGGGACATTGCAGTCATATCAGCTGAAATAATAAAATCCGTTATTATATTGCATAATAATAATAAATTTAAAGATAAAATTTGTCCAGTGATATTTATATAAGGTAAGTAATGTTATCTAAGTGCGTAGAGATTAATTTATCGTAACGTAGACCGGATCTAAGTCAACTCTTTAAACACATTCTGATCTATTTATTTATCTATTTCCGAGTTGTATAATTAGATACTGCTTAAAAGGCACTTAAAGGGTGAGACGGGCACGATCACTATTATGGTTTAAAAAACTGGTGGAAGATTACTACCTTTCTCACTGAAATTTGTCTCCGAAAAGTCAGAGATTTGCTTTGGGATTCGATCTTGCTTCCATCGTCTGGGTAGCCGCAAACCGCGTCTGATCCGGTAGCAACATGTCACCATTAACCTATAAGAGGAAAAAAGTGATAAAAATAAAATTGATTAACAAGTCTTTCTTTGATCTATCTCTTCAGCCTCAGGAAGTCCACTGTTGAACACAGGCCTTCTCCATGGAAATGATCTTGATCTTTCTTAGATTAAATCGTCCTAATTAAGTCGTCGTTATCAAGTATTGCCACATATCATTTTTGATATAATGGAGATTCAAGAGAAACTTTTGTGCTAAAAAAAGATGTTTTGTCTGAAAAGGACTCGAATGTTTAAAGACAATTAAAATATTTTAACTCAAATGTTATTTTGTAATCGAGACGTCTACGAAGTACGATAATTAAAAGGCTTTTAACACAAGGTAGTTGGTACATATGTATTCGTTCTTAAACACGAAGAATACGATGAAAAAGGAACAATTATTAGAGTCCGACCAACAACAGTTATCTGATTGGTATTAACTAGCATCCATATCACCTTCAGCGTAACTGATTAACAACTTCGGATGTTGTAAGAGATCATATTGGAGGTTGCTAATTGTAACCTTTTACCTCCTACAGCTTTAGATGAAATCTAGCTTAGCGTCTGACTTGCCTAAAAGTAGTTAACTTTTGCGATTTTCATCTTTACAGGTAAAAGTGTATATACGGCCCCCAGCTGTTTCTTTAGCTGTCACCCAAAAAATATGACTACGGTTCTATTCTTTTATACCATTAATTTGTTTATATTGGAGGAAAGTTAAATTATATATATATTTTTAACTTGATCCTTTGTTTCACTGATTTCAGAGTATAACAAAACAATAGAAATAACATTTTTAATTAAAATGTTGCCTTCGGACAAAATTGAAAAACTTGCCAGCGTTGATTATGTTTGATATAAAGTAAATAACGAAATTTGATTTTGTGTACTAGTAGATGAGTGATTTTGAATGTAATGTAAGTTTTATAATATAAATACCTTCTGCGGCTCCCGAGTCAATGCCGCAGATCGGGTATCCGTTGAAATGGCATGCAAAGAAAGGTATGGTCACATCAAGGTGGTTGGGCGCACTGATGACGACGCGGTCTCCTGGTTGCATGTGCGCGTTCGCCATGGCGCTCGCGAGCCGCCTCGTGCGCACCGCCACCGATACCACAGAATACTCCGATACGTTCGTTTCCCAGGCATCAGTCGCGCCATCGATATGTATATAGTCGTTTTAGCAAGCAATTTATCACGACCTAAACTTTGATGGAAAAATTATTTCGTGCGAGTTAGTTCTATTTATAAGTTTGATAAATGATACTTTTCTTAGGGATAATACGAGGACATACTCGTCATCTGTTTTTTAAGTATAGTGTGGATTTCAGTTTTCTAAGTTTTATTTCTAGTGAATATAATTGCGTATTTAGCACTTTTTTATATAAGGTATATCCAGACTGCGACCGAAAATGAAGCCAAAATAATATAATAGAGCTTACAAATGTATGAAAAATGCCATATATGCCGCAACTTCTTATCCACAATTTATTTCAAATACAAGCCAATCACTGAAATAACTATGTAATCATCCACACTAAGTACACCTAAAATCATTAACGCAAGATTAATATTGACTATTTTCTAACAAAATGTAAAATTATTACAATCTGTAATATTTTAGGACAATAATCTAATGAAGGATATCGGGCGCAAGATAAACAAATAGATACTAAAACAATATTATATTTTTTATTTACTTTGTAATTTTTATAGGTCATCATAAGCATTCTTAGTTCGCTGTGGAGCTAAAAACAAATAGGAAGTTTTATTTGTAATAAGAACTATGACAAGAAGGATAGTCTCATATGAAACTCCCGTTTGTTCACTTCTCGAGTGCCAAAGATTAGACAAATATCAAATGATTTTAATCTAGCAACGTCGTTATTCTTTGCCAATATTCTATCTGAAGAACCTTTTATATTAGATTTCCGTTATCTATTATTTTTACCGTTAATAAGTTGAGCAAATAAGGAACACATCTTTATGCTGTGTCGGGTAAATCACTGTCTTTAATTATCACGTTCTTTATTTCCGATGAGAAACGTTTAAGTGAGGGATGTAATTTAGACATTAATCTTTTTTCAAATCCGTTCGTCAATCAGCATTGGTTAAAGTTGTATGAGTGTGCATCCCTACTACGTCACTTCATATTGTGCTTTATTACCACATTAAATAAAAATAAAAGTGTAAGTCTATATAACTGTTTTCACTGTTTATATTATTCATTTTATGAGGATTTCATGGCTTTCATTGAATTTAACCAAATAATAGCTTCCCGCCGCATTATGTACCATGAATACAGTAATTAATTACCCTAAAACAAACGGTATAAATGGGAAATACTTGTAAATGTACGCAACTCGCTCGCTAACCTCGGAATCTTTTGGAAGGCTTTTTCTTTTGACTTACAATGGTCAGGTTGCTACCGGTAATTCAACGTGAATTCTTCATGAAGAGAATGGAGGATGCAGCATAAATACCAGTTGAAGTGGGTACAACAATAGAAAGGAAAATATATGAGACCTAAATTTTGTATGCAAACGAAGTAGCAACTTTAGTATAACTAAAGTTAATGTACGTCCTCTTCCTGTTCATAGTTAGTGGAAGTTCATAATGATTTCCAAAGCATTATATTATAAATATTTAGTTAAGTTCCGAAAAACCCACGGGTTGGGATGATGGTATCGCGTGAAGCAGTTCCGTGCAATAGTTTATGCATTATGCATCTTGATATCCAAATAGTTTGTAATAATCGAGTTTCTGTTGTTTATTACATTCAATTGAGGTTCTACAAAGAACAATAATATGATATTAGAATATTCGATTTGCAACAAAATTTGCAATCGATAGATTAACAAAGTACTGATCATTAATTATTACGACAGATGTAGGCTATTCTTTTTTACTTTGCGAAATGGTGGAAAACCCATCGTATAAATCCACTCATGAGTCATGTATATCTATATTGGAGTAGGTTGGCATAATTGTGTCGCGGATATTTTTTCGGGACAGCACTAAAGGTACCATTAGGTGCATGCAAGTACAAAAAAAATCTTACTAAACATAATCACATTTCGTATATATGAGACATTAACTCATTACAACTAATTTGAAGGTAAATACGTACCTAAAGGCAATTATTGGGATTTTCGAGCATGCTCTGAAGCAAGAGATGTTCTATGTGGCACTTTTCCGGCGCTCCCTCGCTAGTTTATATTAATGTGCGTCACCATTTTGTTATAATTTAGTGGCTTCGCTATATTAAAAGAATAGTTAGAAAACAGTGGAAACTTGTTTTCGGTTTTCTGGTGTATTCCATTTATCTTAATAGGCTATCTTCTAGGCGCATGAGATAAATATCTCGATGGCTCCTACGTAAATAATGGTATGTCTCAAAAGTAAACTTTACAGGAGAGAGCTTTAAAGATGTTTTCTTTCACTGAATCTGTGAATTTTAACTTACCGTTCTGAAACTAACACCGGGGATCAATAATGTTATCACATATCCTTAGAATTTAATTATTAAAATAATATGCATATTTGCAATGTGGTAGAGCAACGCTGTTCTCAGTTATGAGTCAGCATGAATAGGCAGTCTCGTCCGAGGCGGTACTGTTAATTAGTTATCTATTCCGATGATTAGAATAAGCAGTATGATGTATGTATTACAAAAATAATATAATATACGGATATATAAAAGATTTAACGTGTTAATCATAGTCAGTTTATAAACCTCTTTTAGTTATCGAATGTTTTGTTTTCTTCGTTTAAACTGAATTCAAAAGTCGTTAAGTAAAAAACTAAAATAGGTTTATAAACTATGAATACGACGGTTAGAAAGGATTTCAGATTAATTATGTACCTAACGATTGCCGTAACTAAAATTTTTGTTAATAATGTAATTTTGAACGTTGTATTATGGCGATTTTTTTGCTTTGCTCGATTTAGCTACTATATATTTATGTATTTCAATACTGTGCGTTGAAGAAGAGTCTCGTGTCCAGCAGTCGGTGACTGTGGGCAGCTGCAGTAAACAAAACAATAAATATATCCCAAATATTAGATGTCAATCCATCGAGACATTCCTGAAGAATGTCGATTCGCGGTAGTCAATTAAATCATTGATATCTACATACATAACTGGAAGTGTTTTATTAAATACGTATTTTTTTCATCGAGATAATTAATTATACATTTTTTAAATTCATAACTGTTATGTGTAATCTAAGAACAACCACTCTGAGGGCTGCTAGCAATGGAGTCGTAACCACCGTAAACGAGAAATTTGAATTAAGTTATCGGAACATAAATTATATTGTTGGAGTATAAATTTTATTTCATTTTTTATTTTATTTATTTAGGATCACCAACATAACATACAATTGCGAATTATGCAATTAAATATACAAAAATATGTTGTTCCCTCTTATCCATCCAATGGTTGGTTGTCTGTAAGAGATCTCCTTGAGCGATAAGACCGCCTTTTTTTTCTACCTTGTAATTTTGTATATCACTGGTGTACAATAAAGTTTTAAATAAATAAATAAAAATAAGTAAAACTGCTATTACAATTATAGGCAATTACGACATTAATTGTATAAAAATGGAAAAAAAGTTTGAAGAGAGAAACGAAAATATTAACAGTTATCTAATTCAGTAACAATGTCAATTGAGAAATTTTAAAAAAGAAGGTAACAAAAATATATACCTAACATTTGTATTTAAATAAATGTGTCAATTATTTTATGCGTGTGATGAATTTGCTTGTTGAAAATTACTCCTCGTCTGCTATTAACAACATAAGCGATAACTTGAGGCGAATTGTTGCCAACTTAAGTTATATTCCTACACAACAGCTAAAACTTGTGGGCAAGTTGGGAGCCTAAAAGATTTAATGTAAACTTAATGTGTATGTACAATTCCTATAGTATCCATAAGTTTGGTTGTTTAAGTGCGTTATTATGCCAAATTGGCAGCCGTACAAGGGTTATATGTGTTGGGGATAAACATTGTTACGTTAATTTTGAAGATTATGCAACTTTTTGAAATATTTTACTGTACTGTACTGTATCAGCCCGTATACGTCCCACTGCACGGCACGAGCCTCCTCTACAATCGAGAGTATGATTTAGAGGGGTTAGGCCATATAGTCCACCATGCTAGCCTAGAGCGGGTTGGCGGACTTTACATACCCTTTGAAATTATTACAAATCGCTATGGTATGCAGGTATCCTTAATATTTTTTTCCTTTACCGTTACAGTGCGTGATGATTGACTATCAATACACACATGACTCCGAAAAGTTAGAGTTGTGCCCAGATTTGAACCCGCGATCACCGTAATCATGCTCGCAGTCGCGTCTGGTCCATTACCTAACAGGCCACCACGAACTTAATATTTTAGCTGTTTAAATAATTTGATGGTTATGATGAGTACACGCGTACATTGTAGATGTAATCGCATCTGATATAATCCATTAATAAACTTATCCATTACGCAAATTGGAGCAATTAGTCACCTGATACATCGATGGGGTATTATGTTATATCTTAAATAGACAATACGGGATCTTACTTAAACACTGATTGAATATTTACTACCTTACCTTACTGTGCAGACTTTTGTTTTGTTTATCACTTATCGCCCAAGAGGTAGACAGATGTGTTGCCAGTGTCACCCACACTAGGTCGAGATTAATTCCCTACTAAAATGTGGCAAACCTTTTTTCATACTGGGAAAAAATGCAGTATAAACAAATATGCAAAAATTCGCACTAATTACACTATTCGGACTAGGTATTGAACTGAGAACCTCACAGGACATAGCCTATTCACCCTGAAACCAAACGCAAGAGACCTTCAAAAACAATATAATGTGTAGGTACTATTTATTCATGCAGTATAAATATAATAAACTTATGAGTTCATTTAAGAGACGTACACAGTTCATGTTATATTTTTAACTGTATTTTCAATTCAAAACCTGTAAAATGAACTGGCAAAAATCAAATAAAAATGATGCTCCGTTGGACTGAATCCTGGAGTTATTAATGTAACTTTGACAACAACATACTTGGCGAGTATCAAAACAATCTGACATAACGCGTGACCCAAATGTCTGCGGCTCTTTTGCATATGAACAAACTAAAACTTGTTATGCCTAATGTCCAATTTCAAATTGAACTCATTGCTTTCGAATTAAACGTTGCTGGAGCGTTAAAGCTAAATTTGTTTCGTTGATATACAAAGCTAGCTTTTACCCGCGGCTTTGCTCTTGCTTTACACTTACACTAACTGGACAATTATGGAAAATACACAGCTACCTATTTCGACATTTGGCAGTATTATTTTCCTTTTATCCTTAAGCATAGGAAGTCCACTGCTAAACGTATTTCCATAACAGGATTCCACAACACAGCGACTTGTTGCGAATGCATGCACCGGCTACCTGGCATCTATATTACCAGTCATACCGAGTCAAAAATATTATGAGTGGTTTGATAAAGCAAACTTTAGTTTGGCCAGTAATCTTAAACATAAAAATTTTCGGAATGAATCAAGATTATGTCCCATCTCAGAATTATGCCAATCGATTTAGAGGTTCTTACGATTCTTTATGTCACAGCTTCTGACCACCATATTGTGCTAAATTAATTAACTTCCAACAAAATATTAATCTAAATAGGATATTACTCAATTATTGATCAGTAATATTGCTGGTCTCATATTTTTGTTTACGCCCCACATCATAATAAACACAGGCCCTAAAGGTCGCGCATTCCCTGGGAATGGCATTGGTGACTGACGTGGGTTGACATTTTCGAGACCTTATTACTGAAAAACACGAAACAAAATACGTACTTTGCCAACGCAAAATCATGAGCAATATCTGTCTTCATTGAAACATAATATTCACAACATTGTCATAATGTCTATTAGTATTTCATTAAAACGAGTTTTAGTTCGGTAATAAAATATTAGATTGTAATAAAATATTTTCATAATTAAGTTTGAAACGTTCTCGTGAAGTTAAATATAGTCTGATGATAATAAACGTAACTAAGTTTTCAGCCAAAACTAACTTCTACGTTCTAACGAGATAACTCTTCTTCCTTCGCCGTATCATTTTCAAAGAAAGGACTCCCCACTGTGATCTAATTTATGTGGACAATGGTGGAATATTATATTCGGAGAAGCATCGTGCTAGTTTGTTGAACAAGTAGATTTGTAAAGCATATTAGCCCTGTTTATTCCATTATTCTCCAAGTATAAGGCTGGATGATACAAAAATTAAGCTTATAATATTGATTAGACACTTAATAGAAAAGGGGAAAAATAAATAAACGCAATTTATGTCGGCAAAAGTAAAAATAATGTACACAATATAGACAAATAGTGTGCGAAAATGCCGAAAATCGTTTTATTTTTGGTTTTCCAATAATGGAAGTGAAGTGCTATCTTTAAGATATGGCTAAAAAAAAATTGTTAGCTAAAAATACATTCTAGTGTCCCTTAGGTACCTACTAGAGGCATCGGTCCTCGGTGTAGTACATTTTTTGCGTGATATTTTTGATCCTGACTTACAGAAGTTGCTGCAGTGGGTATTAGCGGGATAGTTTTTTAAAGGTAAACTAAATCTTATTTTTTTTGTTATATTGCTTTATCTACAAGGAATGACAAGTTACAAACAATTTACAACGTCAATAACGCTAAAGCAATATAAATATATAAAATATCTCTAGTCTCTAGGCCAGCGTGGTGGACTATACGGCCTAACCCCTCTAAATCGTACTTCACTGTGCGACGTATATGGGCTGATACAGTACAGTACAAGTACCGCAATCTGGTCTCGTACTTAATTAT
The DNA here is from genome assembly GCA_905220455.2 of Deilephila porcellus. NCBI lineage: Eukaryota > Metazoa > Arthropoda > Insecta > Lepidoptera > Sphingidae > Deilephila > Deilephila porcellus. Next base: position 8,613,392 of record LR999971.1, on the reverse strand, counting down.
GTAACGTTGTACTGGGATCGATACATTGTCCTACACTAGATAAATATTGCTGTATGTAAATCAATCATAATTTTATTGATTGTGATCTCTATAATCCGACAGTCAAAGTGATTGATTTGCGCACGCCCCGGACAGTGATTGTTGACGTCATCAACCTGCATGAAGATCTGTATCAGCCCATATACGTCCCACTGCAGGGCACGAGCCTCCTCTACAATCGAGAGTACGATTCAGAGGTGTTAGGCCATATAGTCCACCATGTTGGCCTAGTGCGGGTTGGCGGACTTTACATACCATATAAATTATTAGAAATCGCTATGGCATGCAGGTTTCCTCACGATGTTTTCCTTCACCGTTATAGTGCGTGGTGATTGACTATCAATACACACATGACTCCGAAAAGTGCATGAAGATAACCTCGTTATAAACAAAAACATAATATGTCTAATGTCTAATTATTTACATAATATGTTTTATAAGATTGCTGATATGGGGCCAAATAGATATGATGACAATTTTTAGACTGTCGCTTCTGCCAATAAGTTGATAACAAAGAGCCTCAACTAGCATGTCTGGAGGCACTCAACTGGCTGTTGGTTCAAAAGCTAGACACAGTATTATTGAACACAGTCCACATCATGAGGAGGTTCCTTTACTCAGGGATACCTCCTTCTGAGGGTCTATTGAAAATGTTTTCAATTTTTTTTTAATTTAGAATAAACTATACTATATGTATAATAGTTATCTCAAATCTTCTGACATATCATATTTATCAAACAATTCGACTCAAAGTAGATACAAACAAAACAATTATAAATGAAACTTGGCTCTAGACATATCATCAAGAATCGATAAATGTTCTATATAGTTCGACAAACATTATTGCAGACATAATTAGTGCCAAAATCAGCCACCTAACATGATCGAAGCGCGGTTTCTAAACCACTACCAAATAAAGTCACATCTATTATGTCTCGCCGGTAGACATGGCTTTTTCCACCAAGGCCGAGGTTATTAATATAAAAATACCAAGAAGCACAAATATATTTCGATGTCTATTACAGTTATTTTTTCATTTTATTATTATGTGATATTTTGTGAGACGGCTAGGTATTTGTATTATCTACTGTAAGTAATTACATTTCTGAAGTCTTATTAACATCTAAAATAAAATGATACTTTTAGTATCGTGTTGATTAGATGGGATTTATTATAAAACAAGCTTCTGCCAGCAAACTTCGTCTGCGTGATTAACAATAACATTAATTAAGTTATTGAGAAATTGGTACTGATGATAATGATTGAATCTTGCTCCGTCCCTATAAATATATATTTAAATGTAGTGAGACAAATACTTTACATTCATACATAAACTCACGCCTTTTTCCCAGACGAGGTAGGCAGAGATTCCTTTGATAGCCACCATGACACCCACATTTCGCCTTGTATGTTCCGTCCCAGGATGTGATAGAAGGCGAGCCTATCGCCATATCAAGCATAAATCCCTGACTCCGGGCTGATAATGAATAGAAAATACAATATCACTTTGCCCGACCCGGGATTCGAACCCGAGACCTCAACTTTGTAACCGTACCGTGGTACAACCACACCACCGATACAAACAAATACTTTGAGGAATATTTAAATTGAGTTCTTAATGGAATTAATCCAATATATTATTGTTGTTTGCTTGTTTGTTGGCAACTTATCAGTTGGAAAATTCAAAGAAGTGCATGATTGTGTTATTTGGATCACTACGAACAGAGTAAAAACGGGAGAAAGTAACATTTCATTGACTCTTACAAAGCAGGTCACGTAAAGTTTGTCTGTGCAAATGTTGCACACAGCTTCCGATGCAACCTCCGCATCAAACTTCTTCAAACTTTCAGCATTAATTTTATTTTAGTTAATTATTGACAACTAGTTGGGGCGGGTTTTAAATTTGCCGATTCGGTTTACAGATTAACTAGAGACTTTGGTGAAGAACTCTCGTAGTTGGTAAAGGAGCGTCTACACATTATTATAATTTATCACAATGAAAATATGACAGCGTTATGACAGCACGGAAACTCGTCATTTCAAGTAATTGCTATTTGGTAAAGATTGCACGTCTTCTGTTATCGTGCCAACATGTGGTTGGCGCAATAATATTTTTTGATTCAGATATTGATTGCACTAATAGGTCTATGGCTAAGCAAAACCGCTTACTAATGAGATAGAAATATACATTTGTTCAAAAACATTGGGCACGTGCCCTTGGCTCAGACCCCAAATTATACATTAACATTAGGTACTAAATTTTGGACCACAGTAGTTATGGTTTCGGTTTAACAATAATTATGCACGAGAACGAATTATTAAATTCACCGTTTAAGAGTGATTGCAATAGAAAATAAATAAATGACGGTACTTACTAGTTATTCTATAAATGGTCAATGTTATTCAATCCTAGGTGCAAGCTAACATACCTGTAACTATTATTGATCGATAGTAATTCTGCAAATGAAACACCGGTTACACTGCCGGATTGCAGTGGTCACACGTCCTGAAGCCGACTTCTCCGGTTGTATGTGAGAAATGCTTATATGTCATCGGAATGTTTCAAGCCCGGCGCTTGCATTACAGAAGGAGATATGGGTAAACGTTTCTACAGTTAGACTCGAATGCCGTGAATTTATCGATGTATAAGAAGCGGGAAAATTGTTGTGCAGGTCTGAGATTTATTTCTATATTTCAAACCGCATTTTGTTTATTGATAAAAAACAGCACTTAATAAATTATAATACTATTGTAATATCATTTATGTATATCGATAGTCAACGTGCACCTAATAAAAAATAGGTTTTACACACAAAAATGGGTTGCCTGGATATACTGTACCTGTATATTTTAGTACTGATAAAGCAAATTGTGAAACAGACTTCAATCAGGGTTTAGACTACTCGGGGCCCGGCCTAGTATCGCCCAGAAGCAGATATTGCTTTACTCTAAAAATAAATGGAAAAAAGTATACATATAAACTTTACTCTTGAGTCACTATATCTATTAATGATTATAAAAACTGCATTAAAATCCGTTGCGTCTAAAAGGTCTAACCTTTGATAAGGACTGCGGGAAGGGACGTTACTTTTCGATACTCGTTTGTACTTATAACTGACGGGGCAATTAACTGATTATAAAAGTAACTTATGATCTGGTATACCTACACAGTATAGGACTTAATAAATTCTCAGCGATACATACCTATTATAGTATTACAGAAAGGTATAAATTACGAGCCCATTTGAATTCCTCACACAGAAAATAATGCCGAGATTGCATATCTAGGTATATACGGAATGGCGGAGCTTGTCGTTATTTCGGAGGAATGGATACGTTAACGTATTCATAAAATTTTATGGCTAACATACCGCTATACGATCTGATGTATTCGCACGCATTTAGTGTGAATTTTATAAGCTAAAACTATCAATGGTTTATTATAAATTTTTCGTTGTATTGCAGAAACAAAATGAGTTAATTTATCATACTGTAATTCGAGAAATAATGGCCGTGACAATCCAATTTATGCGATGAAGTCTCTGCTTTTATAACAAGGGTTTAATATATCGAGTTCAATGTTTAATGCAAGTTGTATCGCATTATATTGTACTACAATCGCTTCGCAAATTTCATAGTTAGATTTTCGTTTTCATGCTTCTATCGCATATAAATGAGGATTTGCTATTATGGAAAACTGAACTTGAATAGGCAATGAATAATTATCCTAGACTCTGTATAAAAGTCAATATGCTTTCCTGATGACCACTGACGTAATTTGTTAAACAAGGACGTGCATTTGAGATATCAATGTTGCGAGAACAACAAAGTTCATTGAATTATTGTTGTTTACGGTATTTTGAACTTCTAAAATTCAATTTTTTGGTTCTATTTGGCCCTACTTATTTACGGTATTCACTTAATAACAACAAAGCGTTTTTGTCTTCATCCGTCATATAGTATACCTTCAAGAGATATGGCTTATTGCAGTTCAGCGCAGTCATGTAATTGCTACCTACAAATTAATAAAGATTACTTGTTTGTCAAGTAAATCTTCACTACTATGTTCTTCAACTTTTTATCCATCAAGAGAGCTCGGTTATGTTTCTATCCAGAAAATTACTGTAAGTCTGTTAGCACATATTAAAATATATGAGCCGTAGTTAGCTACCAACATAATTTATTATTCAGAAGGCTACATAATAACTTTATCTAGCAAGTACTGTTTAATCTAATAGAACAATATACATTATTTCCGTAAGCATTTGGTTTTTGCTATCTTTCGAAGTAATCAGATTTGTATCTCAAAGACGTATTTAATAACAAATTGTCCATAGCTGAGTGACATCACAAAGCTTTGAAAAGGCTAAAAATGTAAACCATTTCACGCGACGAACAAATTCTCAGCGCAACATGGATTAATTCTCCTTACTAAGAGATTCAATTTCGGTTTAAAGAGCACTCGTTCTTGAGAATCATCGGATGGGCTTGGAAGTTGGCTTACGCGCTCAAAACTCAATTTCCATTTCAAAATCCGTATATTGATGCGTTTACCTTATTGGCAGATATAGAAGCACTCATACAACAGATTATTATTTATTATATTTCTTAAAAGACGGTATAAACATAAAATAAAGAACCAGGAATTACGAAATCTTTTTATATCACTAAACTTGCGTTCGATTGTAATTATTTGTAAGCCAAATGACATAAAAGGGCAACATAGATAGGTATACTCATATTTCAGATACAATCCACATGAGTGAAATAGATATTAATTTTATATCCTTTCAGGCACAAGTTGATCCTTTTAGCAAGACGAAACCCACGTCTTTACACATTAAACATCCTTTTATTCCGCCCACAGAATATTATGCTTGTGATAACTGAGAGGTCTGACACATATCAGTAAATATTTCTCGTGTCGAAGAAGATGCCAAAACCACATCACATGATTTTCAGTGGTGAACCAAAAATGGCGTAGGTACAGTAAACAAACTTCAGTTTTATTTTAAAACTGTTCTTGTAGTCTAAGATAGTTCACGAAATTTTCACAATCCGCTTAAACTGTAATCATACAGCTTCTTAAATAAAATATTCAGTGTAAGATTTAATGAATTTTCACCTGAGTTTGCCGTTTAGTTTAGAACTATTGAGACGAAGTTAGTCAGAAGGCGTCTTAAATCGCCATCAGCAATTTATAAACCTTCCATTTTACCGAAACTGGAGTAAGCGGCAGAATAATCAATGGGCAGGCAGAACGGAGACCGTGGACCGTGATGGATTTGGTCCAATCAATGTTGCTGCCCAAATGAAAAGAGACGACTAACGAACAGCCGAGACAATGGTGTCGGTTGACGTAAGCCTTAAAGCGCGATTGTTGTAGGTACAGTAATTTCAAAGTTCGCCATGCTTGCGGCGCTAACGCTAAATTAAACATGAAATATTTTCGTACGCGCCCGCAACCATAAGTCCGTGCCCAACAATTAATTCACAGTTAATTTGTGCATATCAACACTGAATGCGTACGCAAGAGCTACAGCTGCAAATTTATTTATACCCTCGATTAATAAAGCGTTAAGGTTTTGCGGCATGAAATCAGTAAATGAAACATTACAATTTTACCCGTGTTTATTTTACTGATTAATTTTAATTACGAAGTTTGGGTACGCTACACGAGCCCAGCTTGCGTATGGCTCGTGGCTTTTGGAGCTAATGTAATTGGTAAACTTTTTTCGAAACCTTGTGCTTTTTGTTATACATTCAACTTAAGTGGAATTTATATCAATGAAATCTAAAATGATTGGGATAACTCTATATACTCGTAATTATAATAGGACCGATTATATTTTTAAGTGTTGTTTTAATTTTAATAAATTACAGAGGTGTTAGAAATTAAATTTTAAATTCTGACGAGGTGCAATGCCATACACTTTATTTTGCGAGAAGATAGTTTATAAATATGTACATAATATATGTACAAAATCAGATTGTTTTTCATTTCATTTACATGTCAGTTTTAAATTTTTTCCCTTAAAAAGAAACATAGCTTCATACTGAACGAATAATTATATTCTTTTACAAAAGCTTTTACAACCTAATGTTACATACACACTATGATAATTTTCCATGTGTACATTCAATACAAAAAAATCTTACACATGCCTAAGTCAACCTGTCAGTACAATATGGTACATATCCAGTACAAACCACGATACATCAGCAAACATGTTAAAAGAGTTTTATTGTGTGTAACAAAACGGAATTTGTTACCCGAATGTTGTGAATGTACCGGCGTCTGGCAGTTTATCATACCTCTGAGGATCGCTAAACAACAAAGTCCATAGAAGCAATACGTCACGCCTGATTCCAACTTGAATAATCCATTATCTCCAACAATGTAACTGGTCGATAAATGATTTTCTACGTAAGGATAACGGCTCGATTTTCTACTGCTTATTGTGAGCTCAATCATGGTATGATTGATTGAGGCTTATGTGGAACTCTTCCAAGGGGAAATTACTTTTCTAAGTACATAACGTGGCGAATGTTTGCTTTATCAACATCGTCTGAGTGCGTTATTATTTATTTACCGTATGTTATTTATGATTTATTAAACATCTGAAAATCGACCTGGATCACTTAATTTCCGTTCAAAATGATTTTTCGTCGAAAATGGCTGATAAGTAAATTGCGAAATGAAAACTCAGTGCAGTTTCAACATAGTATAATTCTATTTTTATATCATTTACACAATATATCTATATTATATATTCTATGTTGTTTATGTACATATTTTAACAGTAACGCCATTAACACAGTCACATTACACAGTAAGAGAGAACTGCGTTCACGCCAAATAATTGTACAATTAATTGTATGTACATATTCATTAAATATAAAAGGATTTGTAATTTTTCATGTCAACATACTCTTTTCAAGTAAAATAAATGATTTCTCCAACAATAAAACCTTTATTCGTCAGTCTTTCGTAAGGGTATATAATTCCCTATGATTTTAAAGATTCAGTTTAATGATAGATCATCGTTGTAAATGATATTTTAGTTCTCTGAGACTCAATATGCTGTTACACGTTACGTATGTTTTATAAACAATTACACTACGCGCAACTTACTCTATCACATTATATTTACACATTTATTTAAAACCACTTATGAGATTTAATCTAAACCTTGGCCAAATAGACCTATGTCTAAAGTTATTATGTATGAAAAAGTTTGCAGTAGAATTCACATAGTTCGGAACTTTGCAATATTAATAGACATAAATCAATCATATCGAATGAAAATAGTATGTATATAGTAAGATATGTTCTAGAAGGTTAACAAAACATAATTTATCAAGATGTTTGTACTTTAGTCATTAACATAAAATATAGGTTAAAATGAACTATCGAATCATGTATGACAGTAATACGAGGAATGTTGCTATCCGACAAATGTTGCCCGAAGTGGTACCTGCAACCAAAATATTGATTATGATAAACCAAGTTGTATAATGTATCAAATGTATAATATTATTATTTAGTTCATAATCGTACTCGTAGTGCTCAGGTACTTCTGAGTGCGTTAAAATAATTGAGTTAACCGTTTTGTAGACACGTCAAATAGAGTATCGATTGCACTCACCTACGGAGCTATTCCGGACACCTAATACGGACGCAACTTCTGGCTGCTCCATATCGAAAATTAGTTCAGAGCGTGCCGCGTACAGGTTATATATGCTCGCTATGCAGGTCAACCGTAGACTACCTCGCTCGAACGCCTCGTTACGAACTACGAAAGACACTTCCCCCACCGACGGCAGTCTATTGTCGGGATCCGTCCTCTCATACGTCGGTTTCAGACTTTCTTTCTGTGGCCTTCTTATCTCCTCTTTGTGAAGATTTATATAAGACTCGTCTAAGTATTGAATGTTGCTGTCTTCGTGAAAGAAACTGAATTCACTATCGGGCTGGTCGGTCGTAGTCGTTTCAATTTTAGGCGGCGGGTCCCATTTGAACCATTGAGGTAGTTTGTGCACCACGCCCTCCATTTCGATCTGCAAAACAAAACATTGAAGGAGTGTATGAAGAATATTACAGGCATGTATCGAATTAGATGAAGTGGGTTTGCTTAGAGCTTATCTAGCTCAGAACAGCTTTTTGATTAATGAATACGCCTACGCAACGGACAGTGACAATGAGGGTGGGCAAAAACAACAGCTGCGTCAAACTGACTGGCTACAATGCTATTGTTCCCTCACGATCGACTCGTGGACTACCGTCTGTCATGCGGCTTACGAATTCCTCTCCTTGTGGCGCTCTGATACATTTTTAACTGTGGTACAAAACAGAATTATCATTTTGACTATTTTAGACCGTTTTGGAGAAAAACTTAGCAATAAACAATAAATCACCGTATCTTTATGTGTTTTATTCAGCAAAGGGAGGTTATAAGTGAGTCCCCGTTCTGATAATATATTTTTGGGTTGTGATATATTTAGGTCACAGTATCAAATTATAAGATCTGCATTGGGGCCTTTATAGTTTGGAAACAAACATATTATAATAAAAAAATATTTATAATTCACGTTCGATACTCAAATTTATTAAAAGGGCATTAATTACATTTACATCATAAATTAATCAATATTACCTTAATTTTGACTTGTCTATATTTGAATTAAGTACATAAAATTAACACTAAGTAGTTTTGAAATTCTTTCATTTTAACTTGCCATTATCACCGGCTTTGTACATTTTAATAACGTTAAAAACTGAAGAAAGCTGACTTCAAGACGGTCATTATAAGGAAAACAAAGCTTTGTGTGTTCCTTACATGTCAAAGAAAAAACAGATTTAATTCGAGGCATTTGCCACCTATCTTAATACAACAAAGAAATTTTCCCAGGTCAGTGATCTTATAAAGCAAAGACATCTCGGAAAAGAAACGTTAATTAACGTCAAAGAAAGGCGAAGTAAAGGTTTGTGCAATTTTTCGTTTACTGACCTAATCCATTGTTCATTTAATTCACAGAGTTTAATTTATTCAGCTCGAGAACATCATTGCAGCGATTTCGCTTTTCATCTTCTTTAATAACGTAAGCTTTGATAAATTTACTCTTTAATTAAGAGTTCTTCATATAAATATCTACAATACTTTATAAAACCTACATAGATTCGCCAATTTATATCTTTGCCGCACCATTTAAGCTGTGGAACAGTTTGTCGGTTCATGCGTTTCCTGGGTTCCTTCAATCCTGGGCTTTTCCGCCGTAGCGTGAAGAAGCAATTATGGGGGTTGGCATAATTGTGTCGATTTATCTGTACCCAATCGGCGCGCTTTCTGTAGCGCACGGTGCGGTTTAGTAACTACCATGACAGGTTAAACAAATGAATAAGTACTAATGTAGGAAGAGTCAGAGAATTTTAGATACATGTATAAGTGTTCTTTTTTTATTGCGATAAAATGCGTGACGAGCATGTCATTCGCCGTTCGGTAAGCGTTACGACCGCTCGTGAACAGTATGAAACCACACAACATCATGAATTATAAAGCATTGCTTGGCATACCACTGCGCTCGCCATCCCGAGACAGTTAAGTTTCAATATGTTCAGTAGTTGTCCAGTATGTAATTGAATATAATATGTCCTCACCTCTTGGCCATTGAGTGCAAAGGTGAGGTTGGCTGCTGGGTGTGACGGCGGCGACCCACACGTAGCCCGCAAGGTTGATCCCACTCCATACCACGATCGATCTGACACCAACTTGGGACTCCATTCTGGAGGCTCTGCAACAATACAACACGTTTATTTCACTGTATCATTCAGAATATTATACCATTCCAATTGTGACAATAATGTAATTTTATACATAGCGGTGTATACAAATATTCAACCATAGCACGATCGCTACATGTTAGATAAAATATTTTAATGCTGTTAAACTAAGTGTCATATAAAATTTTGAAAATCAATATTTTTTATATTATTTATTCATTACAGAACATAGAAACTGTGTAGAATGTATGCGATTCCGAATAATATTATTATGACACCACTGTACTGTTTGACCGTCTAATATGGAAACCAATAATTAATTACATCGAAATACTTCTATTTCGTTTTTGTTTAGATGTTTATTGATTCCAAAGAAATCAGTAACTTTTCTAACAGGTAATGGCCCACCCAAGTTTTACGGCTTTTTATATTAACAATGTTGAAAATGCAACTTTGTAGCCATCTTAAGATTTAAAAGCAAAAGTAAACGTCGTTTTAACGTACTGTATTGATAACATGATCTATTAAAATATATATATATATATATATATTGACACTCGCAGCGTTAGGTAGTTTATAAATCTAGAATAAGATATCATACCTACATGACTTATGCCCAAAACGTATCAAACATGGTTGATATCGTAGCAATGAATTTGAGAGCCTGGGCTCCTCCCTTTCTTTTCCTTGAGGTGCCCTTTCAGCTGGATATAAAATGTAAATCTTCTATGAATTTCTAAAATACGCGGTCCAATGCCGGCGACATTGAGAGGCTCTCTACGGTACAGGTCATTGCATTTAACATTCAACTGCACATATTTGTACTCCCCGTATAGAATAGCAAATTCCAAGTCGTAACTTGGTATACTTATGATTCTATAAAATGTTAATTTGTAAAGTGTAATAGCTGGACTAAATATAAACTTTTATCTTGTCAGAAAACACAGTAATGTATTCCCGAACAACTACTTACAATAAGAACTGTTTCTTTCCGTTTGGTTGTAAAAGTTTTCTGCAGAAAAAAACGTATTTGTATACAATTTTTAAGTTCACTTGTAGAAGAGAAATATGAAGAAGTCTTAGTTTTGATATTGTGCGGTGTTTTTATTTTTTATTTGTGTAGTTTTTCTTTTATTTTATGAAATGGTACGATTGGGTAAGAAATTATTTTAAATACGCATTACTTTTCACAATGAATAGTGCTTCGTTTTAAATTAAATATACTGTGGTTGACCGATCTGCGGTAATCGCAAAAAGTAAATGAAACCTTACGGCACGATGTCATCATATTGAGATAGGAATATTCAACATTTGTCGAACCCTACTAATTAATCATGTTATTACTCATGATACCAAAACTTTACTTTAAATTTAAAGGGTCGAGTATTCTCCGAGATAACAGTAATGTTTAAAAGCGGGGGCGTCAACTACTGAAATATTACACCATCTTAAGAATGTTAAACAATAATAGCCACTTTGTTGTGTTAAATGTTAGGAAATAACTTTTAGAAAGCTTAATGGTTTCTTAGATTTACGCGAATGTTACACATTGAAATAAAACTATTTTTTACGGCTTTTATCGCGATTTGGTTTAATTTTTACATATTTTAACTTCCCGACGCGACGTTTCGATTACTTTACAGCTTTCGTGGTCACGGGGCGATTTTAGAAAGCTGTTAGAGTCTTGTTTTAAGTACTACAGAGGTTCTTCAATACTGAGATATCAGCGAGAGTGTAATTTAAGCTAGAACTGCAAGGATTCGCATTTAATATTAAAATACAATTCGCAGGGTATAGTGGTAGATGTGAAAAAACTTGATAAATGCATAGCATTGTTAAATTATTTCAAAAGACTATGTTCACTTTCGTATAATTTGATTATAATTACATCCATTTATAACTGGAACAAAGAGATAATACAGTCACAAATAGGCCAACACTTGTATAATTAAATTGATATGAATAAAAAAAAACCTTTACGTGGGATCTAATAAAAAAATCAATTTAAAAATGCCATCCAAGTGTTTGAGTAAATCTCATAAAAGTCAAGATCTATTGTCTAAATGGACAAACAAGTAGCTATACAATTTCGTTAACACAATAAACAAACCTGTGGAAATTGAACTGGATTACGTATCAATATAAATCTTTAACGTAAATAAAAATGACAAAGCGGGGCAAAAATGTATCAAATTGTTGTTTATTTGCAGGTACTGTTTATTTAGAGCCATCACATTAATTCCGCTTGCTTGGTGTACGGCACGTTTGTTTACTTTCTTCTCTGAACCATGCCATTAAAACAAAGCGCCTGTATTCAATAAAAAATCGGTATCCATTGGATTTTTATGGTGCGTAGAACGGGATTGCCTATATAAACCTCATGTACATTTTTTTAATTAATAGGTCCTGCAAACGAGCAAACACTTGACGGTAAGTGATCACTGCCATGAACATCCACAAGTCACAACGCTTGGATCATGGATGTGTTGCAGGACTATCAAATTGGGAGGAGACCGAGAAGGAACATTGACGGGAAGAGGATAGGGGAATGGAGCATCCGGCAATCTCACCCACCAAATGAAATGCGACAGTAAAGCTGTCGTTTCACGTCGGTCTCCTATGAGTTAGTGGTCCGCCCCGGAGGAACCTGCCCATTCATGCTGAGTCATGACTGACAGCGTGGCTCTACCACTTCCTACATTCATGTAATGTACGTTCTGCCTTAAATGCAATTAGTTCTCTATCAGTAAACATTTGAAAGATGAAGAATTGAGACAACGGGGGTTTTTACTGTTATTGTGTATGACAAAAAAATCCTCAACACTTATATTTGAAACATTAAGTTTCAAATAACTAAGTACAAATAAACTCAAAAAGCATACGTAATTTCTTATTTCACAAATATTACTAATATAGTATTCAAGTCGCCTATCGCTTCTAACGTTTCAAAGAAAGTGATGTTTCAATATAATGAGATGAAAATATGTAACTCCTGTTACGATTCAAACATTCCCAGACAAACGAATATCGACGCTATTTCCAAGAACAAGTTACTGTCAACTACAGGGCACCTATTTTCCTTGATCAATAACAAAATATGTGTATTATGCAAAAAGAGCAAAGTTGAAATAAAAGGAGACAAACAAAATTGTATTAACATCACAGTTGATCATTGTATGAACGTAAATAAGCCAAAACTCATTCTTTTCGGGGCCTTGTTACATAAGCGGGTACGTGTGTTGTGATCCGCATAGGCTCACGTCACACGACATGACATATATAGTACACCTAAAATATAATAGCGCTCACGTAGCAGCTACTTTATACAGACCATTTAGGTGAATTTTCGTCCCCGAATTCGTCACAACAAACTGGCCTATATTTTGTACAAAGCCGGCTTGTACGACAAATACTTTTGAGGTCAATGCAAATGATAATGTATAATACCCGCGTGTGCAGCGGTGATATTGCGACCGAATTTTAAACGAATAATCGATGCCAATAGTGCTATTTAATTTTAATGTTGCAATAATACTGAGGTAATGGTTTTAGTCAGTTATTCTGTTTTGATTTCAAGACTCGTGCAAATATAAATGTCATGTTTACTTTCCACGACATTGTTCTTTTATAAACATCGTCGCGAACTAGATTTTCTAGTATGGACTATTCATAAACAGAGCGCTTTAGAAACATCTAGTACCAGGGATTCTTGACACTATAGGGCTTAATTAGCATACTTTGAAACAATAATGATAAATTCTCACACACGCCGTTTTTACGCTAACAGCAAGGGGAAGAACAAAGGGCATTCTTTTCCAGGCACTATTATAAACAGATGGAATGGAAAAATGTTTTCAGTGCTCAATGCGTGTACAAAGGCTTCTTTCAGTAAACTCGCATTATCTGTGATCTCGTGCCGGCTGCATTCGAACCATCAATTTGTACATCTACGAGATATAGGTATTTGTTCAGAATCCACCTTTACACTAGGTATTGAATATTGCAGACTGCGTCGGCATCGTACAAAGCGCATTACTGAAAACACTAATATTGTTGATACTCGCTATAAGTCGGTGCTGGTATGCATTACAAAGTGAACAGTCGGGATTTGATCCCATGCTAATCTTGAAAAGCTTCTTTGAATTTATTTTGAATAGTTTAGTTTGTACTCACTACGTAGCAAATATACGTGCGAAATTTATTTTGACTGCCTCGGTGGCGTGGTTGTACTGCGGTACGACTACAAAGCTGAGGTCTCGGGTTCGAATCCCGGGTCGGGCAAAGTGATATTGGATTTTTCTGTTCATTATCAGCCCGGAGTCAGGAATTTGTGCCCGATATGGCGATAGGCTCGCCCCCTATCACATCATGGGACGGAACATGCAAGGCGAAATGTGGGTGTCCTAGTGGCGCCTCTGCCTACCCCTTTGGGGATAAAGGCGTGAGTTTATGTATGTATGTATGTAAATTTATTTTGCAAGTTACTTTACTCTTTTAGAATAAGTATGTCTTTTAGATGGCAAAATTATATGTAACGATATCTTCAAATTTTTATTAAATGTAATTTTGCCAGCGTTGGAGTATAAAAGCTAAATTTTATATAAATGTATATATATATATATATATATTGATCAGGCAAATATCAAAAGGTGTTCCCTGGTAGCCGGACACTTTTGATGGATCTTTCATCTTGCCAGATACATTAAAGATGATGACTTCCAAAGCCACCACGATCGGAACTTCATAATAGCTGATCGTGTGATGCCTATGTCATTGGCATGCGCACACAACCTTACAGGTTTTATAAAATGACGAAAGTCTGGCAGTCACGGGCTCTCAGTCTATTATTAATATAAACAAAATGTTTTTTTATTAATAACTTTAAAAATAATTATGTGAAAGTCTCACTATGCGTCGATTTGACAATTTGCGTCCACATTTCTGTGGATACCGCAGTCGTTGGCCGGCGCATGAAAAACAAATGTAGAGGGCGTTGGCGCGAAAGGTTGCGTGAAGGATTTTTGGTCGTTTTCAAGGTCCAACAGCTGTTTAGGCGTATGTTAACCGACATTGGGATTTAGTCCCTGGCTTAACTTTCAATCTGTGAGATACTCTGACAAAAAATTGCATAAACTTACTATTTAATAAAAAAAATTACATATATATTGATTTATTGTTTCAGTTAACTTTTATAGTTGTCCTTATCCCATACCAATGTGAGATCAAACCAAGATGTTGAACTTGATGAGATACGAAACAACCGGTCACTTGCCTCCGAGCAGCCTTCGTTGAAAATTCAATTTCGGGATATAAATTAAAAACATTTTTTTTAAATGAGGTGACAATTCAGGTAGTCAGTTACTAATATACCTACAATGTACAAGCCCCGAGGCTGAGCACAAGGCTTCCTTTTCAAAATCTTGGATCATAATGCAAAATGCCGGCATAAGCAAGCCTGCCATGTTTATGGAGGAACAACTGCGGCATTGCCAACCAACATTGTACGTTATTTAATGACTGATCATAGGACACACAAGAATTAGTATGTTGCAGAGACCCACTCTGTGCTGCAAAAATAATTAATTTATTTTTAGAAACAGCTAAGATATAGGTCATTTACAGTCCTTTGATGCTTTGGCGAATAGTCAATGTTAATCCACAGTTAATTAGAAGCTTCCATTACAACCGTCAAACGCACGATTTGTATCAAAATGGATAACGGGACGTCATTGATTATCACGATGCCCGATGAAATAGGCTTATTACTGGGATTTAAGCACACACTTATGTTTAAGCTCTCGACAAAAACCATAATCTGTGTAAATATTTTGAATGTTATGAAAAAATATTACGAACATTTAATGTCTGACTAAGCTGTATCCTATTCTAACCTCGTGTAGTACATTTTTATATCGGCTCGATAAAAAATCTACATACGATAGTAAGTACAGTCACGACCAGTAAGTAATAGATAATTAATTATAATTGCTAGTGGCAATTATACCAGGAAATTTATCATAATATAGCAAAGCTAAACACCTTAACCCCAACAATTGTTATAATAAATGAAAAAAATACACAATATGAATGAATATAACTGACAGCCTCCGTGGCGCAGTTGGTTAGACGCCGGCTTTGAAACGAGAGGCCGCGGGTTCGGTCTTCGCAGCGAAACAAATATTTGTGTAATCCACAGGTTTGATAGACCGAAAAAGTCTCTCGTAGGGTGTAATGTGGAATAGGACTATGTATGTGACTGTTGGGTGTATTTATTTATTTGTATGATATTTGTGTAGGTAATTTTATCTCTTTCCATCTTCGTAGTAAATTGGGGTAAATATTTACAAAACGCAAGGTATAAATAAAATTAAGAAAACTTTATTTATTTTTATTCTAAAAAACAGTACAAGATATCAACAGTACAGGTAATCATCAATTATAACTAGAATTGGTAACTAACCAAATAATTATCACACGGACATAGATTTGACAAGCAAATTAAACCATATACAGTTATAAAAATAAATGTTCACAATTTGGTTCATATTAAATTATTTGTCATAATAACGTTACACGATTATGCTTTTATTAAAATCGCTAATGACAATGTCCGGCTGTCCGCCTCAATTAAGTGGAAATCGAAGTAAACGAGACGCGGCAACCTTTTCGTGTTGTTCTGTGTTCATAAAGTCCCCGTCAATTAATATTAATATTTCTAACAATCTCTCTTTATTTATTTTTTATTCTGAGTATTGCGCTATTATTTAAAATGTCAGTTTCAGTCATTTGTCGATGTCATAATCCTGAACTAAAGAACGTGGCTTTAATATGTCGATATTCGTAACTCTGGTCACTATACCGAGAACGATATAATTGCATTAGTAGCTAAAACTAGTAAAATTCATTTAGTTGACAACAAAATTGAAAGACAGAACAGAGAGGAAAAGAGAAATTACCAACATTTATAGATTTCTTTAATTTTCTGACGTAAGTACGCTATACACGGCCTCAGTGACAGGGAGTATCTGCAGACAAGGCACTTAGTACAACGCCCTTTTCATTACAAAGCAGCATAGAAAATAGAAATAGAGGCTTTTTACTGTGTTCGAACTACGTAATTCTTTTAGCAAAACTCCAACAATGCTGTTTTAAATGGGACCATAGTATTGTTATGGCTTGAAGCTCACATACGTTGCACGTACACATTCAACTTTAATACAAAGACTCCTTTCTGTTCTTCTAACAATATTTTTCTTAACCGTTTACTCGGTTCCGCAGACAACTGGAAATGTAAGCTATTTTTATATTTTCTTATGTAACTTATTTTCGCCACTTTCAATAGGTTTCAACGAAAAGTGGTGTATATGGAAAGTTTTTCCATCAAATAGCCCTGTTTAACAGCGATGGAACATAAAAATACTATTATAGTTAATTTTATTACGACTTCACGTACTTCTTGGAGCAAATACAATTTGATACGAGTAGTATAAAACAAATTCTCAAAGACCCATGTTTATAAAAGGTTGGTTTTGAAATTAGTAAAAGCTCTACCTACCCACTCAAGGATAAACATACGTGAGCTTATACATTTAGTAAAACAATTAAAAACACCATAAAACAAAACTAGATTATTCTGCAGACACGATGTCGTCATTCAAATTAAATTATGTTCAAAGTGGACACTAGTATGACCCTTTAATTTACTCTGCATTATTAAATTCATAATTAAAACGAAAATATTCCTTCAAACAAATAGGAACATACATTTGTATTAATTAAAGCAATCACTGCTAGCGTGATATTATTCAATGGCATAATCATAGATGCAACTAGTTGAAGTTATTAATGTTATCTCGTATAATTAATACAAAATTACGTAGCACTGAAATTGCATAAGGGAGATAGATATACTGATAAAATTATTCGTGTATTTCTTAATTTCAAATGTCATATCTACCCGTAAAAAAATTCAATATCTGATAAGTGTTTTTTTTGCATCTGATGATAAGTCCAGGGCGATCTAGGTAGAGTGTCGACACAAATGTGTCGGCCTGATCGTATCCGGATGTCAGAGGTGAACACAAAACAAGACATACATGGGTCATTATGTCCGGTCCTTTACGTCAGTGTACGGTGGTTGCTATCCCGCGGACATAAATATGCATACACCAGCAAATTACAATAAATAAATAATATATACACCCAACAGTCACATACATAGTCCTAGCCCCACACCAAGATCAAATCTTGCGTCATGGGTATCAGGAACTACGAGAGACTTTTCGGTCTTACAAACATCCAGACCCGAAACTAATACTTATGGTTGACACAAAAATTTGTCTCGGTGCAGGAACCCAACCTGCGGTCTCTCGTTTCGCAGCCGGTGTCTAACCAACTGCGCCACAGTAATTATACACTTGGAAATTTAATACCATCCCACTTCGTAGAAAAAGCATACGCTTCTGTAAAAGTATACTCGGAAATGGAATGCATTGAAATTTATAAACATTTCCGTGGAAGAGTAATTTTTTCATTAATAACATCCAGTATGAACCAGTATTTTAAATTGTATGTAAAATAAAATAAAAAATCCTTACGCTAACATTTATAAATAACTCATAATTCCACCGCTCTGCTTGTCATCTTGAATCGCAGATCAGGCATTCCGTTGAAATTAAGATATTAGGATTAAGAGCGAGCAATATTTATAAAAAAATATTTGGCACATCTTACCGACGACTTCTAAAGGAGCTGATCTTATTTCGGTGTGGAATGTGGGAGCGTCCGCGGACACTTCGCAGCGAAAACGGCCGGCCATCGCGGGCGTAGCTTGCTGTAGTACCACGCGACGGGCGCCCGACCTCGATATCTGCACAAAAAAATAAACCTATTAGTAAACCATAGAAATACATCGAGAACTGGAAAAATATTATCTCAAGTCAATAATTTGATGACAGTTTGGAAAGTATGTAAAGTCTTCCAACCGCATTAGGTCAGCGTATCAGACATTAAGTCTTAAAATTATAAGTCAAATCATTCTGCAAATGTGGCATAAAGACAAGCAACATGAGATTGTGGGATATATGTATCAGACCATATACGTCCCACTGCTGGGCACGGGCCTACTCTACAATCGAGAGAATCGATTGAGAGTGGTTAAGCCATATAGTCCGCCACGCTGGCCTATTGCGGGTTGGCGGACTTACATACCGTAGAAATTCTTTTAAATTAACTACGGTATGCAGGTTTCCTCACGATGTTTTCCTTCACTGTTAAAGTGCGTGGTGATTGACTATCAATACACACATAACTCCGAAAAGTCAGAGGTGTGCCCTGGGATTTGAACCTGCGACCACCGTGAACATGTAGGCAGCCGCGTCTGGTCCGTTACCAACAGGCCACCACGCACTTCTTTCTTCTTCTTCTTCTTTTTGTGGGATATGTATTGAATAAAAAATAATAAATATGTATACCGATACCGATA
This sequence comes from Deilephila porcellus, assembly GCA_905220455.2. Classification (NCBI taxonomy): domain Eukaryota; kingdom Metazoa; phylum Arthropoda; class Insecta; order Lepidoptera; family Sphingidae; genus Deilephila; species Deilephila porcellus. The sequence goes on along the minus strand of LR999971.1, from coordinate 8,594,088 downwards.
CATCGATACCGACAACCAAAAACGTTCAAGTTATTTTTGTAATTCCATATAATCAAGTTAATATAGCGGTGGTTCATTAAGCAAAAATATTTCACAAGTTCCCAGAAGGGTAGACGTCAGGATTTCGGCCGCCCGTATAAAACCACAAGCCATATAATTCTGAACACATATATAAAAATACCTTTTTGCGCCTTACGCAAGTGTGGGATGCGTACAGTTAGAAAATTATTCGACTAACTAACGTTATTCAGAGTCTAAAACATCGTGCCATATAATATTATTATTATTTAAGTTAATACTTGTTACCTATGCTGTATTAACCGTCGAGAACAGATACATAGTATAATTCACGTATAATTCCTTGTTAAGGCTATTGACAGAGCTTGAATAACATTTATGCACGCCTAATTATTTGTTATACACACAAACGCTCCGTAGTTTCGTATTCACGTACTGGAGGGCAATCAAACGTGGATCAATCTAATTAGCTCAGAGAAGGATCTACGCAAACCGTGTTAATCTTTTCAATAGAATGTATAATATACCTTTACCTACGACTATACATTTAGACAAAATAAAAGAGTTTGTAATGTATTCGATAAAGTATTATAAATTACTTCCAATTATACTATTATGCGAAATAACAAACAGATACGAGAAAAGAACTAGAGAAATAACGAAACCGGTTGAGGTGATTAAATAACAGCATAACTAAATACTAAAAAACTGACCTAAGTTAATAATTTAAATAATAATTGTCTTTCTACGTTGTAATCAGGTCAAAATATGACGTGGCCTAGAAAGACATTTTGTGAAGCGTGAATTGTCAATAATGAACAAAAGTTTGGAGTACTCATAATTAGTAAAAATTAATCTTGATCATATCAAATAGCGTAATCAGATTAGAATAATTAAATGTCCTATAAATCGACTGATAGGACGAAATCACGACTGATATTATGTTTATATATTATTATTGAAAATAAGCGATATACACGAGAACAATAGTAAGAATGTTCACGTCTTAGTGCTGTATTGAGATTGATCGACTTCATTTGCACCACAAGTTGCTACTAATGTGCTCGGATTAACCGAATGAGGATCTCTGTATAGCCATGATCTAAATTGCATTATAAGTAATTACAGATTATCCGCGAATTATACACTACGTAGTGATAATGCGATTACGACTATATAAAGTATATACATATAAAGCAATTTATAAAAATTTTATCACAATAAATAATGAAAGTAATATCGATGTGGTAACAAAATCAAAACTACATATATAATAACGGCGTAAATAGTAATATGGCAAAATATACTAACATCAACTTCGATTCCCGGCAGAGGAAACACTCGCGTGTGTGGCAACTCCTTAGGAATGTACCTATAGAACTCTTCTCTACCGCGATACCATTTGACACTGTATAGAGCTTCCTCGTCTTCAAGCTGCCAACTGCACTCTAATGTCACAGTTTCTCCAACCAACACCGCGTTCGGTACATTTATCTCCAAATTATGAAGTCCGCGAACACCTGCGAAAGAAACCACCATAGTTAGGGTAATGAGAAAACTTAAATGAAAACATTTACAAGTTTCAGTATGAATCCAGCACAGTAATACCCTGATTTACGAAAACATGGCTTAAGCTGATATGAGGCGCGAAACTTCTCGCCTCGCCTGTATTTATTGTAAATGAATATGGAATTAACGTCATAACATTTTCGCGTATATTTGTGCCTGTTTTTCAGTAATATATTCTGAAATCCAGTAGGTATATACGACAAAAGTGCTGGACATTCAAACTAGTACACTTTGCCAAGTGCTCACTCAACTCTATGACAGTCTAATACATATGCATACATGTTACCGAGCAACTTGAAAATTAAGTTAACTGAAACACATCCCGATAGTTCAACTTACTTTTTGCCGTCTGACGCTCCGCAAAACAAGATAAAAGAATTATTGAATTTTGTTCGATTTACAAATATTAAGGCTACACTTTAACCAAAAAAAATTCCAGTGAAACTGTTGAAGCAATAGATGATAACGAAACATGTAATAACATTGGCCTTACAGAATAAAAAAGATATCCTTGGATCAAACGCAAAGAAGGGCGGAAAATGAAAATGTGCCAGTTTTATGTAAAACAGCTGAAACAAATATCCCCGCCGAAACTTCATTTTCTTTGACTCGTTTAATCCATATCGAATACACTTTACATGTAGCTAAATGGAGGGCCGCGTTTTATTTCATATTCACATACACTCTTATGAAACTCACGAACGTATCAACGACATAATGCACGTCTATAACTGTAAGTGGAAATGTGTCGGGCGACCTCTATCTACATTCTTTTATGGTATAAGGTTATCAAGGGAAATGAATTCATATTGATATCATTTTCTCTATTCCTAGCAATCTTTTCTAAAATAGTTCTAAATATAAAATATTGTATAGTACCCGTATAATGTAATTAATCACGCTAATACCGTTTACTAGCCGACTTGGTAATATTCCCTCATCAATAAATCTAAATGTTTACTTTTCTGATTGATCGGTTCCGTAATGAGGCAATCGCGCAGAAAACTAAAGATCATGACGTTAACAATAACTTGTGGAGCTATTTAGTGGGTTGATTTTATTTACTGCTACATCGATATCGACCGATAGAGTATATACCAATAAACCTAATAAAATGATTACAGATACATTTGCATAGATAAATTACGTACTTAATAGTTGATTGTTGGACTTATTGTTAGACATAACGAATCTTGAAGCGCAGTTACTTCAAATTGACTCAGCAATTTAGTTTTTCTACCTAGCAAAAACAATATTACATCATTCAACATCCTATATAGTAGATATGACGCGACGTCTTGTAAAAGCTTAAAGATCAATTGATACACCATTTTAGTGATATCTGGAGTTAGACTGACGTGTGATAAGCGAACGAGGGGAATTGACCAGTTTCATAGCAAACATCTAGGTCGACCAAATTCCGACGAGTATGCCTAGCCGTAATTCTCAGGTATTCTTATCCGCCTTTTAACTATATCAAAAATATGAATGTAACATTTTACGATAGACTTGCAAGTGGTATTATAGTCTTTGTACATTCATATGTTTCGAAGACCCTATATTTACTTACTTATCGATTAATTTAGTTGGGGCTTGAAAACATTAATGTCCCAAAATGTCCATGCCTTCAGTGCCATTGTTATGGTTCTCAGTAGTCGATGTGTGGGTGGGACAGTCTGTTTGGCTAATAGGGTATTAAATTATTTTATAAATCCGTATTACGGTGACGTGGCGGATTAATCTCCAAAACTTGCCCCTGTGGAAGCCAAACCCGATTCAGTATTGAGAACTTAGGTATTTTAGAAATAGATAGGTCATTTCTCGCAAACGTACATAATGATAATATAATTATTATTCTGTCACCATAACAACTGTGACCAGTCCTGATTGCAATAGTGTTAAGATCGAGGCAATGTGTTTGACACCGAGACGCGTCGGGGAGTGCCCGCATCCTGTGATCTTACCTTCAACTCAACTGAGATAACTTACAGATACCAACGGAATTAGAACAAGTTGTATAACTGCAAGCCGAGATTACTCGTGAACAGATTGCGTCATTTTTGATAAATAGAAATTTATTTCGAACCGTAAGTAGGTTTGTCACGTGCCATATAACTAAGATGTTGATATTTCCATATTTAGGTTAGATAAGCAGATATATTAAATTATAATATAGGCGCATCTTAGGTTGATAGCAGCGTATGGAGTTTGTGAACCCTGAGATTTTACATTTAGGGTACAATGATGTGAATGATGTACAATTTTCCGGTATTGGAATTGGTACCCTAGGCTCACCTAACCGCCTATCATGACTGGGGATTGAATTAGTTTACCAAACTGTAAAATAGTCGAATTTCGAAAAGTATGCCAGCAATTTAGTTTAACGCAGGTTGTATTTGGTGAGCTGTTAATAAATCAGGGCAGGTCGCATACACTACAAAATCATCTGCGTAGTGTGAAACGTACACACCGATTACACTCCGATAGATATGCATGGCTGCAATATTAAATAGCAAGGGCGACAAGGGGTCGCCTTGTACAATCCCTGGAGACAAATAATATTGATACCATAGTCGTTCGCCCCGGTCTTAATGTTTGTATAGTTTGAAAAATTCCTAATTTACATATTTTGTACCTAAATTTACGCCCGTGTACAAAAAGACGTGCGTATGTATATAGGTAATGGTGACCTTAATACCACAACCATGACCACCTAAAGTTCAAATCTAAATATATGTTAGCTTCACGCCGTTTTAATCATTTTTGTAAAGACATCATAAATATCTACATTTTAGCAGGCACATTTATATATTTTGAAACAAGCATCGTCATTATAGAGTAATTGCACAAAGTATTTAAGATAATATAAGAGACCGCTACTGGCTATTAAACGCAAAAATTCATCGTCATGTTAAAAATTGAATAAGGAGCTGAAAATGCTTACATTAGACTAGCCATCAGTCTACATGCATCCACTAAACCGAGAATGTGAATTATGTGGGAAACTTGCTTCAAAGCAAAAGCTTTAATCTGCTGAGTAAGTATACCCATAATGTAGCGTAAAGCTATGATTTTTATATATTTAGCTGACGCTGCATTATTATGAAAATGTATTATTATAACACTTTTTATTGCGGTGACCGCTTTCCATTCTTAGGAATATTGTCCAATAAAAGGGATTGAAAATATTTGGAGTACTCAAGTCAACTTAAAGCTAAACAGATTACGGAATGCGTCCAAGGCAGCGGCGTTTAAGCCCCGCTATCAATCAATCACATGGACACTTTAGCTGGATATCAATGAGTTGGGGTAAGAGCGTATGTGGATTGCAGCGCCTCATCACTGATACAACGCCTTCATTGAATAAAATAAGCGGGCTCAAGGAGTACATACTCCTTTATCCCTTCAGGCAGCTGACATTATCTGGTTGCATGCTAGCCTGATTTAATTTGTTATTCTGAACATATTTTTTTACTTAAATAATTTCGTTGTAGATCTATATAATATATTTTGACTGCAAAACATATCGCCAACGAGACTGTAAATGATAAATAGCCAAGATTTTTAGCAAAAAAACTTCGCAAGCAATCTAATTTACGAGAGTTCAAAAATTACACGCTAATTTTTAACATTTCCATCATATTCGTACCAAATGATGAAAGTAACTTTATGCTTTTTCTTAGCAATTCCTATTCCATTCCCTTTGAGGAAATAAAATATATTCTTGTTATCAAAAGGGAAATAAAATAAAACAATGACATGAAAATCACTGGCTGTCGGAAATGAGTTTGTGCGAAACACGCCGGCTCCTTTGTTCGGAGGGAGTTTAACTCAACTCTTAACATTAAGGACCGTTACTTAGTAAGTTCTTGCTCCTAAGCTAAGCTCAGCACAAAAGCCAGAAAGCTATAACTAAGCAACGTCAGACGAGAATGTACAATAGTACCATATCTTCAACGTACACAAGCTCAAAGGTAAAATCTATGCTTTCTAGACACGCCTAGACTCGAATAAATTGGGAAAGGTTTATGGACAACATTTTCTTGTCTTCGAAGACAATATAGAAATGTATAGAAGCAATAACCTAATTGAAGTAGAAACGCAGAACTTCATTCACAAAGTAGATCGCGTACATGAAACTGCACTCATGTTACAATAATACCGTTTCGACTGCGAATATCGGTTTTAATATAGTTGAAACTACGTCGTAAAACGCCGCGAGATTCACAGTGGCTCTCTACCATATAAGATAATTCTTGTTAATGAAATAAAATAAAGGCATTGAAAGTGGCTAGTAATAATTACTTTGAATATTTTTTATTTAAAATATTCGTAAAAAATACTCTAGTATTCTACCCGCATCGTTCCACAGTTTTTGCTTAACAAAACATTTATTTTAAGCTTGTTCTTAAAATATTATTTAAATTAAATTTTAAAATTTCTGTAACATTTTACGAAGATCCCATTGATTTACTTAAAACACTGAATAATTAAAGCTTCACTCAAACCAAACCCAAATTTGTTAGTCGGCTTAGTCATGATTTGGGTTGCGACCAGTCTGGGTTTAAAAGTTGAATCTTAATGAATCGGTATTGATTTAATTTGTAATTCACTGTCGATTCTTCGGACCTTCAAATAAATGTAAATCCCTTTCTTATTCATTCGAATTAGGAATTACTCTGAAAATAATTACGCCTTCATTTGAAACAATGTTACATTATCCTTTATAAATCAATCTCTTTGAAATCAAAATATTAAAACATTGTCGTCATCTCATTGACGGCCATTGCTTTTCAGTAATATTTCACGATCATATGCAAACTTCTATATTGCAATACTTATCTACTATTTTAATTACAGAAGCACGTAATTGCAACGTCATTAAAAATAAAACTACATCTCCGTAGGGGAAATATGTAATAGAGTATACTTACACCCAGGCTTTAAGAGACTCCAGATCATGTTATAACGAGTTTGGGCTTACCTTCGTATATACCTAGTACAAATCTCAGTCAATCAATATCAAATAAATATATAACATAAGCAATTGGCCAATTTACGGGTTGGCTTAAAACTTATTATCTTTTATTAATAATGCGCTTCAAAGAGGGGTTTAAAACATTAGTAACAAAATTAACGAACCAATGGAAGATATATGTAGATAGTGATCAATATCAACATTAATAACAAGTTGACTAAGTCGCATAGAGAGTTGAATAGACGCTCGATCAGCCCATTAGTCTCAATATCATTGCTGTTGAAACTTACAGAAGTTCTTAAAGATATAATCTATCACTTCATAGTCCATACATCATTAGAAAGTCGTTTAGAAGACGAAGTGCTCTTCTACGAAACCATCTTTAGATATCTAGCCTGAAAATAGTATTTGAAATTCATTTGTTTAACTTTAGTACTAGAATTGTTTCTAATAATAGTAAAATATTTTTCACGCATACAAATAATAAATAATCCGCGATGTGTTCTCGGTTCTTGCGTTTATAAGTTAAAGGAATGCACGTATTGTGACAGAAAAATAAATATTTCGTTATTATCTACTTTTCATTTTTTGCCATTTGTAGATATGCCTTTACGAACTTCGAAATTATCAACATAATCATATATACATAAACGTCACGCCTGTATCCCATAGGTGTAGGCAGAGACTATGGATCTCCAATTTGCTCGATCCTGACATATCAACCAACCATACCAATATAATCTACTGGAAAATTAGTCAATATTCGCAGCTCACCAATCCGAATATCACTAGATGTTCGTGACGTCCCAAATAAATGACTCCACACATCATTTCATGTGAAAAATGAATGGGTGTCTAGCTTAATTACGTGGAAATAATTAACTCATAAAAATCCAAATAATGGATACCAAATACTAATTATGCTTTATGAAATTTGTAAAATAACAACCAAATATTGTTATAATGTCATTACAGTTAAGTCATGAAGTTGCTAAAATATTATCAATACTTGTATTTGGTATTAAGAATAAGAACATAATTGGAAAACTAACGCATTTAGTTTTAGTAAGTGACGATATGACGAACAGCCATCCGTTCGCCGATTAGATCAAAGTAAAAATATTTGCACCAATTGGTACTGACTGAGACAGATTGGGAGTTTCCTGGCAGTGAGTGATACAAACGTCGCTTTAATGGCTCCTAGTGAGACAAGGGTTAATTTATTTGAAGACACAGACATTTTACGAGTGTTGTCTTCGCCTGTACCCGAGAGCGCCACTGCTAATTTCTCCTTATTTTGCCAGCTTTGAAATTGGTCCTCCAAGACGGACACCTTAGTTATTTGCCTTAACTACTTAACCAGTTTAGAAATGTGCACTATATATTTAATTGCAGAGTAATCGTGGCTAGAACTTTGTAGGTTAAAAGAAAAATACTCAACGTAGGTCATGCATGTATTTTTTTTATTTGTTCAGTGTTTTATAGCAATCATTGAAATAACATTTAAATAATACATTATTTGAAAAATTGTTTAGACCAACTTATTGTGGCATTTAAATTAATTTATTGTTTTCGTTCATGTTTACTGATCATCTCACGAAATCACGTTTCCACGCATTTACAAAAGGATGATTTATATAGTTAACATTATTATACAACTATAGATTAAAATTTGCCAATCAATAGTCAACAATTTTAATACACGCTTAATTTGTTCAGTAACATTTGTTAATGACGACGTTCGCCCAACGATTATGAAACAATCAGGGACACTGGGACCTGACACTTTGATCAACTACCCGGATTCTATTCTACTATACTGATCCCAAACTCCACCCGGAATAGAACACACATCTCGTCACGAGAATATGTTCAACCTACTAAACTAGAGCAACATTTATGCAATACGTAATACGTGGCCGTATTAATCTTTATAACAGCATTTTCACTGATTACATTGTATACTTCAAAGAAACTACGGTGACAGGTATTAAACCTTCCAGCTAATAAATGTAAGTTGTTACCAGACACTCGTAACCTCTGACCTTTTGTGACTCAGGTTTCGGGAATATGATTTTATCTCGTGTTATTTCATTTGATCTTATTTTAAGAGAAAAAGAATTTCTTCTTTGAAGAGAAATATTTAGGATCAGTTAGAACCTGTACGTTGATACAAAATTAACCGTATTATTCTCTCCCTAACTCACCACCTTTTTATTTTTACACTTAAATACTTGGTTTTTAACCATGTGGCCTTGATATGGATTTACACATAAAACATTTCTTTGTGCGAATATTACAATCCAACATTTAGAAATATTTTTGTTGCCAATTGTTACCACCAGAAGATTATTTATAAATATTGGCAAGAATGCAAACTTTTACTGCGTATTATAATTATTGTGATAACTAGGGTTAAATATATATATCTGAAAGCATGTCAGCTTGGCGCAGTGCAAGTATAAGAGTGTTTTAAGATATTGTTTGTCCATTAGCCTACCACAACTTTGTGTTGAATCCCGCTCAGTTAGTTGTACAGTACCAACGGATTACGAGCTATATTTATTACAGACAATACAAATTGTTTTCACATAAACGGGCATTTTATTGGATGTTTCAATATAATAATGAGACTAGATCGTTTACCCATTAACTTGCAAGTGCAATTGGTTCTTCAATAGAAAAAGTCTTCGAGATTCCTTTGATAATTAAACTTGATAGCGTCAATATTATTTATCAAGGATATTTTATACAACTAATGCGATTATTCTTTGAAGACATCTGTATAAATAATATTATACTAAAAAAGTATCGGTTACGTAATACCTTTAAAGTAAAATAAAAAAATCTTTAGAGAGCACAATGTCTCAGGATTGACGTTTTTAATTACAGCGACAATCGACATTTTAATTTTAAAATATCATATTTCTACAACCATTATTTGATCAAAAAAGATTCGGAACACAAAAGAGGAGAATGTACTTGATGTTTAAGACTCCAAAGGCATTTTTTAAGACGACGCTTCTATTGCTGCTCATAATGACTTCGAATAAAACTCCTTTTATACTGCGCAGCAATATCAATTTCTTTTAGACTGGGAATATTTTTTCAGTAAAGTAAAACCATCCTAAAAACTCCCTAAAAACCTCGCTCCGCGTACAACATTCCTACATTTGTGAAACGGCAGTGTAAACTTAGCAAAAATTAAAATTTATAGTCAGAGTGACGCGCTGCATTCAAAAAGCTGCGTATCTTTATATCTTAAACATGAATCCCATTCATATTTATCAGAAGCAAAGTAAACAGGAGCTTTGTTTACAAATACTTATGGATTTGAAAGAATATAGAGCTCTCCTATTTTTCCTAATTCTGAAGCAATCTGTCTAAGACGACTTCGCCCTGGTGTTTTCGGTCATTACGTATTATCACATTTCGTTGTTTGTTTACTTGGAAAAAACCACAGTCTATTTTGTGTTCATGGTCGTAGTGTTCATAGTTCTGACGCTACTACCAAATTAGGCAACGCAGGCAAGTTCGTATTCAAGAGAGAAAAACTTGAGTTTAAAAATCAGCCTGTAATGCGTTGAAAGCAAGTTAATTCCATCTGTCCATTGTTACCATATTGATGAAGGAAACAGTTCTGGAGCCTCGGTAAAGACCATTGAATGTACACTTCATACTAGACTAGTTCCTATTTTGATTAAGTCTATCTTGTATCAAGCAATATCAATAAATTGGAAAAGCATGGAAAACTACCCCAGCCACATGATATAAATGGTTTAAAATTAAATAGAAAATATTAGCCCGAATAAATAAAAAAAACATTACAGTTGTAATCGCGAAATAACCAGCGAAATTCCAATAGCACGCAGTAAAATACTGTAATCAACTGTGGATTCACTGGTATGTATCCCATAATACACCTTATTCGTGACTGAACATTGTCATTGAAAATACGATCGTTATTCTGTCGTAGCCCTAGGTAATAATTTTAATAATAATTGTAATTTATTAGTTACGGTATATACTTTAAGTCAACCTATCACCTATGATGAATGGCGAAACGAGTTTGCCAGTCGCCTGATGGTAAGCGATACGATCACTCATGGACAGTTAACCTAACCTAACCTAACAACACCATGACATGACAAAGCAATGCTTGGTATTCCACTAAGCTTGCCATCCTGAGACATAAGATGTTAAACCTCATTTTTTGTTAAGCATATATACAGTGTACAATAAAGGGTATATATAAATATGTCCAGTAGTTACTCTGGCTACAATGTTCAAGGGTTACAGAAAACATTTCATCAACGGATATTTCATCCAAAAAAAGGCCTGTTCCTGAAGGTTAGTTACTTGTAAATGCGACGGTAGCTCTGTCTGTTCCACTTCCTTCGTTAATCCACTGAAGCGATCGTAATTAAATTTCGCAGAAGAATAGCCTAGTACTTAAAGATGCACTTAGGATATTTATTATTAAATTTAAATACTTTGAAAAAAAAAATCTTCGGTTTTATTAAAAACATGATGTCATGGGACTGGATTAATAACGAGCGAAGCCAGGTTTCGCCGCGAGTATTAAATAAATAATGTGTTTTTCTGAAATAATTATAATTTAAGTGAATAGTTAATGCTCGAAACGCTGGTACAAAGCATCTCTTTAACATCTTGGCACTCAACGGAGGTTAGGTAGGTTAAGTAACGTTAAGTTACGCTAATATCAAAACGCTTAGGGTAAATGTACCCCACCTAATTATTTATAATATTATTGTAGCTGTAAGTAGACGTTTTATAAAGAACAATATTATATGTAGATTCTGTTACAGGATCTAGTAAGATAATACTAGTTTGTAAGCGTCATTGAACTAAGTTGTAACAAATATTTGTACTGAATCCTATGATATTTACAAATACAAAAAGAAAGCCTCAAAGAAATACCCGAATGGGCTTCGCTCGGGGGCAATTATTCCTCTCCACTTCCCACTCGTTAACAACAAGGGAGGAATTATTTCAAGTTTCTTTAACATTTAACAATTTACGCACATGATAATTTACTCAGTATTTTGTAAAATGTGGCTTATATTTTATTCTGCGATGTAAGCTGTATATTGATTATAAAGATATACGAATGTATCATGTGTAAAATAAATTATATGTTAAATAAATTCTTTTACTCACCCATTCCCCAAAAGACTGTAGCGAAGAAGGCCACGAAGATGCGGCTTCCATGCCACGGAAATAACTCCATTCCACCAGCTTCGCAGTGTCCCACTAACATCTCTCAACACACTCACTGCCCGACTTTAGCTTTAGTCCATACTAGCGACAATTACCCTTAAATACACTTATTATTAGTCCGCCACACACAAACACGCATTATTTACATCTTCCACGGTACCTGAAAAGAAAAAAATATTAATTCACCAATACGTTCACATTTATCGGGCCACTAGCCTTTATTGAGCATACAATATGATTCTAATAATACATCTACGAAATGGGTCTTCTCGTACAATAAATATTTGAACAAAGAAACGGTGTAGTCATCCCGGCGACCTCTGAAATTTCGACGGAATAGATATTCACTACGTGGGTATTAGGTAATACCAAACAACTAACGAGCTTATTTTTTTATTTACGAAGGTATAGGATTTCGAAGTAATAAAGTAGTTATACGAAAGCAGAATTATACGCATCGTGTTATAACGAGCTCAATATCATTTAGAAACCTTATAGGAATTGTAACGAGATATGAAAATTATTATATACCTGAAAGTTCGAAATACGACTACGATCGCGCCTCACCTATCAGTAAATCATAAAATTATTTTTGAAAATCACCGAAAATCGGATCCCTTTCGCCATGCGTATAATATTTGGAATTTTGTTATGTTGCTACGAAGAAACATAGGTTATTTATTTAATGTGGTTAAAGCACAAAACAATTTTCACTGTACTGTCGCTCACATACACATGAACATACTACACACTGCCACAACAATGTATCCAACTAAGCCACAATGCAATAAAACTGAACACCAAATGGCACATTAAACTAAGATTTTTAAATAACACATTTAAGACAAACAATAAAAAATCTTTAATTTAGTTGAACTAAAACGCAATAATGCTTGTAGCTTATAACGCAAGTAAAAACTATATTTAATATTAAATCTGTAAAGGCTTTTTTCATAGGCATATTTAAAACTTATTTTAGTTATCGAATGTTTTGTCCCTTTCAAACCACTTTTGAGTTCAGTTTAAGAGAAGAAGACAAAACATTCGATAACTAAAATAGGTTTTAAAACTGTCTATGAGTAAGGCTGTAATAATATTTCAATAGTATAAATAAGCGCAAGAATAGTAAGTACAGCAGACCAAAGAAAATATAATTCTCTAAGTGGTAGAGCTGCACTGTATCCCATTATGTAGAAGTATAAATAGGTTAGTCCGATCTAAAGATGGTATTACGATCTCACAGACAACTGTCTTGAAGAGCTTTGCCATTGCATTTTTAATTCGTCAAATATCAGCATGGTTACCTATTAATACATAAATCCATCACCTATAGCCTGCAGTTTACCCTGCTGAACATATGTCTGCAAAAGCCTTGTCAGTAAGCATGATGCCCAGATTCTCTCAAACACCCAAATTATTCACTTAATAATAAATCTACACTGTTAAAAATAAATTAACTAACGATAAATAAATATCTCTATACATATCAATATTTTTATTAGTCTTGGTGTAGCCCGTGCCTACGGGAAGGATAAAAAACAATATTTGGCTTGCATACATCGATATTATAAAAACCCAAAAACCTTTTATTAACATTATATAACAGTTAAATAAACAGTTACCAAGATGAAAATAAATTACAGCATAGATACCAATTATAACAACGCAACAAGCTGCGTACGCAATTCAACTTTGTCTTGGTAAAGTTTTTGTATATTCCGGGAAGCTCTTTTTTGTTGTTATATAAATGCGAGAAATATTTTCTAGTTATGGCACATTTATATTCTTTTTTTTAGCCATGTTCCCTTTTTTAGCCAAATTAATTGCTTACACAGTTAAGGCAATATACACTAATTCTGATTTAATAGTCTACCTTTATAAACAACCTTGGTTTTATGATCCAGATTAAATAGAAGAGTTTGTGTCGACTCATATTTTCCATGGGTGTATCCGCAAACAGAAGTAATGTCTTTATCAATGCCATTTATTACTGTCTGAAATTACATTCGGCCAATATTGCCTACCGTCCCTCAAACCAAAACACACATAATGATTATTATCCACACAAATGTTCTTCTAAACTTGGATACTTATAACGAGTTTTATTAGAGGTATTATAATGCTTCCATTTCGCGTTCCGTGTGTTTTAGGTTATCGTTTCATATTGTTATGGGCGGGCACGCTGGAGGAGCTAAAGTTTCGCGTAGTTGAAAGAGTTTAGGGTCCTGCGACAGCTGGTAAATTTGAAGGCGTCACGAAGAGTAGTACGAGGGCCGCAGCTGTCAACAATCACATCTGACCAATCTCGACGGGAGCTCTTTGTCCTCTGTTTTACATTTATTCGGCGCCCGGCCCTTTGCAGCTCTTATCATATTGACACAGACGGAACGTTTAATCATTCGATTTAGTCTGTCCTTTTCAATATCTGAAAATTTAAGAGATAAATCCAAGCAGATATTCAGGTCATTTGTAAAATTATCTTAACTCATACATATTTAATGGACTTATTATTTTCGTCTACGAGGGTCGTCGCGGATATGGTATGGTATTAACTGACGATTTATTTGTAGTTATCTTTTCGTACTTAAGATAGCATTTTTCGCCACATATTATTATTAGCTATGCTTTTAGAAACTCTTTATTCTCCAAGCTCTTATCCCCTCGCTTATATGGTTCGGCGTAGAAGATGTTTATACGTTTTGTATAATAATTTCTGATTTATGACTGGTTGTTTATCTCATGTCAATTGTTACTAACAGATATCTAATCGACTAGCTGATAAATTATTCGACTAGAAATACGCATAAGATGTGGTTTTCCACCAGCTTAGAACCATAGAGTAAAGACTCCACGACTCACAGTCTCGTTCGTCAAAAAGAAGTATTCATAACCCTTCTTTTTGACGAACGAGACGCCGTCCCATAATAAATTATGTCCCTATAATACAATGTAAAAAGTTTACGAATAACTTCGAAAGCTTTCGCGTTTCGTTCGGTGAGTAAGATTGCCGGATGGCCTATACCCTTTCCTATTCCCATCCTTTTTCCTTTCCGCTCTCCTCACAATTTGATGAGCCGGCCACACATCCCTGATCCAGCGTTGTGAATGTTCATGGGCGGCAGTGATCACTTACCATCAGGTCACCTGTTTGCATCGATATCAATGTTACACTAGATAAGACATTCAGTACAAAAAATGTGTCCCACCTACTTGCGGCGCATGCACCACACATGAATCAGTTTGCTTCGTGACAGTGACAGTGCAGTACGCCTTATCGCATACGTTTAAAAGTAATAAATGAATGTTTCGCCGTCAAACCGAAAGCAAATCGTCTGAAGTTACAATATTTTAATAAAATACCAGGTAAGTGATGTAATATTGCAGTGTGCTTTTAAAATACGGGGGCACTTTATTTCTTTGACGTGTCTCGTCTATCGGTAGAATATAAGTCAATGCCTGTTTGCTTATTTGTCGGACCTATGCAATAAAAAAAGTCTGATATACAATGAAAACCATTCAAAAACGAATACTTTGTATTATACAGTGTAGACAACACAACACTTTTTCTGTTCTTCGCTAAATATACATA
This sequence comes from Deilephila porcellus, assembly GCA_905220455.2. Lineage (NCBI taxonomy): Eukaryota > Metazoa > Arthropoda > Insecta > Lepidoptera > Sphingidae > Deilephila > Deilephila porcellus. Next base: position 8,578,693 of record LR999971.1, on the reverse strand, counting down.
GTTAATATAATAATTATTGTATGTTCAAGGCCAAATCAATAAGAATTGCGTACCTGACGCAAGTGAAGTTATTATGATGAAATTATAACGAGGTTGTGTGCTAAGCTCGTGGAATGCTATATTTAAACCATGGCGCGGCTTAAAATAAATCTTATTAATATCTAAAGTAGATTTTTTTGCTAAAAATAGACATTTTACATAATACATTAGTCATTGATTTCAACGACTTATTGGTCTTGTCGGAACTTTCGTAAGTGTGAGCCGTGAAGTCCCGGTTTCGATTCCCAGGTCAAGCAATTGAAACACTTTGAAAAATCTCATTCGAGTCTAGAGGTGCTCAGGATAGGATGTGCGCGGATACTGGCGTCAATTTATTGGAGTCTTAATTCACCGATCTATCTTATTTCTGTTGGTGAAAGTGAGCCTATTTACTTCTGAGGTAAGCAACATTTCCTATAAAGAAATATTTCAAAAATATCCATTTTAAAATTCGAGCGACCGAAAATACACCGCCGAGCTCTATTGAAATATTAAAAAATATATATATTCAAACCAAAACAAAAACCTCAAAAAATAATTTTTAATAAAAAAATAAAAACCGACTTCAAAGTGCCACTACAAAGTAACAAATAATATATATTTCATTGTACTAGTACCCAATGATTAATGTTCTTATTGACTTGACTAGCTAACAAATCTTAAATACGTAATATTTTGAAGGCGGGTCGCTAAGTGCCGAACATGTACGCCTTACGCTTAACATTAATTTGTGTAAGTAATTATAGCGAAAAACACGCAAGATTTACACGGAATATTAATTTGTCTTAATATATCAGGCCGTAATCGTCCACTGTTGAGCATGGGACACAACATACCCTTTCTTGTACTTAAAGGCCTTTATGTCATGCAGGTTTCCTGACTATGATTGAAATATATCACTGTTAAAGAGTTTGGTAATTGAATATCATCAACACACAAGTGACTCCGATAATTCCGGAGGTGTATACCCTGGAATTATAACCGAGACGGTGGTCAACCGTCTCGTGGATCATATCTAGATAATTATCAACAGGCTACCACACATAATATGTAAGACACATAGAAATTCTATCAAAACTTCAATAAATTTACACGTAGGATTAGCACATTATATTCATTTGTGTTTAATTTACTTATGTGCCTTTCTGAGCCAACATTGCAGGATCTACATGTAATATCAAATGGTGTAACATTTGCTTAAATTTATACGTGTTTGATATTTAGCGACCCGCCTTCAAAATATTACGTATTTAAGATTTGTTAGCTAGTCAAGTCAATAAGAACATTAATCAGTGGGTACTAGTACGATGAAATATATATTATTTGTTACTTTGTGGTGGCACTTTGAAGTTGGTTTTTATTTTTTTATTAAAAATTATTTTATTTGTCCCTTTTTAGTTTTGATAGGCATCGTAACCATGAGAAAGGTGATCATGATATAATCAAAACGATGTCTTTAAAGTTTACGAATTCTTCAGACCAAACATGATATTATTGCTGTGAAATTATGAGAAGATTGTAAGTCATTATAATCATGATATCCGCTATTGTTAGACACTGACCAGGTCGGATTCTCTTAGTTTACGTCGGTAATTTACGTATTTATTTCTCTCACTCTCCCTCTTCTTCACCTACTGTTTATAGTAAAACTTTTATATTGAAAACTGAAATTAATTGTATCTATTATCTAACCCCCCCCTAACCGCCTTTCTCCTTTTAACCCCCCCTTTGTAGTAACACACTTATACCGAACCAGGTGCAAAAAGAATTATTGCTGTACCGTTCAATTTTGAGGAGTTCTGCTCTTCAAGTCCGAAGATATTCATCAGGTCTTCACCATTATTTAATGACACCAATCTAACATATCATACTTGTCGACAAAATAGTTTATTTTTAATCGTTTAAGTACTGCCAGAGATATTGAGTATTTACATTAGTATCTATTTTCTCCCCCCCTCTACACCCCTTCCCCCGTTTAAGCACCCTTTTGTAGTAATATACTTATACTGAACCAGGTGCAAAAAGAATTATTGCTGTACCGTTCTATTTTGAGGAGTTCTGTTCTTCAGGACCGAAGATATTCATCAGGTCTTCACCAATTTTTTATGGGACCAACCTAGTATATCATGATTACTGACAAAAAATAAACTTTTGAAATCGGTTCCCTAATACCAGCGTAATCGAGTAACAAACATACACAAAAAAAAAAAAACAGTCGAATTGATTACCTCCTCTTTTGAAGTCGGTCAAAAAATAATCAACCATTTCTACAAAAAAAACGACAATAGGTACATTCAATAGAAAAAGCGCCCGCTTTAAAATAATGCAGGCAGGTAAAAATAGTTGAGGGTGACATAGCATCGTAATGCATCGATATTCGCACATATTGTAAAGTGTTTCTCATTCAGCTAAAGAAAACTAAAAACACGTACACGCCCGGCATGCGGGTAGATCACGGAACAAAAGAAGGCGACACAAAGAGCAATGGAACACATTTTGCTGAGCGCTCCTCGTCGCAACGTGTTCCATATTCTAACGAGATGATATGCCAACACTTATTCTTCATACTTCATATCAATTGTGCTACCAATGTATTGTATTTTGTGACAAAGCTTCGGGCTAACTGCCCACAATTATTTTTTAAAAGACCTATCCATTTCTCTAAGTGTTCTTAAGTTAAACGCCGTGGAAATAACACAATTAGGAACAGATGATGAGATTTTTTGCGAAGAAGGAGATGGAATTGATTAACCCCTGTATCTCGCCTTGACGTCACATAATATGACGAGGGAATGTGTCGACAATTTTTCCTTCACTGCCTTAATCTGACGTATCCTCGATTATGATCAACTTATACGAATATTAAAGATTGGGTATCAGTGTTCAGTAACAATGTTCAGTTCAATAAAATATCCCATTTATATTTTCTTGTAATGTACAAAAGAAAACCAGACTCTAGGTCAAGGGTAAATCGTAGTGTAATTTAGGTCGGTGCGAACATCGAAAACTGAGTTGAATATCCCCGGTGGATCGATGATGTGTAATTATAACAAACATTGATAGACTTTACTACGCCACAGGTCAAATCAGCATGCGATAGAAAAATAAATATGGGTAATGTGTGGTTCTCGCAATGTTTTTCTTGGAACGCATGCCCTAGTACGAACTAGGACAGGATTTGAAAATACCGATTGTATACACAACGCGCGAGCCTGACCTCGTATCCCGGAGCAATGAGTTATCCATTAGGCACCCACTGATCTTGCCGCTGTTACGTTTCGTGAAATGCATTAATGTATGTGTACACGTGCTCTATACGTCATTCGTTTTAATAGAAAAGTGATTATTTGCTCGCCCAGGAAATATTTAGTGGAATTAAGGAAATGTAGGCTGCTAGCATGCGGCTCATTATAGAAACTGTTAACGTAGTGATAGCAAAATTGCTACTACCCTGGAGTTCAGTAAATAGTTAAACATACATAAAATATGGCGTCTGGAGCTGCATTGTTTTGGTGGCAAAATCTTAAACCTTAGGCACTTAGAGTATGACGCATTAATTAAATAAAGCTTCTTTATGAATCCTTTTACCAACATAAAACATGACCATCGGTCACCACCACTAATATAATTTATATAAGATTATATAAGAATTATATAATATTTCAAAACCTGACTTAACAATCCAGAGAATTCTTGTAGACTAAGCCTTTAGATAACATTCGGATCTTCCATAAGCATCTATGGACTTATATAGAAGAAACTGCGTTGAAATAAACGTCTAGAATTTACTCCCCCAGTGAGTTTCTTATTACAAGTGTAGATCACGTAATTGCTACTTAAGGGCAATAGAGGCAAATTACACGTATTATTAACTAAACTGCAAGGTCTACACTGTCCATTAAACTGTTAAACTGACAAGATTGGACTTAAGCGGCACTACAAGGATTAGGTTTCTCTACAACATTCACGTAATACGGCTTTATAGACATAGGGATTTACTAAGTACTAGTACTACATAATTAACAAATGCAGTGCTCAGGTTTAACATGAAGTAAATTATTGGGAACTTCATTACACATCGGAATATGTAATTGAACTAATTCTCCGCAAATTAGGATCCGAGATTTTAATCGCAAAACAGCTATCTTTTGGAAATCTACCAAATAATCCATGCCAAATACGACCTCAGGTTATTTGAACGCGCTGCTCACAAATCCAACTTGTGAACGGAGTTATGGGCTCTTATCAGATTCAAATCTGTGTACATGTTGTTAATTTTAATACTGAGATTGGAACAATGTGCTTCTAATATGAAATTCAAATGTTTACGCAAGAATCGGCATCAAATTCGTGATTATCATTTACATTAGTCACGTTAGGATATTAGGTCAAACTACCAGCGACAACCCATAATGAAACTGTTTTGTTGGGGTTAAATGATCCCTGATTCGTGATATTTATTCATTTCATACAAATTCATACTCGTGTTCGAGTTATTGAAACAATTTTCCACCGAAATTAACGTTGGCATATTACCTTTGGATGGAGGATAATGGGTCAATTAAACCATAACATAGCTTAATAAGTAGAACAAAAAAATATGTCGCGACTAATTGTAACATTGTATGTAATGGTGGTTAAATGTGTGTTCTTATTCTTCATTTTATCGGTCATTAGTTAATTGCAAATGTGCGATCAATACACAAGTGTAAACCAAAAAGAGCCAATGCTCATTTTGTACATAGTATTATATTCACACTCCTAACAAGTATGCCCATATTTTTTTTATTTTCACTGATGCGATTAGATAGTACCCAGGCCTCCAAACTAGTATAGTATACTGGGCTATGGAAGCGTTGTAAAGCTATGAGGGATAATTTAATAAGTAATAAATTCAATAACTTAGTTGGCAATATGATTTCTTAAGGCTCTTTATTTTTAAAGGATACCATGTTAAAATATCCTTTATCGTTAGTAATAAGGTTTTTTTTTTTAATATCGCATCGTAGCGGTTCGCCAAGACTGATACAATTTCATCATTTTCATAAAAAAAAAAAATGTTTTCGCACGATTGGTTCGAACAGTTTGTGAACAAAATATAGTATACTCCCGATTTGAACTACTGATATTGCGAATTCCTACATGAGACAATGTTATTGCAGAATATATTACGAGAAAAGTGAAACTGTTACGTATATTCTCTGGGATGAATAATACTGTCGAAATATTTGCAGAAGTGACACTTTCAATGTGTTTATTATAAAATTATAACACTCGTAATATGTATGTATATTAAGGCGTACGAAATATTCGCAAAAACCAAATACGTTCCATTATTCGTGTAATCTGTGTCAATCAGAACATGTCAAAGCGTGTCTCCTCGCCCATCCGTCTCGGACACTAATAAATCACGGAGAAAAATAAGTTCAATCGAGGACAAAAACTTGCGTCGTAGTTGGTTTTAGGGTTCGATAGAGTTAAATCTTATATTGGATCACTTAATTTCTTTTCTGGTTTAGTTTTAGTCCTTAAAGAAACGAATAAAGTCTTAGTACAGAGGTATGTAAGATACAGATGTATGTATATAAGCGGAACACAATATTGTCAATATTTTTTCAAAGATGCCTAGTGCCAACTTATGTTTTTGCTTTTTTTCTATTCAGTATCATCCCATCTGATACCAGTTTCACTTCAATTTGCAATAGTTTCCATTTCGCCCTGTCTTTGGCATCCTCGATTATAAGATCCTAGCTCTAATCTCCCTTGACAATCATTGAGTTGACATCAAGCCCTCAGTTTTTAGTACGGTCTGGGCCTAGGCTCCGATATATTAAGACGCAGGCATATATTTCCAATGCAATCCGGTGCCTTGAAAAGTGACCAAAGCACCACAAACGACATGCCTAGCTAATCTCCACGTTGCAGACACCAAGAAGACCACTATTGGAACTAATAAATCAATGTGAAAACATCGAAGAATAAATGTTAAAACTCGTTGCCCGCTTTGTCTTCCTATGTATCCGCTGTCACACGATTTCCGTGTGCATGCAGGATTGTCCTCTTTTACAAGAAATTAATAAATTTTTGTATGAACAATGCTTATACACAAATATTATATATACATGTACCTACTACCCTAAACCGCCGGGACTGCATGTAGAAATTAATGAAAGTGAACGAAGCGAAAGTCGTAAGTCAGGATCGAGCAAAGTGGAGATCCATATCTCTGCCTACCCCTATGGGATACAGGCGTGACATTTATGCGTGTATGTACGTATTTATACAAGTAACGCTGCACGTCCAAAACATCCACCCATTATATTACTTGTCGAAAATGATGGTGCTCATTCTGAATACACACTAAGTAAATTGTTTTTTCTTCTTTAACAAGTTATTTGCTCAAAAATGTGTCAGATACCACGGGATTAAACATTATTATATTTATACTGGACTTGTCTTTGTTATTTTTAACTCACCCTTCTAAAAGAATTTGCTACATAAGAACCCACCCGCCTTGCACATTACTGAGATTTTTACGAACCCATATGCAAACAGAGTTAAGTATATCGATTTGGCACCCTGTCTGGTCGTGTAATTAATCACAGTACCGCTAAAAGACATATTGTCATCCGTCATATCCGCTGCCTTGCGTCATTACTTTAAAAATTTTGATCCACAACGAATCCCAAAATAGACTTAATACGATCAAATACAAGTATTACCGGAGTTTTCTTCACCGTTATTGCAAAATACGAAACGTTTTGATCCAAACCATGATTTTAATGCTTCTGGAAATGTATTAATGTAAATAAATGAAGTTAGATATTAAATAATCGTCAAAAGGAAAAAGATTAGCATGACTTGACTTCCTGAACGCGAACGAAAACAGAAAAAGGTAAAGAATATCTAATTACATATAAAGGTTTTTTGTGATGAAAATAAATGTGGATTTATTTTATCACACTTATTTTAAGTACTTCTGAGAAATATTATTGTTATGTTTTACATGATAAAAGTGTCTAAGTTCAAGCCAATTACATCAATCGACATTTCTATTATCCAGAACAAGACGTGATAAAAAATAATGTCACATGATAACATATGGTTAACCACACACTTAAAACTATTTAGAAACTTTAACGGACTGTTAGTCGGATGAAAGTTTATTGGTCACTGTTTTGTGCAACAAGATGGATTAATGCTGCGCAGAAACTAAAAGAAAGGGTGGCGACCAAAAACACCAGAATTCAAAACACAAGACATTTATGTTATTTATTTTGTTGGTTAGACGCCGGCTGTGAAACGAGAAACTGCGGGTTCGATCCCCGCACCAAGACAAATGTTTGTGTGAACCACAATTATTTGTTTCGGGTCTTGGTGTTAGTGAGACCGAAAAGTCTCTCGTAGTTCTTGATAACCACGACACAAGACTCGATCTTAGTGTGGGGTGAGGACTATGTATGTGACTGTTGGGTGTATTTATTAATTTATTTACATAACTTTCACATATATATTCCCAAATCGCCATTTAATTTAAGCCATTTTAATAACCATCGTATGAGATCAACCTAACACCGGAAGAGGATAATCAGCGTAAACATCGTAAAGAAAGAGAGCCCTGTACTCGAAAGTGGGGCTCCGACGGATGAAGATAATAATCGTGATGATTATCATCATTATCATAATATTAACCATCATTACACCACTGCCTCGGTGGCGTGGTTGTACTGCGGTATGACTACAAAGCTGAGGTCTCGGGTTCGAATCCCGGGTCGGGCAAAGTGATATTGGATTTTTCTGTTCATTATCAGCCCGGAGTCAGGAATTTGTGCCCGATATGGCGATAGGCTCGCCCCCTATCACATCATGGGACGGAACATGCAAGGCGAAATGTGGGTGTCCTAGTGGCGCCTCTGCCTACCCCTTCGGGGATAAAGGCGTGAGTTTATGTATGTATGTATGTAACCATCATTACAAAAAATATGGAATTAAAATCATGCGTCTAACTTCGTTGTAATCTAAAATATTTATTGTAGGAACATTTTACCGGGCCATAAACAAGAACAATATCCATAATGGCGTAATTCTACGTCCAATCACTAATGTATCGCCGTCTGCTATTGAAATGTATTGTTACTAGTACATAGCTGTGTGGGGTGAAATTACCTCACTATACCACTGTGTATATACCACATCGTTAAATACCTAATAGACACGAACAATCTATTATACGACTTCAGTCATTCGTATAACTAGTTCGTAGCTACTGTCGCGCAAAATGGCTGTCGCTGAACAAAATAGCACATTGCCGACACGACATCAGAGTATTTTTAATTTCCGTCTTTACCTAAATTAGCTGCCTTTGGCAAACAACGACGTTGTTTTGACGTTATATATTTTAAACACCGGTACTAAAAATATAGGTTACGATTAAAATATAAAGACATTTAGTTATTATCCAAAATCAAGAATTTTGTGTATTCAAGTATAATTTATTTATTAACGCCCTTATTCATAGACAGATTTACAACCTATTTTAGTTATCAAATGTTTTGTCCCTTTTTAACGACTTTAGAAAGATTGGGCGAAGAAGACAAAACATTAGACAACTAAAATAAGTTTTAAATCTGTCTATGAATAAGGCCGTAATAGTTTTAGGGACAATTATCAGGATTGTTGCTAAAGCCATTCCGAACGAGGTAGTCAATCCTGATCGATGAGTGTCAAAACAGTGTTTATCTTTATCGCGTTATGATAACGATCCACGTCAAAATGAACATTGAGCTGATTGATTATGTCCAATTTATTAATATACTTAATCGATTACTATAACATAATATTCCTTTCCCAAGATAACTGGGTTGAATTATATAATCTATTTATACTTAAACCCCGTGTCAATAACAGAATGTTAAGATATCTACATGTTATATTTTTTTATTATTTATAATTGTCATTCGTTTTTTATCACATCGTTGGACGAAACATACAAGGCGAAATGTGGGTGTCCTGGTAGCACCACTGCCTACCCCTTCTGGGAAAAAGGCGTGAGTTTATGTATGTATATATCGTTTTATTGGATCTCTAATTATGTAAATATTATAAAATAATTTAAAGACATTTGCTCATTTAGATATTTCGGATTCAGGGAATATCATTTGTAAAATCTAAATATTATTATATTACACAAAGTTTAGAGAGAGTGCAATGAAAATTATTTAATCCAAAAAATTCCAAATAATATTATATAATAATAGAACAATTCCAATATTACTTAACGGTATTCTTTCTCTATTGTGAAGCTGATGACTTATTCCGCCTTATTGTATTAACCCTTTAGGTATGTATTACCAAAAATCACAGCGTATCTTTTTAAAATCAGAAGCATCATAAAAAATTATCAATAGCAAAAATATAATTTTCGAAAAATAATTTTAAAGACAATAAGTATTATAATTAATATGTAATAATTTTTAAATAAAATAAAACATTTAATGATATTAGGATACATTATTACCAATAAAATAAAAATATAAATTTTAAAAAATATAATAAGAAATTACCGTTTGTCCATCCAAAAACTTTTCCACTTCTTTGTATGCTTATTTAAATCACTACGACGAACTTCAATTCAGTTAATTAAATGTTAATAAAATGTCATTAAAATGCGTGTCTAGTTAATTGGGTCCGCGGGTGTATTTGTTTGAGTAAGTTTTGACAGGCGAGTGACGTAAATTTTAATAAGGGGGTAGAGGAGCCGCGGTGTGTGCGCGAACGTTTCGTACAGCCGACCGCCCCCATGGCACTGCCGAAGGATGAAGGCGAATCTCCGCGCGCCGCTCTCCGCTCTCCCGCTCTCTCCCGACGCTCCGAGCATCCGAACCCGGAGCCACTACACTCCACCCGCCGCGCTGCAAACTCTGATTTCCGTAGCGGACTAAGCCGACTCTCCTAGATTGTGTGGCCTTAGTGAACATTAATTACATCCAACTTAGTCTGATTAAACCTTGAGGAATTATCCGGATTGACAAAATTAACTTTTAACTCAGATTTATGTGTTGCCTGTAGTTCACGACGAGTCGGTACGAACTTCCAATCATTAAGAAACGTTTACTGCTTCCGCGTTATTCTCCAAGGAGTGGAACTAATTAATCCTTGAATAAGTTAGTTTGTGTATGCCATTATCTTTTATTACTCTATAATATTTTGATTTATTATTACTACCTTCATTCATATCTTGTGTTATTTAATTATTATTTTATAGAATGATTTATAAAATTGACTAAATGGGTATATTTTCGAGAGGGTAGAGCAATGGTGGAACAAGAGTAAATGTTGGGAAGAATGTATATATCTGCTGATGCCACCATTGTATTAGCCGTCATACAAATGCTAGTACACGCTTCGCTTTAAAGACTTTATAATATGGTAGCAACCGAACACTCAAGCCTCATAGCTTTATAAAGTGCGGACCAAGGTCTAACCTTGGACAATATTAGGGCTTGGGATTATTGTTATGACAGTTTTTAAAAGCCTAAACGATTTTGTTACGAAAAGGATTTGAAGGGATAACATCGAAATCATTCTTAGAGCATTCAAATACATAAGATTAGCAAGATGAAAAACAACATTGGAGTTTTGTTGTTCAAATGTAATGTCAAAAATTCTAAATAAATGTGGTTTAATCACCTGTTAAATTGCGAGTATTACAATAATAAAACTTCTTAACTTACCTACCATATACGACGATAAACATATAATTATTTTTAGTTAACCTAATCTTCCAAGAACTAGTGTCAACAAAATATAAGTCTTCACAGACAGCATTTAATATCGTGAGCTGCAAAACATTTTCATTGTGATAAAGTCTTATAACATTAAGTGATAAACAATCTATAAGCCACAACGTTCTGACGCTTTCAATTACAAATACAATGGATACAAATGTTCTTATATTACTTGTTGATTATAAGACAACAATTAATGAACAATTATTTAAGCGTTGATCTAAACAGCCGAAAAGCGGGCTTTGTGTTGGCGCCGAATTAAATTAACAAGTCCTTCAAGATTAAAACAAAGAATTATCTGCTGTTTACAAAGAAAAACTTAAGCAATTTGAAATACATAAACGGTTTTATTGGATGTCACTCAGCAACATAACTTGACTAGTTTTTGTCCAGAGATTTGATCGATGCGTAATGTTAATCGACGTCAGAGATCTTTTCAGTTTTATTGTTCTTTTTATGTCAACATATTCTACCTACAGATGTAAGTTCAAGTGGACTAAGTCCAGTTCTATTTTTAATCAGGCTGTTGGCTGGCTTATAGTTTTGCCATGAGGCAACTTTTTGACGTGAACCTTTAAAGATAGGCTCTAGTCCTCTGTGTTGTCACTGGTCGATGGACATCGTATATATTCGGTTTCGTTGTCAAATTTCAACACAGTGACATTAATTCGCGCATGATAAAAAAGACTAAACTATTAACATCATATACATACTATGACCAAAATGAAAGACAAATACTGTTAAAGAATACGTCTTACGATATTAGAAACTACATTTTTTCCGTGTAGATATGGGCCAACAAAGACTATTCTATCCTCGTCCATACTAAAATATTTATACTCGAAATGGGTAATTGTTATGGAACAGTAGCTCCCGGTCAAAGTTTCCGAGTGAAATAAAAAACACATAGAATAACTTATCTATTCCTCTATCATTTTTTGATTATCATGGGAATAAAAAATAATTTTACAAACGGTTAGTAGGCGTGAAACGAAATATATAATTATAAAACCGCTAAAATGTAGTATAAGGTAAATTATATTCCACAATTAAAAATAAAACGAAAAAAGTAACAAATTAATTGCTTGTATATGATAGCTATGATAACAAAGTAAATTAAAGGGACTAACTTTGCTTCTCGTTAGACAATATAAATTTATTTGTTTAGGCACCTACTTCTGTTTTGTTCCACAAACGGCATGATTTATTTGTGAATTAATTTTATTTATAATAGGTACCTATGTACCTAACCTTGCTCCTACGACTCTCAGACTGCTAAGTTAATATTTACATACTTTTCATTTCAGTAAAACGCAAAAGCTAAGAACGGAATAGAAATTACTAAGGCTTTTCCAACAATAGATAATTAAGTAAGGATTATCTTACGGTCGGGAACCAACAGTAATCATAATATTAAGTTAATTTACAACAAATATTTTTCTGTGCTTTTCTCGCGTGAGTGTTTGTTAGCACCACAGCGCTAATGGTTAAACATTAACCACTCTACTTGAACTAATCAGTTGCGCTTGCACTCACACCGATCGCAGTGTTAACATTTATTCATTTATTTCGTGTGATTAATGGGTCCAACGTCAGTGTTCTTAAGCCACCCATTAGGATTCTGACTTGCCTTAACGATTGCAGCTGTTTAGCATTTACCATAGTGGCGGGCTATCGTACTTTCCACGGAACGACTTTAGAATTTTCGGGTTTCGTTTGTGCTGTTAAGTAAATCAGGTCACGTCAAACCGTGTATTATCACTGAGTTGCCGAGTGCAAGACGAAATTACCGCGGCGACTGCGCAAACTTGCACTCTGCTAATTAGGTGGCTCGATAAAAAATTCAAGGGGTTTGCAAATATACCTATTAAAATATACTGGCGATTACTCCGCTTAATGGGGAATAAAAACCCGGCCTCATAACTTATAAATACATACTGTACAATCAATTAATTATTACCAAAACGTGTTCAGGATGGGAACGTCGAAATTCGAGTAATATTTTAAGTGCAACCATCATTCTAACATATTATGGAATGAAGTACGGTTATTTTTTTCCGAGGTGCGTACATAAATCGTAACTCCGATCGCGATATAATTTTATATCGAAAAAAACGTAAAAACGATGTGTATAAACTGGGATAGGAGCACTCTCGAGGGATTGATCACAAATTAAGTCGTTGTTTAAAAATGAACGAGCACATGTTTTTATATTTTATTACAACGTTTATATCAAAACATTTATAATTTGAAAATAATAAAGTTTATTTTAGAAAAAAAAGAAACAAAAAAAATTTATTTCATTAGTTTTTAGTATTTTGGAGTTGTTAAGGTTGCATCAAATTGGTATTGGGATCGTACTTTTGTGACATAATTTAATATGATATATTGATTTAGTGGTATCTGACAGAAACTTCCACTAAATTCAATTTACTTTGTCGAAAGCCAATTTCTATAATATAATTAACTGAATTCGATCACTTGTGTTACGTTGGAGCACTTATCTTAGTCATGTGTAAGATTTATTAAGTCTACAATTTATCTTACATCATATTATCTCCTATCTTCGTACAGTATTTTTAGCCTCATTTTAAATTGGATAAAATATACCTATCATTTAAATCATCTAGTTACGTAATAAGACAACATAATACCCTATATTTATAGATAATAAGGCTAATATTTATTGCTATACACGTTACATGGAAAATAAACAAATCTGGGATGATATTATGATTATAAAAAACGATATATATTTATATCGCAGTTTTATTAGCCCCGCCGGCACTCTGGTCCAGTATAGAACCGAATGAACATGAAGTATGTGTGCATTAAACGTGTTTATGATTTAGTCGGCTCCCGTGTTTATAATAAAGCCGAAATTAATGGCGCGAGAGCGGCCTGACGCGCCCTGTCCCATATCCTCCTTATTTTTTTTACTCTGTGTGCCTACATAGGATTTATCCTTTTATTTGACTGTCCGCCGCGCATATGCTTCACGCCTTTCCTTGCCCTCTGCTGAACTGTGCTCGGAGACATAAAAATCTGGACATTAGTTTGATTTTTCATTATTCGTAGACGAGACACATAAAACAACCAGTTGCGCGCCCTTTGAATTTCATTGTGTTGTAATGCTAAACCTAAAAGTTGGACCTAAATGAAAAAAGTTGAGCCATATAAAATACACAATGATGACGATAATGCGATAAGGCAGGGGGTGTGAAACATATAAAAGTATTAATGCGACCTAAACAAATTGATCCCCATTCTTTGTTATACCGTCACGCAACCGTAAAGTTTGCAGAGTGATTATAGGAAAAAAGATAGTATCAGCCAAACTTGATCCCTTTTATTCGACTCGTGCCAAACTTCCGCCGTGACTTACTTTTATACCCGCGTAATAGAAATGTCTATAGATAAAACATGATATAACGTTGTAAATTACGTCTGCCGTAATATAGCGCACGTGTAACTAAGCTAGGTATGTGGTACCCCGTGAACCGCGCACACGACTAACACGTCCTCACCACACAACTGCGAACAAGTGAAATGTATGTACAAATACCCCGTGGAATTGTTCAAAGCGTAAATATTTTCATACGAGATTTCGCCACAGAATTTTCCCAGTCGAGTGATTCCATAAAGCGTGGGCACATTTTATAAGCTCTACGGGGTTGCACACTTGGCATTCAAACGTTCCCTCGAAAATTTCAATCATTATACCTGAATTTTACAGGTCGACAAATTTACACAGGCAATTAACGAACTCCCAAATTGCTGTTAGTTTCGACAGAATAAAAAATTGCTTACAAAGAAAAATTTGTGAGAAAAGCATAATTAAGTTAAGTTTTCATCAAGGTATTCTTTTGTAGACAATATCATTGTAAAAGCTTTTACATCATAAGCTAAAATCCCAGGTTAATTTACTTGGAAGTGAGAGAAGAAGAGTGCAGTTACCACGCTTTGAACTTTCAGTCTGATTGTGAGTTAAACACAATATCCGTTCCGACTGTGAACATTTAGTTTCTCGGGCAAATGGAACAAGCCATATACAAAGCTTTATAAATCATACAATCCCGAGATCGCTGTAAGGATTACTGCACTGGATTCGCCGTACAAACGTAATTTACTTTTGATAAAATTATTCCACAAAACCTTTTAGAATTATACGAGCGAGTTTTACGGCACCTTGTAAAGGTAAGGGTACACACCTGCAAAGTGAATTCATAAAGCAACATATTGCGGTCATGTTTAACTTGACACACCTGCTTACAGTTGCCTTAGTTACCCATCCGAATAATTTATACGAACACATAATCTGAATTAATTCATCGAAGCCCTGAAATCTATCATAAGGTTTAAACTAAGCTTTGCGTTTACAGGGCTTTAGTAGACTAAATGCGCCTGGCAAATGGCGTCCATTAAAAAATACCGTGTGACATTAATAAAAGTATCTCGACGAAAAAGACAGTAAGTACAGCAATTAACCATTTTATTATTAGAACCACCTCCGTGAAGCAACTGCGCCGTTCACGCTCGGTGTATCCAGCGACCTTTTACGCCTTAATTATATTTGAGTATGATGCATGCTCCAAGTGGCACCTGCGAGGAGACGAACGGAACAAAGCGACAGCGAGCGCGGCCGCGGAGACGCTGTGGATAGTTTATTTCGAGAGCATCCGGTGTTACCAGCTGTCCGACACTTTAATACGATGACAGCTCTCCCTACTGCCACTTCTGGCCGATTTTCGAAATTATAAATTAAATATTAACGACGTCGACGAAATGAAAAACTACTTTGTGAACACTGAAGCGGTTTTATTTAATTGTTTTATATTCCCTCCAATTACTGAGCCTCGACCAATGTAAATGTGTTTAATCAGTGTTAGCGTTTTATCCTCAGACGCCGAGCGCAGATTTTATTAGAAAGTAAGAGTTTTAAATACCCACGCGTAGCTAGCTAATAACTTTATGCGGGGCGTTTAAAACAACCGGAACCCTATTAGAAAATGTAGAAAATTTAAACAGATTCAAGAATATAAGAAAATGTTGTTATAAGATTTTTATAACGTTTATATTACCTATTATTTATGAAATAGTTATGAACACAATAACTGTCAAGATAGTAATACCAGCAGGTAGCTGTTAAATATTAATTGTATAATACAAAGCAATATCCAGTCTTTAAATATTTTTTCCAATCATCCATATAATTTTCATAATTTTAAGCTGAAAACGCCGGTAAAAGTATTAGTGATTTGCAATAAAACGTGTTTTTGTGCATTTTTTTTATTGCAGCAATTTAAATATTTATTTTTAGCATACTATACGGTTACGAATTAATTATATTTGTTGTTTTCTTGTTTTCAAAAGGAGAATTTGTTTACAAAGTTATTTATGATTTATATCATTACTAGTTGTGGATAAATCTACTTTACGTTTAATTGATTTAACGTTTACGCGAAGATACGGGGGTTTTTGTTTACATATCCTAATTCCTTATAAATTAAAGTATCCTAAGCAAACAAAAACAGACTTAGTTAATTTTTGGACGTAGGCCCCTTTGGCTTCATGAACGACAAATTTGACAAACATCATAAACTCGCAAACATTACCTCTTCATTAAATTACATATATTTAAACAGTTCCAGGATTTCGAGTCGTTTGCAATAACACGATAATTTATGGCCAACATTTAGTTAAAGAGACTCATGTGATGCGAGAGATTTGAACTAAAATGATGTTCATTCCTTCGCGGTGAGTAACTACCGGATGGTCCCCAAGTTGTAGTCATCTAACTATATTTAACCACTTCGTAACTTCCCGTAGACCTATTTTACGCTGTGCTCGTAGATGGGCGAATATAGCATGTGGACGAGGATAGTTTATCTCCTTAATATCATAAATCATAAATTGTTGGGATGTTCGTATACGCCTAAACTGTAAAACGGATTAATTCAAAACTTTATACTTAAAGTTGTGTCCCTAAATGTGGAATGTTATTGGAATATTTCCGATACCAATTTTAGAGCGTATCAATAAATTACGATATCAAATCCCACGTCCATCACTCTGTCGATAAAATTCTAAATAAAATATACGTTTTTATTTTAATAACACATTCACGCTTTGTTTTATTTGAACGCTATTGAAATATTGGTTTAAACCAATACGGAATTGATCAGTTTTTCTTTTTATCCTACCACTTTGAGTTTGTGTTTTTTTTTTGAGAATCAGGACTATTCAATGCTAAACTTAATTAATAAAATTGTCTCATTGTAATTATCTGACACTGGACCAACTACTAGTCCAGCTAAAATCATCTTTCCACCAACCCCTGTAACATCATGCCTTTTATAAAATATAGGGTAGACATTAAAATATACGATTACCCAACAACCGGTTCAACAAAATTCTAGATTTTTGACCAGTCCAATACAAAATCTCTTCTATTACACCATTTGCTGTATAGCATTTATTTGTATTGCTGAACAAACATTTTTGGATGCTCTATGAATGCATAAATGCCTTTACAGATATAAACGCTTTTACAGATGAGAATTGGCAAATGTCGCTAACATCTACATACAAATTTCTTGTTTTACTAGATACGTACGATAAACACCAGAACACGAAACGATATATAAAAATCATAAAAGTTTATAACAAACTTTTTGTCGTGCAAATCCAATTTCCAAGAATTGTTACGAAGTCAACAGTAAATACCATTGTTATAAGAATAAGCGCCTCTTTGTGTCACCCAACGAGAGAATAGCAGGGAATGAGAAAGTATTCCGATATAATATACCTATCGGCTGGGGAAAATTCATATGAAATAGTACCTACTTTGTAAGCAGAACGATCGGGCTTCCCCCGAGTGTCGTAAAACTGCTAAGCCTTTCTCTAAATTGAGAAACTTGTTGAAAAATCTTTCTTGAGGGATATAAATGGTTGCATTTTATATTAAAATAGGAGCTAAACGTTTTCACGTGATTACTGCCCGTTATATTCAATAGCAGAATTACTTATTTCACCAAAGAGCTTTTGTATTCTTCCTCGGAAACAGCGACCAAGAAAAATAGAATTAAAAAGCGAAATTTCCATTGTGAAATGTGCAATCTTGTTCAAGCAATCTTAACTAAAATACACAAAGTTCGAGGTCTCCGAGCGAACGCAAGGACAGCAGAACTATTTGCTCATTTTAATTTAAGAGAGCAAGTCTAAGTAACTCGTAGTAGGTAAGCTTCTTTCATGTGAATATGATGTGCATTAGTAGTGTGAAAAAATACCATATAATCTAAGGCGGAGAAACACATTCCAAAACGTTTCTGGATCTAATGAAACAGCGAATAACTCTCAACCAACAAAATTCTCTTCTACTGACCATAAAATATATTTATACGATTTTTCTTAACTCTTGTTCGCAAGACAATGCAAATGTTTTAGAAAATTTTATGATATTCCACTATGATAACTCAACCATTCTTTTCGCACTTTTATCGGGGTCGGCGGAAATTTACGAAGACACGTCACATGTGTCCCCTGTACTATATGAATTTCTACAATATTATTCTGCAAATATTTGTACTAAAATAAGTTACAATGAATGAAATTACACGTCTTTAATACTCATAATAACCTATTCACTTCGTGTATATTGTAAAGTTTTGAAAGTTTATCGTCGTACTTAGACGATATAAACAGCTTATTAAAATAAAGACGCTACAAAATGTTCTTACTTACGTATCGTCTTAAATCTGCGAATTAAACTTTTATTATCACAAGAGATTTTGAGCAAAATTTTGTGAAATCCCCAGTGCCCGAAAAAAGAAGGGCATGCTTCAGTAGATCTCCTAAATATTTTCAGCATTCCGTAATACGCTTACATGACGTCCATATGCGTAGAAGATACATTGAAACGTGTTTGTGTGAATGGAATAACTCGAGCATTGTTGACTATTCGAGATATTAATGTAAATATTTAGCGAACAGGAACGCAGTATCAGTACACAACTCGCGAGGGAGCTAGTTAAAGCTATAAATAGTTCATGATAACTCACTTATGATTCAATAATAAAAAAAAACAATTACAGATTTACACATATTTTCCCAATGGCGCCGCAATTAAAACATAACAACGGATGGAGTGTGCAAGAATGTTGCAGGAACTGTTAATTGAAGTCGGCTGCGCTCAAATAGATGCAACCGCGATATAACCGTTCCACAATTACCTACAGTTAGAAATGGCTAATTAAAACATTCATATATTTAAACTTTGTGTAGTTTATGTAACTAATTTAATTAAAAGCAAACTATAAACATCTACTTTTTAAATGGCTACTGTACACATAAATAGCTTATTTTTTAATCGCTTAGAAATACTTTTCGTATAGAAATTATTTTTCATCAAACATTTTATGGAGGGATTTTTCAATTGGCAATAGAAAATAACCTCAGGTTATAATACGACATGGACGAATTGAAAACGACAGTTGAAATATTAAATTTGTCCGTTTGCCTCACTTTTATTTGTAGTTCGGTTATAAATTTTTGATGGATAACTTTTATCTGATAATTGAAAATACAGACATATTTTTACGTAAATACTCAATCATTCCAGATATAACATTATATTATAAAATTGAATTAATTTTTGTAAGCTGTATGACATATGGCTATAAAGGAATCATCGGTCTGCCGTAACACAGTTTTAACTAGCACGGAGGACAAAGATTTTTATTTGTTGTATGCGTACCGCCATTTATAATATTATTATTGTAAGTGTTACTTTAGTGAATATCTTTGTACGTATACATTAGGTAATCTTGTAAAATATTTCAGTAAATAAATTATTCTATTCTTATTCTAATTATAAGTAGTTATAACTATGGTAGAGTTTTTAATACGACATTACTAAATGATATTTGCCTAATACTAATAAATATTTTCAGAAACCATACAGAACGAATTCCACTTTTCCACACATAACATAATACAAAATAAACTAGTAAAATCATAGCAGTGTTGGGCCAGAGTCGGGTAAAAAGAAACGCTCGTGAGGCATTTATCAGGCTGTAGTCACATTCCACTAACGAAAAAAGATGCGGATAATATACGGTAACAAAAATATTGCTGGGTTTACGGTACGCCACCCGCGTCGTGACAGAAATAGATAATATCTGATAAAACTGGCCAGCACGTACCATATATCATCCGATGACAGCTACATGACTAACAGTTAACAAACCCACTATATCAGCCTGGAAACAACTTATACTCAACTAATAACCGACTTTTCCTCCATAACCGACACGAATTAGGTAATGAGCCTGAGGAACATATTTCATTTGTACTGCCAGGCGTATTTTTTTATTCATTTATCGAGATATATCTGCTAAAAAATGTTAAAATATGAAATTCCCAGTAAAATAATTCGTATCGTATTCGACTACTTAAGATCTAAAATTGAATATCAAATATTAAAAGTTTATTGCAATTTAAATTTGTCAGTTTAAACATAAAAATATAGTTAAACGGCCAAGCAAATGTTAATCAGAAGAACGGTTAAAGATAACTACGACCGTACTTTAACAAGCAAGCGTACTTATAATGTGTCCACAACGGCTGAAGCGGCTGCCACTTAACTCCTCTTCAACTTCTTAGACTTAATAGCAAAAGCAAAACGGAGCTCTTTAAATAATGATCTCAACATAAACTACAAATAATATAAGTCTAATACGAGAAAAATAAAATACTTGAAAATCGCTGAAACATGAAAACGTCCGGAATAAATAAACATGAACATCTGTTGCAACGGAATGGAACAGATTTTTATGTCTGAATGTGATCATATATTTTGCCTTAACTCTTCAGGTGGAGAAACCTAAAATATTTGTCTGTGTATAAAACAAGGAAAATAAAGATATTTATTCCCGACCATCCAGAATAATAGTTGTAATATTTAGGAGGTTTCTATGCGACAAAATAATTTACGAAACCGTTTTAATCACATTACACTATAAATAATACATAAGGGAAAGTCCTACAGTACCGGCCGGCATACAGTACCGGCCAGTTACAAATTCTCTAAATCTATAATAGATGGACCTGACAGTTTTACGCTATTTAGTGCGGTACCCTCGTGCAAGTATATGCCCAACGCGGCGTCTACCTGTCACAACCGGTTTACTGTCAGTGTAAAGATTTCTGTTGCGCGCGATGAATGTATGCTACGTAATTAAAATTCTGTAGGTGATTTTCGAAGTTCAGGGATTCAATTTAAAAAAAAATATCCTGGTAAGTTTAGTATGCTTATATGGCTATTAAAAACCGAATATTATTTCAGCCTTTGTACGTTTGTTTTCATCTGAAATCGAAACTCTTATTTTTTCCGTTTCCTCCAGTGCCGGCCAGTACGCTGTCCTGCAGTACCAGCCATTCCTTAAATTAGTTTAAAAGGTTTGCATTACTTGCAAAAATTACTACTTAATACACGAAAATGCCAAATGATACAAATGATGGTCGGACGAGGCAAAAAAGGGCGCCTGAGATCCGGCAGATATGCATAAAGCTGTAGAAAAGGTACTGAATAACAAGATGAGTGCACGTCAAGCCGCAGAAAGCTATTAGATACCCCGAAAAACGCTGAATGACAGAATTAGTGAAGAGAAAATGAAGAGTTACTGCATGAAGTCGTAAAGCTGAAATAAGTGAAATTATAACGAGTTTTCCGTACAAAAAGATGCTGGAAGGGAAACAAAATAGACAAAAAAAGAAATAGTTTTCAGTTTCAGGAAAAGGTGGTAATAGAAAAGGTAAGACTTTACTGTCAGCAAGAGATGTCAGTAAGAAAACAAAAAAAAATACAATCGAAAACCTACCTTCTACTCACAGACCGATTGAAGAAGAGACAGTTTGCCCTTTGTGTGCTGAATGTCATGAAGAAGATTGGATACGGTGCGGAAACTGTAAAATTTGGGTCCATAAGGCTTGTGCAAATATATCGGAGCTATCCGATCAGTATATTTGCGATTATTGTATTGCCTAAATGGTTACATTCTTAGTGGCCGATACTGTAGGCCTATTTTTTTTAGTCTGTATTTTCTTATTCTTGGAATTGCAATAATAAAGCTGATTTTGTCTAAAAGATTTGGTTGTTTGTTATTTTTATTAATAGCACAATAGTTCTTTTAAATATATCAGGAGGTATTGAATATTTAACATTAAGAACTTTGATTTTTTTGTTGATAAACCTTAAGGTGACGGTACTGTAGGACTCTCCCCTAAGTAATTATAAAACAGCGTTCATCTTATAATTCTTCAACCCTTCGCAGCATGATATAGTTTCAATACCGCTATTTCATTGCTCGTGAACGCAATTCACAAAATTAATGCTAACGTTGTACTATCTAGAAACTTGCGCATATTACATAAAATTGTATTCATAGTAAAAAGTCATAGGCATCCAATCAAAGAGGCGCGAGTAAGAGCAAACTTGGAACACGTAGGCAAGCTACGAATTCCTCCTCTTGGTGTTTCGCATTATGAATGCCGAAACGGAGCAGTTCGTGTATATATGTATGTGGAATCTCGTTCAATTTACAAACATTAAATATTAAAATATGTTCGGCTACTGCGCTAAAGAAATAAATTTATTTCAAATCTATTTTCTGTTTTCGTAGAGTTTGTTACAACATTCGCTGTGTAATTAAAAGTTAAAACAATTTACGCGGTATGCAAATGTATGTTGATGTAAAACTAATTCATAATATTGTAATTCACTGTACCAAAACTTTATTAATATTACATTTATTCATACTTACATTCAAATTATATGAGTCCAATGATATGTCTAATTGTATTTAGAGTACCAGAATACACTGCAGCAGGACATTGATAATTTTGACCCTTGTACTGGTAACTAGAGCAAAACAAGCAATCAAAACTACGTTGCTCTGTTAGAACGCATTCAAATCCGTCGCTTATCTCGTCCCGACGCAGAACAATCGCACTGCAAACAGATGACACTTTGTAAACTGGCTACTAGATCTTGAACAAACCACACATTTATCAAGTTTACTAACACACAAATTAGGAAGCTTGGATACTAACTAAACATGCATTTAATAACGTAATAATACGACGAAATAGAGACTTCAGCATCATAGCGTTTCCTAATAGGGTATTCTACCGTTGCAGTAATGGTTGCTCATATCTATGCAATCTGTGTTGACTCACTACCACGTTCGAGGGCTTCTAATAATTTAATCTGGTTAAGCTGTTAACCTCGGTAATTTTTGACACTTGACTGGTCATCGGTTTAATTAATTTCATCCGTTCATATGAGACTAGCGTAACGTATTAGGCGAAACTCTCCTGATCATATTGGGAAAGCAAGCTGCCAATTATAATAGTACATAAGGGATAAATAAAAATTGTACAATGTAGATAAAAACTCGAATGCTGGTCACGTCTTACCGATGTCAATATTAAGTAAACATAAACTTTTTAAAGTCAAACATAAACGGTCTTCAGAAACACTTTAAAGTATTGGATATTACTTAATGAATAACCCAATAATGCTAGGATGTTCGAGACGATGCCAAACTATATTTATCTTGCTGCAATTTCTAAAATTAAATTATCCTAAAGGCCAAATACCTGCTATCGTTCCGCATCTATTGCTTATTATAAAAATAAGAAGAGACATTTTTTTTGTATACGTACGTCGTACATACATTTTCTCTATATTTTAAATTGGTTTAAAAATTACTTATAAGTTAAAACTATTGTATGTTTATATTAATATCTAATAATCACTCAATAATTCCACCAATTGCCATCTAAAAGGGCTTTGTATTGTTGTCTTTCAGATGGATATTCAACAACTAAGACAAATAGTGCACAAAGGACTGGCTTATAATGTAAGAGACGTTAATTAATCGTGGTTACTGTAGCCATTCCTGCGTCACTTCTCAAATATCAGACGTCAATAAATCAACAAGAGGCAATATATTATATTAATCACATTATGTAGCCAATTATGAACGTAAACTTATTTCAGTGCTAGCTAGTGCTAGTTCTACTGAATTTGAGGCAGCATCAATAAATTATTTTAAAACGCATATCGATCCGCAATGACCCCGGAACGAGCGTGCCACCGAGCTCTGATTACACTTTTTATATTATTTTGCAACGTTTGGAAACAGCTTTACCTGCAGTGGGAGATTAAACATGGCAAAATAAATCCACATTGAATGCAATGTGTGTCAAAACTTACGCTTTAATATTCCATTAAACGACACACTGTACTTATGTATGTTTTTATTATTTGAGTTAGTAGGTACTACTGGTGATTTTGGTACCTGTGCTATGATAATAATATGATTTTGACCCTTAATGCTCTAGACAGTAGTTGAAATCATATTGGTGATAATAATGTCAGTAACAAGCTTTGCTTTATTAAGCATGAGTTAGAGTTATTTAGGTACCCTAGTCCAAAGATAATAGTTCTGTAAAGTAACGCGCATTCTAATAAAATATATAAATAAATAATGAGCAATGGGAAACGTCCTGGAATCTAGATCACTTTAGAATTCGACTGGCCAATCTAAATTATTTTATCTATCGACCCGAATTACGGCACCTTATGGAATTCGGCCCCAACCCGCCTGGAATGAGAGAAGATATGCGCCCTTCAGTAGAAGCAATTATACGAGTACAAATCAATATCATAATACAAACCTACACCTTAATATTATACTGACGTGACAAAAAATACATAGACATACAGACCATAACCATATAAAGTTAAAGACGTCGTAGGAAGTATAAGAAAAAAATCTTAACATCCACCCAGATAATAGCAACATAACCATACAGAATCAATGTTCTGAAGAGGAAGCGAAAAATTGTACCTCACGTCAATGACTCACAAAATTAGTTGGCGTAAAATGGTTTGTGCGTATAAAATGTTTATGAAGCGAAATGATCAATGAAATGGAAAGAGTTGAGTCGCGAGTGACGTCACACGTCGTGTCTCATGAGTCACACACATGACTTGGTGCTACGTCAACGAGATCTCTCCACTAAAAATAAGCTTCAATAACTACTTCAAACATCCACGAGTTATTATTATCGAGAACAAAAAGTTCAAGTCACTATTGTTCCAGTGAACTATTGCATTCTCAGAATCTTTCGATACTTAATTCTCGACTCTTTAGAAAACGAAAATAGAACAGTTACGTAACAGTTAGACAATTACAAGCCAGGATCTATAACTGTTACTGGACGTCCATATTTAGACTCAACTATATCAATTAAATTAAAAAGACACAAAACGAATAAACCTACCAACTGACCCAGCAGTCGTTATTTTCAGTTTTTCCTTTTAGGGTAATAACATTCATAAGTCATTATTCAATAAATAAATACTAAGTTGGCATCATCTTTTAGAAAATACAAAACCAAAATAACATAAACGTGGCGCTAACTTATCAAATTTTACTCTAGATATTTACTAAATATATTTTTCTTGGTTTCGTTTACGTGTGTGTAATAACATAAGTGTTGTGTACTCCTTTAAGTGGTTTATGCATCAGAATGTAACCATAGTAAAGAATGTCTTAGTTGTGATAATGTATATACCGTTGGAGAAACGCAATATAATTAAAAAAAAAAACAAAAAACTGTTGGCATAGTGATGAACCACCATATCAACAGCACAAGCTATTCAAAAGTTATAAGATCAATAAGCAACAAACTCGATTTTCCCATGTAAAAACGTATTTATAAGACAATAAATTCGAGTCTAGTCACAATGGTTCAACGAAATATATTTTTTAAAAAGTTTTTTTTTCTTGCGAAGTTAAATTAATATAATTATGTCCTTACTTAATTGAAATAATAAAAATAAAGTGAAAGAGCGTTCTGTACAGCGGAGTACTTTTGAGTTTTCGCTTTGTTGTCAGGCGGGGGATGTCCGTGCCGGAAGTTTGCCTTAGATCTAGCTTCAAGCGATTTACTATTGCCGCTCGAATTGCTTGGTCTTTTATTAAATCTATCTTCCTGGTTGATTTACCTTTAGAATAAAATAAGCAATTTGATCAGAATATGTAAGAATTGACATAACATTATAATACACGGTGAATGTTGCAAATGTATAAGGGCACGATAATTACATTCATTACTATTCATTATAACATCATATTGTGTCCTAGTTAGTATGAAGAATATGAATGTCATTGTATTATAATAGTCAAACCATTGTAACGTCCATAGACAATGATAAAATAACAATCACAAAAGTATAATATATTCCCCTAATAAAATTTAAGGCTCGTATCTATAATTACTGTTCAAAATATATGATGTTGTATGTCTGTGTTATAAGTTTTTGTATGTTTAGTGTCTCCGTCATTGGTGTGTCTTTTATGTATATAAATAAATAAAATAAAATGGTAGGTACCTTACATGAACATGCATTGTTTAAAAGTTAATTTAGATTCTAAGCAATAAGTACGCTTCACGTTGCTAAATTACACCACTAAAACCTCTTGCAATATCAAACGTATAGAGTAAGATCAAAGGGGCACATAGCACAATATTCAATCTTCCACTTTGACAGTAAAGGTAGGACAATGGGTATGAAAATTACCTCACCGCGCCGCAAAGGGGGTTAATGTTTTAATAGGATATCGTGAGGAAAATCTGACCATTGTTCCGCTACTTGTCAGCCTGTAATCACACCTGCGTCTGGTCTACAATATCTTAATATTTCATAACGAACTTTTTATACTACAAAGCCATTTTTGAAGGTATCTTAATATTTGAGTTCCTTTTACTGTGACGTATACCTTTTTTAAACAACTTCAGGAATTATTTTTGCTATTCATCGCTATATTTTTGCAAGCATTTTGCTCAATGAAATTATAGACTAATATATTAATGTGTTTAGGAACTACTCGAAATAAATATACCTCCAGTATATAAAACTACGAGGAGTTTTTCACTCGCACAATACCTAGACTTGCAAAGTTAGTTCATCATACAAACATTTGTTTCCTGAATTGAAACCGGGGCCTGACTTTCATATCTAACTTCTTTTGAACTGTGCTGCAGAAGTTATCGAAAAATATTTCTTATATTAGCTTATAAAGGTAGTATAGAAATCTCTAAACAAAACATGCTAATGTATTTGCTATGCCAACGCACAAATTTATTGGATGTCCGCTGACTGATTAAAAAAGCCTCACCTACAGAAGCGAGTATCTATTTGATGTGTTTATAAATATGCTAATCATCCATTATCCACATCGGGTACATTTTATGATTGCGTTTGCGAAGCCACTCCCCTCGGTTAATATTAGCGGGGAGGGGTGGCACTGAGCGGTTTCAGTTCCGAGGAAACCGATCTCGAAACAAATCCAATTAAACGCGTTCGCCACAGCCATCCGCCGCTAGCTACTGCATCACGGTTATCATTCATCCTTTACCGTCTGTTTCATTAACCTAAATTAATTATCTCATTTTCAATGAATGATAGTGGTTAAAACGTTATTAAAGATTTCCAATCTGGACAAGGTAACTTTGTTAACATCCCCGGTGTTTCGTAAATACGTTCGAAAATGGTTTAAACAGCCTTCTGCTAAATGAGATGTAAATTGTACCCAATGGGTTTAAGTAGATTTATCATTTTCTAAAACTTTGTAAATTTTATTTTAATCACGAGGTTTAGTGAAATTGAATATTAGTTTGGAATGCCTTGTTACGTCCTTATAATATTATACACCAGAGATCATTATGGCTAAAAATAAATTTAGAGGAGTGTTTTGGAAATACAAACTACTTTATCAGTACTACCGATATTTCAGATGAAAGAAAACAAAATATTCATGTTATTGTTGCAGGCGGAACACATGATGACACGTGGAAAATTTGCCGCTTATGCACGTAACACAAATATACCATTCCTGTCTTCGTCAATTTTAAACGTCTCCCTTCGCAATAAAGCTGCACAAACATGTTGAGCTTCGATGAAAACCTAACACGCAAACGTCTCATAATTTTATATTGGATACACCTAACCTTGACCTAACCTACAGATATATATTTTTAATATAATAAGTCGACATCTATAATAGAAATACTAAATAAATATTAAGACATCTATTCTGTGAATGCTATCAAATATTTCCTACGGCTTCGTTTTGTCCTGATTATTTTATAAGTTTAAATGTAATTTTGAATAAATTAAATTAAATAAAGGCAACATCAGCTATATCAGTTTAAGGTATCTCGTGTTTGTGGTTTTATTTATTTGAATAGTTTATCTATTAATAATACAGGTACTCAGCAAACCCAGAGCATTATACAATCATTACTTTCCTATATCCTATAATGTTATAAAAATCATAACTATGTATCTTAATCAAGTAATCACACTACACACATGTTATACGTATAATTAAAATTTAATAAATGGCTTATATCGTTGATAACGCGTGTAAGGATAACATTTTTTTATAATAAATGCATAAATACAGTGTTCGTAAATTATTCGGTCACTTACGCGGCGCACAATCAAATAAATCATAACCACGTGTGGAATATAGCTATAATTTATCCCAAATACGTCGCACAAATTTAATTTACGCTTTACGTTGTTATACAAATGGTGCCAAATCTAAGTTTACAAATATCGTGTTTCATCCATTATCCAATCCAACTACGTTTTTTTTATTTTTAAATTCGTTTGGAATTTTTAAATCGTAAATTAAAATTATTTTGTTGTTTTTATATTGAAACTAGATGTGTAAAGTTTTTATTGTGAGAACAAACACTAGAAACTTTATTGAAGATCTACATAAAGTGAGCCAAATGTACAAGCCAGCCACTTGTATTGAAGTGATTCATAATTTGAAAACTTTTGTACTGCATTCAAAACGATCAAAAGTTAGTTAAAAACTTTGAGATTTTCAGCCAAGGCTACGCATCTTTTCATAAAGGTAATATATTTAAGTTTCAATAAAATTGTTATGCGTGCTCGTATTACAAAGTCACAAACGCTCTTTGTACTTTTGCCTAACAACTTAACATTCATTGTAACGTATCATAAAGGGTAACAAACAACCTAAAAACATAAAGGCAACTGTAAGCAGCATTCTCTCTTTAGTGGAGTTATTGCGAAAGTATAATAAATGCCTCCTTTTATCACAAAGCAATTTATAACAAACATCTACGCCTTGTGTAACTAAATCAAACAAATTACATGTACCTGAAACAATCTAAGACATCATACATAATATATTCTTCCTTTATATATCTGAGTCATTCATCATCAGTCCGTTGCAGTCCGCTGCTGAACATAGGCCTCTTCCAAGGTACGCCACAGAGCCCGGTCTGCTGCTTTGCGCATCCAGTCGCTGCCGGCCCTCTTGTGCAAGTCGTCCCGCCATCTGGCCATCTGAATGTTTTGTGCAAATTTAATTATTGATTTTGACTTCTATCAACAACAAAACAACTTACAACGTTCTTCACTATATTTAAATTTTCCCCATTTTAACAAACATATGATCACGTGTGCGTGGTGGCCTGTTTGTAACGGACCAGACGCGGCTGTAAAAAAAATTGCGAACAAAATATTTGGCGGTAATAATCCAGCATCGACTTGCTAGAACCGAACCGTGATGGCACACCGCTGTGAGCGCAAATTAGATAAATCAAAAATAATTAATAAAGCTTAGATAAAGGACGACAAAATGACCTCTGTCCGTCAAGCAGCATATCAATGTAGTTTTTATTTTCACAAATTAAGTTGTTGTGTTCATTTCATGTCACTTTCATACCTGATGTCCCGATCGACTTTTTCTAAGAACTAACAAGATTAAATTAGTGTTCGCTTAATTAATATACAAGTAGTCTTAATTATCAGTAATTAATACCAATTAGGAGCATTGTTTTAAGGAGAATCTTTACCTTACATTAAAGATGTAGGTAAGTTCCTAATTAAGATTGATACAAATCGAAACTCCCATTACTAGAATACAATGTGCCGCTAGGGTAGCATTCATTAGATAAAAGTATTCCTACAAATTACAATCGAATATAGTTACACAAGACTAAATGAGCCTAACCATTAACACATCTCCAATCGGCGTTATGGGTTTGCCCAAAACAAAAGCAGCACTGGATGGAAATATTCGCCAGTAATAGAATCAAAGCACATCCTGCTTCAATAAATAGGGAAACGGTCCAAGTGATTCAAAGCAAATGTTAAAATGACACCATCTGCTGGCTGCTATTAAACGCGCCCATACATATTGCGTTGTAACTATTAAAGGTTTTACAGCTGAACTCGTGTACGGGCTGAACGGGGTTTGTTCCTTGGCATGATCTAATTTTGTCTCAGTAGGAAGGCGGTAAAACGGCGTAATGGGCCTGAACAAAACGGCTCTGATTTATGGAGGGCAAGCCACCCAGCTCGTTCTGACATAAATAGAAAGTGGCAGACACCCTGAAAAGGGTTACGCGAATTTAATACATGTTTGTAGATGCCTCGACAAATAAAACTAACTACGTATTTCATAGCCGCAAATGAAGTATTAACGCTGTTGTTTCAGCGTGTCTGTTACAAGGTATCAAAATGCATCATTTGCGTTATTAATGTGTCTTGCATATTATGCTGGAGACGTACACATCCATATTTGATATGAAAAGTTGAGTCACGTAGCTCTATTCCTTGATTAATATGGGCTTGAATTAGATAGAACATTACCATTTTTGATGGTAATAATAATTTACAACGTTGTATGTACTATATATAAATGTATGTATGAAATGTATGTATGTAACTACGTATGTTCGGGAGGAATCCTGCAACTCAATTTTTACCGACAATAAGCTACTCATACATGTAATATCCTAGTGAATTTAGATGGAACCAGTAGACGAAAATAATCTAACGCCGTTCATACAGATGATTCGGGCCTGCAAAATAACAAAACCCTAAGTCTAGTAGGTAGCATGTCCATTTCTAAAGAAACGGGATATACGAAATATGATATAAAAGTGACGTGCAGTTTCGCTAACGTGAGCTCGTATGCTGCAGGTGTATTGGTATCCATTTCTCAGGTATTCTTACTATAAAACCTAAAGAAGTAGTGGAATGCAATTCCTGTATCATTTAAAAACACTTGCTCAATATTTTCTTAATACCACTATATTTTCACAATTGTGGAATATGTTTTTGTTTATCATACTAGAGGATTACTAAAAACGCTTAACTAACACTATGAAGCTATCAAGTAAAGCAACTTGATGTTGATATTAATAATTCCAAACACTATCATTGAGGTGAATGCATACTGCGCGGAATAATTTCTCCACGCCTGAATAAGGCATTTTATCGCACACTGAAAAAAGGTTTTATAGGCCGTAAACTCAATTGATCCTTAAATTACTGGCGGGCTCTTTTAATCCAAAGGCTTTGTATGTAACACGTACTAAACAGAAAAGGCGATAATCCTCGTATAAACAGAACAGCGGTGGTGGAACAAACTTCCGAACAGTGTTAGCATTTCTAACGACATTCCGGTAAATTCTCACCTTAGTTATCATAGGGACTAAAACATTCTTCCACGTTATTAAGTATTGATGTTTTAAACGCATTATCTGAACTTTCATTACATAAAAGTCAAAGTATAAACTATTATCCTACATAAAAACTCATGCAAAATATTTTCTTTATAAAATCAATACAACAGATTAACGTTGTATTAAGTTAAATATCGCACGATGGCCTTAGAAAACCCTTTAAAAAGCATTACACAGTTTATAGAGGGTCTCTTATCTGAACCTGAGGACACAGGTGGACTTACCGTGCTCCGCTGTAAATATTTGATGTATCCCCTTAACAGCCACTCTCTATTATATTGTACGTTAATGTGCAAGTATAGTAAGTCCCGTCCATGCATATAATAATACTCCGTCCGCTAAGTTGTTGGCGACTTACGTAAGACATCTAGACACGTGTTTGTATGTTCTAGTGTAGCGGTGAACATAAAAGCCGCCTGGTGTAGATCACTGGGCGCTAACAAATATGGAGATATTAAAATAGTGGGGACACCATGAATAAAATGCCTGTAACAAAAAAGAGCGGTACCGTACCGCAATTTTTATTTCTGTCTCTGTTTCCCTACACAATGACACTATCTTCCTCTTCGTTCCACGGATATCCCCCGTGCCTGGGGGTTACTCTATGTTCCGAAACGAAGTTCAAATGGTCAAATGTTAACCCCTCTGATACGTGCTCATAGATGATTTTAGCGATATACGCTCCAATACTTCAACGCCACTAGTCAACTTCACCCTCCAGAAGGTAATGATATTCTGTCGCCGACCAAAACCGTTCACAACAAAAGACTAATCCCGCAAACATTTTTATGGTAAAGTAAAGAAAACACTTTTCCATTTCACATAATTTTGTTACAATACAAAAGTCAGACAGCTTTGTTGTGAATAAAAACCTATTTTTTCTGAACAATACTTATAAATAAATCCTAACAATTTACAGGCACAAAGGCGCGCCTCGTAGGGAGGAATTGCTTAGTAAATAATTACTTCTTTATTGTTTTCATCGATTAATTTTATTGTGAGTGAAGTAAAGCTATCTCCTATTGTAGAAATCATTTAAACCGTTAATATTTAGTATATGTATAAGGATTCCAGTAGGTATGTACTCAAAAACTGCAATCAAATTTTAAACCCTTTTAATTGTTGGCTTTTTTTATTACCACATTAACCGTGTTTTTTTTTAATATATATTGTCTTTAGTGTTGAGATTGCCGTTTAAAATTGAAAGACACTAGTCTCTCCAAAGTTACAGCTTGAGCAGCTTACGAATTCCCAATTCTATATTTAGGAATCGTAACCTTACAATGTGATTGCTGTAAGCAGAAGTGACTGTATGTTGTCACACATTTATTGCTTTTGAGAATTATTATTTTGAGAGGTGATGGTGGGCGCGTTGTGGTAACTGCACTCGTTCTATTTCGGTGGCGCGACATGGGTGGCGGGATGCCATAAATCAACACAATTTGTTCCTAGAAATTTTTGATCGCCAGTTAACATACGGCCGATATAATTGAAATAACAACAGACAATAATATATTCGTCCCGGATGCTTCGGTGCTTTCATTACGCATTCTGATATACGAGTACGAATATATCTGTATTTGTTCCCTTGTTCTCGCTTATTTTTCCATCAACTTATTTAATGAAAATGTTCTTACAGAATACTATTTCACAAGGCATGACGAAATTGACTTAATTACCATTTATTATAATGATTTGAATATGAAATAAGGATAATAGCGAAAGAAAAACACTTCGAATACTTATCAGCACTTCTATTAACGTTCTTTAAATATATAAGCTATTTAGTAAAATAAAGCCAACACCGACGGCAATGTACGAGTACAAGATGTAGTGAAATATTTTTACAGCGGTAAGTAAAAACAACTTTCATATAAATAAGTTTTATCGCCCACTTTGCGGCTCCCAATGAAAACTTCACTAACTTTATTATCTTTCTGCGCGTAGTTTTTAAATTCGTGTTACCGGCTAGTGGCTAGCGGTGGCCGTGACGTCACGTCCGAGTTTTATACTCATAATAACAATGTTTTCTCATAATAAAATATAATCTAAGAAATGTTTTTTGAAGCTAATTCTGATTATTCTCAAAACAGATCATCTCTAAAGCTTGAAAAGACAGGCGGATTAAATAAAAGTGCGGCTTACTGAACCTTTGATGTATCTGAGCATTACAAAACCAAATAATCAGACGTCTTCATGAAGTTTGTAAGAATATCTCAACCTTTCTATACTGTGAAAGTCTTATTTAAGACACAATATTATTCTAGGTACTACAAAAACTAAATAAAATATACACAAAGGTTATAATTGATGATATTCTCTCATCATCAATGTGATAAGAGAATTTATTAACAAAGTATGTTGTTAATTTCATAAAATTTATGAGCAATATCTTAGTTGAAAATAGAGCGCCTAGCTGTGTCATGCGGTCGCACGGTCTCGCGTTCGATCCTAGGATAAATATCTCAGACTTGTTACAGTTCGTGTCGACTCATATTGTTTGAAGAAATATGTACATTACATTGTTGTAATAAGGGTGAACTTGCTACGTTAGCTTTGAGATTAAAGCTTCGATGCACTAGCACACTGTGTTGGTAGGAGTCAATGGTAATGCGTGTATTCATAGTTATATTTATATCGCTCATTTAACGGTGAAGAAAAACAACATGAGGAAACCTGTATAATATAGGGGGCAAGCGAGCATTCGGTTCATCTCATGGTAAGTGATCACATCATGAACATCTGCAGCACCATAAGGCATAGAAATGCGTTGCCGGCCTTTAAGGTGGAAATACACTCTTCTTTTGAAGATCGCCAGGTCGTTTTCTAAATTCTAATAAACAATTCTAAAACACAAATCTACCAATCAGCATTGAACCTGGGTTTAACTAAGGCCTGATTCTTCTCATTAACAGTAATAAATAGAGTATATTTCTGTGATCTTTACAACAAAAGAAGTCTATATGTAGCAATGGAACACATTTAGGACTACATTAATAAATATTAAATAAATATTAAATTAAACGTTGATTATTCAAACGTGAATTTGATTGTTTGATTTAAATTACAATTTATTAATCAACAAATTCATATGAGCGTGGCGGCGATAATCAGATATGGACCTTTTCGAATTCAATCAATTTCCATCAGTGCCTAATTGTGGTTACATATTGTTGATTTCACGTAACAATGTTTTGCTAATACTTGGCGATAGGCGAGGCTTTGTTCGTGTATTGAATTTAATCGCTTTTAATAACGTTCGTGATTACCACCTAGGTCTACCAAATATTGCTTATATTGTTGTTATCAATGTATCATACATGGATGATTTAACAAGATCTCAATACAAAAGTTTAAAATACACAACATGAATGCTTGATGAATATCATAAAATAAGTTTAAAATATACTTTTACTTATTTGATTTTAAATATCAGTCTTATAAGGCCTACTGAAGGTATTCTTAATTTTATTTATTTCTATAGTACATTATTATTTATCACGGCAAAATGTTGGTTGCATTAATGTTCAACCCATTTTATGCAAGGTTGTGAATCAGTGTATTTTATTCCTTCAGTTAGTAACTACAGGAGATGAAAATGTTATTGTAGTATTCAATGCCATACTCACTTTATGTGTTATTAGCTTTTCTTGATACAAGTAGTCTCAAGGATTTACCAAAATATTTCCTTATAACAGAACCATACAATATCTATTTGGTTGCAGTTATTATCGCGTTCTGAGCAGTAACAATTTACTTTGTTAGATATTGGTTCCGTACAGCGTCTGAGCAAGTGCTGTATCGTTCAGATAAATGCATTGACAGTCGACGAATGATATGGATAGAGTTTCAGTTAATACTTGGCTATTCATCAACCAATATCATTTGAGAAGAAACGAGTTCAATTACATGCCATCAGTATAAATTTCTCGCGATGTAAGCCGAGACACGTGGTCTCATCCCTTCCGGAATTATTAGACCCATGTCACTTGAACACATTAGCCTCACACTCTATTCAGTGGCGGCTTTTATACTCTATTACATTTACACATAGTTTTTCCTAGTGTATACTAACATGCCAAACGAAACATTTTTTTATATCCTGGAAGAATTGAGACTATAGAAGTTCATTCATTCATATGATTTTCCTATCGCATTATGAAATGATAACACGTCAAGTGAGGAATTTGCAAAGCTCTAGTACCTCCTTACAATATAGGAAAGTAGAGGAGGAAAAATAAATATGTAAAGACTCCGCAGAGAGCGGGGTGTAGAGATTAACAAGACCGCTGAAATTATTTTAAAAGTGCGTCAAACTTATGGTGGGCATACATGTATCTAAAAAAGATATTATCATCATCATCACTTTCTTTAGCCACCGAAAATCAATTAAGAACACATGCCTCATCCAAGGGTTCACAGGGATCTATTGTAAGCTTCTGTAAAATACATTTATTCAAGAACTGAAAACCAAAAACAGATATTACCATAATGTGCAAAATTACACTCGTAAATCTGTATCCGTAATAAGGCATAATAAATGTGGCCGTAAATAAGCCGGCCAAAACCTGGGCGATATTAATAATGACAAAAGTGTGCCACTAAAAGGTGTGCGTTAATTCACCGTTAGTTTAGGTTATTCCTTCCGGAACTATTTGCGCGCTCGTTAACGTAATGGTGCGCTGGGCTGGAGACAAATGGTCGGTGGACGGAATCAACGAGCCAACTACAAACGAAACAGTGTGTAAGAGCGGTCCAGTAATGGCTATTCGGAATAAGTCTTCTTCCGATTACACTCATGCGGCTAATGGCCACGACCGCCCACCGTAACGCGGTTAATTATTCATATCATTATGATTCCGATCAGTCCACGTCCGGGGACGGTACAAGGGCGGGGAAAACATTTGGGAATTGTTAATGTGTTTTTGAAGGTTATTTTTTTTTTGTATGCTCGTGAATTTTCCAATTATTAATAATAAGAAATCTGTGTGCTTAAAGGTTCTTTTTACTGGCTCGAGGAAAGGAATTTACAACGCACGGGATCGTAAATGCAGTGCATTCGGAATAGAGCGTCTACCGCCGAGAGCTGGTTTTCTCTCGCCCGTCTATACCGGGTATATCAAGACCGCGACCGAAAACGAAGCCAGGTGGTAGTTTTAGTGGTTACAGACACAATGCAATTAAAATTTTCGCAAAAAACGCGACAGTTTTTTTTCTGCATGTTTTTAAAAATCATCATGTTTGAGTAGTAGGTACCTAGTTATTGCGAAAATAGTAATTTAAACCCTTACGTACCATTGATTTTAAAAAAATGAAAAGGTGTACATCATAATTTTAGGAAAAATATGTATTTACCACCCAAATATGACGATAAGTAAAAATTTACAAAAAAAAATTGACCAATTTTTCTGCGAATTTTTTTGTTGCATTGTGTCTGTAACCACTAATACTACCACCTTGCTTCGTTTTCGGTCGCGGTCTTGTTATACCCTGTATAATTATACCTCATTAAAAGCTGACATTTACAGTCTGAACCCGGTAAGTAACACACTTCTATGAGTCAAAATATCGAATTTTCCATCATCTTGTGACTTTCCGAATTAATATAAATAACCTAATCCAACAACAAAGATGCCATTCCATTAGAAGCCAAAAATCCAAAATTAAAAAAAAAATTGTCTTGTAAACTTACATCGGTATACCGTTAAGTACAGTTACATAACTCCTTTACAATGTTTAAATCCTTTCTCAGTTTCTACATTGAGGAAGTCTAGTGAAAATTTTCACCCATCTGACCCATAGGCTTATACGGGCATATTATTTTAAATTACGCGTAAGACGGTTTGGAGGTCACAGGACAGTTACCCCCACGCCCCTCTCACGTCGCGCAGTCCCATTGATAGTGAACTCTTGACCTCAATCCACGAAGGGCTCTAACGCCTACAAGGCTTATCAGCCTTTGTCCATAAACAAATGACCTGTCTCATGAATGTTGATGACGCCATCTACGAGGAATCGTATACAATACGTATTTAAACATTTAAATAATAAGTGACAGGAAAAAAAGTCTGAGGGAGAAGCAGAGTCTCAAAAACATTGCATATGTTGGCATGCACATTTTGCAATCTTTTTACATTTTTATTTTAATAATGATTTATTTTATGAAGGTATTAGATGCCGTCAGCATTCGTGATTTAATTTTTTTATGTCGTTAGTTATCTATTCAGTGAGTTTCTATCGTCGTTCATTACGCACATCGAACTGAAGTAATAATTTGACTGAGCTGAATGAAAAATTTAGACATTGAAATTTGGTCGGCATATCTCCATTTTTAAAAAACAATAAAAGTGGTTTTTATAAAGTACAATTGGGACATGACACGTCGTCCTGCCTGATATGTGTTGTCTCCCCTGGGCCGTTAAAGCCAAAAACAGTCCGGGCAATAACCGAATTAGTCCCTACCATGTACTCGTCACTCACAGCACAGGTGAGAAGGGTGTATCTTTATATTCCAACAATGTAACGAATAATAAATGAATGATAAATTCCAGTCACATTTACAAAAAGAATATTGGGTTAGCGCGTGCAGGTATGATCACACCGAAACACCATAGTACTACTACGAGTATTTTAAACATATGCTTGTGAAAAATTCAATGCATGTAAATTTATTCTTTTAGATAAATTCTCTAAGAAATACAGATTTATTCCCAGTCGAACTGGTTTAGACGCGACAAATAAATATTGTCTAGTGTTGAATTGTAATGACTCTGGTGAGACATACTCGAAAGTGTAAGTACGTAACGTTGGATTTCTGCAAAAGAAACAACATTTATATATTTTGATAATGCATCTGCAACGACGCAAAATCCAAGGGTAATTTTCGAGACTGCCTCGAGTAACTTACTTACTAGCAAAAACTATTGTCATTTGTCACGAACTTCATTTTTATATTTAGAAAACACACTGTGGTTTTTACTGTGACGCAAAGTGTAAGCGGCCGACTGGTTAAGGACATTACCTCTAGTCATTCGAAATATTCATGCCGACCTAATCAATGGGTTTCCTAGCAGTTCTCTAAAATACCTATAGTACCTATAACTTATGAATATAAAAATAACTGACACAATCCATATTATAAAAAACAAAATCTATTAACACAAAGAAAGTCATTAAACAGGTATGTCACAAAATTATAATTAAATATCACGAAAACCTACTATATAGTAATTAAAACCCACGTAATTAATTGTCAAATAAATAATTTTGCGAGGGACCAGGTTACGCAAAATTAATCTCATTATAAATCAAATTGGTTAACGCTTATAAAATTAATTATTCGGCGGTATACTGGCACTAGAGTGGGCCCCGGTAGGTTTAATCTGTTCTGTAATGCACCCACTAGCTAGCAAGTGGTTGTTATCGAGCCGTAATCTATCGCGATCCGCGGTCTCAAACCCGAGACACCACTTTCAGTTATTAGATTTGAAGAGTTCTGCCAAACACGCGCCCCGCCACTACAATTTATAGCGCGTTAGATTACTCCGCAGAGAACATTGTATTTAGGTAAACAAACGTATGTATGTAAATTAAGCAACGAACCGCTGTATCATTTTCATTTAGTAGAAGTGCATACCTTTGTTTACGGCGCGGGTTATGTTGCCATTAGGGCGTGTGAGCTTTACATAAAGTGATCGAAACTTGTGTGCAAAAGAACACTTTCTCAATATTATTTAACTTACTCAAGAAAACCCTCAAGAAAAAGTTCACAATTCGCTAGGAGAACCTAAAACTAATATCCAACGGAGTAACATTGAAATGGACTCTATTGATAACCATAGACTAGACATTATTAGAATTCTAGCTATGTAACAAGAATATTTCAATATTCTCTTTGCAAAGGTACGCTTCAATATAAGATTTTAATTATACAAGTTGCAAGATGCTTCTTCTGTACATATGCTATACAACATTTTACCATTGACTTTCAATGGTAGCCAACAATTCTATTAATAAATAACAAAATGTTCGCTGTTGTAATGAAATATAAATATCACCAAAACATCGTTAGTAGTTTCGACAATATATGCAAAATCAAAAGTGGATGAAAAATACTTCAACCACGTACGCCGCGCGAGCAATTAGCAGACGACTAACATTCATTTAGCGAAATTCATAGAATTGAACGTGGACACAAGGATTTTTCAAAATGGAATTAAAAATCGCTACCTATAACATTTAGTACAAAACTGCTTTATCGTCAAATTTACAATTGTTCCGGTAATGAA
Organism: Deilephila porcellus; assembly: GCA_905220455.2. Taxonomy (NCBI): domain Eukaryota; kingdom Metazoa; phylum Arthropoda; class Insecta; order Lepidoptera; family Sphingidae; genus Deilephila; species Deilephila porcellus. The sequence goes on along the minus strand of LR999971.1, from coordinate 8,538,927 downwards.
AATCTATCAATACGAACGAGCTTTAGATTATCTCATCCGCTAATCAATTATGCATTAACTTTCTTGGGTTGCTCGAATTTCTTCTCCTTTGTAGTCTGACTTGCCCTTAACTTGTCATTATTATTCTCATATCGTTCTGTGTGTTTGAAATAACACGGCCACGTAAAATGAACGCATTATTGTAATAATATTCCGCTGTTATTTTCCTGAAGGTAATTTTCTTTTGGATTACAATTAGATACAATAGTTACGCGAAATTAGACAGATTAGGTATCAGCCGCAGATGGTGGTAATATGTTGTTCGCCAAATTATATGATGGTCGTAATTAGATCGTTTACGTCATCTGACCGCCCCACTTGAGTCCGCCGCGGTGTTTTTATTGATGTTGTAGCGATCTAATAGCCTTAATGGGTGCGGGGGCATTTCCCTCGCATGCGACTACTTTAATGATACCGTCGTTTATCGCACTTTATACTTATTGCTTACACATATTATCATATTAAACTACTGAGAAAACTGCACCTATCAGCAAAACAATTTATCTAAAACAAATGTACATTCTAACTCCATAATTAACCCAAAGTAGGCAGTTAAATTAACCCTATTCATCATTCCGGGTGCGTGAGAGACATCATCACTATGAAGCCATTAATTATGCAGAGGCCACACAAAGACGAGTCGAAGACACACCAACCCACCCTTTAACAACTTAATGGTAAAGTCGAAAGTGCTATAATTTACAGTGGGCATCGAGTTAATGGGATAGCATTAGCCGGGGACGCCAACCGGCACAGTACTAAACAAATAAAGCTTCTCGTTAAATAAATCGTCACATTCTAACATCGTGCCGACCTTTCCGCACTTCTAGACGCGTTAATAAATAAACATGAAAGAAATTGAACTTTGACCTCGAACAGAAAGGAGAGTAAAATTGTTTGATAATGTTTGAGAGGCCTGTAGTGTAGTTGGTAGAGCGCATTTTTTTAATACCACTCCACTAATATGATGGGAGTTGGAATACTGGACCTATTTTGCCTAGAACAGTGGAGGGAGGGAGACAACAATCAAACGTGGGATAGACGTTAAGGTCCTACGTCAGAGCTTCTACCGCTAGGTAATGGCGTAGTAGTTTAAAGTCCGTGGCCAGCAACAAAATGTAAACAGGTTGTTATAATAATATGTAGTTAAATGAATAAAAATTTAATAAATTGAATTAAGTGGAAATATTCCGTTACTTAAACCTCTCCACCGTGTAAAGGAAGATGGTATAATGCTTTTAAATTTAATCACGGGTTAATGGAAGGCGTAAAAATTTACAAGAAATTCAATTAAACATCCTCGTAAATATTTAATTTAGTGGATTTTTCCTGTAATCTTTTTATTCGTCCACGCGCAATTAATTCCTTTGATCACAGATAAAGTGAAAATAAAGGAACCTGTTTCCTGAAGCGACTGCTTGACTCACCTTTTACAATAACCCGTGTAGCGTTCCTTTTATCATTTTTTCGCCCGCAGATGACTGTATTCAGTACTGAATACTTTTTGCATTACCACCATACAACGTCAGGAAGACGAGCTTTCCTAAAGATTTCTCTTTGAGGTTTTTGAAGAAACGGGGCCATTTTAACTTACACAATTTAAATAAAATGCTGCAGTGCTTGCTTTTACCTAAATCAGTTTAATTAAATAACAATTTTAATATGACTGCCTCGGTGGCGGAGTTGTATTACGGTTCGACTACAAAGCTTAGGTCTCGGGTTCGAGTCCTGGGTCGGGCACATTGACATTGGGTTTTTCTATTCATTATCAGCCCGGAGTCAGGAATTTGTGCCCGATATGGCGATAGGCTTGCCCCCTATCACATCATGGGACGGAACATACAAGGCGAAATGTGGGTGTCCTGGTGGCGCTTCTCTGCCTACCCCTTCTGGGATAAAGGCATGAGTTTATGTATGTACAATTTTAATATCTGCATTTTCGGCACCTATATACTTCGACTGTAGGTTTAGGTATACGTATACATAGGTATATAGGTATAAAGCCCCATTTACACGGGGAGAGTTCCTCACGGCGAGAATCGTATGCTAATATCGCATGACATAACCGCCATAGATTATCATGTTCTGCCAAATGTTTACACGATGCAACTTTTTTATATCCTTACGATAATCGTATCTTAGAGGCGAGAAACTCTCCTCGTGTAAATAGGGCTTTAAAAATTCAAATTCTCGGCATATATTGCAACAAACCTATTAGATTTTATATTAGCACGGTATATTCTCTTTGTAAAGAGAATGCAACCCGATGGTAATTGCAATTCACTCCAGATTGACAATCGACTGACGGCAAACGCCTAGCTCTCATAATGCCGGCTTACTGAAAACCGAATGCACAGTGACTGATTTCGGAATGCGACACACTTGTGTGGCTTACTAAAGCGGGCTTTACACACTGTACAGTTGCTATGCGGGAGCATCCGAATAAACTACTCACAAGTGAAGATTAATGAGTCGATAACATTCCGCATTATTTTTTCCGCAGTGATTATTGACGCAAATGTGGTATTGATAAGCACAAATATATTATCAAATACGTAATGATCGTACGATAGATCATCAAAAGAAAATTCGATAAAAAGTAGATAATGCGTTTGTTGCCTAGCCAGAGAGCGTTAAGACTTCATTCAGCTAATGTGTTTATTTTTACGTCTAAACATTATGTTCGGAAACTAAGGATAGCATATATGGATAACATCTTAACAACGACGGATACAATTACTGTCCCTTGATAGTACCTATACCAGCTATACACTGTGCACGAGATAGCGTCAGTTACTTATATTCGCAGGACAATGGCATATAAACATTTAATCAAGATGGGGTAAGCGAATCGAAGTGAAGTTGTGCGCCACATGTATTGGCGGAGACCGGCCTTGTAAAAGTTGTGATTTACTACTACCTGAAGATCAAAACATTAAAGCAGCTTAATATTGACCACAGCCTGAAACAACCAAAGTCGCATTGAAAATACTACCAAACTTGGCAAACTCTCGAAGCGACGTTTATCATCACGACAACGGCTAAGCTAAACGGCTTGTTGCGTCAGCAATCAGACAAAAACTGTTGCAGTTCGATTAGGACGTTATACTTCCGAGACATTTCTCCATCGGACTTTTGTTTGCTTCAATCGTAAAACGACATGTCTTTTAATAAGCAACTTACCTGTCCCTAACGCCGCGTGTAGTTATGCAAGCCTTTTGCAAAGTAAATTATAAAATATTAGGAACCCTGGCATGAAGTCCCTCAATTTAAGCAAGCAAGATATTTTCCTCCTTTAGCAAACATGAATGTGGAAGCGAAGCCCCTTTGTAGGAGTATGTAAAGTGTCAACAGCTTAGTACCCCGAGCACACAGTACTTAGTTAATGGAGACAAGGGAACCATATTACAATATAACTACACTTTAGACAATGGAAACCCACGGAAAATCTTATGCGACAGTTTCGAGACGACGCCATCAAACTTTCCCTCACAAACAGGTATTGAAAGCTGTCGATACAAAGACTCCGTACACCCACAGTTTACTCATGATGCAAATACAATTGTATGTTTAAAGTGAGTGGCAATATTATAATTCATAGTAATATAAAACATGTGCAATCATCTATTCGATAGCGATAGTTACATAGACATATCTGAATTCCCCTAAAATACTAAATGTAAAAGTTTGTAAAGATGTTTGTCACTATTTTACGCAAAATCTATAGGGATTTGAATAAAACTTAACATTAAGCTTTTAACAGAATAAAACATGCCATAATTTACAAATAAGCTTTTCTTATTGATCTGTAATTATCGAAAAGTTACCAAATAAATAGATACTAGAATTAATTAATTTTATAATCGGCGTCTCCACCGATGTGCAGCAGTAAACTGCTATGAACTGACAGTAATGGTGAAGAAGATACTCGAATGTAATGTTTTATGCCAATTAATTATGAATTATACTTGTACTTTTAAAATGAGCAGAGAATGACATTAAACAAAACGTGAATATTTTTCTTTAATTCTCTTTTAAGAACATGTTTACGTCATAGCAAAAATCGTTTGTATTTATAAATAAAAATTAAATTTAGCAAAACGATATCAATACTAACATGAAGAGTAATAATTTGTTTATTCAAATCATATTAGTTAGGTTAATCAAATTGACTAATGTTTAGAGAAAGTTATCTCAATCCCTGTACCTAAGGGACGAATGGATCGAGAATAATTAATACAAATAAATTAGTGTACAGATAAACTTTTAGATGGTTTACATAGAAACTTTCGGGGCTTACGAACCGGAGACCGATATCATACATTATGTACAACACTAAAACATATTTGACACGTGTGGGAAGGATAAAACTGAACACATACACATATTTTAAGTGCTTGCGTGGGATTTATAACTTTACCACAAAATCACACTACATTTTAGGCTAATTGCTTTTTTTTAAACAAAGAGCAAATGGCATTTTGATGATATTGCCGCAAAATAAAGTATTTTCTTATTAAAATATAAGTGAATGATAAATCGAACAAATCTCGTCTCGATGATAAGCTCCACGCCTGCTCATAAACAAGAGCAATAGGACTCAGAACTTATATATTTATTATGAGTAATACATAACACTAGCATTACTAGAGTTATAGGCTGTGTTCAAACCTCATTAACCTACAGAAGTTTCACGTCTTTCGCGTGCAAAATGGTATGCTTCATAAAATTTACTACCATTCAAAAATTCTACAACATTACTACGTACAAGAACTAAAGTCCCATGTTACTATTTTCTAATCCTAGATAACTTTATCATATTACTATGGATGAGCTACGCTGGGGATCTTTTATGAGCCAAGTGATGACATCCGAACCCAGAATTATCCTATCCCATCTTGTTTATGAGCTCTGCCCATAGAATATTTGTTGTAAAACTTAGTATGCCTTTTCTAACACCCAGCATTATTAAATCACATTTTAAATGTTGCCTTTCAAGATTTTCTAATTTCTCTGCAGACAATTCTCAAGGAAAAAATAAAACATTAAGACATATTAAATTAGGCAAGTCGCAATTTCCAGAAAGAAGCCGTTGTAACGAAATAATAGGCACTTAACAGCGGAAAATGTGCCTTCTAGTATCCTCCAGGAATAAAAAGTAGGAATAAGAAATATTTTACGTTTTCTATTCCGTTTATTTACAGTGATTTTAAAACATAATTCGTGTTTACTTAATCTCCAACTGTAAAACCTTTGTATAATGGTATGAAAATTTTGCTTCATAGCAATGACCTATCAAAATCATTATTATTTTTATGTAATTCGTAAAAAAAATCTATATGTCTATTTGGCATTCGGTTTCCCTCTTCTTGCGATAGCGCACGCCGGGTAAAAAATGCATAGAAAAGCGAACTATTCTTAGATTTCTTTCGTCTCATAAAAATGCATTTTTCAACCCGCATTACAGAGTTCACGCGTCTTTGCACTGCCCTTCAGTTATTTGCTTTCTCGATGAAGAAAGAACAGAAAATTAAAAGCAAATAGCGTATAGTATTCTCAGCGGTATTAGGAGCAATTCTTATATAGTAGTTACTCGCGGTGTATAGTTAGTCCATGGGCGAATCCAAAAAAAGCTACATGGCAACTGCGCCCTAATTAACCTAACCTCAACTATCTATTTTATTTGCCTACATTGTACTTTAAACGCCTCTTAAAATATGGATTGAGAAAGTCTTTTTCGCACTCCTCAAAGACGTGACCATAAAAATGTAATCACACCTTAACGTGGACATTGGCGCTTCAAACATACTGAATTTTGTATTTACAAGAAAAATATTATTGATTGCAATCAAACAAAAAACGGTCATTAGGAGACTAAATTTGGAAGGGGAATGTTAAAATGGAAACCCTTCATAATTATGGAAATTGGAATTCTCGATATGAGGTAACGTAAAAAAATCAAAGAGCGTAACGAGTGGGTATAAAGTTGTGAGCCGTCGTATAATGACGCCGTGTTGCTGTAATGTTGTGAAGATAATAAGCTAATATATCACTCGAGCGTCGAGACGCAGGTGACTATCGCGCCACATTGAGTCCTTTATTTCATGGCTTTTCGAGATCACATCTCGCTCCGTATAACGCGCGTACGTACGCTCATTTCACGATTTTGTATCTACATTTGGCTTGAAATTTAAAATAACAAGGAGTAAATCATGTTTTATGCATTAGATAAATATTTCTATGCGAAATATTTCACATTTCAGTTTTATGGTCCTGAAATAAACTTATTAAAAGCAAATAAAAATGTTTCACGCTTTAGCCACTAAACACTGCTAGTGTGAATATAACGTAAGGATATATGTTTACAAGGCACTATTCTACATAAAAAATACATTAAGGCCATTTTTTTTAAAGATATATTTATGTAATATAATATTTCAAACAATATTGAGACAACACACGATGTAAAGATTGAATACAGTAAAACATCTAGTGAAGATTGAGTAATGTGTAACAATAAACACATACATTATTTCTCAACTTTCATACCATTCCACATAAAATGTATAAGGATAAAAGAACGAGGCACCTTAAAAGTTAGTGGTCCAAAAATCAAAGTAATGTTAGGGTCTAATGAGGGATCACTCCGAATGATTGACTCGCTATAAAAAGGTTCATTTTTCATCTTTAATACCATTACGACAATTTTCTGGGAGCACAAAAAAATATGTAATCGCCTTACTGGCCCCTAGATTTTCTATTAGTACCGAAGACCATAATAGTGTCGTAGCAAAATATTACCAGAGAAAGGATCTCAAAGGTCGGAGGGCCTCAAAATCCAAATTACGTATATTGTAGATAGTCCACCGGTGTGCGGGGTTCGATAACAGGATACCGAATTTCGAAGGGGCGCATAACGAACTCATATAAATGCGATATTGGCCGCGACGGACCGATACCAGCCCATCAGGCGCGGACGGCCGGCGCGGCGGCCGCTCACCTTACGATCGCTGCCTCCTGATTTATTCAAAATCTAACCTCGGCCCGCACACATACTATGTCAGATTCCATCTGGATTACATTCACTTTGGATGCTTACTTTAAAAAACATACCCCGGAAAGTCGCGGCACATACACCTAAATATTTTCATACCCAATTTCGAACCTTCTTTTGTATATTGTATTACGTATTGTGCCATCAAATAGGACTTTGTTATTGTGATGCAAGACTGTTTATATTTTTCATGACATTACTGTTTGTGGAAGTTACTACAAGGACGGTCCTCGCCGCTGGCCAAACTTTGAACTCTGTCAAATTCTAGACTCGTAAAAAGCTCGCGTGCTTACTACTTTAGATAAAACATAAGTAATCCAACCCAAGGGTCTCCAATTGTGTAATAATTAATTCGACTTTTAATATGTTCCTACATTTTATTACTTGTACCTAATGTGTGTGAATAATATTATGTTAATCCCACGACTATTAAATTATCATCTACATTATACATTACACCATTTGATTGTCGTATAAGCGGTGAGCATGATATTTTGAGGAGAAATATACAGGGTATATCAAGACCGCGACCGAAAACGAAGCCAGGTGGTAGTATTAGTGATATGCAAACACAATGCAAGTAAAAATTTCACAAAAACAAAAACGCCATTTTTTTTTGTATTTTTTTACGTATCGTCGTATTTGAGTGATAAATACACAGTTTTTCTAAAAATATGACGTACACCGCTTTATTTTTAAACACGCAATGGTACGTAAGGTTTTAAATTACACGCCAAACACGATGATTTTTAGAGTTAGCGATAAGGCTGCCAATTATAACCATGACATTAGCTTTAAGTGAATTACTGTTACTGTGTTATTCTCTTTTATTTTAGTGTACAATAAAGTGTGTAAATAAATAAATAAAATATTTTTTTAAAATACTGTAAAAAAACATCCGTCACTGTCTTTGCAAAATTTTTGGTTGCATTGTGTCTGTAACCGCTAAAACTACCACCTGGCTTCGTTTTCGGTCGCGGTCTTGATATACCCTGTATAATAATAAAATATTGATTATACTTTATCACAATTACAATAAGGAATATCAGCGATGTCGACACTAGGCAATGCCTGTCTTGTGGCCATCGAGAATAAGTAGTTACATGAAATACATAAGTATTATGGGTTCACTACGGTATAGTAAACTGTAAAACAATCTTAACATTAAATTGTAACTAATACGAACTATCACATTCATTGTAGAGACAAAAAATTACATTTATACATAGTACTTATAAAAAAATTACATTTATACATAGTACGTATAGTACTTAGTTACAATGTTATCGAGTACGGTGAAATTAATTAAAATCAGTAAAACATAAAAAATAACATAGTATACAACTTAGAAACCAAATTAACCATATTTAAACTTAAAATAGTGATATAGAGATGAGAGAAATTAAAATTATTTAGTTATCACACAACTTTCGACAGACAAAACTAACAGTATTTAAACCAAATACAAACTTAATGTGAACATAGTGAGGTTTGTCTTGATGTGCGTGTGTAAATTTTGTGTGAGGGGTATGTTCTATGTTTCAACGCTTATATAACTCGTAGACAGAATAACTGGTAATCCATTCTTCATATCAAGAGTGGAATACATTCTTTAGAAAACATCTCCTTTAGCTTTACTTATAGGATTCATGAGGCTTTTATAATAATATTACTATAGTTAGAAGTAAGACATCGAAAAGAAAGTACTATTAAAGGACAAATAACAGAAACCGCAGCGTTTTGTCCACAAGGAACTATCTAGTCGCGGATTCTTTTGTCCTGGGAACAAAAAGCGTCGCGTCTCACCACTACATTACTCGTAATAACTTCCTGAGTCTGCGCGATAGAATAATGGAGCGTATCGTGCGGTAACCGCCTTGTCTTACTGTTCCCCTGGTACCTGCCTTTTTATATCCGACTTAAAAATAATGTTCCAACTTAGGTGATTTTTTTACCAACTGTGAATAGGTCCACCCTAGCTTTCTACTCTTAGTAAAAAAGCTACAAGTTTAATATAATAAAAAATACTTTGTTCCTCATCACAAGGCTTAGTTTTTTTTTTGTTTTCACATCATCATTTTGGTGACCGCGTTCAAATCATATTTTCTAATGCATGGGCCAAAAACTGCAGTCATGAATTGGTCGGCAAGTCCCCAGTAGTGATCGTCTGCCAACACCGTAGAATTAAGTCAAATGGAGCTTTAATTACACTCGTAATATCTTTATCCACATCTGTACATTTAAAACCCCAACAGAAAAAAATAATCAAAATTTTACTACTACATTAGGTAAGTAAATTACGCAAGTTATGTTATCATTAGGCCAAAAGTATGTTATACTCGTAATTTAGAAACCTATAACGACCTATCCTATTTTCATATAAGAAATATTAAAGAAAATATTTTAAATGAAATTTCTACACAGACTCATGTCGTCATTATATAAAAAAGACAAGCGAATCAGTTTTAACTTTTTAGGTGCCCTCCAACTTTAATAAAGCGACATTTGCAGCGTAAAAGGGCTACAATTTCTCAAACTGCGTAAAATTAGATCTTCCAGGACTGGTAAAATCAAACGGGTATACTATAATTCTAATAAATTAATATAAAAAGAGTTCCCACAGTTGTCATAGTAGATAAATCTGATTTCTTTTCACTAATTAAAAGTTACATATTTTACCCATTTTCAAAAAGTCTTTTAAGTTGTTCCTAAGATTAAGACAAACTATTTAAAAAAATATCAAATTTTTATTCGCTCGGCAAGTCCAATAAAAATCTATTTAAAATTTAAATTTTAAATTTATGCGCGCAAATATGTGAAAACGCTAGGCGCCATGTTCCTTTAAAGTGATACGTCACTCAACCAGTAAACAACCTGTGATAATATGAGCTCTTGGACACCGGAGGGGGTATTCTACTCGCGGAATGACGTAGAATCGTTATCCATCATGGCGGCAGCCGTTTCACATCTTTTTAGCACAGATAAAAAAATTGAAATTTTCAAAACGAATTATAAAATTTATTCCTTGGAAATATAAACTGAAATTAACATATACTTATTGCTTAATGCTCTACTATATACATTTATAGTTTTTAGATTTTTTTCTTTCTTATAGTAAAATACCCCATTCGACATAGACAGATTTAAACCTAATTCAGTTATCGAATGTTTTGTCTTCTTCGCTCATACTGAATTCTAAGGTCGTTCGAAAGGGTCAAAACATTCGATAACTAAAATAGGTTTTAAATCTGTCTATGAATAAGACTGAATCTGTTTTGTGTAATAAAAGTATGTAAAAAGGCCTGCATTAAAATACCTGAGTTATCCGTCTTTAATGGATGACATGGAGTCGTTTTTAACACAACGGATGTTTACTGATAATCTTGTTAATTAACATTCGCAAACAACAAACACCAAAATACTCAGTATATTAGATTTAACGCTTAATATAGAATTTCGCATGTCTTATCCAAAGCCGCTTAATAAACAATATGGGCATATTTTACATGAATACTTAGATATACATATTTTAAGGGCCCTCGAGGAATATAAAACATAGCAGGTGTTTCATAATTTAACTAAATAATATAACCTCTTTCTTAATTACATTTATAATGGGCAGGAATTCATAAGCAAAATCCATTCCGATATAGAATAAAAAAATAGTGAAACGTAAATAAAAACTACGTCAAGAAGATTACAATTTACTATTTTTCAAAGTGGAAAAGTATTTATACATACATATATGGTTTTATTTGGGTTAATGTGTATCATTTTAATTTTCTTTTATAGCCTACGACGCACACAATGATGTGTTATTACCGCTGCCTATAATACACCCACAATAGGTGTATAGAGATCCAAAATGGATTTTCCATTTAAGCAACTAAAAATTATGAAAAATAAGAGTAAAAGTTGATGAAGGATTCAGGGGGCCAACAAACTCAATCACGAAACGAAATGCGGCAGCAAATCTCCTTTTTCTCATTTATGTAACTGTGGCGCGCACGACCTTACATAAAGTAGCCTGAACTATTGAAATGTAGCTCTCTTTCTTCTTCTTACATCTGCACATATCCCACACTTGCATGGGATCGAGGCATCATAACGTTATATTTCATGCGGCAGATTGATTTGACTTTAGGTATACTGGTTATAGGCAACCCTCCCGGTTATAGGCGTTTTTATTCCGCCACGATTGCCTTCTTCGAATTAGTGGACATTCAAATAAATACCTTTGAAACTCTCATGATCTCTCAAGTGTGCATATTTCTTTAGGATAATTCATAACAAATATATTTCCTTCTAATAATCAGAAGTTTGTGTCCTCAGCTCCGTGCTGGGACCTTCAAAATATCTATGTTCTACCATACTTATATTTCATTTTTTAATGTTTTTAAATTGTGGTTTAAATACTTTTTTAAACTGTATATTTATATGTTCATACTATTAATGGGGACTAAAAACGGAGTCTTGACTTGTCGGAATCATGTAATATTTCATTTCATAGAAAAACTAAATCATTAATTTGGAATAAGAGGTCATATTTTTATTTCTGAATAGTCGGTATTATAATTATGCTGAATTCATTAAAGATGAGCCGAAGTGTTTGTACTAAATATAGAGATTAATTGTAAAGGAAAACACAAAAGTAACATATAAATACAATTAAATACTAGTATGATTAATATTAACACGCATAAAATACTACTACATTCAATCAACACATAAAGTGTTGAAGTGAAGTATTTTCGATTAAAGGTTTTTTTAATAGAGGCGCGGCAGAATATCAACACATCCCTGTCCGTTACACAACGCGACTCACAGTTCACAAAACAATATCCAGCACGTGTTATTCCGCGCAATGGTCTGTGAAAATGAGAAGTAAATTAAATTTTACGCTTTCAAAGTTTTTACAATTGTAATATTTTTACATGCCTTGAATGTGAAGTTTGCTTTTCTTTTTTCAGCGGACATCCGGGTCTTCTTGCTTTACGTGGATTGGAATAACAAAAGAGGAAAATAAAATGTTCACTACAATTTTTCGCGTTCTTATGTCATTGTTTGAATGTATTTTCAGAGAGAATGATTAATATATTACAAAAATGTATTTCCTGCTCCTTTTCACGAATGTCTGCTGCATCCGACCTGGATTAAACACAATATAAAAGCGTCGTATTCTAGTTACATCATTTATTTGGGATATGTTAGCATTTGGAAAGGAGATAACTTAAATGAAACCTTGCCACCATTATTAATTTTAATTGGATTATGTTCTTTACAGTAATATAAGTGAGTAGGCGGAACACGGAGATTAATATCTACATTATTTATTTATCTGATAGATAACATTAACAAGTTAGAAAATCGATAGATTAATATGAGAGACGCAGGAGTGATTATACGGGGTTTTCCAGATTTCACATGCCTGGAATCGACTTGACTAAGGCAATGACATTTTTTTTTGTTTCAATATATAAATAAATACACCAAACAGTCACATACATGGTCCTGACCCCACATTAAGATCAATAAAGTTTTGTGTCGCAGGTATCAGAACTACGAGAGACTTGTAGGTCACTCAAACACCCAGACCCGAAAAAAATATTTGTATAATATTTCACAAATATTTCTCTTGGTGCGGGAATCGAACCCGCGGCCTCTCGTTTCACAGCCGGCGTCTAGCCAATGAAGAATGTTAACTAATTTTGATTATTAGCACTCCATATTCTCTGGCAAAAATAAAAAATACTAGTGAAAGAATTACTTCAATATGTCAATTAGTTTCCGATTTAGAAGTAAAACAAGTTGTAACCGTACGACCCGGGCTGCCGGTTACGGTGTGACGTCATAACACAACACGCTCACTGGCTCACTCAGTCCGCTCGTGGTCGCGCGCCCGTGCCGTTGAATTTATACCCACAGAGTACTATAATATTACGTTTATACCTTAAGACTTTTAACAAGGTCCAATCCAAATACTAGGAAATCATGTGTCGTGCCTAAATGCACAAACACAACTACCAATTCGCCAGAAAAGTTGTTTTTTATAGTTCCAAAGGACGTTAAAATGCGACAAAAATGGATAAAGGCTATGAAGAGGTTAGATTCATTTGGAGATAAAAGTACAGTTTATTGTTGCTGTCTCTTGGCGATCTGAAATAAGTTTCAAATAAAAATAAATGGCCTTACGTATTTTATTAGTAGAAAAAAACAAATAACTAAAAAAGGTTTAGTACATCTGTTCAAACATCTATATTTGCAATAAAAATGAGATTAAAATGGCCTTACGTATTTTGTAAGTAAAAAAATACAAATAAAAAAGGTTTAGTACATCTGTAACGTTCAACCCACTACATCTACTTATGTACCTATCCTACTTCCTACTAATATTATAAAAACGAAAGTTTGTGAGTGTGTGTGTTTGTTATCTTTCACAAAAACAACTACTGAAAGGATCTGGACGAAGTCTGGAATAACACATAGGCTACTTTTAATACTGGGAAAATGTACAGCTTCTGAGGGAAACTGGGGCGAAGCTGCTGGCGGAAGCTAGTTTGCAATAAATCAATATAGGTATGTATGTATTCATTTAAATTTACTAAGAAGAGCGTTACCTACCTATATTATACATACGTGCCTACCAATAGCTACAAAACTATAATACATACATATTTGTTGTCTTTAACTTACAAATTTAATGGTAGGTAGGTAGTTCTACTATTTGAGTTGCATTCTTCCATTACGACATTAGTTGGGTATTTTGTTTTGATAAAACGATTTAGAACAGATAAACTATTAAGCATAAGTAGTAGCACGGAAATTTCACTAACCGTTGCATTTTTATTCCTCGCATTTCGGCGGCAACGAAATCACTATTTGTTTGATAAGTAATGCGCAACCATTAATCCATCTATTTTAGGTAGATTATCCGATTGCCCTTTTTCGAATCCTTCATCCATTTTATTAATCGAATAATATTTACTATTATTAAACTATTAACTTAATACGCGAACGAAAACCAACAACAAAACACTGCGCAAGCTATTACAACTACTATAATCGCTGGCGATTTGATACGAAGCGAGTCGTGGCCCGTGCGGCGCGTTGTGAAATGACGTCACAAGCGATCACGTGACTGTAGCGGGACTCGATATTTTTCAAAACTTTGAATACCTATAAAATCAAAACTACTAGGTATTTTTGACTACAACAAAAACTAGTGTGTTTGTATACATAAAGGCTTTACTGAGACAACATTTCAAGCGATTTGGCATACCTAGTAACATTGTCCATTGCACCACGGAGGTTGTCACGGTTTTGCCAGTAGACATTACAAAATATTTTAACAGTCTGCATTTCTGAACCTTTCATAGCAATATTCATCTTTTAGACAACCTAGTTTCATTACACAGACACAATAAACTCTACTGGAAAAGTTTGGCAAATACACAATACGATTGCTTTATTCCAAAAATACGCTTTTGTTTTAATTTTTATGGTAGAGCTGGCCTTAATAATGACACGATCCGATACAACAAAAACATTTATAAAATTATCTTTAACAATACCAATTTGTTACGCTATAGCTATTTACTTTATGTGAAATTAACGACACGACCTATAAACCTGAACAAGAATCTAAGTATTTAGTATTTATCTGTCCTTTTTTTTGACATGTAGAAGGAAACGGCAAAGGGGATAGGGTATGGCGTAATTAAATGCGCGGCAATCGCACTGAACGAATGAAACGTGACAGCTAATGAGTTACTCACACCTCGGGTGTTTGATACATAATAATAAAAGCGAAAGGAAATCCCCTGCCAAATTGAGCCCGTCCTAAGAAACGGCCTGCATCCAACTACTTCCTGCAACCTTAATAAGATGATAATATTATATTAACCTCGGGGCTGGGCGTTCGACGCTTCGCTTGCAGCGACGTTAAATTATTATTATACCTCTTTAATTATATTTTTATACACAGGGTATATCAAGACTGCGACCGAAACGAAGCCATGTGGTATTATTAGTGACTTCAGACACAATGCAACAAAAATTTGTTTTTTTTTTTTATTTTTTACTGATCGTCGTATTTGAGTGATAAATACATAGTTTTCCTAAAAATCTAATGTACACCTTTTTATTTTTAAAGACGTAATGGTATGCAAGTGTTTAAATAACTACATAAATACATACATACATTAACTCACGCCTTTATTCCCGAAGGGGTAGGCAAAGGCGCCACTAGGACACCCACATTTCGCCTTGCATGTTCCATCCCACGATGTGAAAGGGGGCGAGCCTTTCGCCATATCGGGCACAAATTCCTGACTCCGGGCTGATAATGAATAGTAAATTACTATTTTCGCAAAAACTAAGTATTGACCATCCAAACACAATAATATTTAAAAAAATGTTGGACCACATTACTTGGGTAACAGAATCACCATTGAAGATAATAATGGCGTCAAGTAGCAAGTGAAAATATAGGAGACCCAAATACCTACTATCAACGAAGCGTAATGTACTTATTATGTAGGTACCGATAAAACACGTGAATGCTCAAGACAAGCCTAGCACTAAGTATTACGCATTATATATTAACAAAGTAATTAATGTACCATGTATTCTATTGACTAGCTAGACTAAGCCGTAATACGCAGTGGCAGGTATATGCCCATTAATAAAATTAATTTGTTTATGTAAAATGTGCGCAATGAGGTGAATGCATTAACAAGTGCCTGCATACACTCCTTTGTTGTTGAATCATAATACAATAGTAATGAAATTTGTTGTGGCATATTTTATTTACCTTCACCCGGTTCACCCAGTTTCAATTTGTTATCGACCTACCTTCGCGGCCCATTGTTTGTATGTAACAGAATATTATTTAGACGAAATTGGCGAGTTTAATCAGATGAATTACTTCAGTAGCTACTATAGTGGCTCAGTATTAAAACGAACCAGCGCGAAGCCAACAAAAAAAAAAGACAGAGAGTATTTCGAGCCAAAAACTGATTTCCCGTCGGTAAAAAGTTAAAATGACAATAATGTATGTAGAAAAATTTGCATGCTGGCAGTGTTTAATAAACATGTATTTATATTTTAAACAACAGTAATGAAACAATGGATTATCTATTTGCTTTTACTAGAATAGGTACGTTGGTGTTTGCCAAAATGTATTTGTAGTCTGTGTCGAGTATTATTTCAATTCATTCAGTTTCAGTGGATAAACACAACACTATTTAATAATATTTGGAAACATTACAATGAGTTTATATTTACATGGTATTTTGGTAATGCATATGAACTTTAACATGTTAATGTTAAAAACACATTTCGCTCCCGTATATATTTTTATATGAATCATAATTATAATATTATTATGTTCTCAATTTAGTACTTGTTGAAAATGTTGTACACATTCGTTTTCAAGGTTTTCCTTACATCACCAACTTAACCGAATTATGCGTTCCTTCTGCATTCTCATCATGCAAGCAACAAATTAATGTTCCTATAGAGATAGACTCTTCCACCAGGCAAAGACCAATATGTATATTGTATATGCATCCCAACAATACTAAGTTTAATTTCGCATTTAATATAATTGATCATACAAAATGGAAGAAAAAATATTTTTCTTTTCATATTCTTAACATTTTTGATACTCCAGAAACGTCAGTTGGATAGGTATTACGAGTATATGCTTAAGGTTTTGAGACAACACCAAGACTAATTTGTATTTAATTAAAGGCAACGAGCTACTGTGGAAAGATCATATTTTTATGTCTTTTTTTCTTTAATATGTGATAAATGTTATATTAACATTTAAGAATCAACACTTAAGACAATGGCGCCCGCACTAATCGCACACACAAAGGTAATCACCATAACTCTGTTTGATATAAATACAGTATCATGTAAGACGACATAGCCGCCGTTTTAGTGCCATAAATTGAGTTATCTGGTTTATTACAAGCGGAGACCAAGTGGTTATAAATCGTACGATGCCGCCATAAACATGCCGCTCTCTAGGCGACTGTCAATCGGACGCACTAGTAAAATGTGTCATAAATTTGTTGCAGGTATTTTCGCACGTATTTTCATACGAAATTGCGCACCATTTGTCATTTATCATTCACGTTGACAGTTTCCACATCTCGAAAAATTGACACCGTTACAAATGTACGCATATTGATGGTATTATTATATCTGAGTACCTACAATTCGCGATCACATCAATATTCATTATGATTGAATGTGTTGCAGGAAAATCGTTTTTTATGAATGTTTATTGATTTCTGGGACAGCAGAAGTACGTGAGAGTTAATGTAAGGTAAATAGATGATATATATATATATTTTATTCAGCGATACCAGCACGTAAGTAACATGTTGGAGTGCAAAGTATTTAAGTGGATGGTTCCCCGGGGCGAACAGTCGGCGCTCTGACCGCTCATTAGTCACTGCCGGTCCCACTGGGAGCACCTGATCAGAGCCGAACTTTACATAAAGCTATTTCCACCAAAAAATCATGAACAGCTTTATTCGCCTCTCCTGAGGGGCCTCGCTGGACTCCAACCGAATTAAAACTTGCGAAAGCAATTAAATTACGTTTCCATCCTTTCTGCTTTCACTGTAACGAAATGAAAATTACATACCTATTTAGCATATTTATGTTATTGTTATACAGGGCCTAAGGGTCCAGTTCGTTTTTGGATAAGTAATGAAACGGGTAAACGAAACAAAACACAATCAGCCAGCACACATCTCATTAATGCAGAATATATTATTATATGTAATTTTTTTTTTTCACCAATAGTTCATCCAGTACTTACGTTGACCTAATTCTTTCGGGGTTTTCTACTACAGTCCATTAAAGAGACAATTTTCATTGAATTTAGGCTCTTGTTTTTCAAGGTGAAAGTTGCTCACCAGATCCTATTCTAGATCATGGACTCAGCAGAAGATGGGAAAGGTATGTCCGAATTGCCCGCCTTCTAGACTTGTGCGCATATATTAGTACTGAATTTCCTTGACGCATATGTATTCATATTCATTCGGTAGCAGGTGGATGACGGCTGCTCAAGACCGGGGTGGTTGGCGCTTACTTGGGGAGGCCTACGTCCAGCAGTGGACGACGACATGCTGAGTATATATATTCATTCAAAACTAGATGACTCATGACAGTTATATTTCGATCGAGTGATCGCGGGTATCTTCAAGACAATTGTTGAAACAAAGTTGAAAGTTGGTCAGGATTACCTAAAGCAACGCTTTGCGCTCTTTGACGATGTGAACGTCTCACTAACTTGTTTGGTCGCCCCCGGTGTTATTAGCTCTCAGAGTAAGCACAATACGAATGCTACCGCCCTAGTTGGTCACTATTGATTAGGTTAGTACCTAAATTTTTAAAACAATATCATATTTATGTTCTACCAGGACAATATTCAGATAAACAAGGATGAAAATATTTCGTAGAGGAAACATAAAAAGCCTCAAATGAATACGAGTATATACACTAATAATTACCCCGAGTGACTGTCTCTAAGTCAAACTCAAAATGAACTCTTGAATGTAATCATTCCTACTTTTATATCGATAAATTATTTTTAGTAATTTACAAACACTTAAGTTTCATTACCATCATCATCCATCAGCCAAAGGAAATCCACTGCTGAACATAGGCTTCCCCCAATGATGAAATAAAGTAATATACAATGTAAATATAATGTAAATCTATAGAATATTAATAATATAATACAAGTTTATGTCATGTAAATTTATTTTTAATATATAATATTGTTTGGTCATTCTTTAACTAGTATTATCTTGCTTAGTGCTACGGTATGTTTTCCTGCTTAATGTTAGCTATTTCCCACGGACTGTAGCATTCTCGACAGTAAAGCTTTTGGCTCAAACCTCGACTCTCTGTGACGTCATCAAGCCCACGCTTGGTTGTAATATACCCTAAAACAAACATTGGTAATCTAAATATAACTACTTATTAAATATTAAAGCCTAAAACAGTAGAAGATCCACTATCTATTTTGCGTGCGTCATAAAGAGAGTATTTCAATAACATAAGAATATAAGTTATTATATGCTAATATTTAATTTCTTCCCGCCTTTTATCGTTATAATAAGTGATTTGATTTATTAACAATGTTAATATTCTTTATGACTAAAGTTTATATGAGATTGGCATATGAAAGATCTGGAAAAAATATGTTTAAAAAAAATCCACAAACCTTTTCATTTCCTTAAACGCCGTGAATTAAAATAAGCGGCATCGACAAAAGGAGAATAACAGATTATGATACAAACATGTTTTCTTAATAAATAAGAATGGAGCTCAAAAATATTTATATAGAAGTACAACATAATGCCATACCCATAAATTCAGATATTGACGTCCTATTTTTTTCACCGCTATACAGATTTTTATCAAAATACTCAACTCTTTATATTATAAGGCGCAAAAATTTAAAGATAAGAGACACAAAGAGATCTTACAAATACGCTTAATCCTACTTTGAGTAAATTCTCCATACACTACGATAAAACCCTAGTCTCTTTGTATAAAACCCATTTCATTCTATATTTTCTTGGAAAATTCAACCCACTTAGCCACCTGCTGGTGGACGATAAATCTTTTATTAAAGTAAAATGAAGAACATATTGGAAAAGTCGAATAACGTAGAGATATTTTGCTCGTTATAACGTGGCAATGGCGATGCGAAACCACGAGTATTATTTAATAAAAATAAAATTACATTATTTCTTTGGTTCCTAAATAAATTTTATTTTATTTTTTTATTATTTATTTTAATAACGTAATTAAAATGAATAAATATTAAATGGTGTGTGTATGGGTGGGCACGTGTACACGTTACTCAGTACAGTGTGCACACTCAGTAGGTAGGAACTCTTGGTACGCGCTAGGATGCCCATTTCATAAACCGCCGTCGGATCGTTCCCGTTAGCGTGTGAGAAAAGCTTTAAATTTCAGCAGGCCGACATCCGATGTCGGTGAATTTCTTTTGTGTCTTGACAGTTTATTACGAGAACAAAAGGATGACGTTGTTTGAACAGACCCGCTTTAGATTTTACTACGCTGATTACACATTACTCAAGATCCACTCCATTGTGTCGAAGATCTGTATTTCTCTTCAATTTCAAACTGAAATTACATTGACTGTAATTTACCCGAAAGCGAATAATCTCCAGCGCCCAGCCCCTGATAAAGTGTAGGTAACGGCCTATAAATAGAATTTGGTGAGAACGCAATTATAACGCTCTATAAAAAATGAGGGCATTATTATTCGTCATTGAAGCCAATTTAATATCTGCCATATGAAAGCAATTATAACTATTCCATATTAATAATGAGTTTTGCTATAGGTGAACATAAATGTGATATTCCCAAAGGAACAGCTTACCTAGAAGGTTGAAAACGTCCTCGAATCGACTTGGCAATTTCACTTGTAGGTTTAAAGAGATTACACGGCATATTACCCTTAAAATAAATATGTAATTAAGAAACCCACCTTATAGCGCAGCAATAAATATAGTCTTCAATTTATCCAAGATATGAATAATGAATGAAGAAATTGTGACGCGGGCTTCCGTGGCAGGTCTTGTAAGTGAACAAGTCACACACACATGTGTTATCTGTAATATTAACCTAGAAGGTCGGTATTTGTCACTATTCGCATACATGAGGGCGTGTATGAGTATATGAGTGTATGAGCGCGACAGGACGGCGGAGCGGGCGCTTCGTGTCCTAATTCAAGAGGTGCTCGTTAATTATTTACTTACATACATCCCAGGGCAACCTTCGCAGGACGGGATGGCGGGTGAAATCGTTGTATTTGCTTGTACATTTTGAAATCCCAGGCACATTGCGCCTTACATTACATGTCTGTGTACAGATGACTTTCATTTTGCATAATTATCGCAAATTAATGTTTGCGGGGAGCCTAGCTTGTTTTCTTGTTTGTGTATCATGTAGATTTTTCGTTATAACAATGTTTCTTAGGGATTTTCGGTATAGGAAAGCACTGAAAACGTGTAACATTATATGCTCTTTTTTGGTTTATGATAAAAATGTTACATACCAATTAGGTCTTCATGGATAGACCATTCAGTATTCTATATTCTATTCTATATCAGCCCATATACGTCCCACTGCAGGGCACGGGCCTACTCTACAATCGAGAGAATCGATTGAGAGTGGTTAGGCCATATAGTCCACGCTGGCCTAGTGCGGGTTGGCGGACTTACATACCGTAGAAATTCTTTAAAATCGCTACGGTATGCAGGTTTCCTCACGATGTTTTCCTTCACCGTTAAAGTGCGTGGTGATTGACTATCAATACACACATAACTCCGAAAAGTCAGAGGTGTGCCCTGGGATTTGAACCCGCGACCACCGTGAACATGTAGGCAGCCACGTCTGGTCCGTTACCAACAGTATAATTTAGAAAGTATAATTGAAGAAATATAATACATTGTTTTATATTCTTTAGTTATATATTCAACAAATCGCATCGAAATCACATCTTTAGCCGGTAGAGTAAATATAAGCAACAATTTATTTTTCGGCAAAAAAAACCGTCGAGACCCACATGCTGGTGATGTTTCAGTCTAGAACGATGAGCGATGTATGGAAACAATGGATATGCTCACAGAAAAGCGTGTAGGCGGCGTGGTATCCTGTGCGAGGAGACGATATCCGCGCAATACAATTCTTATATCTTAAGGTGCATAATACCAAAAAAAAATTAACCAATACAGCGATGAAATCCATACGATGGCCATCATCGTTCCCATTAGCACAACGTCGCGTGCTGAGCGAGAAGCGCCCAGTAATAGCCTTAAACATTCTGTGCGTTTCTGTGACAGATGGTCTTGGTCGTCGGGGAATAGCTAATGTCTAGGTTCGAGAATCATATACCTAATAACCGCTATTAGAGGCTTCAGCCTACAAAGAACCCCAAAAGCGTTGTAATGGCGGTGAAAGGAAACTGCTTCCAAATGATAACTCAAACTATAGTACATCATGTGAGTATATCTTGTAACTACTAATTACAGTGCAACTAAATTTAATGAACCTCAATATAACGAATTCCCTGATTTAACGAATCTTTCTAGAACTTCCTTTAAGAGCTAAAATAAAATATACCTTTTAAATTACGAATACATTATACTCTTTATAACGAGTATAAATACATGTTGGTTCGGACACATGAAAAACTTTGGAATTCACTCATTGTTGTTTGATATTAAGTAATATAAATACTACTATTTGTAATTCTTGTTAGTTTTAAACTTGCAATGGCTAACACCCGTATTCTAAGACGTGTCCTCCAATCTTCCTCAACCTTATTTTAGTCGAGGTGACTTTACAAATGAATTGGAGGGACCCTCGAAAATGGTATGCTTAGTTAAAAATATACCTTTACTAAAGGTTCCTCGAGTGAGGTTGAGTCAAGGAAAAACGTCATTAATTACGTCATTGATGTATAGATAAAGTAGAGATTTAACAAAAAACCTTTGAAAATAGTCTATGATCACTTGAAAAGTGACAGTCAAATGTCATGTCAGAGTGTTTACATAGAATAATTTATAATTATTGAACTCAAAATCTTCGGGATTGTGACTGGAAGACAAATATTTAGTGAGTCGGAGAAAAAAACGCATGCAGACAGGAGGAGGGTCATACCATCCAACCCGGAAATTTCGAAGGATATTCTTATGGATGAATCGTCGTTCGGGATATTCGTACGGAGTATCGTACAAGTATTACAGGAACTGTTGGAAACCTTTAATAACTTGTTTAAAATAATAAACACTGTTTCCAAACCACAAATCTTTTATTAAATGAAATAAAGAGTAATGTTTGTATCATTCACTAGGAAAACGTGTAAATCGTGTAGAGGCACCCACCTCAAAAAATTGTTGGCATATTTAGGTATTTAAGAATTTTAAAAGGTAAACTTTATTTCTCTCTTTTAAATTACAATTTTAAAGTAGGATTATTTCTTTTATTTCTTCCTCAAGGTAGGTCGCGACGTACCTTGAGTTTGACAGTTGATTCCTTTCCTCGAGACAGGAAAATTTTTGAGTGACGTTGAGTAGAGGAGATTTTTTTCTACTAAGAATACGGATTTCCTCTAGTAACGTCAAGTGGAGTCGAGAAAACGTCTTAGAATATGGGTGTAAGAAACGAAAAACAAGTTTTGTTGCTATAATTTAGTCCAATCTAACCTCAATATAACGAACCTCATTGTAACAAATTTCTTGGTATAACGAATATTTTCTAAGTCACTTCACTTTCGTTATATTTAGGGTTGTACTTTATTATGATTTTAGACGTTCGAATGACCTCTATTCGTAAAAACAGGAGCCAATGTTTGTAATCCTAAGGCAAAATTCATACATAAATACTCGCCGACTCCATGTAATTTTAGTATAACACGATATAGAAGAGCCAAGATCAAGTTAGCAGTGCAGTAAATGTCGAGATACTATAGCATATTAGCATACTCGTTCCAAAATTTTACAAACAAACTGCAAGAGAACCAAGTATGCGACGTGTTCGTAGTTTATTTACTTAATATATTTCCCAGTTGGGGTAGAACACGCTACGCATTAAATAGCAGGTAGCCAAACAGTGTGGCAGAGCAAAGTGCCAAATCGTCAAGATCCAAGGCACGTATGGCTTGAAAGTCGGGAGTCGAGAGCACGTTACCTCCAAGCAGACGTCAGAAGATTCAAATAACACTTCCAACTGATAGCATCGTTAAGCTGTAACGTGTTTGTGAACACCCTGTTTGTACTTAGTTTATGTTTAGTTTCATTGCACCTTACAGCTTTTGTTGCCAAGCTGCGGTTTGACGGGACCATAATATAAAATATTTTCGTCGTAAACTCGACATGGAAATAAAAGACTTTTTAAGGCATTATCATGTCATTAGTTTTGTACAGTAAATTCATATGAATTTTCAGTCAATGATATTCAGTTAGCGATGATATTGTATAACGCTTGCTACTTATCTACAGAGTAGGAGTTATAAAATCACTGAGCGCGATTTAATTTAGCCTATGTGAAAGAAAATGTAACCTCCACATGTACACTTATTTTATATATTTTTAAACATATAAGTTTTTTAATATTTCTTGCCTGCCGCAAACAGGTAAGAAATATTAAAAACTTATAGAAGAAATATTCGACATACTCCCTGCAATTAAGAAAGACAGTTTCCCTTTTAACGTTGTAAGATTTTTTTCCCATAATGATCGATAATTCTAGACTCCTGTCACTTATTACTGAAACATTGGCTTTTACATTAATACTTTTAAGCCAACATTTCGCGGTGAGCTCTTGTTTTGGAAGTTCAAAGAAACGTTTACATGTCGCCCATTGTAATTTCGATGCTTTACAAGGTAAGTACGTGCGCCAAATAATAGGACACATTTAATATGAAGAACTTTATAAGGAATGCCTTTGCAAGTTTTTATGAATTTGCCGTTTTGTATTATGAATAAAGCAAATATGGTGTTAATATTATTTTGTCAATTAATAAGAATAATTTAAATTAACAAAAACTTACATACGATTATTATTGTTGTTGGGCTCACTGGTCTTACAGCCTAATGTTAAGCCCCCGGGGAAGAAATTAAAAAACCGGGTGATTACCAAAGTTCCATAACCAAACATACATACCAAACAACATACCAAATCAAAGCCCCTCTCTCTTCAGGACATCTGGAATACCAACAGATTCCTGAGGGTTGTGTCTGAAATGGCACATGGGGCACCCAAAGTTACCGAAATCGCTCCCGCATGGTGCACCTGAGCAGCCAATCCCCGTACATATGTATCAAGAACTCTAAATATCTCTCAGTTGCGATACTGCAACGGAAAGAAACTGTACGTTTTTCATACATTACAGTAACAGGCACTGCCTAAATCTAGATACCAAAGCTTCAGGTGACATTAGATCACCCCACACTGCCGTCCATCTCGTGGCCACCCAAATTAAAAGGGGGTAGGACAGCTCCCTGTCTATTTTATACTCCCCAATCCGTATGTGTAAATGTGAAAAATAAATAGCATTTAATCAAACCCCGAGCTCCGCAGTATTAGACAGATATAAAACGAGTGCAGCCTCGCTTTAACAAGTACATATATTTTCAATTCCATTTAACGATAGAACTTTTTCGTGGTGTAGTATAAAATACCAAATCATGTTCTGAAATGTACCCAAAAAACTATCACTGGACACCAGATACGGTAAGGAATGGACCCAAATCATCTTTCTGCAGGCTGTATGCTCAATAATTGTGTTTCATCAACTCCCAAAAAATGTGCAGCAAAGCCAAGCAGAAGGGGAAAATCTTAGCATGAGAGACTCCATAATGGATTTGATCACATAATTGTCATACACAAGAAGTCGTAAATTACAATATCAACGATGTTAACAGATAGTGTCGGACTCATAACAACAAGGGATAACTAACGAGTGCTGTCATTCTCACACAGCGCGGGCCGAATTGTGTGGGCCCGCCGCCGCCGCGCCGCCCGCGCTGCCCAGAGAGAATTAATGAGCGCTGCCTGTGCCACTCGCCACCACGCCGCACCGCACCCACTGCCAGTTGCCACTACACTGCAACGAAATTCGACAACGCTACTTAATAATATTAGAAATTGGGTCAGGGCCTAACGCTCTGTAAATATCGGCTTACGTGAAATATAGCAGCAGTTAAGCAAATATATTAATACAAATTCGCCTCCGCTTATAAATTTTCGTGTACAGCTGTCTGTAATTTTATGACTTTCGATACCCATCCTACCGGACCAAAACTAATTAAATTGTTATACTTATCCACACTGATATTGATATAATATCACAGGATATAAACATAAAACTAGATTTCCTTTAATCAAAAGCGTAGATGTTGAGAGCAACATTACGGAATTAAAAAGCAGAGTATAAAAACAAAATGGTTTTAGCTGAGAGTAAGTTCAGCAGTCACATAAATAAGTAACGTATTTCATTCCTCGCCTCTCGATGGTATGGAGGAAATGCTACGTTTGTATATAACATAAAATGTTGGATTAAATAATCCATGAAAATGCTGTTCTATGATTATGGTTGATCAACTTACTAAAACATAACAAGGAATTTAATAGAGACGTTCATTCTGCAAGTGCATTTTCTTCAAACTTCCAATATGCAACCTTGTTATGTTTACGAAGACTTCCACGCCGAATATTCATGTAAAATGTATGTCTTCATGTAACACAATGTTCTATGAATCTCATATCTTTATTGCAAGTCTAAACTCTAAAGTTTAGATATCTATGAATCTTTTCTGTATTTTTGATGGCAATGAATAATTCTAGACCTTATTTATATGTCAAGAAATACTCAGACATCGGGTTTTGCTTTTGCTTATGAAAATTATTTTTTTCGTCTAATGCCTTGGATTGGCGCACTTTTAAAAATCGAGATAAGGGATACCCTATCTGTCATTATTGGATACTAATAGGGCTACACGAGAACGCGCGCGGCGGGAAGGACGCGTAGCGAGAAACTATCGTAGCATCCTCCTGATCGTGTAATCTTGAGACGGACGTCATTATTATAGTGCTGCCGTAGACGCTGGTGCCTCTTCCAATGCTTTGACCGATATACCGAAGTAGATTGCACAGCAGCACCGTGGAAAAGCGGTTATCACCTCATCGTTTCGAGTCCCCGATGCAGTTTGAAACGCACCGAAAATCACCGATGCATAGTTTTTGGTTGTTATTCCGATGTACAAATTTGACGGGGATTAAACCTAGTAGAGCTTAGAGCAAGTAATTGTTCCTTTACATACTCGCGACAACAAAAATAATCAGTTACCATGTGTCTAGAATCTCGGAATTTTGTAATCGATTTACGCAACGAGCAGTGGATAACTAAATAAACCGTTGTAATGTCGTAGTTTGCTCTAGTTATCACACTATTTTGCAAGCATAAATATGTGAGGGAAACTCGTGTAACCACACGCCCAGCCGTATGTGCCGCGACGGCAGAAAGTGTTCCAGGCACCGTCATGATATAAAGCATTTATATGCAATGAGGCCTGTGTTGGTAAGTAATATACGTGGTACCCAAAAGAACGGGGGTTCACCGTAGTCAAGCAGCGAAACGTTTAATCCCTTGTCATCTGTAAAACGGCAAGAATTTGATATCATAGCATCCTATCAGAACCGCGTAGTCTTACGACCCCAGCTTAGTCATGTAATAATCGTCTTTAGGAAAGGTGACTCCCCTGGGCACACGAATTGAGATCCTTCATACCCACGACAATAAAGCGCAATAATATTCCTATTCAGAAATCTGAGTTATGAATAGATAAGCTGAGTATTATATCATAGAAAATCGTAACTAAGTAAGTTGATCGTTGTAAATAATTTACAATCAAAAATGTAAATATATTTGTATTGCAGATCACAATCATTTGTTTAATTTAATCGAAACAGTGCAAGAACGGACAGTCGATTATGAGTGCTCAAGTTAACAAGCATAAAAACTACGGCGATCTACAAAATGAGTTTCCCGGTAGATGAGAGAATAAAATTGAACGTTCCAGTGACAATATCATCTCAACGAAGGGCACCTATAAGATTCAAATAAGAAGTGCTCATATTTTTTGCAAAAGCCGTCGTCTATCGAACACGTCCGCGGAGGCGAGATATCACTCAAATTGTTTCCAATATCTTTTACGAGCACTTGACAGTTGAGTGAAAAATTACCAAGTGTTCCACGCGACATTGTTTTTCACTTACTTTATTATTTACACTTTAATATCATAATTTATTCCGTAGTTTAACCTACTTTCTACAGTATAAGGGCGCTAAGCAATTGACTCATCTTGAGAAGTGATCACCGCCACTCGTGAACACCCGTAACATTTGGGGAAATCATATCCTTTGGGACCAAATGGGATGGGTATGAAACAAGAAGGGTCCTTTTTTATTTAAACCGTATAATCTCACTGACCGAATATCTGGGTAGCTCGAAGTATATTTTATAAGAGACTGACTGAGAACCAATTGACCTGGTCAATTGGTTCCATATGTAAAAACTGATAAAGATTAGAACTAGTAATGACAACTTTGAAACTATATGAATCCAAAACAAATCACCATACCATAAAGTACCTCCATGATTTCAAGCAGGCGCCACAAAGGTTTGGACTCCGTAATGTTGGCTTGAGAGGCGAGGTTTAAGCATTCCCTCACTCCATTCATCGACCCGGATTGCAGTCGGCGCTTACAACTCCCGATGCCGAGCAAAGTTACATTACTCGAGAGCCACTCCATCTGATCTCTAATTTAGTTTCATCTTGAAAACGTTTTACTTATGAAATCCATGGTCGTACCTGATTGAACAAAATAGTAGATAGCTGTGATTACCTAATCCTAAATTTAGTCAGCGGCATGGTAAAGCGACAAATAACTGAATTAGCCTTTCTGTGGATCATTTTATTGTTATTTACAGTACAAATCGTATAGAAAACCGAGTAAAACAAATGTGTGAGATATTTGAAACTCTTTAAATGACACGTTTAGTCGCAAACATCTAAAGCCCCATCATAACTCGGAGAGCACGTTAAGCCGTCGATCCCAGTTTTAGCCATTTAGGAATTAACACTATTTAAGCTGCGTCAGGAGAAATATGGCTGACTTAAAAATGATGACTGCTCTCGAATAAAATACGTCTGTCCGGTGAACCAGAAAGGCCTAACACGATGGCGACTTGTTGTATATTGTAACACAAAACTTATGTATTTCCAATAGTAAATAGAAATAAATAAATAAATACACCCAACAGTCACATACATAGTCCTGACCCCACATTAAGATCAATTAAGTCTTGTGTCGCAGGTATAAGAACTACGAGAGATTTTTCGGCCTCACAAACACCCGGACCCGAAAGATAATATATTTGTGGTCCGCACAAACATTTCTCTTGGTGCGGCGATCGAACCCGTGGCCGTTTCACAGCCGGCGCCTAACCAACTGCGCCACGGAGGCCGTCAAAATACATAAATAAACCTTATTTTATTAGTAAATACCCTGAAACATCTAAATTCTAAACAATGCAGTATTTTCACCCCCAACATTTATGCAAAAATGCTTGCTAAATTGTCTAACGCTGAGACAGGAAGTGTTGGAAAGACAAAGACATCGAGCGGGAATACCTTGAGTGTGGATCGCGCGAGATTGGACTCCAAGTAATGCTGTTGACGGAACGCTCCTTGTAGAATGCGAGCTATGCCGTATGCGTTCCAATAAACATTATATCGCCACGCCGATAATCGCATTGTGTTTGCTAATACAATGTGATCATTGCGCACATTGTTTCGCGACTATCATCCTCAGACCTCAGAAGATAATGCCATATTCGATATGGTTGTAATGTTTTGCTTAAGTTAAATACTGTTCATTGTTTATAATGAATCCAACATAAACACAATGTTAAAAATGTGCGATAATATTGAAGTTATTGTATTTTTCTCATACTTCCGTAATAGTATTTACATAGGGAAAAACTATGAGAATTTAATTTAAGAATTTTCAGACTCGATGTGCAAACAATTGACAACGATTACAATAATTTAATAATTATATTTTATCAAAAACCAATAGTTTTAATTTCCCTACGATTTATGGATGTGAGATTTAAACTTACTCACTTATTTTACATAATAAGGAATGTAAAACTCAATTCTAAAGGCTTATTCCCGTTTTATTACCGTCACATGAGTAAAGCCATATCCCAAACCCCAAGGGAAAGCAAAATTTACATGTTAACTGAAAATTTGTAAAATCTTAATCCGGACCTCAGGTGATAGACAATAGAAACATTTCATGAGTAATTGTGTAGCTCATCCATTTACGAGGTAATGTCGTACAGTCAGTAAAAAGGTTTTTACTTTTTATATAATTGCCACATAAGTGAATAAATGAAACTCGTTTTCTTTTTAATTTTTGCAGCTGCGCCGCATTGGCGAACAGTTATTGTCACATTTTCCACCTTCACATAAGCACAGCCATTTGGTACGATTTTCGTGCACCCAAACTTAATTGTAAATAAGGTAGCTGGGGCACACCGCTAATAGCCTTCGCTACTCTCCTCGACGCCGCTGAAGTAATGCACGCGTGTTACTCAGACTTAGACTCTATTGTCGCCTTTAAACTTGCATGAATTTTTTGCGCCCGTAACACAATGTAGTCAATTTGCTCAGACTCTACAGAAACTTTTCTCGATTCTGTCACAAAGTTGTGATTGCCTTGTTTTCTGCGTCGGCCGCGGCGAGATGACGAATAAAACTTCACAGAATTTACCAAAAGTAAAATAAATATAAATCTTGAATATTTGTGGACTACGCTACCTGTGGCAGTTATACTTGTGTAATATCATGGTAATTGATGACGGCATATTTGCGCGGAAATAAATTATTTTGCCTCATGCATATAATATACAAATGGCAAATAACCGGAGACAGCACACATTAAAAGGTATTTTCGCATTCCTTTTGTTGAAATTGTATCGCAGGTAATTTTCATATAAGCGCAGTAATGCGCCGGTAATGGTCCATAACAGAAAGCTCGCGATATATGGGGACCCACCCGCTCCCACCCGCCGCGCCGCGCCGCCGTGTGCCCCGCTCATACGACCCCATACACACGAGGCCGAAACAAAATGTTCAAACTATACACGATTTATTACTAGATATTCACCAACCCATTTGGTCTGGAATATGGCAAAATATTGAACAAACTATCGCCGAGTTGCCATTCGCAATTTCAAATAAAACAAAAGGCAAATCGTAAAATAATATGTCCATGCATATTGTGATGTTTCATTTTTTATTGTTTTGTGAAGGCCCACATCACTTTCAGACGTATGAAGGGTGATTTATTGTTGAAACATTACTGTATTCACACTATATTACTTCTATAACGACACTGTTGTGTTATTTCGATTTCGTGTGAAGAGCTTTACGTAGATAAAAGTTTCTAACAAATATGCCTTCTTCTCCTATAATCATAAAATGTAGGTTTGAATGTTATTATATTATGTACCTATAATATTTACACTTTTTCAACCGACTTCTATTAAATTGAACCATTCAAACATCACATTTGATATTTTTAATAGGTACGTTGGTAATGAAACATAGTTCAACCTTCATAGTCCAAAAAATAATACTCTTTACTTTTTATTTTTCACTTAGAAATGACATTCTACAAATAAAGTTGTAGTTTTAAAAGGATCTCGTTTTAAAACAGATATTCAATTTTTTTACGCATTCATCAACCCCATTTAAAACAATAGAGGTACATAACACGGTAACACGTTACAATAGAAATGTATGCCTAGAATTTTAGTGACAGACGAGATACAACACCAGAATTACACCACAAAGTCAAGGACACAGTTCTCACCTTTCCGTGCGGTACCCTAAAACAAATTAAATCTTGTTGCGAAACGCGGCCAAAATATGCTTGAAAAATGTCTCGAAGGCATTTCTTCGAAATAATTAGAATGATGAAAAATATTAAAACTCGGCACGATTGTGAAAAAAATACAGTAAATAGCTTTTTAAAAGTTATATTACTTCCAATTGAATTACAGAAACCTGAGGCTCAGATAAAAATAAAATGCCGTATTATAATTGTCCAAATTGTTTTCCAGAGATGTAATAAAAATCTCCCGTAGGTACAGTATGTAAGACGGATTTTTCTGATACTAGTTCAAAATCTGCATGAAGCAACAACCATTGCTTCACAGGAAATTGACAGCTTCGCTGTCGCGTTTCGTTCGGTCATTTTTCCCTCCCGCTTCCCTCCTGATTTCAATGGCCGACAACTCATCCAAGATCCAAGCGTTGTAGATGACCATGGGTGTTAGTGACCACTTACCATCAGGTGACCTGTTTGCTCCTTTGCCGGACCTATGCAATAAAACAAATGCCGACTTATGATGTACTAGGTACAGAGTCCGAAATATTGCCACTAAAACATACATGCTAATATAATGGTCACGAATATATTTACGCCGCTCGAGTTCCATAAATAACCCCGGAGACAAGAGCCGAACATTAAATCGTTATCAAACGTAACTAAAGATATCATCCAAATCGGTAAGTAGCCAACAATACATAACCAAGTCGAAAGAAGCTCAAATATGGACGACGTGTCGAGACAATGAAACCCAAACGTGGACAAACCATAATCCTATTTGGTGTGCAAGGCTTGCCTCGGGATTCGCTGCCGGCGCGCCAGCGTGCCAACTTGCTTGCGGCTGCCAGTAAACAATAACTCTACCTCTTGCTTACATCACAACCGCGAAAATTAAACTGAATTAATCTACAATTTCTTCGTATTATCAGGATTTGTACCCTAAGCTTTTGTATAAAACCGAAACACCTAGTAACTGCACGTAGAAACGTCGCAAACGATTATGAATTGCGAACCACATTATTTTTTAATACGTACTACGTAGGTAATTTAGCTGGTACCTGTCTAATAAAATTTATGAAAATGTCCTATTGAACGTGCCACGCACTTTGAGAAATGGATTTTGTTCATTTATCAATGTCATGATTCTGTTTTTCACTAAGAAGTAGATTGTTCGTACAAGTAAAATATTATGTTTGTATTATTTTATCTCGACTGATAAATGTTCGGATCAAAACTGGAGTGTTCATTGCCTATTCACAAATAAGGTGCTATTTACTTGCTACTAATAATATGCTGTGCCTACTCACACTAGAAACTCTACGAACAAGTTAAAACTGAAATTGAACTAGTAAAACCGGGGTTAACACAAAGACTAATTAAAAATATTTTTAAAACGAGCAAGGTATAAAATTAATTAACGAATTTCACGCTTGTTAAAGTATACGTTAGTGGGAGTTCTTTACCAGTCACTTGTTTAAGAGCGACCCAGTAAACCTCTTCGTGAAAATAAACCGTGAGCAAAGAAAAATGTACACTAAAGTTGTTCAAATCATAAATTTACAGTGAGAAGCATACTGCCAATATCACTCTTGTGAATATTGTATGTTTAAGACATCTTGTTTCTTCGCAAGATATGGAATAAAGCTATATTACTGATTTAAAATTATTTTGTGAAAAGCTTATATTCCCCAAACCAGGTATAGAAATACTTCAAAAAGGTGACTAGGTGTAAGGTGTTACCAAAAATCAAATCAATTTTATTTCAACCTTTCTTTTGTTTATTATTTCACAATAACAACAATTACTACACCTAGAAAGAGGCTATTTTTAGTTTAACACATAAGGGAGCGTGTAAAACTTATGGCTAAATTTTTAAAACTTTTGTGTACTAAAATACATTGAAACAAAAGTAATAACAAACTTAAAAATATATTAAGTCACGCGGAAAACTCCCAAAATTACAGCTATTATCCACTTTAAAAGTAAATAGGTACACAACGATTTGTATTGTGTCATTTTAGCAAACAGTTCCTTTATGTGCGGAGTATGCACAGAAATATGAACAAGAGCCGTTGGGAAATAAGCTGAATAATGTCGGTCCGCCCGCGTTGTGGCCAGTTTCTGCACAATCTACACAGGTACAAGTTTCCACAATATTACATGCCTAGGATTTTATATAATTTTTCTTCATAAACTGTACAGAATATGACAATATGTATACACTAGAACCCATTGGACATAGCAGCCTGCTGGAACAAGGAATGCAACTTGACATATACATTACTTTGTAGTTTGTACCCAAAAAATCAATCTTCACAATTATTTCAAATCCGTTGATCCATTACGTGATTGAAGATTATATTGGTATGACGAATGCACACATAACTGTATTTTAAATATTATTATAAGTAGTAATATCGAATTATTATTCAGAAAAGGTCCCCGATGAATTTGATTAGAAACTCTTGAAAGATTCGAAGTTGGATTAAAATTAGATGTTGACTACGACCAACAACTGAATTTAATACAGTCATGTATTTTATCTACAAAAAAATTGTTATACAATATTTCTTACACTCTTAAACAGCTATCATTATGTAATTCTCATTCAATTTATCACTGTATAATGTGTTTTGTGTTAACTTACGTACCAAGTTTCTTTTACCGTCAAAATGCGTCTTAAAGTTCCAAATAGAACAGCTGCTGCGTACAGGAGGTCCCATTAATGTTTACAGTCTGTAAATACAAATTGATCCGTTCCGTAGTTCAAAAAAGCCCGCTCACTGTACCGGGGAATCGTACGATTTTGACGTTTTTGTGAACATTTCATTTGTATTTTATCGCTATTCCGTCTGTTTCATTTTATACTTATTGGATTTTACTTTTTTATGAGCAATAATACATTTCCTGTTAGGGTCTCTGAATACTTTATCACTGACAATTAAATGGATTTTTCGCATGCGTAAAAACGTAAGTAAAATTCTAATCATGTCACGTTAACACGTTTTTATTAACATTTTATTTACGAACGGTAACTGCTATGTATTTTTATTAAATACATAAACTGTAGCGGATGATTACGCTAATTTAGTTACCAGCAATTTTTATTGAAGAAGATGGATAAAAATAAGTAATTTGTTTTTTTACAAATACATATATATAATCAGTCACGTACCATCACCAGGGTGTTTGTGAGACCGAAAAGTCTCTCGTAGTTCCTGATACCCACGACAAGACTCGATCTTAGTAAGGGGTCAGGACTATGTATGTGACTGTTAGGTGTATTAATTAATTAAGCATGTAAATATTAAAGCCTTGAGGGTTCAATTTAAACTTGTATGTATTTTTAATATATAATATAATAGGGCATATTTAAATGTACGTCTAAGATTGGCTTAAGATTGAGAGAGACTTAAGCACATTGACCCATGATGAACCGCTTATATATTTCATCCATTTTTCCATGAAACAAGGATAAATGTTGGATTGTTGCTAAAATATTATTTCTTAATTAAAATCAAACTGGGAATTGGGATAAAACAATATCGAAACAATATTGTGTACCTACTAACCTCATATCTAAATATGGCGAATTATAGACATCCCATGTAACGACGAATATTCAGTAATCAATTCCCATCCAATATAAATGATTAAAATAAAGGGCATTCGAAGAACAAGCAATTTTCAACACCCTCGGCCACATACTTGGATATGAATACACGGCCATACCTACACAATACACACAAGTAGTGTGAATAGAATAGTTTCAGGAGCATTCTCTATCCGCACTGGGGCTGTCGGGAAAATTCCATTTCAAATTGTTTTCAATATGTTTTATCGGAATGTGATAGTGAGCTACGACTTGATACTGGGAATTTCTCATATTACCTATCCAACCTGTCCAATAATAACGTTATCTCTCAAATTATTTATTTTGTGAAAATCGCAGATAGCATTTTTGAGACCTTTTATTTAGGTATTTCATTTTTCAGTTTAAAACACACACATATACATATGTCTGGAGTATTAAAACTTCATGGTATAATATGTTAGTGAATATATTGCATACTATCCCTTTTTACTGTAAGTACCTAATTAAGACCGGGTAATCGAAATTCAAATACTATACATCATCATCCTGTGTCACAAGTCGACTGCTGAAAATAGGAATATACCGAGGATTTTCCGGGCACCCTTTAAAAAACGGCTTGCATCGAGCCATCCTACGACCTTCATTAGATCTCCGACCACCCTATTTGTGGTCCACCACATTTTAATCACAATCTTTAATTTTTGGTGTGTTTACATAAAAGATCCCGCTAGGAATTTGACAAAAATTTGACAAAATGATTTAGATCGAACACTGGTGAAATAATTCTATTTTTTTGATAAGCTGTTTCATCAAAACGAGGGCAAAACGTTAATATATTAATTATCTTTAACCTTTCTGTATTTTTCCTGTAGAAAAGTACAACAATTATTTCAACTGTAATAGTTGTGAACTTGCAAGTTACTTTTGATTAGGAAACTTACAAAAATATAATTTTACAAAATTTGTATTATAATTTAATTATAATCCAGACTAAAACATAAAAAAAATGCAATCATATCCATTATGAATATACTCTATCATATTAATGAGCAAAAGTACGGATTAATCAATTGAGTAGGTACTAAAACGGGAAAAAAATAATTACATAGACTCAAACCCGGTTCCTTTATTTCAATATAGGAAACAATATATTCAAATGTAAGAATTTAAAATTCAAGTAAACTTATTTATAGAGTAGTGAATCAGATACCGGCAAGAGCATCGGACTAGAATGGTACCGGCGCCAGCGACTATACCTGCGTCCACGGAGCATAGATAATTCATGCTAACTCCCGTGTGACATGTTGCTGCGTCTCATGGCTCACCGCGCATTGCCAATTCAACGCGTTGTTTTGCTTTTAATTTTCCATTACAATTTATGTAGATTTGCTGGCAAACAGCAACACATCGTACTGATTTATATGTAAAAATGCATTTTATAAAATACTTTCAAGAGAACTAATAATGTAAAAACTTATGAAACGTGCTACAATTTTAAGCTACTGAAATCCGGTCACCGCATAATTTGAAAGCTTGAATGTGTGCATATTAGTGTCACCTGGAGTAAAATTAGATACATTAAAATTTACAATTGCAGCTAATTAAACATATGGACGTATTTTATTAAATTACTATTTATCAAACTCTGCGATGCTCTCTTTGGCCACGTTTTGAAAGGTAATTCATATTGTGTATAAATAGTGGCAGCGCGTCAATACCACTTCGGGATTTTACAATTCATTGTTTGCATCATATCGCATCAGGAGGGGTATTCTATGATCCGGAACAAAGTTCGAATGTTCGATGTTATAAGTTTTCCCCTTGTAAAAATCAGCACTATTCACAATGAATTCACACTTATCATTCACTCCGAACTTAATCTATGGTTACGACGTCCGATAGAGGATTCGATCATTTTGTGGAGTACCTAGGCATATTCGTAGTTTTACGTACGACGTTCGAACATTCGAACTTTGTTTCGGATCATAGAGTAACTCCCCCAGTATATCTGAGTCGGCGAGGTGTCGGCCGCCAGGCGCCGCTCTTCCACGTCTGTCGTCTGTCAGGCTTTTGTTCGCCTCACGAGACCGATGCAATTTACATTGAAAGCGCCTGAAAAAATAAAGCTCACTTGACGTTATTTACTAAGCAAAAAATCTAGATGCTTCGTGAAGACAGGAATTTTAATAAAACCGCAGTTTGGTCTAAGTACTTTATCATGACTGTCTCACTGTAGTTGAAGGAATACAATGTTCACTTTAATTTAAGCCTTAAAATCTACAGTGTACATTTCACCCCGACTTTTGTTGTGGCCTCTGCGTTTAGTTCGTTAGACTGCCGCCGGTTGAACTCAAATATTTTGAATTACTACACTCATCACATTACTTTTTAAAATCATAAATTCTTCTTCGATGACTCATTTACTAACTTGAATATAGGTAATACCGAAATATAATTGCCCTCAGTTATTTTCGTATATTCTTAAATATGTATATCTATATACTATGGATGTCCACGCATACGTCTTTGCGTTTGATTTATGGCAATAAAAGTTCTCGTTTAACAGCATTAGAAACCCTATTTGGGGCTAGTCAATTCAGACAATTCTAGCCAATAATTTAATGAAGTCAGTCTTTACCAACCTGCATTGGATCAGAGAGGTAAAAAAAAATCCTCGTGGAAACCGTTGAAGGAAGTCTGACCTAATAATAACGTTTATTGAAATAAAATATGAAGCTCATACCCGTAAGATCAGTTGATATAAAACGTTATATTTTCATCATATCGACCTGTAGCGGAGCCGGCAGTCCATGTCAAGTCGCGCTAAAAGAAAACATCAACTTCTTTAACGGGTGCAATAATCTATACATATAATAAAAATGTAAATGGTTGATGTCTGTACATGGAAGATATTTAAGAAGTTTTAACGCTTTGCTCGCGCATCACGCAAAAACTACTGCACCAAATGAGATGCGGTTTTCACAGTTGTATTGCTGCAGGTTCAACTTAAAATCTGCAGCCTTACCATGACCTCTTAATGCGACGCAATTCAGGACCTATTCTGAACCGCTTTGTGTTTTCGTACCATGACATCGTTTTAGCCGATCAATTTAGGTTAGCGCCTAAACTGAATCGCAAATTGTTCGCAAATCACGTTTTCATTCATTCAATTCGTACCATGACTAAACTTCAAGACCTCAGTTCAGTCGCTGATCTGTCAAAACCAATGATTAAAGAATATAAGAGGATGACGCACAAATGTAGTACTATATAATAAGTTATAGTTATGTTAGGAGTATCGACGCGGAATTGTACATTTATGTATCTGTCTCATTTACACAAAGCTAACTTGTCCCTTAATGAAAGAGACAAATAATAACTCCATTGTTCCGAATATGGCAATATTTTGTTCACTAACCACACTGGGACCGCCCTTGGCCCAAAATGACGCCATTTTTCTTTCCTGTCAAACTGTGGCGTTATCTGTCATTATGAGTAAACAAATCTGCACAATCAAATAATTTCGATTTTTTTATTGTTAATCTCGTGTCTTAAGTTTGTTAAGTTTGCTTATTAGATTAATTGTAAAGTTTTTAAAATTCCTCGGTGTTATGTGAAAGGATGCGAGTCGAGTTCAAGCAAAAAGGACCCCAACATTTCTTTTCATAGGTTAGTAACTGTTTTTACGAAATAATAACAAATATGTGTCTAAATTTACATTTTGGGTTTGTTTTTATCATTTATAATTGTTTAAGGATCTTGTTGATTAAGTTTTAGACTCTTCTAAGCGTTATTTATACAAGTAGTACGAATAACAACCGTATTGTTTGTTTACACACAAGTTTAGGGATGTGATACGAAATTATTCATATCGATATTATCATTTTTAAATATTTTGATGTTTATTTTTCAAAAAAAGAAATAATAGGATATATATATTCAGAACGATAAACAAAGTGAAATTAAAAATATTTTAAGATTACCTATAAACATACAAACCAGGACAAAATGGATACAAAAAATCGGAAGACACTATTGGAACCCTCCAATAAATACATTTATTTGTTCTTTACATTTTGAAAAAGACTGCATCATGCATGCATAAAACAAATTAATTTACCAAGACTAAAAGATAACAGCTTCCCAACAATATAAGTGAAATTGTAATAATTATGATATTTTACCTAATAATCCTATTAATAATAGAACTGTTAATCAACAAAAATGACATGCAAGATAATTTTGACAATTGGTAGTATATTGTCTAATGTCCTGAAGAACCTTTTAATGAACAGAAATAGTTTTATATTTTATTATTAATTACTATAATTGTTTATCTTAACCAACACTTTCATATTCATTGATTGAATTTTAAGTGAGACATAATGATTTTCCTCGTCAAATAATAGCAATAAAAATCTACCTATGTTATTTTATTTTATTTAATATGTATTAAATGTCCTGATAGGTATTTTTGATTTTAGCAAAGAATGCTGCAACTGCAATGGTGCAAGCAAATTCTAGATATAAATAAAGTTGTATTTTATCTCACGTGTGTATTATTTGACACAAATCCAATCCAATCATCAGGTAAAACTTACCCATGAAATAAATCATACTATGAAAAAAATATCAAAACATCGACCTATTTTTATCGGATTTAATTTTTAATGACTTTACCGTCAAATCCTAAAATCCCCTATTTATACCCAATTGACATGTAAAGCTACAATTAAAAATGTTATACAAATTTATACACTGATATTTACGTAAAATCAAAGTTTTTCAGTCGTATTTATGCCACTGTTGATGCATCGATGTCGATAGAAAATTTGATACTAGCGTATCACTATTTTTAGGGGCGGAGCCGCCGCCATGTTTAAATATCAAAGTGACCCGTGTCAAGTGACCTTATGCGTTATCCTCTATATTCTATAATCATTGGTCAAAACTTACGATTCAAATAAAGTTCTTTATTTACTACTTACCAAAACTGAATCGTTATTTAATAAAATAGATATTTCAGTGAAATGAATGCATTAGGAAAGTAGGTAACGTTCAATAGTGGTTTTTTAATTATATTTCTAAGTAATGTACATTGAATAAGCATAATTTATATTATTTTAGATGTCACATAATTTATTATTTTTCGAATAGTTGGAGTGTGATAATGAGGATAATACCACAATAATACTTCACGCCGTAAAATTAATAAAACAACAACAATTCAATACCATTTTAGCATAATAATCAAAACACCCGCGTTCCGAGAATGTTACAACTCACAATCTCGAATCTCATATATCATAAAGAAACGTTCATAAGTTTGACACACTATTCTGCAAGTTGAAGCGCATAATATACATATTATAATAATCAATTGAAAAATTGATATAACGTCACCTAAAATACTATTCTGTGTCAATCTGCAACATTTACATTGAAGGTAATCTTAGCCAAAAGTTAATACATAGTACAATAATACAAATTATCAATCGTAAATATTATCGTAACTTTTACACGATTAAGTTTCAGAACGCTGCTAACTAGTGCGGTGAGAAAGAAACAAAGGATATGATGATTCTATAGCGCTGTCTCTTTCTAGCTTTACGGATCAGAGACTTATTCGTTCACTCATTTGGTTAGTTTGCGACTCACTTGCGATTCAGTATTAACATGGTCATGGTACGAAATAAAACGATAACCTAAAATGAATTGCATCGCAAATGAATCGCTAATACAACGGTCATGGTAAGACTGCTGGTATATGTTGCATTTACGTACAGTGTGTTTCTTTTTGTTTGCTTGCACATTACTCAAAAACTACCGCACGAAATGAGATGCAGTTTTCACAGTTATATTGGTGAAGATCCAACTTAAAAAGTGGTATATATTTTATTTACATACAGGTTGTTTCTTTTTATACCTATAGGAAATACAGGGAAATTGATTTAGAAACCTCTGTTAATATTAAACTATTGTCTGCTGCAAAAGCAAAGTCAATTTGACGTTGGTGGGATTACATATAGGTGGTGTCGTTTCTATTAATCCGCAGTAATGATTTTTCTAACATTACTCTAAGACCTAAAGTCTCCTTGCAAATAACTAAAACTATTTCATAATTTTAAGCAAGGAAGTAGCAATATTGAAAGTAAAATAATAATGCCAGCGATTTGTAATGATAATTAAAAATAACTTTTTCGACCTATGTTGATTTATTCCCCATTCCCTGCTAATTCCCTGCCTAACGCAATGAAACTGAATTTTGTATGGAGGTAGCTGACACCCTGGAGTAACACTTAGTCTGCTTTTTATCTCGAAAAAAATGTTCCCGCGGGATGAGGAAGGAATGCCGATATATTTGTAACTTTTTATACTCAAAAGGATGGGATAGGACTTGATTACATGGCTTGAGTGAGAATGAAATGGGACAGGCGGGATATAACGGGACGGCACGGGACGGGACGGGTAATTCCATATAATAAAGAATGAACTTGCTACTCGTATTTTGGTTCATAATTACTTTAGAACAGTGATTGGTGTTGCTACGACCGGATTATTTTTCGCCGTTAATTTAATTTAGTTTTAGTAGGAAGGTATCTAATTTGATATAATTCAGGAATCATTTAAGAAAATTCGTTTTAATTCATCGTTTTAATTTCATATTTTAAGTTATAATAGCAATTAATTAGAAAGAAAATGTCAGGAGAATTTGTGATTTTTAAAGTGATGCGTCGGCGACAATACATAGGTGTCTAGTCAGAAACGTTACCTAGGTACTGAACTGAATTTATGCATACAAGTGTATTATTAGACAATTATCTTTGTAATTAGCAGAAAAACCGAAAGAGCATCACTCACGATGAGCCATTAAGCTGAGCTACATGAGCATTAAACAAACAACAATTAGCAATGATGCCAAACGCTTTCTAGTTTTTATTTGATAATATGCCTGCAGCCCGTCACAAACATAAGACTAAATAACAAAAAGTTTGATAAATCCCAGCTATCTCAGATATTTATCTCGCCGGCAAAAACGGCAAAATGAAGGAATGTCTCGTTATGGTCGCACCATGTGTCACGGTCGGGGGCCGCGCTCATTCTGCTCATGATACCACTTCGTCGCATCTCCTCGCACCAATATCCTTGCAAACTTCACTGTTGTGCTTTTGGTTTATTTCTTGCATCGCACGTATATAAAGTTAATAACTAAATAGGCGGTCAGCATAGTAGAAGAAGATAATTACTTTTGTTAATAACGAATAATGTTCGAGAAGAATGAAAAGACCTAAACTGCTAAACACTTGCATCACCTTCAAAATACAACACCAAAATTATGGATTTAGATAATATTTTAGGATAATAGTGTACCACGCGTAATATACGCTTTAACGTCTTCACAGAGAAAAATTACAATGGAAATAAGATTTTACATGGAGTACAAAATTTCATATGAGACTTAAAATACTTCGGACTGTATACTAAACTGCGATTGCTTAAATGTCTTCGAAGAGACAACATCTATTATCTACATATTTCAAATACTTTGTATAATAACTTGTTGCAGCGCATTTCATTATTCCAAGCTTAAATACAGGAAAACAACTACTAAATGTTACTAGATAGATACTGCCGGGTTCATAATGCGAAAAAATAAAACTATTCATCAACACTGCAGATTTCCCATTAGCTAAACTCAAAGCAGTGCATAAAAATAGAATGAAAAAATACATGCACAAATCTACAAACACATCCAGACAGGGAGATTAGTGAACGCTACGTGAAACTAAAAAGATTAAATACAACT
Source organism: Deilephila porcellus (assembly GCA_905220455.2). Classification (NCBI taxonomy): domain Eukaryota; kingdom Metazoa; phylum Arthropoda; class Insecta; order Lepidoptera; family Sphingidae; genus Deilephila; species Deilephila porcellus. The sequence continues at coordinate 8,495,901 of LR999971.1, read as the reverse complement.
CGAATTCACCAGAGACCGATTAAATAAGCAAGAAACCAGATTTGCAATCCAAAAAATGCATGCAATATTTTATAAATACATTTGCGTTATGAAAAGATTTCAGTTTTTATGCTTTTGTCTAGGTCTTTGCATTCTACTATGGATTATCGCGTATAAGCCTATTGATTAAGCGTATCTTGGCTATTTTAAGATAGGGTATCAGATCCACATTCCACTCAACATTAATGTGGCTGAATGGGTTAATGTTGCCAAAAACCGGACCAAATGGCACAACATCTTAGTTATTTGCCATAGTAGGCAGACGACCTAGTGATCTATCTGATGGTGAGCGGCTGCCACTGCTTATGAGCTCTACAATGCCAGGGGCACAGAAAAATCGCTGCCTACCAGAGAACAGAAGAAGGAAGAAGAGATGGGAAGAGAAAGGGAGTGGTCGATATTTAATGCCTGTCTCCTGTGAGTCACTGGTACCGCCCTAGACCTGCCGAACCATTTATACCGTCGTCAAATGATTACGGCGTAGCTCTACCACTCAAAGTGCGCCAAGAATTATTGTTTCCCTAATGACTCACAACCCTCAGCATTGTTTTCATATGCCTGACTGCCTTTTAGTCTATTAATATTCGCAGCTATCCAAACTACATCGGCCTAGTCTTGAAGAAAGGTCCAAAATACTTCACATATTTTTTGGGAACACACAGTAGGTATCGCAATATGGACATTTCACTGGTAGGTAAACCACAACCGATCGTAATGAAATTTGGTAAATGGGTCACCTGGGTCCTACGAAAGGACATGAGTAGGTGTAAAAGGTACATTACTTATTGTTACATAAAACGCCTATTCTGACTAGAAGAGAAGCAATGCTGCTATGGAAAGTAATGTTTCTGGTCCAATATTTTGGTCTAGGATAAGTAAAAATAGCAAGTGAACAAGGAATTTAAATATATTTGCTACTTTATCAAAGTCAAAGGGATGGCATGAGATAGAGTTAAGGCAGATGATATGAAACAGGGGAGGACAGGATTGCTTGCTTTGAATCATGGGACAGGATGTAACAGGAGCTGGATAGAACGGAAAAATAACAGTACAGAAGACTGCAGTCACGTGGAGGTTAAATATGAAACAGTTAATAAGCAGTTAATACCTACGCGATATACCGGGTATATCAAGACTGCGACCGAAAACGAAGACAGGTGGTAGTTTTGGCGGTTACAGACACTATGCAAATAAAAATTTCACCAAAACAGTGACAGATATTTTTTTTAAACTTTTTAAAAATCATCTTATTTGGGTGGTAAATACCCAGTTTTAGCGAAAATAATGATTTAAACCCTTAATTACTATTGAGTGATTAAAAATAAAGAGGTATACATCATTATTTTAGGAAAACTATGTATTTATCACTCTAATACGACGATAATAAAAAAAATAAAAAATTAATGTTGTCGTTTTTTTTTGCGAAATTTATCTTGAATGCTGTCTGAAATCACTAATACTACCACCTGGCTTTGTTTTCGGTCGCGGTCTTGATATACCCTGTATTATTCCGTATTCGCACAGTAGACACTTAGGTATAATGCATAGATGTAGTATAAACACTACATCTATGGTATAGTGTGTCTTTTGAGCTTTTGACAAGATCATAACAAAGCCGATATTGAATATTTAATATAGTTATAAGAATAGTTTATTGATGTACCTAGTAATTAAGGAACGCAAATAATGATGATTTCTTCACAAAATTAAAATAAGTACAGTAACTTTTGACTACATAATATGGACCTGTGCAATATGTGGGCAGGTATTTGCCATCTACACTAAGGTCTACACATGGACGTATTATACTAGTACTAAGTAATCTGTGTAATATACAAACTCATGGGTCTACAGGCCCCAACTAGTGACATCTAGTGGCGGGTTGTTAAACAACACTCAAAGGTTGCCAACTAATACTAAACACCAACAAATTACAATTGGTGTCCAATGTGTAATTCTTACCCCCTTATTCATAGAAAACCGCTAATCAACCACATAAACGTAAATTAGTAAAATCATATTAAGAGGAGATTAAACGTTCATTTCGTAAAGCTATTCATAGTGGGGGGTTTTTTTTTTTTCTACGGAATATAACTAAAAAGTTCACAGACTCAAAAAAAGGTCTCTAATCTTGCCACTACACAGAACAAAAGTGATTTCATTCACTGGTCAGTGTTATACTCTGTAATCACAAACAGGCTTTGTCTATGAAAACGAAAAAAATAGTGGTTGTTGTTTATGGTCTGTGTCAAAAAAGACAACTGACATATTTTGACAAGCATGATGAAATTATAAAGTTTAAAAATTAGCCGGCGAAATTGCGACATTTACGATTAAGGGAATTGCAAGAATCATTAAAGAACAGCCAGGGAGAGAAGTGAAAATTGTATGGAGGAAGATAAGGTTAGTAAAGCTACTATCTGCATTCGGAAAGTATGTGATTCATAGTACAGAATTCATAGCATGTCTCACTAATTTTGGTTTTGCTTACAAGATTTTATTAAAAGAATTGGTGCGAGAACGGGTGCATATTATTGAAAATAAATACACTAACACAAACTCAAACCATGCAAAAATGGAAGCATGGACTTTTTGTTTTTACCGTAAAAAATATATGCACAACGACTGACAAATATCGATATTTATTTCAGTTTAATTGTAATACTCGGCGGAAAAGAAGGCGGTGCTGTAAACTGTTGGTGGTCCAGCTCCAATATTGGTCCCGGCCGCCAGTGGCGATATAAATAGTTGGCTCCCTCAGGTGTTCACAACTGATGGGAATGAATTTGATTCTGATAACATACATCAGGTAATATTTATTAATAAATGTTCTATACAATAAAATAAAATATTATATAATATAATGATAATGCCTATAGCTTTGTTTTTCAGATCATATTTGGAACACCTGTGGGCACTAACAAAACCAGAACCAGCACCAGTACCAACACCAATACAACCCACAAGGACACAAACGGCACCAATACAAACAAAAGTAAGTTAAATGTACTTAAAATGATAAATTAGATTTTATTAATTTGTGAACATATACATAGATAAACGGAGCTTCTATTTTTCTGATTAATCCATTGCAGTCTTCAAACTTACGAAAAAAGCAAGTAACAACTACTAAAAAAAAGGTTCCTCATCATCATGTTAAATATAATAATTAATTTAAAATAATGCTGTAAAATGAAATTTCCATAAACTACTATTTTTTGACACCTAACACCAATAATTGATTACAACACCATTATTATATATCAAGAGAAAAGGTATTGTTTTTAATGTTTTCAATGTACTGTTTCAGAAACTCGCACAGCATTCATCAGAAAATGTGATGCCCTATGAAATGAAATGCAGAGAGGTGTTACATCAAGCACAAATGGTCAATGAATTGTTAATAAAAACATTTATTATTAAAAGAGATATACTAAAAACACTTAACTAATAGAATAAGTTTTATGAATTTATGATTAATTTAGAGTTAATTTAGGGTAGTTTTTAATAGTCTTTTTGCGTGTCATTTCTTTATATATTCACCTGATGGTAAGTGATCACCCCCGCTCATGAACATCTTGTGTAAATTTAGAATAACTTCTGTGGCTTTACTTTTTTTATTCGATATTGTGTTTTATTTTGTTTGTATAATTGTTAATCTTAATTTATTTTTATTCTTTTATGTTTCTTTATCTTATAGATTGCTATTTTTTTACATAAGACTGAATACATATTTGTTGTTGAATGTTAATATTATTCAAATAATTACATATTGTGGTAGTGTTGGTATATTTGATTCGAGAAATCTATTGTGAACTAACAGTCATCTTCAAATCAAAGAAATGAATAGTAATATACAGATCCAAATGATACAATGATTATGTAATCATAATTCCTCTATTCTTTTCCAAATTCGTGTACAATATATTATCCACAATATACAATTTTCATTTTTAAATGCCTACATCTTCAATCTTAAACAACCACAGCTTATCATATTCTGACACCCATCCTTGCCCACTGTCATCAGGATGTTTCTAGAGTTGCGAAAATGTATTAAAGAGCAATCAGAGCACTTCCACCAGGATCTAAAAGTGGTGAAATAAAGGTTACAGGGTATATGAGACCATCACATGATGGCTGTTTCCTGTTGGTCTTTAGAGATTGTTTCCAAAGAAAATACAAAACTAAATAAAAGCCATTTTCTAGTTGAATAACATAAGTTGTTTTATTTTTTTTTGTTACACTTCTATATACATACATAAACTCACGCGTTTTGCCAGAAGGGGTAGGCAGAGGTGCAACCAGGACACCCTTGTTTCGCCTTACATTAAGGGCAACAAAACCACAGCTGTTGACCAGTGTAATGGTTGGACTTCACCCGATTCATACATTACAAGGTGACACTGAGACATTCCAGTATGTCAACTCCATGTCAATGGTCCATGGAAAAATAGATGGTCAGCTTCTTTCTTCAAATATTTCATGTTGTTGTTCAACTCCTAAAACAAATGATTGCAACATAAAAATCAGAAAGTAGCCATACAAAGAGATACATTTGAAATTATGTATTAAACAATTTTATAAAACTTTTACCCTTATTTTAGTCAAACTAATACTTTGTGTGGCAATGTTACATTCATACATACATAAACTCATGCCTTTATCCCCGAAGGGGTAGGCAGAGACGCCAACAGGACACCCTTGTTTCGCCTTACATCAAGGGCAACAAAACCACAGCTGTTGACCAGTGTAATGGTTGGACTTCACCCAATTCATACATTACAAGGTGACACTGAGACATTCCAGTATGTCAACTCAGCAATTGCACCTGGAAAAAGAAAACAATTATATTATAATGTATGTACATATGTATATCAAGGTCTCATATATCAGGTACTTTTTATTGCAATATTTTAAATGTGCCTTATAGAATCACCTGCAGAATTTTTTAAATAAAATGGAGAAATATTCTTGAATGATCAAAAAGCTGTCTTCTTTTTTGGCAACATGCTATGAACCTTTCTTCTCTTGCTTTAGCCTCCTCAGAAATTTGTTGAATGTTCCATGGAAAAATAGATGGTCAGCACAATTCTTCAAATATTTCATGTTGTTGTTCAACTCCTAAAACAAATGATTGCAACATTAAAATCAGAAAGTAGCCATACAAAGAGATACATTTAAAATTATGCATCAAACGATTGTATAAAACTTTTGCCCTTATTTAAGTCAAACTAATACTTTGTGTGGCAATGTTACATACATATAACATGTCGGAAATATCTGTGAACCTAGCTGGAATGCAGTTCACATTTTATTTTTTGGTTTTCCCCTATCTACTATGTTATTTTACATAAAAAACGTTTAGAGATGGATGCGAATTCTATTTTTATTCGTTTTTCTATTTTTATTCAATTTGTTTAACCTATATTTCGAATTTGCTGAACTTATGTTCCACTGACGTTAATCATTCAGGTCCACAGATATTTCCGACAGGTAATACATACATAAACTCACGCCTTTATCGCCGAAGGGGTAGGCAGAGGCGCCACCAGAACACCTACATTTCGCCTTGTACGTTCCGTACACGATGTGATAGGGGGCGAGCCTATCGCCATATCGGCACAAATTCCTGGCTCCGGGCCGGACCCGGGACTCGAACCCGAGACCTCAGCTTTGTAACCGTACCGTAATACAACTACGCCACCGAGGCAGTTAAGTGTGGCAATGTTTCAATACATAAACTTGAAACATCACAGTTAGATATGCTGTGCAATAACTTTTTTCTTTGTTTTCTAATTAACCGTAAATAAGATCATTTCGACTTACCTGTATGTATTTACTGATAGTTCCGTAATCACTTTTGTAGAAAATGTTTTCGACATAACCTTGAACTATCCACAATATTTAATTTCTGCCGACGGATATCTTTCAACCAAAGTTTTCTTATTTTCTTGTCATTTGGAAATGACGTGAGGTCATTTTGGCACAATATATTTCAGCTAAAATAAAATAAATTTGCTATTTTGTTCGTTTCCAACGACATTGTTTTAGGAACCAGCCATAGTTATTACAGTAGGAACCAGCTATGACAACGTCAATTTGACAATTTTCCAACGTCTCGTCCGCCATTTTTTTGCCTAATATGGGCTTATATCAAGCTTATACAAGGGTCTCGGCCATATTAAAGTTCACGAGCTGTTAAATCGTTGCTTAGTGATTTTTAACGTTAGTGAATAATGTTTTTTCGAAAAAATTTATTAACAGCATTTAAACCATGCATTAACTCATTATGAATAAGGGGGTTAGTCTGTATGTCCACTACAAAGGTTTAACATACTAGCATTTTTGTAACTATATTACTAAATTGATATATACTAAAACTTTACTAATAAAAAACAATAACTATTCAATAAAAAAATCAAAACTATCCAGTGTCTATGGTTTTAAATGACGAGGCTGTACGGTCTAGAACCCTTTGCCTTCCCTTTATACTGGGAGAATGAAGGAAAAAAATGTCTATGGTTCATTATCTAACGTCACTGTCAGTGACTGTCAGTTTGTCAACTTTGTCTGCGGCAGACAGTTTTTGTTGCTGTTGTGCGTGAAAATTCTAAAATCTAAACTAGAAATACCTTGAAACTTAAATACTTTTTTAATTTGATTCCGCATTTAAGTGGCGAAAATAGTCAATAACAGAACAATAAAACAAAATTATTCAACATGAGTATGAGACCCGATGATCATCGAAGAAAATGGGACAAGGAAGAATTCGAGAAAATTGCGGCAGAAAGAATAAAAGCAGAGATAGAAGAAGAAGAAAAATTAAAGAAAAAAGGTGTCAATGGTGTGTTGATTTTTAATACTAACTAAATAATAGTTCCATATAATGATATCATTTAATGCATATTTCTGTTTTTTGTTTAGCGCCTCCAGTAAAACGTGAACTCTTAAAACAACGAGATTACAAAGTAGATTTAGACTCCAAACTTGGCAAAAGTGTGGTGATTACAAAGAACACCCCAACATCACAATCTGGAGGGTACTACTGCAATGTATGCGACTGTGTTGTCAAGGATTCCATAAACTTCTTGGACCACATCAATGGAAAAAAACATCAACGAAACTTAGGCATGTCAATGAAAATTGAAAGAAGTTCACTAGACCAGGTAAGAAATGTGGACTCTAAAACTAAATGCATTTTTCCATTATACCAGCTTGACATTTTTTGAGAACAACATTGATTCATGTTTTGGCAAAGCAGAACAAAAAAATTATTAAAAATTACTAACACAAATAAGTCATCTTGCAGTAGGTACAATTATTATGTTATTTGCAACATTTTCTTTCTTCATTTTTCCACTCTCCCATAGCATTTATTAGCCTCGCTAATGAAGCAACTTCCAATTCAACTACAAACCAGCTAAATCATTTTTTAAAGTAAAACTCCACATTTATGTTAGGTATGGCATCACTGTAATAATCTTGAACTACAGTCGGAATGGGCCAAGATGACGGGGACAATACTTTGACATTAAATGAAAGATTCTTTGTTGTGTTTTGTTTGGTGAGGTTCCTGAAGGCTCAATATACTTTTGCTCCTCCCAATTTAATAGGTCAGCAGTTCATTAACTGTCCAAAGGTTGCAGATATTCTTGAACAGCAGAAATCACCATCAGGTAAAAAAATAAGAATAGGCGAAACGAATGATTTTCAAATTATATTCTAAAATATGGGCACACATTTATTATATACGAAAAAATCTATATTTCAAGAATTAACAAAGGCTTAACACAGTTTTAAGCCATTTTTCTAATAATTTTTCAATAGTGCACAAAAAACGCTAGTAGGTGTCATGGCGTCCGCTTTGATGTCACTACTAGGTAAACATGTCATTGTGTACTACTAAATCTGTGGTCTATGCGCAGCGAATGCGTCATGTTTACATAGGCGTGACATCATGCGTTGTGAAGAGCGTTTTTGTCAAAATGGCCGATTGCTATATTTTGTACTTTGATTTTATTTAAAATCTTATTAATCTCCAAGTATAGATTAAAACTGAATTATCATTTGAAATCCTTGTAATACGTATTTTCCTTTAAAAACATAAAATCTTTAATTTTTTGATACTGTCGTCTCGCCTATTGTCATGTATAGAGGTAATTTATGATCAAACTATTTCTTTTGCCACTTACTATATGCATACTGTAATGCCGAGATGTTAGTCACAGATTTCAGGACCAAATGTACAGCTCTATACTTTATTTATATATAACAGGATATAGATCTAATAGTGTAAGTGATGAGTTGCTGCCTGGTAGATTTGAAATCGGCAATTCACTGTACTTACCGTTTGGTACTTTTGTATTCAAATTGCATACTGCAATTAACTAAATATTTCTATTAATTACAGGTCAAAGCACGATTTGCATTAAATAAACGGAAATTAGAAGAAAAAAAGCGTGAATACGAGCTAGACACCAGACTAAGGGAAGCTGCAGAGGAAGAAGCCCGTGTCAAAGAATTAAGACGGGAAAGACGACGCGACAAAAAACGCAAGCTCATTGACCCAGAGGAATCTGAAGATGGACCTGCACAGTCCGAACTCGCCCAAATAATGGGATTCTCAGGATTTGGTGGTACCAAAAAATAAGTCTTATACAACTCATTTGTACAAACAAGACCAATAAAAATATTTTTAGAACTATTGCCTTTCTTTCAATTAATTTATTGATTTAAATTAAATAACAACATGTATTGTTTGTGAAAAACAATTACGTATTTATCACTTGATGAGTACAATTGACAATATATAATTAAGTCCATTAAATCTATGAGTCAGATTAAATACAACATAATTATATTACATAATTACTGTAGTTACTGCAGTCATTGTAAATGTAGAGCAAATTACTATTATATCACCACATAGATATTAAATTATGTATTTTATCATTATGAGGGTAAGAGAAGTCAGTCTAAATGCATGGTCATAACTCATATGGAAATGTATTTTTTTTTGTCTCATATTAAAATATCACATTTATAATTGATTTTATTTGTTTATTTATTTAATCCTTTTTTTGCACAATAAAGAAACAATTATAGTAAAGAAATTACGAAATAATAATAATAGTAGTACAAGAGGTGGCCTTATCGTACTGAGCAATTTCTTCCAGGCAACCTTTGCATTGATATAATATAAACAGGAAAATGAGAGTCTAAGGTGTGTGGTTGTATTTTAATGCTATACAAATCAATATTAAAATTCATAAGAGATAATAGAAAAGAAACAGAAATGTTTTATTTACTATGACGTCCAGCCACAGGCCTCAGGATAGTGGTGAAGATCTTGCAATAAAAGGTCCTTAAAATTTAAGTCCAAATATAACAGCAAGTATTCTGCGACATCCTTATCCTAAGTGAGGCGTTGAAAGTTGGGTGAAGCTAAGTAAGAATCTTTGAACATGATTTTGACCCCCTTCAAAACGTCGCGAAATTTGGCATTCTTATCAAGGACCGATGACAATTCAATATTTTAAACAGTTTGACCCCTTATCCTTACAAGGATAATCAGGATTAGCGATTTTTGTTTTCCTGAGACCCGGGGTGTTCAATAGTTCTAAAAAAAGCACCCCACGCTTTTTTTTACAATAAAATCATTTTTTCTTATTTGGAGATTGTAAACTATCGCCTATTCTTAAAAACTAGTTTTAAATTTTAATAATAAATAGATACTTAAGTAGCAAAATTAAGGTACTTAACTCACTAAACTTAAATAACAGTAAAAAGAAACGCACGTACTGCATCCGCACCGTGTTCTTCCACCGGTTCTCGAACATGAAAACTGTGATGAAAACCTAAACGGTACATGGCCATCTTTGCTTATTCGTGGGCAGCAGAAAACAGCACCCAGTATCATTCCAAACTCACTTTATGGGACTTTAAGACACTGTAGTGACGGCGCGGCTGTATGGTCGGACGGTCTTTTTATGGGCAATTACGTGAGGCAGAGCCCAGAGGACACCGTCGTGGTTCGGACTTTAACGCCTCGGTACCTATCACACAGTAGACTTAGGCTATCTCTAGACCAGGCAGCCTCCGCGTCGCAGTTGGTTAAGTATACCTACTATTAACAATCTGCTGTGTAACAAGAATCCGTATGATCGAAAATCGAACCTAAAAAAATCGTGAATTAGAGAATAAAAAAGCTTGTAAAAAACATTTTTCATACAATTAATAGTAATAACAGTATAGCCCCGTCCCACTGTAAGGCACGGGCCGTCTCTACAATCGAGAGTTTGATTGAGAGGGTTAGTCTACAAAGCTAGCCGATAGCGGATTGCGAATTTCTCCTTCCATGCAAATATTTGTAAAATCACTTATATTACTTATACTATTAAAATTCATGTTATTTCACTATCAATACACACACACATAACTGAAAAGTCAGAGGTGTGCCCTGTGATTCGAAACCGCCGTCTGCGACATGCGTTTCGGCAGCCACGTCCGGTATGTTACCAACAGACCATCACGCTCTTATTTTCTTATACTTTCCACGAAAAAATCTTTTATTTTAATGTTGAGCAGGAGTAGGTACAACCAACTATATCTAATCATATGTGACAGTATTAAGTGAATTTAACTCTCGATTAAATTTATAATTGCTTACCTACACCCAACAGGCATATACACAGTCCAGGGTTCATCACTCCACAGATACAAATTTTATTATCATGGATGTTAGAAAATTTGAGAGACTTGTCTGTCTCATAAACACGCAAACTTAAAACGAATATTTTAAGATGTCACAAAGATTAAGCTCAATACGGGAATCGAACACGCGACTTTCCTTGACAGCTGACCCGTTATCCAACTGCTGCGCCACGAAGGTTGTCGCTAAAATGCATATTTGATGGTATTATGTAGATCCAATTAATTAAATCATATAAATTGCAATATTTAAACAAAAAATATTATTACGTCAAGAAGTTCTAGAAAACTACAATTTTATGAGACTTCCCTAACATTAGCAACCACACATTACGAGATGATGAGTCGAGTTTTCCATGGAACCACGCCTATTCACCACAGCGTGGCTGTAGCCATTGTATGAAAGTTTTCATGCGGAACATGCAATCGTATTGACAAGGTCACTACGACAATATCATGGTTAGAAACATGCATAAGGTATATTCATGTACAATCTTGTCCGAAAGTGCAACAAGATAGAAAAATACACTTATACTTCGCACCCTCCTACGCAATATAAAACGATCCGTGTCTAAGGTCGAAAACCTTAGACACGAAATTGCACATGTAGAATTAAGTCTTGCGTTTTACTATTTACTAGCATAATTAAGGCTTCATTTACTACATCATGGCCAATTTTTCACAACTATAACCTATGGAGGTACCCACTGTTAAATGCGATATGCAAATGTTACGATATTTATGCCCACAAGCTGGATAGATTTGATGTATCTAGGTAGTTAGCCATCTATTTAGCAGTATCTACTACACAATGTGTAGTACATATAGCTAATATCATCCCAACGCAAAACATAACCAAAAGACCCAAACCCGATAGACCTAAAAAGATATTAGGTAAGTATGTAAAATTTTTGAGACACATCTCAAATGGCTAAGCAACAGCCATTTTTTTTTATTCTTCTTACATAGGTACATTTAAAAGTAAACTTTTAACACCTGCATATTCAGATGTATGGATGTCAGTCAAGGACTCTAACCCAAGAAATGACAAGCAAACTTGCATCTAGTCAACGCGCTATGGAAAGGAGTATGTTAAGTGTAAAAAGATCAGATAGAATAAGGAACAATGTCATCTATACATATAATAAAAATCAGGAATAAAACTAAAATCATAGACGTAACACAGAAGATTAGAAGACTCAAATGGAGGTGGGCAGGCCACACGATGAGAGGACATGACAAATGGAGTAAGAAAGTGACAAGATGGTATCCAAGGGAAGGCAAAAGGAAGAGGGGCCGACCGCAAAGTAGGTGGGATGACGACATAAGAAAAGTAGCAGGAGTGATGTGGAACAGAGTAGCGCAAGAGAGATCAGAATGGAAACGGTTGGAGGAGGCCTTTGCCGACGGGCAAACAGATTTTCAAAAAATAAATAAGATAGATATATTAGAATAAAAAAAAATTGTTACTAGATTAAGATTATCTGAATAAAGGTTATTATTATTATTATTATACATAGGTACATACAGGTAATTCCTGCATGCCGAATCTTTATGCCTCTTTTCAAGTATTTACAACGTTTGTGAAATAAAATTAAAGTGATTTCCACCAAAAATATATACCTACATACTTCAGTCATACGGGGTTCCAACCATTCAGAACCCAACTTTACTATTGTGTAATTCCACTGTAATTGTACAGAACCACGCCCTTGTATAAAAAGACAAGTTCACAGTCACGGAGAGTTATAGGTGTAATAGAAGCCGCAAAGATGAGAGGGATCAGTTGGTACATTCTGTCGGCTACAGTTTTAGTTGCAGTATATTTCATTTCGTCCTCAGAGCAAGTTAGTGTCAGTGTAATTTAATCATATAATTAATTAATGGCCATTATTTTGTTTAAAATTGGAATAAACTTACAATAAAATTAATAATAGCCTGGCATACGTAATAAAAAACCTAGTAATGATGTTGAAAGATCCTTTTTTTTTATTTCAAGAAAACTAAGTTTTTCAATTCAATCCCTTTATTGTTTTTAATAACATTCATTCCTTTATAACTGTGTAATCTTTCATTTTAGGTATCTGTTGGAGACACAAATTTAGGTGAGTTTAAATTATGTTTATGCAGGGCGTCTAACGGCGATGCCACATGTAGGGGAAGTACCTTAAAGATAGACAATTTTACCCATAGATGTAGCATAACATAGATCGGCAATGTGAAAGAGATAGAATGATTCAAATCATACATTAAAGCGAGACGCATGATGCGACCATGCGTTTACACGGAGAGCCTTCTATAGTGATTTGTGTGAAAATATGTCATTTAAGCGAACGACAAATTTCGCTTATTTTCTTGATTTATTTAATATTTCAGTACTGAGCTACTTTTATTAAATGTAATTTATTATGGTGAGTTGTCCAGTGCCTGGATGTGATTGATTTTAGTGTAAAAACCCGAATAATCATAGTTTTTCATAAGATCGTATCACTTTTTTCAATGTTGTTTAGTGACAATATTGTAGATTTGTAAGACAAACCTTGTATGTATATCGGTAGAACAGAATGTCCTTATTCATTATTTAAATGCATAGAAAGCATCCATTGCCTATAAAAAATGATATCATATACGTGAATTTATAATAATTTCAACCAACATTTGCTAGAGATTGATTGACAGTTTCGATCAATAATATTATGTCGATAAAAATAGTCAATGACCATTGAGGTTTCACTTCATTTTATAATCTCGTAGTATAACATCAATTCTATAATAACAGTTATTACTTCACTTTATTTATTCACTATTGATATTTGCTAAATATTAATTAATATTTCGTGTGCGTAATTTACCATTTCTGAGCCGGTTTCAAATTAACTGTGCCACGGAGGCTGTCATTTTAATAAAACAATAGAACATTAGATATTATTATAAGGAATGCTTTACAAAACTTATCAAATAAAATTATTCTCAAATATGACGATTTATCTTTATTTACTTGTGTTTACGTATCTGTGTTGAAATAAACACAATCATTATTTTTCTGTTAAAATACCATGAAATGTCTCATATATATCTATAAAATTTAATTTTATTGGTTGGGCCGTTAGGTATATCGATATGATAGTATCGACAGTGCATGGCGCAGCATTATCTGTCACGCACACATGCAAACTTCACGCACACTATCATATTCTCGTTTTGGTTTCACTCAAAATGATACATTGCCGATCTATGTTATACTACATCTATGATTTTACCCCACTGGATTTTTTAATTTCTACGTAATAAAAACGTATGAAAATGTGCAGTTGTCACAAAGTGAACTTAGACGTATTAAACATTCTTATTGGAAACAAAAATTCAATGGGAGGCGAAATCGTTAAGTGTGTGATTTTTTGAACTACATAATGGAACACATTTGTTCATTTGCTGTAAGCAATTTGTAAATTAATTGTAAGCAAAACGTAGGTAACTCTTTGAATAAATGTATTTCATGATCTTCTTTTTATTTAAGGTACTATTTTATATGAAGAAAAATAATCCTTATGATTGGGCCCTTTGATTGGGTATATCGTAAAATGATGGGTTGTTTTTTATGCCACATGGCGGGTTCGATACCCGCTTCAGCAATAATTCAAAAATCTTTGAATGCTGTTAAAATTTTTGGCAAAAATAAAATAATATTTTCTGTCAGTAAAATTGTCTATCTACAATATTTAAGATAGTTCCCCTCCATGTGGCATCGCCGCGCCGCGCCGTGGGACACAACCACTGTGGCGAAGTTGATTGAGAGCCAGCTACGAAATCAGAGGCTGCAGGTTCGATCTCTGAACCAACATCGACTATGACATATTTATATGACTCATACGGTCTAGACACAAGTTTTTCAAGTTGTGGTATCTAAGTGTGATTTAAGTACTAGGTATAATATAGGCATGTACCAATTGAGTGTTTTTTTTTTTCATGAAAGGCGAGACGAGCGTGTCATTCGCCTGATGGTAAGCGATATGACCGCTCAAAGCAATGCTTGGCATTCCACTGCGCTCAATACAACATATTGAGTCTCATTGAAATAAAACTATTTTTTTACGGATTTTATCGCGATTTGGTTTAATTTTTACATTTTTTTAACTTCCCGACACGTTTCGATTACTTTACAGCTTTCGTGGTCACGGGCCGGACTGAAAAATGTAAAAATTAAACCAAATCGCGATAAAATCCGTAGAAAAATAGTTTTATTTCAATGTGTAACATTCGCGTAAATCTAAGAAACCAATATTGAGTCTCATTATGACAAGTAGTTACTCTGGCAGTCTGGCTACAATGTCCTTCAAACCGGAACACAACAGTCAACAGTGCACTTACAGTGCTGTTTGGCAGGAGAATTAGACAATGCGGTGGTACCCACCCAGGCTGCCCCTCAAATATGAGAGACCTACCACCAGTAAAATTATTTATTACGTAAAATGCGTCTTTATAGAATTACTAAGCATGAATTGGAATTGATAATGCAATTAACATTTAATTTACCTTATTTGTAGTACAAAACATGAACATATTTTATCACTTTAGTGCTATTATTACTACATAATATTCTAGCATCTGAAACACAACTGATATTAGCATAAATTAAGGAAATGGTCACTTACCACTAGTTTTTATTATAGAAAAAATTAAAGAGATTTCTCATTACAGGAAACTTAAATGATTTAGATCCTGTAGTTTCACTGCCAAGACTCAAAAGGCAAGTAGAGACCTTTGATGATGAATATCCTACAGCATCCACTCAAGAAACTGAAGAAGAAACTGGATTTTGGGACAGAGTTGTTAGAGTGGCTTTAAAAATATTTAATCGTTTCATTGAATGGCTGAATTCATCATAAAATTATGAAATGTTAGTTTTAATTCAAGTAAAATATATTTTTTTATTCTTAGTATTTTTATGGTCCTTTTTGTTACCTATAACTAACAAGAAATTAAATAAATAAAACTATTAAAATTGTGTAATTTTCTTGCTGTTTTATTTTAAAATCATGTTAATTGAGTTACATTTTTATATTCTACCAAAAAATCATGGGCTTTATTGGAAATTTCTAGATAACTAAGGTGTTAATACATTTTCAGGTATATTAAGTGGGTTGTAACTCCTTTGTGATGCCAAATGCCTAAGTATACCCAACTGGAAATCATTAATTGTTGCTTGAGGAAATAAATTTGTTTCCCGGTCGGATATGTTAATGCTGTTAATAATAAATTTATGAACACTATTTTTCATAAATGCTTTACTAGCTAAAGCTGTTTCAAGGACACACTTCTTAAGAATTGTATATGTCATATAATCCTCTATCATTGATTTTCCTTCTAGGGCATTGGCAATTTGATGATAAATTTGTGAAAAATTGATATTTTCTGTGCATAAAGGTGATGGTATTTTTTCTAAGTCAGCAATTAAACGTAGCGCTGCAGCTGTTTCTGTCTGAAGTTCTTTATATCCCAAAGAAGACATTAAAAACTTGGCCCAACTTGCCAATGGTATGCGTGGATTAAAATTATTTTTGAGTTGCTTCTTCTTTAATTTTTCTTTTTGTTTGTTTATTTTTATACCTTTTCTCTTATATTTATTAATTGCAGCCTTTATTTGTTTTATGGTTTTAGTTGGAATTTCCGCTTGTACTTGTTCTAAATTTTTAGAACCGTAACCTTTAAGTGCGTTTAAAAGTTCTAATTTCTCTGCTTTACTCCACCCTTTCAGCAGAACTACACCTCCTTCACCAATATGCGTGTCTCTCCTAGGTGAAGTCATATTTTTAAACACTTTCACTCATAGAAAATATTATATTGCTATAATGTGACAGTGAACAAAATAAGTTGTAACAAGTACTTCTAAAAGCCTTCTCAGTTCTCACTTTCCTTTCCAAACCACCTCTGATACACAAAACTGTAAGCAACAAATTACTTTTTTTCGTTATTTATACGCGAAACAAGATACTGCAAATGCGTATAATAAAATAATAAGTAAATTGATAAATAATAACGTCGAGGTCACACCAAGTCCAACTTGATCAAATAAAATAAGAAAAAAATACTATACTACTGAACAAATAATTCGAATGAATTGTAATCTGTGAATGAATTCAACTCAAGGAAATGTCACATTCATGATTCAGTGTGTAATTTTTGGGATATTTGTCCTTTAAGCCATTACTTTTAATAAAACATTGGCCCACATTATTTTACACGCTTATTTTTATGCTTACACTAAAAATAGTCATGATGTCCTGCAGGGCTATTGCTGTTCATCCAAAGGTTACCAGGAAGAAATCGCTCAACAATTCGTTTTTTATTTTGTATCGAATTCCTATCCTGTGTTCCTATCTAACTTAATATATACTAACGTTTAATCCATACCCAACTCAATGATTTCCTCTCCAAGAATAACTTATTAAATCCTCTCCAATCTGGGTTTCGTCCTGGACATAGTACCACTACCACATTGACACATATCACAGATGGCATCAGATCAGGCATGGAGGAAGGCAAGCTGACTGTCCTAGCTCTGCTGGACTTCAGCAATGCCTTTAATACTGTCGACTATGACGTATTACTTACCATGCTACGTTCTCTTAACATATCTCCAATGGCAGTTGATTGGTTTCGTAGTTACCTGTATGGACGTCGGCAACGCATCCGTGTGGAAGAAAGTTTTTCCTCCTGGTGCCCCGTATCTGCTGGCGTACCTCAGGGCGGCGTGCTATCTCCTCTTCTCTTCGCTATCTTTATAAACTCCATTACCAATCTTCTTCGCTCCTCCTACCACCTCTACGCTGATGATCTCCAGATTTATACTCAAGCTCCTTTAGACAGGATGTCGGATGCGATTGCGATAATCAATACAGACGTTCAACATATCTGTAGTTGGAGTAAAGCTCATGGTTTAAAGATTAACCCTTGTAAAACCCAAGTCATTGTTGTCGGCAGCCCCAGGATGATATCGAAGATTGACTTGTCCCAACTACCAAGTGTCTATTGTGATGGTATCGCGATTCCATTCAGTGACTCCGTCCGCAATCTGGGCATACACATAGACAAATCTTTCTCCTGGGGTCCACAGCTCTCGGAATTAAGCCGGAAGCTGTTTGTTTCCGCAAGGTCCTTGCGAAGGTTACGCAACTTTCTACCCGTTTCCACGAAGATTACGCTTGCGCAATCCCTCCTTCTCCCCATCCTCGATTATGCCGATGTCAGCTATCTTGATATTACCGAAGACCAACTTAATAAACTTGAGCGCCTTCAAAATTTCTGCATAAGATTCATATTTGGTCTTCGCAAGTATGACCATGTTTCTGAGTTTCGTGCTAAGCTCAAGTGGTTACCTATACGACTTCGTCGGAATACTCACATCCTTTCTCTTCTTTACAATATTTTGTTTAATCCTCTCACCCCTTCTTATCTTAAAGAACGATTTATTTTTCTTCATGACTCACATTCGAGATCCTTGAGGTCGTCTGAGAATCTTAATCTGAGAATGCCTGTGCACACCACGACATTTATGGACAATTCTTTTACGGTCAAAGCAGTTCGATTGTGGAACGCGCTTCCTGTTGTGGTGAGACAGGCACAAACGCTGTCGTCATTTAAGAGGTTGATTAAAGAGCACTACCTTTCTCCTTAACTAGACTTTAGTATTATTCTCTTAAACTAAATCATTTGGCTATTTATAGTATATATGTTTTTATTCATAATTATATATATATATATATATATATATATATATATATATATATATATATATATATATATATATATATATATAGACACATATTTATTTATTTATGTATGTATTTATGAATATATATATTATATATGTATACTATGTCTGTGTATTTATGTAATATGTTTTATTTCTATTATTAAACCTTAATTATTTATTAGTTACACTGCCCTCTCTCTTTCCTTCTTTTGAATCCATCCCATGGTTGTCTGTAAGACATTGCTGTAGAGCGATAAGACCGCCATTTGTACTTTTTTTTTTTGTTGTTTCTGTATTGTGTATTTTTCATTTTTAATTGTGTACAATAAAGATTTAAATAAATAAATAAATAAAGAGTTGGGGTATTCTACCCATTTTCAAAAAGTCTTATAAGTTGTTCCTAAGATTAAGACAAACTATTTAAAATTTAAATTTTAAATTTATGCGCGCAAATATGTAAAAACGCTAGGCGCCATGTTCCTTTAAAATGATACGTCACTCAACCAGTAAACAACCTGTGTTAGTATATGCTCTTGGACACCGGAGGGGGTATTCTACTCGCGGAATGACGTAGAATCGTTATCCATCATGGCGGCAGCCGTTTCACATCTTTTTAGGACAGATAAAAAAAATTAAATTTTCAAAACGAATTATAAAATTTATTCCTTGGAAATAAAAACTGAAATTAACATATGCTTATTGCTTAATGCTCTACTATATACATTTATAGTTTTTAGATTTTTTCTTTCTTATAGTAAAATACCCCATTATATTTACCAAGAATTTACGTGTATTTAATAAGGTTAGTACTTTCCAGGCCATTATTATTACAATTCGATTGGAAAAATCTAATGAGTCCTAACGTCTTGATGGTCTAACTTCGGGCAATATCAGCTCCATGGTGCTTATATTACAAAATATTGTACAGGCGATGACTATTTAGCTATGGGCATTGTTATAATTTATAAAATAACCATGTTGTTTTTTTGTTTTACTTATCAAATGACGATTGGAATTTTGTATGTGTCTATGTGATTTAGTTATCCGAGTCCCAGTAACAGCATTACGGACGTGGGAATACGTTGAGCGGTTAACTGGGACGCCAGAAATAAAGGGACGTTTGCTTGATTTTATGCTGTTTAGCACATAGCCTTGGCTGCCCACCAGGAGGTAACGTGGCTACCTCATCTGGGAGCACCGGTGGTGCTGAAGCCTGACTGAAAACCAGCATAGGCGATTCATAGTAGACATTCATTATACATTAATTGATAAATAAATAAATAGTCATAATAATGTATAAAATAATAAATATATTTATTAATATGCATTTACATATAAATGAAACTCTATTGGTACAGTAAGCATCAATCATTTGCGGCTAATCAAAGATTCCATGATAATCTAAGTTTGTACCTAGGCCTTAAAACCTAAAATAATAAATTGAATTGTTGAAGGAGAAATAACATTAGACAAACATAAAATACTTGTGTTAAAAGAATTTTCCTTATATTATCAAGACAAGAATTTAATATAATAATTCAATGAAATAAGTATTTAATGTAGAATTTGTTTATTCACTTTTTTATATTTTTCTTGGCTTTATCACATTACATGGGAAGCCGACATAAAATGTGTATTATGTTGCCTTGGATAAGTTAGTGGAAAATGGAAATCTCGTACAAAGATTTTCGTTCTAGCCTCTAGCATCTGATCGACATCTTTCATCGGTTCGCGGTCCGGCCCCGCCCCGTGTAATGTGCATTGCTATTAATTCAATATGGCGATTACAAAATACATATAAAGTAGGTACTAATACGAAAAAAAACACTAACATACCCTTTTCGGCATCGAAAGGGGAGCTTAATAGCTTTTCCTCTTGAACAAAAAAAGGTACTAATACGAATAAAAAACTAGTTTTGAAAAATTTTAACATTTCCTTGGGTGCTTGTGGTATGTACCATAAACACAGCGATTGGATTACAACACAAGTTTCAATTCTCAAAATGTCAACATACGTCATATTGATCGACTTATCATAGCTTTGAAGAACAAATACGCTTTTTTCGCCTTTAAGTATATACTTTGGTACATTTTTTTAAAACCTACTATTTGTCCCAAACATTATTGTTTTCCCATTAAGCCAATTTCATGGACATTTAGTAAATTTACAAACATGACTTCACACAGTACTGTAGCTCCGGAATTATTATGTCCTATCGAACTACGGAAATGCTGGCTGGCTACGGTACCAATAATCGCCTCAAAAAATAGGTAATATTCCACGGTTCTATTTCTTACACTAAATTAAGACAAGAAAAAGGTATTAGTAAGGGTTCCCGTTGGTCTTTAAAACAATAATTTCATGGCCCTGACATAATTACATTTCAGTAATATTATTCTGATAAACTAGTGATACATTTTATGATAGAATTGGCGATTTTTCGTAAAGTAAAATTATCAGCATCATAAAGACCTTTCAACTACAAGTAATAATATTCAGAAAAATGGTTATGGAAGGCATAAGTCGAAGTTATTATATAAACTGAAAATGAAAACTAATTTTATGCATGACCTTAGGTTAAACGAGGGACTTGATGAAAAACAATAACGATACTACATGTTTGCATATAAATAATAAAAAATAATTATGGAAAACAAAACACTAATACACAACAGGTGTAATGTTTGAAGTATTTTTGTGTAAGTTACACAATGTGTGGATACCCTTGTCATTTTGGCTTACTTGAGCTATCTCATCTCTAGTATGAGTCAATAACCACTACGTTTGCAAACCCTCGATATCATGCGCGCTCAGTATAGTTGAATAATGCATTCTAACATACTTAATATCTTTCTATAGATATTTGGATCAAAAATCTAATTATCTATACCCTCTTCCAAAAAGTCCCTCATTTATCCATACATCCTTTAGGCAAGTTGTATATTATCATAAAAATCCTTCATTGTAATTCTTTGTGAAATTTAATGCTTTATTCGCTTTTATTGATGCTAACTGTACTTTATGTAATTCTGGATTTGAACTGCAAAGGACCAGTGTAATGGCACTCATCATTTCATTTGTTTTAAGCAGGAAGATTCAACATGAAATTCGGACATGCAATCGACTATGACTATCCTACATACTGATGTAGGCAATCAAAGGTACTATTGAACAATCTGAATGTGGAGCAAAAGCAGTTTAGGCACAATATGCTAATAATTACCAAATTAAAAAAGACAAAAACTAAACGGCAACGATGTCATGCTTGTAATGCCAAAAACAAAAAAAAACTTACAAAACATTCTTTCTGAATGTTTTGTTCATTTTTTTGTCAGATATGAAACATCATCCGGTGTAATGTTATTAAGGCAAATTACCATAATAGAACCCTGTAAATTTAGTCAATAATTAATCAGATACTACAATAGTACATTTTAGTAAATATGTTATAATATGTAGATAAACATCTTGTCTTATTGCAATACCTGCAGAATATCATATGAAGTGAATAATGTAACAATAGACTAGTATTTATACAATATTGAAGCTTTCGTACAATATCAATCAGTATAGTTTTGTTAGTTAGTGAAATCCATAAATG
Source organism: Deilephila porcellus (assembly GCA_905220455.2). Classification (NCBI taxonomy): domain Eukaryota; kingdom Metazoa; phylum Arthropoda; class Insecta; order Lepidoptera; family Sphingidae; genus Deilephila; species Deilephila porcellus. The sequence goes on along the minus strand of LR999971.1, from coordinate 8,473,794 downwards.
CATAACTATGAAGATAAATCTCACACTGTGAACAAGATAAAACGCGCACAATCTACAAAAAAACATACAGGATATAAGAAGAACGCTTCCGAAACTGAAAATGCAATGTTCTCATATTTAATATTAGTTATGACGGAAGCCAGCAATGTAAAGCATCTAAATCATTATGGTAATAAGTGTAGTTGACACTGCGTCAAATGGTTTTTAATCATTATTATTGCAAAACGGATATAAATTTGATATTACTGTTTGTGTGGGTCATTCTAAAAACGCCGCTACGTCAAAATGCCATAAAAGTGAAAAAATATTTCAATAATTTAAACAGGGTTCATTTTAATACAACAAATGACGCACTTTAAGCCAGTGTTACCACATCTTTCGGGTCCGGTCTTCTCATACCTTGTATTATCATAGCACGACGAGAAATCTAGATTAATCACCATGACAAAATCAACATGAATAACTTATCATACTAGTGATGGGATTATGATTAATCTTGGACGTTTAGAAAATCAAATATTACATCAGTAGCTAAATAGTGAGATGTTCACCATGCTCTTAAAATAGTAAAATCAATATTCACTATACAAAATAAACCGTGACTCACTATTCTATTTGAGTTTTAAATAACAACAATGTAAAAAGGAAAACAATAAAAATCTAAATGCAGTGGGGTGTTATCAATAATGTATTAAACACAAAATAAACATGCATCGAGATAGGAAACAATTCGTATTGTGTGTAGGTGGGATACATAAGTAAAATACTAAAGTTAACTATTGAAATCAGTGGGAATGGTGCTAATTCAGTCGTAGTGTCATTAACTATTGCTACGTCGCTACGTGCTAACTGCTATGTGAGGATGAAGGGTTGGCAATAATCTACTTGTTTAAGACGTAAATGCAGCTGCGAAGGTATAATTATAAAGAATAAATTAAATACTTGAGAGTCATAACACTGAAGGAACAAATTAAAAATAATCATATGATTCACAAAACAAGATACAAACAAAAGAATACTTTACTAATGAGGTTTACCTTTATCGACTGCTTTGTTTGTTCCATATATAGTTTGAAAATGGCATTACACTTAAATCATATTAATATAGTCATACGCGTGATCTAAAAGTAAGTCTAATAAGAACCAAAGCATCAATAACTAAAGACATAATAATAAAAATTACGAGTTTGAAATTCTTAGTTCAAATTGCTTTTTCGTGAACCAAAATTAAAATATTAAAAATAATTGAGAACTTAAAATATAAGGCCGTATGCTGGTGTTATTGCATTTTATAATTTAGTTCTCTTACAAATATAAACGTTAATGCTAATAGTTATTATATCGGCAACGACTATACATTTTGTATAGCATATGTGGTAAATGCTCTAATTAAAGTTTTGTAATACGATGGAGCCTCGTGAACGAAGGTAGTACAGCTATGATATACCAATACTATTTAATTATAGACGTGTGTCCGTGGGCGTGGCCGCAACGGGCGACAGGACGGCGCCGTGACGAGCCAAGATGGCGGCCGGCTCAGCGGCGAAGCAGTCGAAACATGTGTCCAGGAACAGCTCCTGCAGGAAGCGACGAGCACACAACATATATGTATCTCTGGCCAGCAGAGAACACATGTCGGAGTACACGCACGGACTGCGGAACACTTCCGGGTGACGCTGCTTCAACGACAGCAACACTGAACGAGTCTGTAAAACGAGAAATATCATTTAACCTTACTTAATGTTGAACGTACTATGTTTCTTACTCATCTGGATAATATTAAATATGTATTATAATTCCATTTGTCATTACAGTTACTGTTACTTCTTTGTTGACAAATATAAGTGAATAGCGCGTACGTATCCAGCAGTATTGTTATTTCCATAAAATACGCTCGAGCTTCACTGGTGTATGGTTCATTGTTTTGCTGCCGTAACCGAGAGTAAAATGTTGTATTTTGCTTTTCAAATAAATTAACAATTGAACATACCTGTCTCAGATGTATTGGGTTGGCCATCAGATGAACCTGCCGCAACAATTCCGCCTCGGGCGAGCCTAATCCACGATCGTTATTGGTTGGACTGCGGGAAGGACTGCGTCGGTCTGTGCTAGAACTTGTGTTAGTATCCATTCCTACAATAACAAAAAAAGAACATCGCTTTAGTTTAAAATTTAAAATGTCAACTGTAATATATTATAAAGTGTAGAAAGCCACATGGCTTGTACTAGTTTGTATAAGAAAATATAGTATGTACTGGTACTTCTTTATGTACTGGTTGGGCAATAATTGCATGTTACGGGAAATGCAGTGTGGTCCACTTATAATACATATAGATCAAGGTCAGAATATTACACCAAACAGGTTACAATTGTGATGGTATTCCAATGTTTGCTATTGTAAATATTTTTTAAGGGGATATTATTGTTCTACAATCGAGAGTACGATTGAGAGGGGTTAGGCCGTACAGTCCACCACTTATTATTAGTATTACTTTTGCGATATCCATCTATCTTTATTTATTTAATTCTTTTTTTGCACTAACGGGAGATATACAAATATACAGGGTGAATTTTTGAAGTAGGCGTAGATGGCCAAATCCGAAATTATGAGTAATAGCGAAAAATACTGAAAGGAATCACGAGCCCGATTTTGATGAAAACTAAAGCTGCATACTTGGATTTTTTAAAATCAATATGCCTAGCGAGGAATCGAACCCGATGATTTTGAAAAAAATTACACACTGACCGGCAAAGAAGGCTTCTCTGAGTTGGTAGGAGGAGGGCGGGCGCGTGCGCGCACACGCCAGGCACGCCGCGCCCGCGTGCTGCCACGAGTACTTGCCGCGCGCCACCTCGCCCACGCTACTCTCCTTCAATGACACCACAATATCCTGACCACTACTGGCTTCTTCCGTATTCTTCAATGACGTTGCTGCCTCCTCTTCAACCATCTCAGCTAATGAGGTAATTTTATCCCCAGCCGCCTCTTTGGTTGCATTGGAGGTGCATGTGACGTTAGTTTTCGAGCCTGTGTTGTCGCTTGCGTCTTTGCTTAGTGTGGTACTTGCAGCGGTAATGATCGCGGTATTTACAGCGGAAGCAGTGCTGCGTAAGTTTACTGCCGCTGTCACCGTATCTGCACCTATGTAACGGACATTATTTTTAATTTGTAATATTAGATATATTTTTTTCTAATATGTATGCATGTAAATTCCTGATTAATAAAATAAATAATGAGACTACAGAATAATATAATACCTTTTACGTTAGCCTTTGCTTCAGGCGTGGATCTAGATTTAATATCCGCACTGGCAATACTAGTGTCCAAGAAAGATGACACTCGACCGCGCTTCGAGTGATCGCTCCTATCGGTATCATCGTCTTTCCTTTCTTCTTCTCTGTAAAAAATAAGCATAATCATTGTATTGCTACTTACATTTAAGATTATTAACAACAATTTAAAGTGATGACAATATATTATCTTGAAAGTGTCCAAGCCGGCTTTCCTGGCCAAGTCTTTCTTATACCTTGACTACGACTACCTGTCTATAACTTTAAAAAGTAAGTATGTAACTATGGACTAATAATTATAATAAATGATAGTTTACATTATATGAAATTATAAATAAACTTGACAATTGAGTTTATAATATTAGTAATGTTATTACGTATTAATTTAATAATATAATATGGCTTGGGTTATAACGGAATACAGACCTCGGGAAGATGTCCATGAGGTCTGCGGGCAGGCAGATGCCGATGTATGCGGGCGCGGGGTGCGGCGCGGGGTGCGGCGCGGGCGCGCGGGCGCGGCGGGGCGGCGCGCGCGCGCACTCGGCCGGCGCCGGCGACGCGCGCCCGCACTCGCTCAGCGGCAGCGGCTTCCAGTCGTACTCCAGCAAACTGCGCACACACCACACCCCTTTACCAATCCTCCTACTATTACTCAGTCTGATGAAACTAAGAACAAAAAATCTTTTCTATGGAGTTTGCGTGGCAAATAATGGCGGATTATTGCTATTGCATTCCTTCGGTGCGCTTTCTCCTTCTGAGTGCAGCTGTCAACACGGTTTATAACATGTGACGTTTGTGGAGATCGTGTTAGTCGGAAAAATCAAGAAAAAAGGAAGTTTATGGCTAAATTTCATTTGAACGAAGCTCGGTAAGCAAATTACCTAGTTATTATTTACCCCTATGTAGGTACAGCAGATTGTATAAAGCCCAAATTTGAAAATTATATTTGTTTGCTATAAAATAGTGATGTACATACTACGATTGTCGATAACTATAACAAATAATTGATTTTAAAACATATCCCAATTTTTTAGTTCTTTCCTTGCCGACCCGTTTTAGCATAGGTTTTTGCGTAATGTGAGGCAATAAATATATACATCATTATTTATTTCACCAAAAAAGTGTACATAATTTCAATTCTTTTCCCAATTTAATCATATTATGTAATCGTAGCTGTGAATATCTATCTGTGGTACCTATCCTAAAAACGTTGAATAAAAAAAAACTGTTTATTCTGTATTGTTATACAGATTTAAGCAGTAGGTAAAAGTTGTGGGTAAAGAAGATTTAATATATGTATGTTCCAGTTGAAAAGCTACATACTTTAAAGTATGTATGTGGAAACCACTTTGAGACGACATCTTTTAATAGGAAACAAAATCGGCTGAAGAAATCTGCAGTACCATCAAAAAACCTTAATCTGAGGCTGAGGAACCAACTGCAGATAGTACCAAAAAAGCGCAGCAACAAGGCATTGCAAAATAAATTACTTTTTGACAGATTATTTCCAAACAATATATTTTTTATACTTAGAGAATTGAATAATCATAAAACATTTATTAAAAGTTGTTTTTATTTAAATCTGGTCCACATTAAAGCATAACATTGTATTAGGACTTGTCTCCAATGTAGAATGTTGTGCTTGTAATGTGGAGTGTAGTAACCCATAATAATTAGATTTAAAAAACATTATGTAAGCCTTCATTAAGATTTCGTACATTTTATCGATATCGATAAAAGCAGGCGCACTGCACCCAATCCAGCACTATTGGCTCTGTTAGGTTGGCACTTTTGACTTTTGACGCAATGACAGACGATACTGGCTAATGTTGGTAATAGAATGCCATGCAAATTGATAAAAATAAAATAGTTTTCTATGGAGTCCCGTCTCTTAACGTAGTGTTTTATATTCTCTTTGCTATTACTATCCTTCTGACTAATCAAAAATAGCTTGGTAAGGTGGCATGATCAGTCAAAGTCCGATTGTGACTGTGGCGCCCCAGAACAAACTATGTCGCACTTACTTAATGTAGCAACCTTCTGGTCCGGATAAGTATAAAAATAAATGACTGTACAATATGTAAGCCATTGACAGGAACGAAGAAAAAGGATAAACGAAAATATTTCTTGACTCTTTCGACTAAATAGAAAAGAGAGGATTTCAATGTCAGGCTAAATACAAAAACACTGAATTCATTGATTAAACTTGCGTAGAAATACCTTTGCTTAGTCAGCCTCTCCTTGCTGGCCTTTGACCTGTCTCGGAGGGAAGAGAACGGATTGGAGCGTCGCGTTGTATCCGACAGCAACCAACTCAAATCCTCAATATCACTACAACCGGTCGCCGCACTTTCTGATAAATGAGGCCTGCGAACAACATTGAATTAAATACATTACTTCACTCAAGTAAGTATGTAATATTTATGTATTGCTGAGACAATACTAACCTTCTATTCAAAGACTTAATCATAGCATAGCCATTCATATCCATCTGCGTAGGCGGTGAATTAGCTGTATCGTGTCCTGAAAAACCTGTATTATATAAAGATAAAATATATTCATCACAAATACATAACCATAACTTATAGAGTAAAGTAATATCTAGTATCTTGACAAAAATGAATTATAAAGGTATGTAACAATATCTCACTAGACGTAGAGGTGCGGCGTTGCAGCTCTGGTATTTTGGCTCGTTGCGAACTGTTGCTACCCTTCATGCCGTACAAACTGGACGAGCTTGGTATTGGACTCAGAGTCAGTACTCTATCACTAGAAAAAATAAACATCATTTTTCGACAGATCTATAATGTAAAGGATGATTAACAAAAAATAATCAACAATGGTGTACTCACGGCATTACATACTTCCCGAGAAAAGAGTCGCAACTGCTCACTCCACTAGTACTCGATTCACTAGTATTTCTCACTCGGCCTTCGTGTGCGTGATCCAAGGAATTCATCCTGCCTATTAGCAACCTGTTCTCACCTATAGGCATGCGATGAGACCCGGAACGATCGTAATTCGAACAATCTTTCAATATGTCCACAGTTTTGGATTCGGTTAGCATCGGTCGATCGTGGGAGCTGGACAAACCTTGTGATGGTAGTGTGTGCGATTTTCGCTTGTCTTGTTCCCTGCGTTCTGCGGAGGTTGTTTTGTTGTCAACGACGTCTTGATCGGATTGTTCCAGAATGGAGCCGACTTTGCTCATTAGCTTGTAGTCGGAGTGCAGGCTCTCGGCGACGCTCAGGTCGGTGTGGTCGGAATGTTCACTCAGTTCCTGCTCGTACATGTTGTAGCGACACTCGGGTGACGTCACCGGACCCTGAACACTAGTATCTCCCAACGAGTAAGTCTCTTCTGGCAACACTGGAAATTGGTCGTGCCTCGTGTGCCTCACACACAACCAGCCTAGAACAAATAAATAAATTTGTAAGGAACTTATCCTGTCCACTACCTTGTAATACTCTACCTAATGAACAACGATAAACTACTACCTAATTCAGCGAGCATGTTCGCCCCTTCATATGTACTGCCAATGAGGCTGAGTACGTAGAAGGCGGTGGCGCGCACGGAGTACACGGGGCAGTACTTGACGAGGCGCACGATGTGCACCAGCACCGAGTCCTCCAGGTAGCCGCTGCTGAGACTCATGAGCAGCTGCAGGCCCGCGCTCGTCGCCGCCGTGTTGCCCACCGCCCACAGCGACGCTTTCACGTCGGCTATCTCCTGCTCCGTAGAACACTTCTTGCGCTGGAGAATCTGCAAGAGATATAACAATATAACACCTATCTCGATATTTAGTAATATGTTATGTTAACCAAATTGGCAATGGGTTTAACAAAAAAGGAGGCACAAAACAATTGTGACGCCGCCGTCTTTACTACGATTACAATATGGGCAAGCAAAAGAAAACTCAATGTTCCCACTACACCCACCCATTTATTTTTAAAATTTAGCCCAGGAAACTATCCTATTACTTGAATGTCGAATATAACGTTATCGTTGTACCATACATTTATAAGTTGTAGCTGAGTAATATTATTGTGGTAGAGCCACGTTTTTGTCAGTCATGACTTAGAACGAATGACGCTCGTCCGGGGTGGTACAACTGTCTCACAGAAGATTGACGTGAAGCGACAGCGTTTTCTCCGGTGAGTGAGATTGTCAGTTGTTCAATAGCCATTTTCTTTCAGCTTCCCAGCCGATTTAATGGATTGTGGATGTTCATGGGCGGCAGTGATTACTTAACATCAGGTGGCCTATACATGCAATTTAATATATGGTATTTATATGCCGTTGTAGGTGCCCAATGACAGTGGCTATGAGTACCTTGTGGTGTTCGGGCAGCACGAGCAGCAGCGGATGCCTGGCGGCGCGGGCGGCGCGCGCGGCCAGCGCGGCGTGCACGTGCGGCGGCACCCGCGCCGAGCGCCGCGCGCGCGCCACGCCCCGCCCCGCGCCGCCGCCGCCGCCCTCGCCGCACTCGCTCAGCGCCAGCGCCGCGTGCGCGCCGCTCTCCACCAGCCGCGTGTACCTGCACACGCACACACTCACACTCTCACATCACTGCACTACGTTACTATTTATTTATTTAATCCTTTTTTGCACTCTACAGAGATACAATTAAGATATCACACAATAAAAATAACAGTACAAGTGGCGGCTTTATCACACTAGGTAATTTCTTACAGGCACCCATGAATACATACAACAATCAAACTACATACCACACTACATCACATCTGCAGCACATTGTCAACTATTATATCAACCCATAATCAGAACTACTAAGAACAGGACACCTCTTCACATGAGGTGTCCTGTTCTTAGTAGTTGATTCTCTTAATACAACGATTAAGAGGCCTTAGACAACTGGTCACCATGCTGACCTTTGCCATATGACTGGTGGTAGGTCTCTCATACGTCACAAGTCGCCTGGGTAGGTACTTTCTATTTTTCCCGCCAAACTGCAGTGTAAACGCACTGTTATGTCCCTGTTTGATGGACATTGTAGCCAGAGACACTACTGGACATAATGAGACTTAACATCTTATGTCTCAAGATGGCGAGCGCAGTAGAATGCATTGCTTTTTAATTCATGGTGTTGTTTGGCTTGCCTATGCCTTGCGTCCGTGAGCGGTCGTATCGCTTACCATCAGGCGAATGGCATGCCTGTCTCGCCGTTCATTACAATTATTAAAACAATGAATTATTGTAAAGATTTCTATGGAATGTAAGAGTCTTCACAATATTTTCCTTTACTGTTTCGTGCAGTTCATAAATTACCAAAGGCCGATCTCTCTTTGCACTAATTCTAATGCCGTAAATGGTACCATCAAGTATTTTATTTCCTCACATGCTGAAACTAACATGAAACAATAGTGCTACTATATAATTCTAAGCAATAAAGTTAACTTGCCTGTAATTATATGACTTAGTCCAAAAATCTAAATGTTTCTTTATAAATGCCATAGATTTTGCATCCGTCACTTGCGAAGCGGCTACTTCTAGAGTCAACCACAACAAATAGCCTCTGTCACCGACCGCTGAAAAATCAAGCGTCGCTGGATCCGCGTGTTTATCCAAACGACAGTTCTGGCATAATGTATCCCTCATTGGCATCAATTTCTCCACAAAAGCCTATGAAAAATATACAAGAAATTATTCAGAATCAAATAAAAATAATTAACACTAAAACTTTGTTCAACTACTTACAGGCACACTAAAAGCTTCCTCCAGTATGGTGAGGGCTACTTTGACCACAGCTTTAGATTCGTCTTTCACTTGGCCAACCAATATCTGCAGTATCCACGTGTCCATATCGGTCTCAACTTCTATCTCGTCTTCTTTTTGCGGCGGCTTCGTTTGTTCTTGAACGAAGTTTTTCTTTAATTTGGCCTTCCGTCGAACTAGCTCCCGAGATTTTCTAGAAGCTCTCAACAGAACGTTCAAGAACTGTGTGGCGTATAGACGAGACGCTTGTATGTTGCATGTTAAAGTCTTGGCGAGAATGTCGCGCGGGTATGAGTCCATGGAGTAGTCCAAACTGGATATGATCAACTTTACATAACAGCTGTGGTGAGTTTTTGTTGATAGATCTAGAAGGCTGTAAAATAGAATGATTCATTGTGTTATAATTGCCACATTCAAATTGACTTGATTATTCCACAACAAATATATGTAATAATGACATATTCATATTTAAATATTTATGTCAAAGATTAAATATATTCTACAAATAATATCACTGATTAGAAATACTTCAGTCGTATGTAAAAAACTTACTTCTCGTATAAACCAGTTCGTTTGAACAGCTCTAGTCCAGTATTAGAGTGGCACAGTTGTCCAATAAACAGGAAATACATTTGGCACATAGTGTTGCACATGTGCTGCGGACTGAACAGACACTCGTGCGCTTTCAGCCCCGTCTCTATTGCCTCTATTTGACGGCTAACGTCATAGAAAAGATCCTCTAGCATCCTTTGGGAATCCACCTATAAAAATATTCCATTTATATGCAATTTTTATATAACAGTAAATAATGTTAGTTTACATATTTTTTCAGGAAGACACGAGAAGTTGACTACTTAGTAAATGTAATAAAAATAATTCCAATCTTAAGAGATGTATAGATTAAATCACAGAAAGGAGAGAATTACTCTTTTTCCGATACAACACTCACGTCATTGTGTCTCAAGAGATGTCTAATTAATTGACAGCCGGCACGCGTCGCCGAGTGGCCGTTACACGTGCTCGAGAGATCTGTGTGAGAATATTTGTTTGATGAAGGTTTCAAGTAATTGATTATTCGGGCCGCCCAGGCTTTATGACCACTATCGTTCAGATTTAAAAACGGCGCGCTATCAGTCTCCTGCAAACAAAATCAAATAATGAAAATGTCAATATGAATATAACGATTAATTTATTAGCTTAGGTACAGCACGGAAAATAGTCAATCACCTTTAATATGGTCCGAATGATTTCCCAATTCCAAGTGTTGCCGTCCTTGTTCTGCATGACGAGCGTGCTCCTGATGAGTCCGTCTCCGTCGCGCTCGAACAAGTTGAAGAACTTGGCGGATTTGGCGACCTTGCCGACGGCGGCGCCCGTGCGCGAGCTCACGCTCTTGCTCTTGACGAGCGCGCTCACGTTGCGCTCGGGCACGTCGGCGCGCGAGCCCACGCTGTGCCTCTGCCGCGGCGAGCGCTCCTCGTCGTCGTCGGGCGGCGCGGGCGGCGACCACGCGCTGCCGCACGCGCGCCGGTACGCCGCCGCGCACCACTGCACCACGTGGTCCAGGAACAGCGTGGCGGCCGCGGGGCGCGCGCGCAGCATGTCGCGCATGCGCCGCAGCGCCGCCGCCGCCGCCAGCGCCGCGCCGCCGCCGCCCGCCGCGCGCCGCCCCAGCGCCGCCGGCGCCGGCCACGCGCCCTGCAGCCGCGCCGGCACCAGCTGCTGGATCAGCTGCAGCAGCTGCCCCAGCAGCACCGTGGCGCGCACGGAGATGAACGTGTCGCTCGTCACTATCACCTCCGCCAGACCGTCCAGTAGCCCCGCCTGAAACCGCAGCAACGTCTCGTTTCCTTGCACTTCAATCGATCAATTTAGGAGAAAGACTAATATGTCACTGGAACATACCTCTATAAAACACTGAAGCAGGAGGGCGAGATGAATTTCCGTAATGTCCGGTCCGGTCGCGCCGAGATGCGGTAAAATCGCGATGCCCTCGGCGGCCACGAAGCCCTCATTGAGACGCCACGAGTCCTAAGTCACATTATCATATAATACTGCTCTTTTGTTCTACAAGTATCTGGATAGGCCGATGCGTAAATGAAATATTATGAAAAAACATAATCACAACTCACTTGAAAATCTGACGGATCCACGGCATCTAAAGCTACCGATATTTCATCTGTCCATTCCGGTTGCGGGAGTCCGACCAATTCGTACAAAAGATCTAATATTGCTTTCTGTAAGAGTAAAAATAAATTAAATAGGCACAATAACATAAATAACGGATATTTATTGAAGAAGTGTTGTCATACTCACTCGAACCTCCAAGCGCGGTAGATAGAGTGCTGCGACTAACGCGCGCAGTCCTCCAGCGCTACGAGGGTGACAGAAATGCAACAGCCCTGGCCAACTCCGCAGAACGCACAGCAATGCTAGTCGACTACAGGTGAATCTCATTTCACGTTCATCCCTAAATAATGCAAAAATCAATCATTTTTATTTATCTTTACATGAGTAACAACATTCCATAAACAAATTCAAAGAAATAAAGAATAATATAAAAGTTTACTATCAGTATTTATAATTTAATTTAATTTGTTCCTATAAGAGTATTGTAACAGACAGAATGGTAGTCATAATTGATTCCACCATAAAAAAAGGTTTCCATAATCCATATAATTGTGAACAATAATGAAATATGCGTCCTGACCTGCTAGTCTCAGTGCCGGCGGGTCGGAAGTGGAAGTCGCAGTAGGGCGAGCTGAGGTACATGAGGTCGAGGCGCGCGGCGCGGCGCGTGGCGGGGTCGTTGAGCGCGTGCAGCAGCACGCCGCACAGCGCCTCGGCCATGCGCGGCGTGGCGCACTCCGCCAGCTGCCGCGACACCGCGCTCACGCCGCCGCACGCCAGCAGCAGCTCCGTGTTCAGCACGCCTTGCACGTGACACACATACATTCATATACTTTCTTACTACGAATTTGCATTATGTGAGTCAATAGTGACAGATGAGAGATTTTATTTACTTTTTTACCTTGTGCAGTTATTTATAAGACAGATTACCAAATCTTACCAAAATTTACCAAAAACCTCGTATTTTTGTATAAATCACGACACGACATAATAATGTATGGTAGACATTAATATTGAAAACACCAATGAAAGGGTAGAATAACATACTGCAATTAACAGATTAATATTTCTGTAAGATCGTTACTGACATCTGAAATCTGAAATATTAGATAGCAAGAAGACTTTCGATTTCCAAACAATACACGCAGGTAAATGTACACAATAAGCAGTTACATATTTCAGCTAAAGTAGCAGCCGCAGGTCGCGACAGTCGGTCGGCGGCGGGGTCGGGCGCGAGGGCGGCGAGGCAGCGCAGCAGAGCCATGGCGCCAGGAGTCGCAGCCGCGCCCGCAGCGCCGATGGCACGACGCGCCACACGCAACGCTTGAGCACGCTCCTCCTCATTGCGCACCATCAACTCCATCGACCTTTCATAAATGTATGAATATGACGTTTTACTAGCACTGGTTAGTTAATATACCCAGAATGAAATAAGAAGCTACATACATTGACTTGTGGACCACAAACCCAAAATATTGTAATTCACAGAAAAATATTATGGACATTGATATTTACTTGGACTACCGCACATTATTCAAATCATTTTAGCATCATAAGCATTTTCATGTCAATTGATTTATATCACTATAAGCAAGTTCAGTTGCAATAAAGCACTCATCGGAACGGTTTTTATTTCTTAATTAATTGTTCCTGTATCAATTATATGTGTATTTTATATCATCATATCATATTGAAGCTTGCCTTGTCAGCTGGCCTTTCATAATTTCTAATGCTCACAACACAAAACCAGACCAACTGGCAAAGTGTTATAATAACATTTATACATTTACCTTATCACAAGGTATGGAAGCTTGAGGTTGTTGAAAGTAGCAACATCACTCTCAGTTTTTATGAGGTATCGTAACACTCTTAAGGCTGCAGCCCTTATCACCATAGAATCATCTACAAGACTTATGCGGATGCTGAAAACATAAATAACATAATACATTACTTTTGTTATTGGACCTAAATAATGAAAACAATATTCATTCTCTGCTAGCAATGAAAATATTCTATATCAACACATTAAGTGCAGGATCAAAGCAATGATGTATCCATCAGTGTGGATCAGGAATATTATACTTTCAAAAGCCGCAGTTTTGACACTTATTGATAAACAAAATAACAAGTTTATTTTGTTTTACATAATTACAAACATAATTAAATTAAGGATATGTCTTATATTTATGCATTGAATTCCAAGTATCACATTGTAAAAGTCTAGAACATATTTTTTTTATTCAAATAATATAATATGAATAAAAATTTACACCATATTTTATAGTGTTCAACTATAATGTGGTAGCTGATTATGTAAGAGTTTAAGAATAAATATAGTTTAAACTATGCATGCTTTCTGGTAAAATTTTTAATGAACATCATATTGAACATAAATTAATCAATCTTCAATCATGAATATCATTTAAAAATTCAGAGATACATTTTCTCCTATTTTTGTGTTATAATTAAAAAACAGATTCATTACAAAATAACAAATAGCTAATTATTTCATTTAATTTGGCTAGTATAATGTCATCCCAAAAACTAACATGATATGAAGCATTAACCTTAATCTAGGTTGTATTAAAGTTTTGATAAAATCATTTAAACATGCAGTGTTTTATAATTATAAAATCTCTTACCATGTCATTAACTCATCAGCAGTAAAACCCAATGAGTTTCTGTCTTCTTTGCATAACAATGTAACTAAGGCATTTAAATATGATAACCTACGGCTATCAGAGCCACTTCTCTGCATACCCCTCAAACCATGTCTGAATTCTGAGGGTGCATTTTTACCATTAGGGGAGGTTTCAATTTGAACATTCTTTCTCTGGTATAAGCCCTGTATGATCTCCTTAATGTTCTCTTCGGGCGTTTTATTTATAGTGTCTAACTTAAATAAATCACCACCATGTTTACCTAAAAGAAAATGTTATTAAAAGCGAAACCGTGTAGGCCCTGGTATTATTTCATAGACAGACGATAAGAATATGTATTTATTTCTCAGCATACCGTAATATATGTAAATTTGAAGACAGAATGTAATTAAATATACGATTTATTTACCTTTCCTTCGACTCAACCAATTTTCAGAGGTAGCCATTATAACATTTTTACGCAATAATCAATATAGAAGTAACGATTAATTCTTTGATTCCTTAAGGTAAGAAAACGGATTATATCTGCAATAAATAGGATTAGGAAACAAACTACGAAATAAATTACAATTCAAGTCTGTTTTCTTCACACACCAACATCACACATTTGACTCGAAGTTTGACAGTTGCTTTTTTAATATTAATAAAAATCCTATTAGTCCTTTTGCCAATGTCATTATTGCGCTTATCGCAAAGGCGTGAGTTTACCGTATTAACTTACTAGTATAGTGATCTGTGGTATTAACCCACACATAATAAAAATAATGGCGAAATGTGATTATCTAGGCATTTCTAATAAATTACTTTTAGTCTTTAGATATCCAAAGTGATACCTTTAATGTGCATTAATATTTTAAAAACAAAGTTATACATTTTTAATTAGGAATAAATTAGGGAAATATTAGTAAACATTTAATTTAGTACAAAATATATATTTAAAAAACATTGAAAAATTTCAACGCTAAATAAATTTAATCAAATTCAGAACCAATAATTTATCTATAAATCCAATTGTGGACAATTATTCACAAGCTCATGAAACAAAATAAATAATTCGACAGTTATTGTAATGTTACTCCTTAGTCTGTGTTGTAATGTATTAAATAGAATAATGTAATGTAATGTATAATGTAATGTATTTTTATATTGTATATCTTAATTTATTATCTATAATAAAATAAAATTAATTTCATGAATTATTTATTTTTAATATATCAATATTTTCAAACAACACATTTTTTTATTTGAATTATATAAATTACGTGTATCTTGGTGTATAATGTATTCAATTGTAATTTAAATTTTAATTAAAAAAACAAGATTACATTTTTTAAAAAGTTATTAAATGTTATTTATACTGGCAACTTTCTATTGTAGTGAGGTGAAAAGAAAATGGTGTGGTGCTACAAAATCGCAAAGTAAACTAAAAAGCGGATACATTTGATCACTGTGGACCACTATCATTAATTTGGTCCTGAAATTTGTCATCACTAAAGATTTTGAAAATGGCGGAATCCCAAGATTATATTGACATGAAATCATGCCGTATTTGTCTGACAAACAACAAACCATTATGTCCTCTGTTCAGGTACAAATTATCGGGCAATTATGCCGAAATGTTAACAGCTATAGCGGACGTAAAGGTATGATAAACTTAATACATTCTGGAAATGTTGTCAAGGAGTGTTTTTAATTATTTGTAAATCTTATTCAAATGATTGTAGGTATCATCAAACGACGGCTTACCAGAAAAAATCTGCTTAAAATGTTGCACGACGCTCGAAAAAGCGTATTTACTGAAAACAGTTGCCGAAAGGTAAAGGTTTAATATTAAAATTTAATTTTCCTATTTGTTTTGTCTAATTTCACTGTTTTTTATCAGGTCCGACAGAAAGTTAAGGAAAACGTTAGCCAAGATTAAAGGCAGCATTCCCACGAAGAAAATCGCATTCGATTCCTTCACTGACATAAAAAGTGAAATTGGTCCGATACCAATAAAGTCTGAGCCAAAGTGGGAGATGGAAATTGATATGAACAATGAAGGTGCTTCTAAAGCTGTTGAAACTATTGATGGCAAGGATATTGTTATTGCTAATACAGTTATAAGGAAAGTGGATCCAAACAATGATGAACCCAAACCCGATATTTCTGTTGATGTTGATAATGTTGAGTTAATATGGAAAAAAACATCAAGTGAAAATAATGAGGAATATGATGTAAGCACAATCATACATCCATTCTGCAATAACTCAACTACAACACTGGTATAATAGCATCATATAGATTTGATAGATTAGATTTGACTTAATGATAGCCTAGTAACTGTTGTTAGTTTATAAATAGGAATAAAGCACAATCTAGACTACATTTTATTCTTTTTATTCTAAAGATCTTTGCTTGTAAAATAACAAAACAAAATGGTCAATTTGTTATAATCTTGATATAATATTATACATTTTTATTTTAAATGAAAATAATCTTGAATTCTTGAAATATTTTTATACATTTACTACCAATAGTTCATAGTAGGATATTCATATTCACCTGATTATGGACCACCATATAAAATGCTGGAATCAGAGTGGCAAAGAGAAGTGAAAAATATTTGTTTTTAAACATAATTATTTAAATAGTGCCAATTTTAGAACTATGATAGTAAGATTCATAAAGTTTTAAATAATAACAGAAATTGCCCTTTAATTAAATAAGAAATACTTTTCCAAATTAATTATAATACATTGAATGTTTAGATTTATTATGTACTAAACTTATAATAATTAGGCTGTGCCTAGCTTGGAGGCCCCTGGAAATGTCATTATAATTTTAATTTTTGTTACTTCAAATGAATATTTTTATTTCATGTTATGTGTAATTACCAAGTTTTTGTCTTTCATTTAGGATGATTACACTGGTGATGGTTTTCATGATAATATAGATGATGAGGATTATGTGCCACCAAGTGAAAAGCAAAAAACTAGATTCAAGAAACCAAAATTAGCTGATATAAAAGTGTTTAAGGGAAAACCACTAGTAAGGAAAATAAAAGTGATAAAGAAGATTAAAGATGAATATGAAGAAGGTGGGACAAAAGGTGAAACTCAAAGATCAACATCTATCACCTGTTGTGAGTATTATTTAGACTAATTCTCAATTAATAATTAATTTAGACTAATTAGATTCTATTTCTCCCGCCAAACAGCAGTGTAAATGCACTGTTGTGTTCCGGTTTGAAGGACATTGTAGCCAGAGTAACTACTGGACATATCGAGACTTAACATCTTATGTCTCAGGATGGCGAGCGCAGTGGAATGCCAAGCAATGCCTTGTAACTCATGGTGTTGTTTGGTTTTGCTACTGTACATGAGCGGTCGTATCGCATACCATCAGGCGAATGGCAGGCTCGTCTCGTCATTCATAACAATAAAAAAAATAATAATAATAGTAATAATCAAAATGTTAATTAAATGGAAGAAGAAACATATTATTTGGATACCTGCATTCTTCGTAATTTAATAAACCTTACAAATTGCAGGACTTGAACAACATTATAGTAACAAAAATATACTCAAACAGCAATGTGCAATATAATATTTTCTTACATAATGGTATAATAACAAAAAATATAAATCCACAGACCCTATTCTAAAGAATGGCTCAAGAGGTGCACCTATAATCTTAAAACGGCCTAAGGATTCAACTATACTGAAAGTACATACAAATTATAAACCAAGAACTCAGGGCTCGAGTGTAGACGGTCCCAGAGTGATTAGACGAGACAAACCTGTGAGAATGGTGAGGAGTGGGGTGGCAAAGCAAAGAGAAAAACTTGTTTGCCCTGTTTGTGGTATACTTACATACACATTGGGCAACCACATTGCTACACATCAAGGTAAATAAGATTATGATAATGACTTGCTTTGGTTGAGTCTCAGTAGTTCTTTTAATACCTATGTATATTATTTCATTGTGCATCTCAATCACCTTTAAGACCTTCAAGTGTATAATTAGTATTTCTTCTATAATTTGTAGTAATATGATAATTAATAATAAATACACCCATCAGTCACATACATAGTCCTGACCCCACACTAAGATCGAATCTTGTGTCGTGGGTATCAGAAACTACGAGAGACTTTTCGATCTCACAAACACCCAGACCCGAAACAAATGCCTGTGGATCACACAAATATTTGTTCGGTGCGGGGATCGAACCCGCGGCCTCTCGTTTCACAGGCGGCGTCTAACCACCTGCGTCACGGTATCGATTGCTGTCGATTTGTACGAATTGGTATATTATTACAAAATAAAACTATATTCTCTTCTGTGTGACAGTATCCATTGTTGTGATTTTGTTGTTTATAGAAAAGAAAAGGTATTCATGTCCACAATGTCCAAGAACCTTTGCTCAGAAGAGTAACCTGCAGACCCATGCTAAACAGCATTCTGGAATTAAGGATCACATTTGTGAGATTTGTGGTGCTGGGTTTTACAGCCAGAAATCACTAGTCAGGTACTAAATTTAATTGAGGTTACACAATTAGGATATTTTAATAATAATTTATTCTATGTTATTTTTTTTATATTTCAGGCATAATTTGATTCACAAGGGTGACAGGCCATTCCCATGCAATTTGTGTAACAAGAGATTTATTGCTGTAAGTGTTTTGAATTTGTAATATAATATTTATAGTTAATTTGCTCTAATGGCGTTTGACACCTTAACGTCGCGTTTTGCGATACAATACGTAATCAAAAATCAACTTGCAATTTGACAGTATCATAAGTATTCATATTCACATTAGTCATTCCATAGTTCGCTATCATGAACAAATTAAACCAATAAATGAATTAAGTAAAGAATTATTTTAAAAATGTATGAGGATTGATAACCTCTGCATAGATCTTAGGTTCAGTTAGTACAAAAAAAAACTAGTTGCAAGTTGCGACAGCATACTTGAATAATAAAGATGTTACCTACTAAACCACTTGGATAAGTCAATGTACTGACATTTAATAGTTTGTTTTCGTGTCCTCACATTGTACGCCAAAATGTATTTACATATTTTATAAATTATATCACAATATGTTATTTCCAACAACTCATAAATTCCAAGCTTAAATACTCAAACATATATTGCCCACCAGTACCGTAACCAGCCTTTTAATACGTCTGGTGCAAGCTTCTTTAGCCTTTGCCCCTAATCAACGCATCTTGGTTTACTCATTTCTGCGCCCTGTGCCTGGGCTTCGAACCGCCCTAGATTCGACACTGTTCATCACATTACGTATTGCAATGAAAGTATTGCCACTGATGTGTATAGTGTGCACTTTGTATTAATCCTTTTGGGGGGGATATCATTGACATGAAGGTTGTAAATATACCCTACATCATAATGTAGATGGAAAATTGTATTGTTTATATATAATATTGGTAAATTAGTTCCTGTGATAATAATATAAAATACTCAAGAATTATTCGTGATTATTTTGCACTACTGAGTTACCATTTGCAAAACATGCCAATGGAGGTGTTGTATATTTTATTATTTGTTATTATTTACTAAGTTCTAACTAAAACTTATAGGATGCTATTTTTGTTTCGTTTTTTTTTGTTAGTGACTTTCGAAAGTAAAAATAAGAGTATATTAATAAATTTCAGCGTTGCGATCTGAACCGTCACCTGCGTATACATTCCGGTTACAAACCGTTTAAGTGCGGCACATGTACAATGTCGTTCAACGCCAAACACCAGTTGCAAAACCACGAGAGAATGCACACTGGGGAGCGCCCGTACACATGCCAGGTGCGTTGGATACCTTTCATATTATTTTTATCACGTTACAGATGCAAAGTCTACGTCGCCATATGAGAATTCACACGGGAGACAAACCTTTTAAATGCGACATCTGCAGTAGATGCTTTGTGCAGAAGCACCATCTACAAAATCATAGTTTAATCCACACGCGCGATAAGCCCTTTACATGCGAGGTCAGTAGGCACCTTGATTTTTAGTAACACTTATGCGCTTTAGGGTGGTCCTAGTTGCGCTACGACTTTATTATCGGCTCAATGTAAATAGTGTTATTGCTTCAAAATTTGGGTATTGGTACCAATTTTTTGCTCAATCCGATAATGCAGCCGTACCACTAATTTCAGCACGATATTTTCGCTCATAAAAATCTATAAACTACTGACACATGTATTGTTGCTTGGGAGCATTTATTTGACACACAATAAGGGGAACTATGGTTAAAATCTAACGGCTGGATTATGATGTTCCATATACATAATCTAAGTTGCGTAATAATAATTGTTTTCAAATATGAAATACTCTGATTTAAGAACAATAAAACTTGCATCCGAAAGTAAGAATAATCGTAATTGAGGGTAAGATGTACCATTCGTGGATTATATAATATAGCCTTTTGGTGACAGTATCTTCGTGGCACGTGACTATAAATCTGCATCAATATTATCTATATGGAAAATTATTTTCCGTCAGTGATTTTTATGAATTAATCAAGCGACGTGTGTTTGTTACAGGTTTGCAACGTAGCCTTTAGCTACAAAGTGAATTTGAATAACCACGTATTTAAAGTGCATGGAATAAATCTGAAGTTCAAATCTATCCACACTGTGACCGAAGATATTCTCCGTCGGGAAATGGGTATGAACAATGAGACACGAGTGGCGATCTCCCACATCATGCCGCAGCTGGGCAGCGAAGTCCCGCCGCCCGCCGCGCACGAGACCGTGCACCACACTTCTGAATACTAGGACATACGTGAATCTTAACGTTCTCGTCATTTTGTTTTTACTACTTTAAATAGTAACTTTTTATAAGAAAATATAGCGCTTGTAAAATACATCGTATAATAATGTGTTGTTTTTGGTTAGTTATTTTGAATATTATGAGACTATTGTTAAGACTCAATAAATAGGTTGTAAATATGTTTTGTGTTTGCTTTATTTTTAGTTATTGAACCTAATTGAATACATTGCAAGTAAAAAATAAGTAGGAATTGAATATTCTAGAATGAAACAAAGATATATATTTTATATCATGGAATGTTTATTAATTAACATTTTCTCATTTCATTTACGCGGCTCTTTTATAAGTTCCTTGTTGGAGTTTAATTAAATAACGTAATCCCTGGTGCAAATACATCCAACGCTGATAGGATGTTTCACGGCAACCCACTGGTATTGAAGATCTTCGGGTATATCAAGGGATTCTTGTTTTGGCGAACTTTTCCGTTTTAATATTGTTAACTGCAACAAAATCCACATGTCAATAGGTTAACAACATTTTTAAAACTCGATTAACATTTTCTATTTAAATAGATGAAAATTAAAATTTTAAAGACAACATGCTTACATTGTATAAGCTCTCTTTGCAGATATAAGGCGGAAGACAGGACTTTTGCTGTACTGCACTACAGTTTCTATATTCGACAGATCGTGGGTATACGTTTTCACCTAAGTGAACAATTTGTTTCTGCGAAGAAAACAAAAATGTATTAGGAACGCAAAGTAAAAGTTTGCAGGACATAGAACAATAATAACGGAACATTTTTCTGTATCTGTCAGTTTCAGCCAATATATTATTTCCCAATGCAGGTCACGGGCTTCCTCAACATTGAGAGAGGGGTTATGCCATATAGTTCAACATGCTGGCGTTATTCGGGTGGGTGGATTTTACATACCACTGAAATTCGCTATGGTATGCAGGTTTCCTCGCGATATTTTCCTTCACTTTTATTGTATGTGGTGATTGATTATCACTACACACATCACTCCGACAAGTCAGATGTGTGCCCTGGGAAAATCAACCTGTGACCACCGTGTCGGTAGCCGCGTCCGGTTACAAGAGACCACTGGCCACCACGCACTTTTTGGTCTATTTTAGGTGCTACAAGTTACTAATTATGAATCAATAAACTTATGAAAATTGTATTTTAAATACATTTAAGTTGCAACACATATGAAGAATCCGGGACTCGGGGGCATGACGGCGTAATTACCTACGTGGGTACTGGGTGCGTTAGTATTAGAAGTGCGTTGCGTAGGGGTAAGAACGTAAACTCCTTTAAATTATAAAGGCGTTTACGATTTACGTTCTTCTCCCATCCTTGTATTACGGTGTCAGCCCAACGCACTTTAATTCAATATTATTGGCTAATATTTAGTATCAACAAAAAGCGTAACAAACAACATCTGCTTTCAAAGAAGCTAAATTGTATGTAACTTACTGTATATTCACAGCTACAGGGTGGGTTCGGGATTGCTTGCTGTAGATTAAAAAAAAAGGTCATGAATAATATTTTATCATAGAAATATTATTTTTAGATCAAAAACATAATTAGTGGCGCGAGACTTTAGCGCAGGTAACATAATTTTAGCGGGGCTCTTAAATTGAGGTTTACACAAAAACAACTGTTTCCCGTACGATGTAAAAAGTTCTCTAAATCTCGGCTCGGGGCCGGGGCCGGGGTCCCCATGGTTAACAAGGCCACATAGTATGTACATCATTTTACCCGTCTCTTACACCGAATACAATGAACAAATATTCAGAATTATGTACAATTTATATATTTAAATATCCAACGTTAAAAAGTATTACTAACATTAGTAATTAAACAAAAGTCTATATATTACTTATGAATAAAAATTATCATTAGTACAAGATTTTAAATTAATTTGTTTAGTTTTACTGAAAGACGAACTTACATTATACTTTTCCACTTTTATATTACCCCTTTTTCGAGTTCTGGTTTCGACAGAATTATCAAGAAGAATGACATCGTTTCGTATCATATTGGCATAGTCCACAATAAAAGCAGATAATTCTTCAGGATTAGCGTCTGGATCGAATGGTTCTGTGTTGTATACCACGCCATAGTTATCTTTGTCCTGTAAGATGTCCTTGTTTTTGTGCATCATGTAATTCTGCTTTTTATGAGTTCTTTGATTTTGAACTGTAAACTCATCAATGTTGGAACTTCTTCTGGTCGCCATCACTTGGGCTAAGTATTGGACCAGTAAGAATACGCAGGAACATGCTATTATAGTCGTCAGGGGTTTCATATCTGAAATATTAGGGATGAATTGTTTTCTTAAGAATAACAAATCAATTAAGTTCTACGTAATAACATTGTAGGTAAAATTGACCCGTAGAATAATGACAGCCTCTGTGGCGCAGTTGGTTAGACGTCGGCTGTGAAACGTGAAGACGCAGTTTCGATCTCTGCATGAGACAAATATTTGTGCGATTCACAGGTATTTGTTTCGGGTCTGAGTGTTTGGGAGACCGAAAAGTCTCTTGTAGTTTCTGATACCCACGACACAAGACTCTGTCTTAGTGTAGGAGTCGGACTATGTATGCGATAGTTGAGTGTATTTACTAATCTATTAAGTATTTAATGATTTGTAAGGTATGAAAAAACTTACTGTGATGGTATTGGGTGGAATGTTCGAGGAAAAGTGGTGCTGCTGGAGCGAAACCTACCCTTATATAAGAGAATTTGATTGATAGGTCACTGAATAGATCCATTAGTTGGAAACGAAATCCCCTTTGTACGCATTGTACTTAGGATAAACAATACAAAGTGTTAATGTACGCGAACAATAGTATTAATTTTGATATAACATAATCCTTGTATGAACTCAGGGGTAGGTACTTTCAGATTTCACCCCGTATAAATATAAATATGGTTTGACGTCATGTTTTAATAAATGAGAATAGATAGTTTTGATCTAACGAACAGGTATTACAGGCAAGCGCCCGACAAACAAGAAGAATCATTACCATAAAGGTAATTTGTTTAAACTGCAATATTATTCACAAGCAACAAAATTAGGCGCCTGATTCTTTAAATTTTAACGCAGTTAATTTATTTAGCATAAGTGAAAAATAATTGGAAATACTATAATTTCAAAATGAAACAATAATTTGGAATGCTGAGATAGAAACTTCACTGTGAGTCCTCGACGATTATGTACATTTAGGACAAGTAGTTTGGATAGACAGATCAGATTTTGAGAGAGAACAATAGTCGAATCTAACTCGGCTCGACAGATTGCGGAAAACTAGGCCTCGGCGCCTAAAGATGAAACTCTAATTGTCTGAAATGCGGCTGAACGTGGCTTCCCACCAAGGATTTTCGTTGTTGACTTGATAGTCACAGAAAAACGACAGATCCAGGTAGGTTTTCAATAGGTTGGTGCATTAATTTTTAGAATGCTCATCCTCTAGCTGTGAACGAACTTCCTGTGGCCCCCGCTGGCGGTGATACATGTAAAGGTAAAATTTTCACAGCTATTTTTTTTATAAAAACAACACTTATGTATATTGGTAGGTATGTGATGGTTAAATACCTATTGAGATATACACAGTTCAACAACTAATATTCATTTATATTTTTAATATTTGCATACAATAATCTCAAATAAGAAGTAAATTAGAAGTCCTCGTGTAACGATCGATTTTCCAAGACTTGCATGACTTGTTCAAATGCCATTGCTGCTTGAGGTCCTTCAAACGGGTTAGAAGCTGGGTCGTCTTTGATCCCTCCTTGTTTTCTAAGAAGCAGTTCTTTCATGAGTGCCCTTTCCCGCTTTAAAACTTCATCATTCATTATGTTCACAGATCTGCGTTTCAGAAAAATGCCATGTTTTTTGAAACAATGGCGATTAAAGTCCCGTTTGTAGCTGTATGGCTGCGAGCAAATCTGTAAGTCAATAAATATAATATTTTTCACAGACAAGAACTTTTACTTTTGACGTTGCTAAATATTTAGTTTACAATAATTTCAATTTCGCGAACCAGTAGTAGGCCAGCATGGAGGAGTATGGATAAAACCATAGATTTAGTATAACATAGATCGGCAATGTATCATTTTGAGTGAAACCAAAACGAGAATATGATAGTGTGCGTGAAGTTTGCATGTGTGCGTGACAGATAATGCTGCGCCATGCTCTGTCGATACTATCATATCGATATACCTAACGGCCCAACCAATAAAATAAAATTTTATAGATATAATATATGAGACATTTCATGGTATTTTAACAGAAAAATAATGATTGTGTTTATTTCAACACAGATACGTAAACACAAGTAAATAAAGATAAATCGTCATATTTGAGAATAATTTTATTTGACAAGTTTTGTAAAGCATTCCTTATAATAATATCTAATGTTCTATTGTTTTATTAGAATGGTAGCCTCCGTGGCACTGTTAATTTGAAACCGGCTCAGAAATGGTAAATTACGCACACGAAATATTAATTATTATTTAGCAAATATCAATAGTGAATAAATAAAGTGAAGTAATAACTGTTATTATAGAATTGATGTTATACTACGAGATTATAAAATGAAGTGAAACCTCTATGGTCATTGACTATTTTTATCGACATAATATTATTGATCGAAACTGTCAATCAATCTCTAGCATATGTTGGTTGAAATTATTATAAATTCACGTATATGATATCATTTTATATAGGCAATGGATGCTTTCTACGCATTTAAATAATGAATAAGGACATTCTGTTCTACCGATATACATACAAGGTTTGTCTTACAATTCTACAATATTGTCACTAAACAACATTGAAAAAAGTGATATGATCTTATGAAAATCTATGATTATTCGGGTTTTTACACTAAAATCAATCACATCCAGGCACTGGACAACTCACCATAATAAATTACATTTAATAAAAGTAACTCAGTACTGAAATATTAAATAAATCAAGAAAATAAGCGAAATTTGTCGTTCGCTTAAATGACATATTTTCACACAAATCTCTATAGAACGCTCTCCGTGTAAACGCATGGTCGCATCATGCGTCTCGCTTTAATGTATGATTTAAATCATTCTATCTCTTTCACATTGCCGATCTATGTTATACTACATCTATGGATAAAACCATCTCAATCGTAGAAGAGACCCGTGTCTTGCAATGGTAGATTTATTTATCAATTCATTTTACTTCAAATGTTTATGTTGGATATAAGCTAGTTGGTTTGTTCATACCTCACATTTGTATGGACGTTCCCCAGTGTGGACTCGCATATGATGTCTTAAAGCAACATTCGAATAAAACATCATATTACATAATTCGCATTTCACGTTTCTATTTTCAGAATTATGTTGCCTTAGATGTCTTGTTAATGAGTTTTTCTGAAACATAAAATAATATTACTGTATTGAAAATATAAATTTATACGGCAAAACAACAATAGACAAAACGCATATCTGGTAATCAACAAATGATAAACATAGTTGTATATGCACATTTAGAATACCTACATACCCTTTTGAATCCTTTATTGCAAATATTGCAAAAGAAACTAATTACGTCCGAGTGCATCTTCATATGGCTGCAAAATAGTTATTTAATGTAACATAATACCAATTATAGTACCTATAAGGAAATTCCAAAATTTTATAAATAAAAATAAACATTTTCGTCCTATTGATGCAAAGCGGTCTGACGGCTTTTATAATAATTAATTATTCCTTGTAAAGTTATTTATTTTGGCCAAGTTACGGGTTCTATCTTTACTTTTAGGCAATTCCGATATAGGACTACTGGCGTCTTATTTATCTGGCATATAAACTGTTGTAAAAACGAACAAGACTGCAGCGTAGGGCGTTTCATTCCTGGCGCCGGGGGCAGTCCCACCGTCGCAACATGCCATGCCATGCCCTTATTTTAGTCCACAAAATATTTGTCTTGCAACTGAATGTTTGTCACTTCAGTTTTTTAAATTGGTGGAAGGTACGGAAACCTTGCGTAAAATTAAAAAAAATCTAAAAGATATTAATACCTGCGCAATGCGTGAGCATATTCGAAGGTTGCCACACATACATCGCATTTATAGTTCTTTATATTTAAATGTACTTTCTTATGATTATTTAATTGGCTTTGTGTGAAATAAGTTTTGGGACAAACATCACAATTGAATTTTTTTTCACCTGTAACAGAAAACCCAATAAATTAAAAAGTGGACTATTTTGCTTGGTCTCTTGGGAGTACATTATCTAATAAAAAATTATGATGGCATACCTGTATGTACTAATTGGTGAATTTTTAATGATTTAGTCAATTTACCACAATAACAGCAAATATCCATTCTAATTCTTGAAGCATATTTAATCCTGTACATTTTTTTTCTATTAATTCTTTCTTGGGGATCGTAGTATACAACACTGACATCTTCTAAAAGGACAGGCTTTATAGGAACCCTACATACCGTTCCAGGTTTCAAACCAGCTGTAATTTAAAAAATCTAATAGATATATCTAAAAACCATATCAGTGATTAACAAAAGCTATATTAAAATATTAACCTTTATATTTTGCTTTCCTCTTTGTCTTTTTGTTTTTTACAGGCTTCCATGGTACATACTCATCTGCATCAGAGTTTGGGCTATAATCATCAATATCATTACAATCCTGTTGAAAAAAATTAATTTTAAAAATTTCCAACAAAACAGTTCACAATACAAACTGACTGTCAGAATTGTGTTATAAAATTAAGCATTTTGTGAATTTAACATGTATTACAATTCTGTTCATTATTCTTGTTGATTTTTAAAATACAAAACGGTATGAAATAATGACTGCAACAAAATAAAAATGTTATTATATTATATGTATATAGTATTAAAACCATGGTTCCAATGAATACTTACAAAGTTTTCATATTTAATCTCTGATTTGATAGATTTCAAAAAATCAATCACAGGGATCTCTATGTCTCTCTTCTTGTTTTCACTTTCAGGTTTTGTTATGATTGTGTTATTGTATGTAATAGATATTTTGCCACTTTCTATTTCTTTCATTAAGTCAATAGGGAGTGAAGGTTTAAAGTCTACTTTTTCTTTGTATGATAGTTTCGTTTTTATTTCATTTATGCTACTAAACTTTATTACTTTTTTTACATCTGTATCTTGCAGTATCATGTCAGAACTAAAAATATATAATTTATCATTATAAAGCTAAAGTATATGCAAATTAATTACTTTTATTAATATATTAAATTTTTAGGTATAATTTCAGGTACACTCACCTTTCAATTAATAATTTAAAATCGTAAGCTTCTAAAACTCTTTTTTGGCATGGACTACAAATTTGACTATGATCAGTTCTTCCTATATTCTAAAAACAAAATATTGAATACATAAAGTATAACATAAACAATCAAATTCGCTAGTGATGCTGTAATGTGTTGAAATATAAATAATCCCTATACCTAAAGACGACGGTTGGGAGAAGTGATAAGCATATTTAGCTAAAATTATTGACTAATTATTATTATTAAAGTGTTAAATACGTTTTCAATTCATAATTCATACCTTTACAGTTGTAATCGATGTTATCATATCGACATAACTGATTCCTTTGTCTTTATCTATATCATGTATTCTATTCAGGTGCTCGGTCTGTCCAAGGCATATTCGACATTTATTCATACTAGATTCCAATACCATGTTTTATAAATATCACTAAAATAAAATTGAAAACTTAGAATTGAAATCAAACCAAACATTTCAAAATTTGACGTTGTTGACATGTATTGTTGTTTTTTCGATTTATCCCATGGGAAAGGCAAAGGTCTGAGCCATACAGCCTAGTCTAATGTATGAAATTCTTCAGTTTGTGTTCTTTATAACTTCGAAACGGTGGTTTTCACATAAGTATAAATGTCTTTGTATACATTAACGTTATTTAGAAGGAGGTCCAAAGAGCGGGGAATATTTTCGGGTGATTTATAATGTTCCAAGAGCTTATCTATCAGTAATATACGTTGAACGGAGAAAGCTGGACAATCAAAGAAAATATGGTTTATCGTTTGATCCTTGTTTAAGTTACAATAGTCACATATAGAAGTGTTATTCATATTCATTCGGTGTAGATGACTATTTATGTGACTACTTAGGTAACGGTATTCTTTAATCAATGCTTAGATTAAAACATTGGTCGAGTCTTGTAATATTTTGAGTGTTTTTTTTTTACTGAATGAAAAACGCGATAAATATGTACTCAATTTTATCCGATGTGAATCGCTGTATTATAAACGTCACTTTGTGCATTTGTTTTTTCAAATCCAGGACTTCCCGAATCACGATAAGGTCCATACACGTTGTTACAAGATTATTCACAGAGTACATTGTTATACATAAATGAAAGATAAATGAGGTTACTAAACACGATTTATTTCCAAAGATGTATCAATGCCCCCTTTCTCTGAGCCTTAACACCTTTTCTTACCTAGGTATCCGAAAGCTTTTAACGCCCCTAGAGGGCTAATTTTAAGGAACACTGATGAATGCACCGAATAGACGGTGTAGGTACCCATAGTTTCATAGTGTAGACGCTCTTTTACAAAAGATGTATGTAGGTAATAATTCGTCTTCAATTTATAAAAAGAAGCAATAAAACTAAATGTTGCAAAACATAATGTTGTTCTAAAATATTGTATTACAACCATTTAGTTCACGATTAAGTGTTAAGCATGTAATTAGTTTTTATACCTTCTAAAGTTGTAATGCAGCTTATAAGCGTTGAATACAACTTTAACAATAAAGACTCACATGAAATAAAGAAAAGAGAAGGCAAGTCTTCAATCTTCATTAGGGAAATGATGCGCAAGTGGATGGGTGAATTCTTTCAGAGTGTTTTTGTGGATCTATAATCCAAACTGAAACCCATATCTGAAACAGTAAACGTAACAGGTCAGTATCTATACACTATTAGATTCTATCGAAATATGCAGATAGACATTTCGAATCCTCAAAGTACATGTAGGTAATCATTAATTCTTTCAGTTAGATAAGAATGTGATTTTTGTAATTTAAAGTGTCAGGTCGTAGTAATGTGAATGAATAACCCAACAGTCACATACATAGTCCTGACCCCATAATAAGATCGAGTCTTGTGGTATGGGTATTAGAAACTACGGCAGAATTTTCTGTCTCACAAACACCCAGACCCGAAAAAATTAATACTTGTGCTTCACACAAACATTGGTCCCGGTGCGGGGATCGAACCCGCGGCCTCTCGTTTCACAGCCGGCGTTTCACAACTGCACCACGGGGGCTTTCTAATGAATATTAATAAAATGATAAACAATGTTGTACTCCGTAGTGGACCATGTCATTTACTTAAATATGGATTTACGGTGTCGGATGATGCACAAATTATGAAGGTTTCTTCGATTTTTTAGTGATTCCGCGTTATGAAGAAAACTACCTACATAAAAAAATCATGCTAATGAAACGAATGCAGATTTCTTTTTACAAGGTTTTCTATAAGGGCAACATCATAAATGGCAAAAATCTTAAACATCAGTTTCTCTATAGTAGATACCTATTACCTATAACGAAGGTAGTTTAAACCAATATAATTATAGGCATTTTGATGGCGTTACTTCATAAGGTTTTTGCAACGAATTTAATTTATACTATGTTTCATCGAATCGATCTGTTTTTGCTCATTTGCGCAGTATATTTTTAATGTCAAATGTACTTTAATTATAACTTAAGAACCTACCTTACAGTTTATTTTACCAGTTAAGATAATATTGCGGTTTGGTATTTGTGTAAATACTCTGAAGATATTGGATGTTGGCAGATGTTGGATGCGACAAGCCGAAGACAGGGTGAAATGGCGCAATTTTGAGGAGGCCTATGTCCAGCAGTGGACTAATATAGGCTGATGATGATGATGATGATGATGATGACTCTGAAGATTAGAAAGTATTATCAGTAGTAGCGACTTTAGTTCTACCGGCGTCTTAGGCGACGTTTTTACGGCGCCCAAAGTTCAACGAAAAGTTCTTAGTTCAATGTTAAGTTTTGCAACCTAACTGGCACTTTTTTATTCCGGTTCTCGCCAAACGCGCCCTACTTCAACGCCAACACTGCTGTTTGATAAGTAAAACTACATCATCTTTATCTATTTTAACTCGAGGCGGCGCGGCGTTGTGTCTGTAGGTAGAGTAATTTACGGCACGGCACCTGGTGTGAAGCGCCGAAATTACCTGATCAGGGTCGGTTTTTGGAAGATAGATTTATTTTTCAAGAATACAATAATATCTACACCCGGGTTTTTAAATATGGTTACAACTTACAACACTGATGGGCGATAAAACGGAAAGGTTCTCGAGTACAGGCAACGTATTTATCGCCAAAATATGTTTCATCGGACGTCCACCCATATGGAAACACACGACCTAATAGTTCTAGGAAGTAGTTGGATGCAGTCCACTTCCAACAGGAGTTAGAAAAATATAATATTTTTATTTATACCGGTACGTAAAAGTTAATGCAATACACTTAATTGTGCTGTGCAATCCAAGTAGAAATCCGCCCGAAAGAACCGGAACACAGAAGAACTTGAAGCGAGACTTATCTACTGTATGTGACATTATGATGGGTTTTCCACCATGGTGTACCGTAGTCGTTATCCGGGCTGTAAGACAGTATTTCCACTACGGTTGAGCAGACCCTTTTGTACTGTAGTTTTGATATAGGTCATAAGACAAGGCTCTACCACTTTTAAAATTGGAAAATAAATAATCGTGTTAAAATATACTACGCACAAAAATTAAAGGATATTTTTTTTTATCAATTTTTTTGGTGTTTTTTGAGAGTCTGTATCTTGGAGAAAATTGATTGTTAAGAAATTCAGAAACTAAAACTTTGAAGCTTGAAATGTCTATTTTGCAGATCTGTGCTCTATTTCTTGATTGCTCGCTTAGTTGATAAGCAATCGTAAAAAAACCAACGAGAAAAAAAAATCCAATTTTTTTCTGGATTTCAAAACCCTGCATTTACATGGGCAGTGTTTGTTTTCTGACATCATTATAAAATTCCCGTAGATAATTTTATTGCCTTTAATTTGATATACCAGAAACCTCCGTGACATTATTTGGAGCTGACTAATGGTAAATCAAAGTAAAAATGGCCTATCACACTTTGACATTGGATTACTCCATGAATATCAATCATGGGGAAAACAAAATCAGAATTTTAGTAACTTCAAAACATGCTCTATAAGATGGTATTAAAGTCTTATGATAATAAATAGTATTTCTAAGTAAAATTGTTGACTGAAAAAAAGGTAAAAATACGGCTATTTATGGATATTCGGAAAACACTGCATATCTTTGGATAAAAGAAACGAACGAAGGATAACGTCGGTAACTTTTCAACCTTAAAGTATTCTAAAGACACTCTGAAAATTTCAAACTGCTCTGATTTGATTATCTTAGTGTTCGGAAGGTTTGAACTTACTGTGTTCGTCAAAATTGTCGTAATAAGCATTTTTCGTATGTGATCGATTTTTGTCACTTCAGAATGCTTTTTTTGGTGATTATCCATATTCTTTTAATCAAATCATTGTTTTACCGCCGGCATTAGCGTTACCCAAAGCGTACTACGGGGAGGTTGCATCGTCGGATTTATTGTAAAACAGTGCCAGTATTTTTTTTTAAATTGCGGATAATAGAGAAAACGTTAGAAAAAATGATTTGATTAAAAGAATATGGATAATCACCAAAAAAAACATTCTGAAGTGACAAAAATCGATCACATACGAAAAATGCTTATTACGACCATTTTGACGAACACAGTAAGTTCAAACCTTCCGAACACTAAGATAATCAAATCAGAGCAGTTTGAAATTTTCAGAGTGTCTTTAGAATACTTTAAGGTTGAAAAGTTACCGACGATATCCTTCGTTCGTTTCTTTTATGCAAAGATATGCAGTGTTTTTCTTTTATGCAAAAATATAAATAGCCGTATTTTTACCTTTTTTTCAGTCAACAATTTTACTTAGAAATACTATTTATTATCATAAGACTTTAATACCATCTTATAGAGCATGTTTTGAAGTTACTAAAATTCTGATTTTGTTTTCCCCATGATTGATATTCATGGAGTAACCCAATGTCAAAGTGTGATAGGCCATTTTTACTTTGATTTACCATTAGTCAGCTCCAAATCATGTCACGGAGGTTTCTGGTATATCAAATTAAAGGCAATAAAATTATCTACGGGAATTTTATAATGATGTCACAAAACAAACACTGCCCATGTAAATGCAGGGTTTTGAAATCCAGAAAAAAATTGGATTTTTTTTTCTCGTTGGTTTTTTTACGATTGCTTATCAACTAAGCGAGCAATCAAGAAATAGAGCACAGATCTGCAAAATAGACATTTCAAGCTTCAAAGTAGGTATTAGTTTCTGAATTTCTTAACAATCAATTTTCTCCAAGATACAGACTCTCAAAAAACACCAAAAAAATTGATCAAAAAAAAATATCCTTTAATTTTTGCGAGTAGTGTATGATACTTACAACAATCTAATACATCTTCACTCTATAACGGATTGAGGGACAAATCGGCTATATCGTCTAGAATTAACAGCTCCCGTGGCGCAGTTAGTTAGACACCGACTATGAACTGATGAACTATTGTTTCGGGTCTGGCTGTTTGTGAGACAGAAAGGTCTCCCGTAGTTTCTGATACCCACGACAGAAGACTTATTCAGGTCAGAACTATGTGTGTGATGTACTATGTATGTGACTGATGGTTTTCTTATTTATTTTATATTTGTTACCTTAATAATTCAAATTTAATCTACATTTTTTTACTATGCAACATTATGTTTTTCAATAATTATGCTGCATAGTTATGTATGACATGTACGACATCTATTTGCATTTCGCACTTAACTGGTTCTTATATATACTTCGAACTGGTCACAAACTCAGAGACGAATTAAGTAGGTAATAAGTTATATTTTATTATACCTATAGGTAATAATTTTTTTTTTTCATTAGCTTATTTTACTCATTAATGTGGCAGTTGTTTTCGTCTCTCACTGAAACGTATACTTTTTTTAATATATTCATTTTAATTATGGTAATTGGCAATACAATACTGGTTCAGCAAAGTAATTATAAAGTCGGCTGTGACATGCGCGGGTTCGTTCCCCGTACCGAGACAAATGTTTCTGTAAAAATAAGGGAATAAACAAAAACAAATATTTATTTTATTTCTGATCTGGGTGTTGTACATATATAAAAAGCTGATATAAGAAGTATCTCGAAGTTAAGTAAGCTGTAAGTCATAAAAATCTTGATATTAAATTACAGTAGATTTAGGAACACCTACGTGTTTAATTGTTGACTGTAATTAATTATAATTATTGATAATACATAATTTATGGCGTAGTATTACGGGACGTGATAGAAAGATAGAGTGCGTGGTGGCGTGTTGGTAACGAACCGGACGCGGATGCCCAGAGGGTGGTCCCAGCTTCAAATCCCAGATGACACCTATGACATTTCGGAGTCTTGTGTGTGTATTGATAGTCAATTATCACTCAATTTCACGGAATGTTAAGGATGGAAGGTAACTTGCATAACATAGGGATTCCGGATTTGTAAGAATTTATGTGGTATACGTAGTCCGCCAACCTGCACTACACGAGCGATGTTGACTACGACCTAACTCTTTCCAATCGTAGAGGAGGCCCGTGATCTACAATAGGACCTAACCACTGAACAGTTGAATATGGTTAGAAAGGTATTAGCCAAAGAATGGACCACTAGGTATTAGCCATCAAATTGCAGTGAAACCAGTGTCGTTCGAATTCCCACTCATCACACAAAATATATTAAAGCTGGCAATAGTCGATTTAAATATCGATAAAATTATGGAAATGTGTTTGTTTTATAAACCGAAATTTATTTTACCGATGTGCTCAATGGTTTTGTCTGAAACAGTTATTTAAATATTATTCAATATTGAAAATTTATTTTAATTCATTCATTATTTTACACATCTATATACTTATCCTAACTTAACCATTTTAACTAATTCATTACTGACGTACTAACTCAAACCGTGTTAGAGCATTCTGGTCCAAAAAAAATAAACCCCGTTTCCGTCCCAAGGCCAATATTGAAAACTATGAGTGACAATATTTTTCATCTCTTTCTCCAACGAAATTATGTTTTTTTACAGCAATCGCTTCAGCGGTTATTATTATCTATACAATATTTCATTGTTTCACCCCCGAATTCTGTTATACTAAAATTGTTGCTCGCCATTACTTTGAGTTAGTAATAGTTTATACATATTCATATCCAGATTTTTTTACGTAATCTGTTTCAAGATAATGAATAGAAGAAGTAGAGATGGATTTTTGAAAAAAAAAATAGATTCTCTTTTTTTACATGTTGCCTTTATGCACCTACTTCTAAAACCGATAAATGAATGAGGTACTATACCTACTATAAAGTATATTCAGACACTTAAAATGTGGTGCTCTAATTATTTAATTATTACTCCTAACATTTTAAGGTTAGGTCAACGACGTCAACGTTATCAAACGTTACTACGTTTTAAAATTATTAAAGGATTTAATTTAGTTTTCTTGGTTTAACGCATATTATTAAGTGATTTATACGAAATGTGTAAATACATCGATATAGTAACTTTGCGCACGACTACAACACTACGTGACATGCGACAAATGTCGTTGTTGACAACAAAAATGAGTGATAAGCATTGCGTACGCACTTTGCACTCGCGTGCATTGTAAACAGTACGCGTAATCATAAACTCACGCCTTTATCCCCGAAGGGGTAGGCAGAGACGCCACCAGGACACCCACATTTCGCCTTGTATGGTCCGTCCCACGATGTGATAGGGGGCGAGCCTACGTGTAATCAGCAATATATATTTTGATACGTCGTCTATAATATCACGAAGTTCTATAAAATTTGTAATTAATCAACGCATATTTCGGAAATAAAGGCGAAAATCAATAAAATTGTGTTTAATTTTGGTATGAAATTTCTCCTTTCTTGATATTCGACGCTTTACTGATGGAGATACAGGATAAAATAGCACAAATCCGCATATTCACTTTATTTTGGCGGAGTCCATTGCTTCAACGTATGTCGACTGCGACTTAAATACTATTACTGAATTATTTCAAAATAAATGTATAAGACTCTACTTTTATAAAATCCTCGTTCCGGGCTTATCAATTTGCGGCTGGAATAATGCTACGTATAAAGACTAACGGCCTTATTTATAGTCAGCTTTAAAACCTATTTTAGTTATCGAATGTTTTGCCCCTTTCGAAAGACTTTAGAATTCAGTTTGAGCGAAGAAGACAAAACATTCGATAAATAAAATAAGTTTTAAATCTGTCTACGAATAATGCCATAAGTCACGAAAAGCCATAAGATACCTACGTCAGATTGATAATTGAAAAATCACACATAAACTCACGCTTTTATCCTAAAAGGGGTAGGCAGAGGCGCCACGAGGACACCTACATTTCGCCTTGCATGTTCACGATCTGATAGGAGGCTAGCCTATCGCCATATCGGGCACAAATTCCTGACTCCGGACTGATAATTAAAAGAAAAATCCAATATCACTTGGCCCGACCCGGGATTCAATGTTTTACTAAAATAACCACGAGTAGAGTCGAGATAGAGTCACGCTGCGCGCTGAAGCCAACATTGACTACATCATGTATACATAGGTATTTTAGTTATAATTTGCAATATTATTGGTTCTATTCTATAAAATACTTGTACTAATACAAAGGTATTACCTATTTAAAAAATAGGTTTCCCGTATTTTATCGTCGCGTCCGCGTCGCGTCCGTGCTCTTACAAACACTAAATTTCAATTTCTTATCTTAGATGACAATATCAACGCCCAAAGTTCCAACTAGAACTGGCCTACATTACAAGTAGGTACATAACAAAACCTACCTTGATCATAACTAGATTAAAATAAGGAGCAAAAATATATTGTGAGGCTCTAATAATACTACCAAAACATGTGCGCTAATCAAAATATTTCAGAATTTGTAAGTGGCCATGACAAAAGCTCACGAATAAAAAATTTAAAAAGCTGTATTATTTTTGCGTATTATGTGGAGTATTTACAGAAATCATTTGTTTAATTTGCATTCCGATAAATGAAATATTCCCGCCCATTGGATAGAGTCTACTGTAACTCTACTATATTTATATTCTTTTTTATTAACCGCGACACGAAATTTTATATGACCTGGCTACATAATAAATAGGTTGAAAACATTATTGTTACGTTTAGTGATACTTTAAGTTCAATTCTTCGATAATGCTTTAAAAGCATTTAATTAATAAACTGGTTTCGCATGGGTTTAGCTGG
Source organism: Deilephila porcellus (assembly GCA_905220455.2). Classification (NCBI taxonomy): domain Eukaryota; kingdom Metazoa; phylum Arthropoda; class Insecta; order Lepidoptera; family Sphingidae; genus Deilephila; species Deilephila porcellus. The sequence goes on along the minus strand of LR999971.1, from coordinate 8,436,726 downwards.
TAAAGTACTCAAGTAATAATATTTTTATTGATATATTCTTTTTAAAAATAAAAAATGTATGCGCCTCCGTCGCGCAGTTGGTTAGACGCCGCCTGTGAAACGAGAGGCCGCGGGTTCGATCCCCGCAGCGAAACAAATGATTGTGTGATCCACAGGTATTTGTTCCGGTTCTGGTTGTTTGTGAGACTGAAAAGTCTCTCATAGTTTCTGATACTCACGACACAAGACTCGATCTTAGTTTGGGGTCAGAACTATGTATGTGACTGTTGGGTGTATTTATTTATTTATTTTATTATATAGTTTTGACTTTCCTTTCCGAAGCAACTAACAATGGATCGACATTATTTGTGCATAGAATCAATATAAGCGCCTGAGAGTGGAGGTAATTCGTTGTTTTCCCAAAAGATTCTTATAGGTGCTTTACCTATTAAAACGATGATTATGCCTCAGATAAAGACCGCAAGACGCCGTGCATACACTTAAATGTACGCAGAGCCGCATAGGCAGGTTAAAATGCAAGATTTCACAACGTTTACTTTAACTTCGACAATTACGCTAGGTGCTTAAGATTATAATACACTTACTTCCATAAAGTAAGCCAACTTTTAACATTAACGTGTTCGTAAGTATGCATTATGCAGAAAAACTCTGAAAAAAACATGTGTTAGAAATAGCGTGGACAGTAGAGATAATAAATTTAAATAATTTACAATTATTTTTATGCTGTCAAAATATTTGTTCTAGTTAATATAAACTGATAATAAACAGCTGCGCGTTTTAAAATAAACTAAAAAATGTACTGCAAAGAGTAAACATTTCCACCAGAACATATTTCAACTATATTTATAGCAAGCTTTATTTATTAAATAAATAAAATGTAGGAGTTTTGTATGCATCTAATTTTCATAGCCTCGATTCAAAATGTAAAGAACGAAGATGAATGATAAAGAGTGACCTAGGTACATCGTTTATAAGTATCGAAGCGGACCACTTAATGTGAAAATAACATTTGCTTTACATAGCTTTTATGATATTGCGGGCTAAAATTTGAGGAGTCTCGAATCCCGAATAAGGCAAATTCATTAGTAGGGACTTCGGGGACAGTGAACAGGCGCGCCCGCGCTTTCCTTCGTCAAAGGCAGTAGCGACTAGCGAATGTAGCGAAACAACCTATCCGGTGAGTCAACAGCTTAGCGCGCCCGCGCCCGCGCCGGGAGACGGACGAGGATGCGGCGCGGGGTGCAGCCGCCCCGGAGAGCGCCGCGTGGCTTGCGAGTTGCGACGTGCGAATGCCGAGTGTGAATCGTGTGCAGTGTAGCACGCGCCGCCCGCGGCCGCACATCGCTCATCGCGCTACGCCGCCGCCTCCCCGCTCTGCCGCACCACGCGTCCGCTGGGCGCGTCGCGCGGGCCGCGGGCCAGGCCCGCGAGCCTGCTGCTGCTGGCCGCGTGGCTGGCGGCCGTCGTTGCCGACCTCGCCTGTCCTCAAGAGCCGCCGTCGGCCCAAATTGCGTGCGCTTCTTGCCGCTCGTACGAGAACGCGCGTGAGCATAGCCTGCGAGTGATTCGTGAGAGCTTGTTGGCAAAGCTTGGTTTCACGCAGGCGCCCAATACGACCGGTCGGGAACTGCCTCAAGTGCCGGCAGACGTCATGGAGCGGTACGAGCGAAGAAGACCACCTCCAGGGGTGCAGGCCGACGCTCCGATACCCTCGCGCACCTTCGTTACTCATACCGAACAGGACGACTTCCTCGCCCGCACCGACAATGTACTCATTTTTGCCCGTTAGTATTTTACTGAATTACAGAATATAGAAAATCTTAGCCTTAGTTAATACACATTCATACTATTCTGTAAGAAAATCGCATCTATTTTAACCCTATCTTTGTTTTATAGTTTTTAAAGTGAAAACATCGTTATTGACTAAAGCGGTACGAGTTTTATGTTTATGTGGTATTGCACTTTTAATTCCGGCACATTGTGAACATTTAATTGATGAGAGTTTTACAACAGCAGTTACAACTGTCGTCTGGAATAAATTTTGATCAGCTTAACGCGTGGCCAACTATTGGCATGGCCTGCGAAGTTCATTGACAGGCACGTGTGCAGCCTATAAGTGGGTAAGGCACTTCGTGGTCGCGTCACGCACAGCAAATTTTAATTAGTCAATGATTGCTTCGACTTCAACGGCTATATTATGTACCATTGTCTACAGGACCGCGACACGTCGAGATTTGATATTGCGATTAGCTCTAACTATTGTTGAATACTAATATGGACTATTCGATTTATATAGATGATTCACATGTATATTTTCACAAGCATTATATTTACTTACATTTAAAGTTAAAATGAATTAGGTTCGTAAGCGTGCTTCTGCCAAAACGATACGTATATTAAGATATAGGTTCAAACAGGCAACCCCATTGCGTGGTTATTTTAGGGTTTCCGTAGTTATAATTAATATGCGAGATGACACAAAATATGTGGGGGTGAAATAATTATTGTTAAGCGAAAACGGGGCTATCTAAGTTCAGGCAAGTATGTAATCTGGTAACGTGAGCAAGGGGCTTCGACCGCTGACGATAACGTTAAGTCTACAACTACTAGCAGAGTGGCGCATCCCGCTGCTAATTTGTACTTAAATATATGTATGCAATGCAAAAATGAATAACGACTGCTGTATTTTAATGAAATGAATGCATTTGAAGCATTGTATTGTAGGGAGATCACGACACAACATTAAGCTTCTTGTGTGTTTGCTCATGTAGGCATTAGTATCTTACTTTGTTTAACATGCACTTATCTCATTACCGTCTTTGTACTTGAAAAAAAATGCACGGAGTTTATTAAATTGCTCTCTAGTTAAAGTACTGGTCCAATTTCAATATATAGATTTGTAAATATTTCGTGTTTCAGTAAATGGAAAAATATTAATATTATTTGTTTTAAGGATGTTTCAAACGAAATATCTCCAATTCCCACGATTGTATCATCATTCACGTCAATTGTCTATTTATAGCGTTTTATTAATTATCAAAATTGATAAAGACTGCGCTAGTGTTCTTAACACTACATTAATAAGAAAGCATCCCAGTTTTATCATTGTATACGACCGACTGAACTCGTTAATTTCTCCATTTTAATAGTTATATTATCGTTATTAATATTAATATATAATTTTAATCTGTGAGCTTCTATTTTTGAGAACATTTTTGTGTAACATTTTCAAGTGTTTTTATATAAAAATTATAATGTTAAGTGAGATATAATTGTGACTGGTGAATTTTGACTGATGAAAATTCATTATTATAGCGAAAGTGTAAGCAATGTGATATTTAAATCTTACTGATTAAGCCGAAGAGTGCGTGGCCGCCACCACAAAACTCTTTGCTGGATTGGTAAACTATAAATATTACACCGTGAATAGCACAATTGAAAATGATATGTATTTGTTACGATTTATGTTAAGGAAACATTATGTATAAGTGTTTTCGTTGTTTGTTTATAGTACTTGTTATCCGGTACCTAGTTTTCATTTTGACTAATATACTCTACGGGCCACATATACGTGCAAACGTAGTTCATGTGTAAAATGTAAATCCCTCTCGGTCGTCAACAACAGGAGAATTAATTAGCTAGCACAAGTTAGTAATCGTTGAACAGCATCGAGTACTTGAGTAGGCGTTCGTCGACTGTGTGTCTGCCATTCGCGCCGCTCGAGGAACACTGCCCTCGACTCATAATAATCGACGTGCAAACGCACCGCCTCCGTTTAACTGAATGACACAATTCCTGACACATTACCCAATCTCTACGTACGCTACCACGATTTTGGACCATCGGTTTTATTCTGACTTTCAACTGACTCAACGAAAAATTTACAAAAACTTAAATTTGGTCTTGGGAAGTTTACAGGGATCCATGCACCGACGATGAGAGGACTAGGCCTATTGGGGATACCTCTATAAAAAAAGCGCACCTTGGTTCTTACCTCGCAGGTGGTGTGGAAAAGGAACCATATATGCCGATTCATTTGTTGGTCATAATAAGCAATAATGAAACAACAATAAATACTAATCAATAACGAACTGATATCAGAACAAAGTGCATTACATTAATAACTATTGCGAATATCGCTAAATATTCGACCAACCACACAAACACTCGTGCGATGTACGTTTCATTTAAACAATATTTCGCTCTCACAAGCACCCCTGCGTTTTAAATTAACAAACATACATGTGATTGTTGCCTTAATTCAATAAACTATTATATTGTCGTTCTATCATCCAACGCTATTAAAATAAATGGCGAGAAAAGTGACGAACCCAGAATTCTCATGCTTTTGTTTTATACCCACCGTTACATTCATTTACGCTCCACTCATGTACAATTCGCTAAATATTTTGTGCATGTATTCGCGTTAATTTTATAAATAATCGTTTCTTATCACAGTAGCAAGGACACGATACGGTTGCGCCCATTAATTTAATATTCGGAGCAATCGTGTCGAGGTTTGACATTGCATTTTTGACAGATAGCATTTAAGATCTCTACATTTATAAGTCTTGAAATACTACACAAGATAACCAACCAATAAAGTAATATAGTAGCCATAATACAAACTAATGCAAGCTAATTTTACCGGATTTTCGCGAAATTTATGTTACATAGTAACTGACGAAATAGGAAAATAGTTTTTTTAAATATAGGAGTTTAAAGTTAGGGATTCGTAATAAATATTTTTTGTAGCTTAAGCAAAACAAATTAAATAGAATAACAACATAATTCTTAAATATTTGCAATAAGCATTGAGGTAGAGCCATTTAATTCTTGCTTACATGTAATGCGTGAACTATAAATGTGTGTTAAATCCTTAAACATTTATTAAAGTAAATTTTATTTCTAAAATATTGAGAGTATCCTATTATCTAGTTTGCAAAAACAGTTATACTATCTTTAAAATATCGTAAATGTCATTTATGGAGATCATTCACTGACCGTGACCCATTTTAGTCCCAGACGTGACGCGAGGCAAACCTACTCCTAGACCAGGAACATATTCAACGTCTATTACAAATGATAATTTGGTTAACAGTAGCTATACTTATAGTGTACGTCGCTCTACTTTCAAAGAGTTAAATAGGTTATAGGTTGGGCAAATTAAAATAGAATTTGTTTCATAAAAATTCAACCTATGCATAAATTATGTGTTAATGTTATTTAAGTACTTCACTGCTATAATGAGAAAGTATAAAGTACCTGAATTATGCAGATTAGAATGAATACAATAATATTGATCGACATGCTATATACTATATAGATACTATATAGTATGTAGAGCCGAAAACATTAAATATATGGTTGAAAAATTATTCATAGTGTAGTAAGGAGGGCATAATCTTTATTTTATTCTTACAACCTCACACAATAAACAGTATACATAACAATTTAGGTTCAGAAAAAGTTAGCAGACACAGAGGAGCAAAATGTTATGAACGAGACGCGCGTCTGGCGAACGTGTGTCAACGAGATGGCCATTTGCAGCGATCGATTGTTTTGGCTGCTGGCAGTCACCTTAATTGCTCATGAATCAAGATGTCTCGGCCGCTTTTGTATGACGTATACGAATATTAGATTTGGATAATAAGCTAATGCCGTTCAAGCTAATCGGGGTACGGTTGAAAATAACATTATGTACAAATGAATAATCTTTTTTGTATATTTTTCTTTCAATCTATGGATATTTAAATTATTTCGCTCAAGTTTTCAGGATACTAGCCTCTTATCAGGATTGTTAGCTAAGATATAGACGTGCAATAAATAAATAATCATAAATAGAGAGACTCTACAACTGGTATGATTAGAAAATATAGGACAAACGACCGTGATACATTTTATAGCTACCTGCAACCTGCTAACAGTATATCCAGGATATTGGTAAACACTTAAACAGTTACCTGTTGCGACTGAATGTAAACAAGTATGGTATGAAGTATAGTTAAATAAACGATTTATACTGGTTCGGAAAGTAACTACTTACAATGCATTGGTTGTTAAGTGCAGTCCAATTTAAATATAGCCTCCTCTGGTTGACATAATTACGCCGCTCTGGACTTAACCGGATATTCACAGACTGACTCCGAATCGCAACGAACTTACATACGTAGGTCACTAATATGGATTTTCTACCACCGTGTGCAACGGTCGCTATCCGCATGCATCAAATACCTTAGCTCTTGCTTAATATACCTACGTGTGTGTTAGACTAGTAGAATAAATGAACTTGGCAAATATAAATTAACATGTTGCAGAGGAAGATAAACCAGCGAATCATAAATTAGAATACCAAGAACATAAACACAACACATTGGTTCGAAAATAGATGCATATTACAAACGCTGGGGATGTGCGTAAGTGTAAATTCTATCCTGAAACCAGTTTAGATATCTTATGAAGATTTTTCTAAGAATCCTAAGCGTGATTCAAAACAGTATTTTAACTGCATATCGAAAAAATAGGTATAACACGTATGTACGTGTTGATGGTTTTGTCGATACATTGGTAGATGCGTATTTTATTTCAAAATAAGTGTAACTTTAACACCCGAAAACTCAAATGCCATTTAAGTATTAAGTTGCATTTAACTACATTTAATGGACCTTTCGCCGTAAAGTGAAACATAAATATTAATTGGCGTTTGAGATTCGGACGATCATCTTTTTGTTTAAAATATAAGTACATCAATACATTTAAAAGTGTTATTTACAAACTCTTTTAATTTTTGTACTATACATTTTTTTAGGTATTTTATGTCGCTAGAGCATTAATATGAATATATTACATAATATTGATCTTAATTTATATTTAGGGTCAAAGAAAGTTTCTTTTTGTCTCTCCGTACATAAACTTCTGCCATGTTCATGATTGAATGATGTCAAAGATGCACAAAGCTAGTGTAATTCTACGCCTAATTTATAAAATACTATATTTTAATACAGATTCTGCAAGTACAATTATTTGTATCTAATAGTGAATGTAGTTTTATTCATACATTAAGGAATGACTCCTATGTCACATCCCATCAGTCGGCTAAATGCAGACAGCCTGCTCGAAACCGGAAGTACACTGGCTGAACCCAGAACACAGTAAACTTGCGACGGTAACTGCCGGGTTTTACATTTCGGGTGCGGTAGTCGGAATTAAAGCAGATGCGTATATCCCACTTCCATAGGTTCATACATCACAATGGCTGGATTTTTCATGAATGAGTAATGTATACTGTTTACGAAACAACATCATGAACATGTGCACCTTAAGTCCTGTTGTTTATATTTCTGCAATGGTTTTCCTGCATTGGCTTTAAGTGTGGTTTTATTTAAATACAACAGTTTTTGGAATTTCTTTTTATGAAAAAAACGTCACCTCTTACATTACATTCATTTACATGTACAGAAAAAAAGTCGATTGCTTTGTTCTCTCCAATGAATTCAAATGCCTCAATATTGGTCGTAATAACATTTCCTGTTTAATTTTCATTTTGAGATGTTAATGTTCACATATGCATTTGTTTTAAAATTTTAATATGTCATTGTAATAGGTATTTGTTTTACGATTTAAGCCCCATTTACACGGGGAGAGTTTCTCGCCTCGAAGATACGATTATCGTAAGGATATAAAAAAGTTGCATCGTGTAAACGTTTGTCAGAACACAATAATATATCGCTGTTATATCATGCGATAATCGCATACGATTCTCGCCGCGAGAAACTCTCCGGGTAAAATGGGCTTTAGTTGTATTTTTTTTTCATTTTCTAGGTTAGCACAAAAACATACGCAAATACACTGTACCTAAAAATAAATATAACAAAAAGATTTTGATCTGTCTTTAAGACTGCAAATATGTGATGTTGATTCAAGAATGTTCTTAAAAAGTGAAAAACTGATTACACAATATTTTTACGAAATAATCGGAATCGAAAAAATACAGAATCCAAAGTTTGTTGTAACCGTTGCCATTGTGAAACACGTACAATGAAGCATGCTGTGATTTGATCCGCAGGGATTTACGGATATCTTAAGTATGAAAAGTACATCCGCAAAGTTAAATAGTGTGAATGCCACATATGATACGTGCAAAATTCTTTGCGCAGCTGAGCCCGCATAGCCGACCACCCTCGCGCTTTCACAACGCTAGTAATTTGTTGGCAGAGCTACTTCTTTGTTCCCTTGTTATTATTACTTGTACAATCGTAATTAATATCGTTGATGTTTATCGTCTCATTGAAAGTTACTTCTTTTCATAAGTCAACAATTAAAGCCCACTCCAATGAAATGAAAAAAACTTATGAAACAAAATGCGATGAATAATAATCATTCGGCAAGCATTCGTGTGCAAAAGTAATTACCACTGCCCACGGATACTAAGAACATTCGAAGCTTTGTAAGTGGTGTGAGAGTGGAAGATTAACGATATTGGGGTGAGATATAGCAGCAGTTATTTGGACTAGGGCTATCCAAATGACAGAAGGAAGTTGAGCTTTAATTAAGACTGGGTAAAGCCTCTACATTAAAAAAAATGATAACAGTATGATTTATGAAATTAAAATGTTGTTAAATATGATAGCAAGTAGCTTGTAGCTCAGTTAGTTGACATTTCTATAATAAAGTCATGTGTAAAAATCTCGAATTCCAGTCCACTAACAGGACGTAAAACCATCGGTCCTGGTTATTGACATGTGCTATTGTCCATGACCCCCTGGGTGGCGTGACAATTCTGACTTTAGACATCATTCGTTGCTTTGTCAACCGACCCGCATAGACCTAGGTTGGTAGAGAAACGCCTAGGTGCGTGAGGACGGGAAAATTTCGGATTCTTAAATAATATGTTTCAATTTTATTGTAGTTTTTAAATGTCATATCTATCTATAAAAAAATTCATAGGTCCCAAACATATCTAAGTATTATGGCAAATATAGGAAGTACATAAAATCATCTCGAAGTGATGAACAAAACCAAATGTTCAACAAAGGCGTTACAACATTATGTTTTGAACCCGGTCATTACGGCTACCAGATGAATCTTGATTGTATTAATGTAATGTTCATGTAACACGCATATGTGCAGGCGAATTAGTGTACCTACTTATTACAAGTATATGTAGATAATTGACAGGATCAAAAATTGTTATAATTACTTGTCATTATTAGTATATTTATTACGTTCAATGTTAAATAACTGTCGTCATGATGCAAGTTTTTAAGATGTTTCTAAAAGCTACTATAAGATGTGCTTTTATGAAAGTAAGATATTTCAATCATTACTTTAATCTTTTGTTTTGATGTGCCTGCTGCTTAACGTAAACGCTAGAGGTACTTCTATATTTTTTTTATGTGTTTCTTTGATTATAACACAGCATTCCCTTTCGGGGGAATCAATAATATTTTACCGAGCCAAATAAAAGCTATTAGTGGTGTTACGGAAAACATTCATATAAAAAATGAACAAATATGTATTTTTAGCGCTAAAATATTACGTGTAATAACTGGGAAACATTTCATCCACATATTTACTAAACAATTGAAAACTTATGACATTGTTTCTAAATTGTATTATTCTTTTTCGTAATATTTTAGCGCTAAAATATTACGTGTAATAACTGGGAAACATTTCATCCACATATTTACTAAACAATTGAAAACTTATGACATTGTTTCTAAATTGTATTATTCTTTTTCGATTTTCTTAAGAAATTGTACCGATACATATTATTAACGCTATAAGCTGCTTTAAGATAATAAAATTAATTAATACTATCTTTAACCATTACCTACAGTGAAACCAGATGTTATGATATAATATGGTGGAGTTATAAGTAGTTCCGTGCGGATGATTTTATAAATGTGTGGGTGAGAATAAAATAAACGTGTCGACTTGATACACAGCTGTGCGATAACAGTAATAAATTGTTATTATGCTGAGCAGGTTATCAGGTATTCCGGATATATTGAGCGTAGTGTGCAGCAGTTTTATTGCGAGTATATATGACAGTTTTGAGCCTTCCTTTTACTATGCAAACGGGACCAGGCACCTTGACACTAGAGGTTGTTAACCGGTGCATTAGATGGGGCGCAATTGAGGCCAGTGTGTGAGCGAGTTCAAGACCAATTTAGGTTCCGTAGGTCAGTTCGCCGAAGGTAACCTTGACATTGACTACAATAATTCCACCTAGAATGGTTGCTTTGAATCAAATAATTTGAATCACAACATTTTTTTATCTCGGCGATGCATGACCGTCGAGTAATATTAAATCCGGGTAGTACAGCTCATTAAAACTTATTTACATTGACGATTGATATATTGCGCAAAATATAGAACGTTTTTGGAAGTAAAGATATAATACATAAAATCGAAACTATATTAGAACATTATAATATTCAAGTACGACGCTCATTTTATAGAAATTTTATTTTTCTATCAATCGAATAGAGAATTTGTTAAATTATTATTGATAAGTCTATTACAATAAGAGTTGTATTTGTTGACCATTTACAGCTAAAAAAATATTTTTATTATACATGTTTCTAACGATGATTAAAGGTAATGTTAAACATTTATAAAGATTACTGCAATAAAAACACAATATTGATATCACATAGCCTTACAACACGATGCCTTTATAATTCTACAAATGAATGTATATGAATTTGTTTAAAGTCGTTTACTGGATGAAAATAGCACATCTGCAGGATACGTCGCGACGGATTTCCAAGAGACAGGAGAGACAGACAGAAAAAAAGAAATGCTTCGTAAATTAAGCTCACTGAACGAAGACGGGTAACCTTTAGGGCTGATCTCTTATTATTTATAAAATACATTTATCCAATAAAATGATTCTAGATTTACAATAAACATATAGTGTAGATTTACACATTACATTTTATTCCTTTCTGTCATGTTTCGTTATAACGTTAGATAAGGAAAAAGTTTATATCTAAGTTTTCAAAATTAGCTAATTATTTAACTGTTAAAATTAAACTAACTATTTCTCATAGAATACTATTCAGTTGATCAAAAAGTGAACAATATCTGGGGTAACTGCATCACTGATCATTATCAGTGCTTACTAGTTAGAAGTTACTTTTTGAAACATGATTGCATTATTTGTGGGCCACAGCAATGACATAAATATAAATTAGTGCCACCCCTATTATAAATCGCCCAAGAAAAAGAGGATGTCATGATAATGCGTGACCGTTGATTGCAATAAGCAGTTACTTTGCATCAATTCAGTGAGGACGTCGATTTCAATTTGACCACATCCTGCTTTCACGAGATATTGTTATTTATTTTCGGAGAGGGGGCATTTTTGAGGCCATTCGTGCAATGAATGATAAACGTGTAGGTACAGTGACGACGGACACAAAACATAAAACATTACGTCAATTTTATTCTTATCTTCCTTAATATTATAAACTGTATCATCTCGGAGGGATCATTATTCAGGAAAACACAGAATGTTGTGAATAAAACTAGGCAATTGCCAATGTGTAATCACAAAATATTTGGATCATAAAAACCAAAATATCTAGATATTCAGAAATATCGCGTGATGTCATTTGCAACCTTGTCAACACTTGCTTTGCTTATAAATAAGGACGCGGCACTAAGCGAAAAACAATCTTCTTTCAACAGTTTGAATATTCGGAAACACAACTAATATTTATTTTTTATTTGCTGTGTTGGTAGACGGATCACACCCTGGACCTCATGGTTAACATTCGTACACGCCGCCTCTAAATCAACGAGGCGATACTTATTATTTTCTAGAGCTTTTGATGTCTAGGCAAAACTTCTGTTTTTTACCTACTATTGATAAATGCTAACCACAAGAGCGTCACTCTCGTCATGCATTTCTGCACTTACGGACATGATAGGGAACAAGTTCGTCTTCCTGCAATGCCAACTACATAGCTCTTGATAATGTGTGATGAATAACTGTGTTCCCACATGATTTCTTTAAATAATTTTACAGGATCACAGTCTATAATTTAACTACAACTTTTAGAAATCATTCGTAGAAGTTTAATGTCGATACGTACGTATGTTAAGGATCTGGCTCGAAGGACCAATTAAATTTGGTTGGTCAATATATAAATCATAAGATGTAGAAAGTGTTAAAATCGTAGAATTTAAACTTAAATACCTACAGTTACTTCTGACGTTGCGGACTACTTAAACTCCAACTCTCACAATCACGTTTATTGTTCATTCAGGGGCAGGATTTTAACATAGACTTTTCATAAATAATTAATATTATAATTTATGTACTCATGGTTTCTGCGTTTCGACTCACGGATTTGTCACTATTATTTGGAGCATATGCATAACGCAGCAAATAATATGATATCTTTTGTCTTTTCTTTTACGAAAAATAATTTTTGATTTCACAATTATCGGACTGTGTCATTGTAGTGGACACTGTTATATTTTATGAGTTGGCACGTCTCCAATAATGATACCAAATAAATTATAGACCTTCAATAAGGATTTTTGAATACATCTGTATTTTAAGTTTTGTATAAATATTATTATTTACTACGGCAAACCATAGTAGGCCTTAAATAAAATAATTGTTATTGTCTATAATAATAATAAATTATCATGTTCAAGTAATAAATCCTATCTAAGGGTTACATGATTCATATTTATTTGTTTATTTTTATTTATAAATTCTTTATTGAACACCACATACATAAAGGATACAAAATATATAAAAATATTGAATTACATTCAGTTATTATTTTATGAAGACAGGCGTTGTAGGTATTATTAGAGTCTTTGATATCGCAGTGAGTCGGCCATATTATAACGATAAAAAAATTAAGGCCATTACGGGATTTACGGGAATATACCAAAGTCGTCTCGTATCTGCAATCGTGGTTTAGAGACTCAAGGGCTGTAGCTGGAAGCAGCTGGAGGAAGAAAGCGGTGAAGGTGTCTAAGAATAAGCGAGAGTGGCCTGGTCTGGAAAACGACTCTATTTCAGTAGACACGCAGTATTGCTTATTATCATATAAATTTTTTGGCTATACCTAAATTTTGACATACATACCTATAATATATTATTTTTACATCAGGTGTTGATTTAGTTTTAATAGAATTTGAATCATCTTTGATCGTGGGAGTAAACCTAATTATGTATTTCAATCGTTCCAGTGTTAGTCTACAATTTCTAAGTGCATGCCTAATTTTGGAATCTTATGCGTCATTCCTATTTTGGCTTTTCCGAATCCGACTGATATTAGTCGACAATTCTACGATTTGTAATTCTTTGTAATATTGTCTTACACATTATGTTTATTGTTAGTAATGCGATTGATTTACTCTATTTTATAGTATTAATTTAAACATGTGTTAAAGCTCAGGGTGAATTGGACAATTGATTTCTGTTTTACGCACCACTTGAAGGCGAATTAATCAATGTAGGTACATAAGAAGTTAATGCTGGTATCTAAGTAAGTACCTAGGTACTAAAATCAGTATTACCTGCGCTTGGTAAACCCTGGTGATTTAGCCGACTATGTTTTAATTGGTAGAGTTGTTTTTTTAAATATTACCTATAAATAGAGGTAGGTAATAAAGATGGCAAGAAGTCGCTGTGTACAGGCTTTCCTACAGTTCGCTGCGACATTTCTTGGAGGAACTAGGAAGCTTATATTCAGCAGTGAACTTCGTTTGGCTGAAGAAGAAATGTTAACTAGGTACCTATTTGATATTTTGTTACACAAAAAAATAGTACAAGAGGCATTGGTCTTTTACATAGATGTTTTTCGCCGTAATTCGCTGAGTTATGTAACTTTCTTTAGGTGTTGCTTGTCTTGAAAACCTAACTAATAATAAAAAAACAACACTTCTGAACTATCTCTTAATTACATTAAAAGCACAACAAACTCGAAAATGTGATAATGTACAACAATTGATACATAGGTATAAAGATTGGCACAACTAGACTCAAAGCACTAGGTGCAGATTTTAAAATACGTAATTGTTTTAATACTTACGAGCCATGTACCTTATATCCATCGACAAAATCTTAGAAAATCCTTCTTCTCCTCTATTACGTCTTCTGAAAATCCTTCGAAATCTTAGAAAAACATATTTTATTTAACGCCTTTATGTAAGTATTCTCTAAAAATCTTTATTTAATGAACTTAATATAGAATTGCACAACAATTCATACCTCCAGGCTCCAGATCTCCGTGCTTTGTTAAGTTTGTCTAATATTTGCAGGTTTAAAATATAAAAAATGATAATGTTATCATGGATTTTAACACGTGCGTGTGCGAAAAAACCAGTCTTACGTCCGAATCTAGTGGTCTATTCTTTGGCCCGAATACTCAAACGCCACTTAAATATTATGTGGCACTTTACGCAAGTACGGCTTAAATGTATTAATTAAGTGGAATGTGAGGAGTTAAGCGCAACTTATTATTTAGAGCTTTAACAACAAATTGCTTTATATGCCGTTGGTAATCGAAAGTATGTTTAGATAACATACATACATAAGCTCACGCCTTTATACCAGAAGGGGTAGGCAGAGGCGCCACCAGGACACACATTTCACCTTGTATTTTCCGTCCCATGATGTGATAGAGGGCGAGCCTATCGCCATATCGGGCACAAATTCCTGACTCCGGGCTGATAATGAATAGAAAAACACAATATCACTTTGCCCGACCCGAGATTCGAACCCGAGACCTCAGCTTTGTAGTCGTACCGTAGTACAACTACGCCACCGAGGCAGTATATTTAGATAATATCCAACTAAAACGAGTTTGAGTAGAATTGAATAGCCCTAAACTTTTAGTTTTATTTTTCACATACAACTACACATGATTAAAACTTTAAAGTAAAGACGAATTGATAGTACTTTTGGGTAATTAAAAATTTCCGAAAATTTTAATTTTTCGGAAAAATATGAAATAAATAATAATAATAAATAATAAATAAATACACCCAACAGTCACATACATAGTCCTAACCCCACACTAAGATTGAGTCTTGTGTCATGGGTATCAGGAACTACGAGAGACTTTTCGGTCTCACAAACACCCAGACCCGAAACAAATACTTGTGGTTCTCACAAACATTTGTCTCGGTGCGGGGATCGAAACCGCGGCCTCTCGTTTCACAGGCGGCGTCTAACCAACTGCGCCACGGGGCTGTCAAATGTTTCAGAATAATTTACCGATATTTTTCCATTTTTTAAATTTCGAGTTAACGGAACATACCGAAAAACAGGGTGAATCGAAACTCAGGGAAAAGAGAAACAAATTGATTGTGTTTGTTTTATTGTGTTTTATGAACCAAATTGATTGTTTTATTTATAAATAATGGTATATGAATCTTTTTTCCAAATGGCAGATATTATATGTATTTTCTACCGTGAATTTGGACTTAACAGATGCATGTAATAGGGGGACCGGAAAGTAATGTAGTTTCTGCGCATGTCGATATTTGCTTCAACGGCACCATACAGAACCGTTTTTTGATCGTTTGATCACTGGAGACGAAAAATGGGTCCTATATGATAACCCAAAACGCAAAAAGCAGTGGTTCTCTGCAAATGAATTACCACGAAGTACTGCGAAGCCCGGTTTACATCCCAAAAAGGCGCTTCTGTGTGTTTGGTGGAGGGTTCGCGGAATTATTCACTTTGAAGTGCTGAAACCTGGACAAACTGTTAATGCAGACCTTTATTGTGAACAATTGGATCGGGTGAACGAATCTTTAATTGAGAAGTATTCTGCGATTGTCAACAGGAAGGGCGTAGTTCTGCAACACTACAATGCCAGACCGCACTGTGCAAGGCGAACACTAGAAAAAATAAATGAATTGGGGTGGGAGGTACTGCCTCACCCACCATACTCCCCCTATATTGCACCCTCGGATTTCCATTTATTCCGATCGCTACAGCACTTTCTTAGTGGCAAAAATTTTGAAAATGTGGATGATGTCCAAAATGCCGTCTCGGGATATTTTAATCAAAAAACAATTGATTTTTATCGATCCGGGATTGGAAGTTTGCCCTCTAGATGGCAAAAGGTTATTGATAACGAGGGTGATTATTTCATTGATTAAAAAGAAAGACTTTTAAAAATTTATTCCTTTGAAGTTATTATCAAAAAAACGACATTACTTTCCGGTCCCCCTATTATTTGTACTTTATTAGCGAGTTTATTATAAATATAAAAGAATAAAATCGATTTTACAATTTAAAACCTACAATAAAGTTACAGAATTAAATTTTCCATAATTTTTCCATTTTGAAATTTTTCCGAATCTTTTCCTGAAAAACCGAAAAATAGAAATTTTCCGAAAATTACACAACGCTAGTTGCTAGTAAAAATAAGCAATAGCCCCTGTCAAAGAATAGCCAGTCCTTACTATCCTTGATTAAAAAAAAAGAAATGTTATCTAGCCTGTATGGCTCAGACCTTTGCCTTTGCCTTATATGGAAAAAACAACAACAGAAATGTCACTGTTGACTGTCACTGTCATTTTACGCTGAAATGGATGGCGATACTTGCTCATAAACTTTGATAATTTACCTATTTCCTTGTTTAATTTATAGTTATTTAATGTTGCGAGCGTCATTGTTGTCACATAGGTGTAAAATGGTGTCATATATAAAATAGTTAAATGCGCTGTCCAAGGTTACTTATTTAAAGTTATATAATGAAAATATTATTTTCTTTCAACTCAGTCAGGTGACAATAAGCAAAATGTTCGCGCAAAACTCAAGTCCACTTTCGTCATATCTAAAACACTACTGGAAAACATGTAGTCAATGTGTAAAGTTTGTTTCTTCACAAGCTCAGGCGCAACCCTCGCACACCGACGGGCCTTGGCATGTGTACGCGCAGAAAGTGGCAAGTGGAAATTTAAGTAAAGATACACACCAAGAAAATGTAGTGCACCATTTGCAGCAAGTTTATCAAGAAATTGCATCTTACGAACGACCAGTCATACATAACAATACCTCAAGCTCCCTGTTCAGTTTTTTCAAGAAACCTCGAGTCCAGAAGATTGTTGCACCAAAAGGTCTCTATATATGGGGAAGTGTCGGCGGAGGGAAGACAATGTTGATGGATTTGTTTTATGAAACAGTGCCAGTAAATACTTTCAAACATTGCATATGAGTAATCACAAAACATGCTTAAAACAGAATACCAATATCAAGTTTCTAATTGCTTTCAGATAAAAGAGAAATTGCGAGTCCATTTCAATTCTTTCATGTTAAATATACATGCCAGAATACATGAACTGAAAATTAAGTCAGGCAAAGGGGCTAGTTCATTTCGTGATGAAGGCTCCACACCTTTTGATCCGATACCACCAGTGGCAGCAGACATCACACAAGAGTCTTGGCTTATATGCTTTGACGAATTTCAAGTGAGTTTCTGTCATTCAAATTTAACTTATGGCAAGGAAACACATTCCTGTTATATAAGTGTTAGTGTGAATAACTACTATGTTTACAAAACGATAAGATAGCCCTTAATATAAATATTTTCATCATTTTAAATTACTACTTTAAGTACTAAATAGCTTGAAATGGTGTAAATAGGTTATCATGTGTCAATAACAAGAAAAAGTACCTCATATTAATTAATATGTGATATAGGAAAAATTGAGAATTTAAAGTATCTATTAGTAGTATTTTTTTATTGTTAACTATTATTTTAAATTTATGTGATTTCTGTCTGTTTGTTTACTGTGGATGGAAAGTCAGTAAAATGCATGGTGTTGTAAATATAGTATATGTTTGAAGTCCATAGATTCATTCATTTAAAGGTATTAAATACTATTTTTTGTTCATAGGTAACTGATATTGGAGATGCCATGATACTGAAGCGCTTATTCACTCAATTATTTGATAATGGATGTGTTGTGATTGCAACCAGCAATAGAAAACCTGATGATTTGTATAAAAACGGTCTACAAAGATGTAATTTCTTGCCATTTATACCAGTACTCAAGTCACACTGTGATGTTGTTCAGTTGGACTCGGGTATTGACTATAGACTAAGAGGAACTGGCAGTAAATATAGCAAGTACTTCCTGTAAGTATTTTTAACAAATACATTAAAGTATATAATATGGATAGTGCATAGTATATTAAGAAATATAGCCATTAGGTAATAACTATGTTTATGAATTCTGCAGACGCTGATCATATTTCAATGTGGTGGAAACTTGATCACTAAACTATATCCTGTGAATGTTCTTATATTTTAATAGTAATATTAAAGTTGTACTTAATGAAGTAACATCAATGGATATGTAAAAGCAATAAAGTTATTGCAAAATATAAACAAAAAGAACACATCAATTTTTAATTTATCATTATATTCTTTTGTGAAATCAGTTAAAAAAAATTGTTGGTAGTTTTTTTTTTTATTGCGGTGAATGGCGTGCCCATCATGCTGTCTGCCTGATGGTAAACAATACGACTGCTCATGGACAGTAGCAAAACCAAACGACACCATGATTTACAAAGCAATGCTTGGCATTGCCCTGCGCTTGCCATCCTGAGACATAAGATGTTAAGTCTCAATATGTCCAGTAATTACTCTGGCTACAATGTCCTTCAAACCGGAACACAACAGCTCATTTACACTGCTGTTTGGTGGGAGAAATAGACATTGCGGTGGTACCTACCCAGGCGGCCTCTTACATATGGGAGATCTACCACCAGTTTACTTTTATAAAGCTTTATCACATCTGTAATCTTCTAAATGTTGTTTTTATAATCTATCTTATTTTCTACTTAATTATATCTTCAACTTTTTTTACAGGAATAGTGATGTTACAACTGATAATGATGCAGTTAATGTTTTATTCAAGTTCTTGTGTTCTAAAGAGACTGACACTGTGAGGCCTAGAGTTATTAATATATTGGGTAGAAATGTTAAATTTGCTAAGTCATGTGGAGGTGTTCTAGACTCCAATTTTGAAGAATTGTGTGATAGAGTAAGTCTCCCTTAATAATAATTATAAAATATTTAGATAAAGGTTATTTATTTAAAATATTCATCATAAATTATATATTTTTTCAGCCCCTGGGAGCCAGCGACTATCTTGTTATATCGAAAACATTTCATACGGTGTTCATAAGAGATGTACCTCAGTTATCTATTTCAAGACATAGATCACAGTTGAGGAGATTTATCACTCTAATTGATACACTGTATGACAACAGAGTGAGGGTATGTATTTTAACATTTGCTATTTGTCACGTGTATTAAGAGGAAAACACCTCCACACGCCCATGAACCGTGCATGCCTCACAAACCGTGCGTGCGTCACAAACCGTGCATGCGTCACAAACCGTGCATGCGTCGCAAACCGTGAATGCGTCACATTTTACGCGCGTGGACATGCGCCTAAAATGCACGCGGACCGTTCGTGTTCGCAAGACAACATTACCAAGGTGTCTTTACTATGTTCCCAAATTGCATTCGAACCGCATGGTTTGCGTGCGCGCATAGCTGTCGAACTGGCATATTAGAGTCATATTATATTTTATTGTTAATTGTTGTGATGTTTTTTACTTTTCAGGTTGTCATTGTTGCGGATTGTGAACCAAAAGATCTCATGAAATTAGACCAAACTGAAGTTGGTGACGCAGATAGGGCTCTTATGGATGACTTGAAGATATCTAAAGACTCGGTAAGATACCCATACTTTTCATAAACAGTTATTACTTAACTATTTCAGGAAATAGGAAAGAAATGTATTATTACATACATACACTAACTCACGCCTTTTTCCCAGAAGGGGAAGGCAGAGGTGCTACCAGGACACCCACATTTCGCCTTGTTTATTCCGTCCCATGATGTGATAGGGGGCGAGAGCCTCAGACTCCGGGCTGATAATGTATAGAAAAATCCAATACCACTTTTGCTCGACCCGGGATTCGAATCCGAGACCTCAGCTTTGTAATTGTATCGTAGTACCACCTCTGCCCTCCTGGGAAAAGGCGTGAGTTTATGTATGTATGTATGTTGTATGTTGACACTCTGAATATTGTTTTTTTGTAGGAAGACTCCAAAGCGGCTATATTCACGGGCGAAGAAGAAATGTTTGCGTGTGACAGATGCCTGTCGCGTATCATGGAAATGCAAACAGATGAATATTGGGCAAAATGGGGCACTCATATTAATTAACTTAAATTTTTAATAGTGTTATTTGTAGTTAATTAGTATTTTGATACTGTGTACTCAAAAATTTTCCTGCTCAAAAATATATTAATATAGGTCTACAAAATTACTACCAAACTTTTTCGTATTCGATGAAATTTTCTTGAATTTTTTTAGGATAGTCCATATTTAAATGCTTTTTTTTAATAAAAATTAATAAACTTTAAGAAGCCCATTTTGGAATCTAATATTGTTATTGTACGGGTTTTATAATTAGTGTTAATTCGTAGTCTAAAAACCGATTTCATATACATTATTTATATGGCAGTACTAGTTAATGCTGACATTGCCAAAGTCATTTCCCCCTATTTACATTAGATTAGCAGTAATTGTTATTATTCATAAAATTGCATTGCATGCTGGGAGTAGTATGATAATAAATATATTAGTTACGGTACATTTACTAGCATAATAATAAATCAAGTATTAAATCACATTCTTTACCAATCAATTTACCTTCGTTAAGTATTGACCATAAGATATTTATTTGTGTGGTTGTGTGTGTGTTTTAGATATATTTTAACGATACCGTACTTAAGGTCGATAATCAGGATATTTCAGAGGACATCCACTGTTTTGGCTCAGTGGTTATTTAAATACAATAATCAAAAACGACTATTATATTTCGACGAAGGTTTATAATCGTAAAACTTGAGTTCCATTCGTATTTGGTAATGTAATTTTGGTTAGTCCTAGAGATTGCGCCTAGTTACGGTGTTTTAGTTAATTAGACGGGCGGGGCATATACCTCGCAAAACCGATAGCCTTTGAATTAATAAGTCATCTCGTGCCAAATGTGCCCCGGAAATCGGTGTATAACATTAAGTAAGGCGATTGTCGTCGAGGTCAATAGTTTCCAATTCGACCGAACATCTTCGGTTAGACTTAGTAGGTATCTATGTATTTTGCAGCTAATATTTATCATATAACTAGAAAGTTTTATTTTTGTATGTTTTTTGTAATTTATTTTCATTAGCTGTAGAATAGCAGTACTGAATTTGTTTTAGTGTAATCATTTAGAATAACCCTTAAATTGATAGAGTGAAGATTGCGTTTGAAGGTATGTTTAATAATAATATATTACTTAAAGTTCTATGGTACTGACTACATAGTATTTTTATTTCATTCCTAAAGATTTATCTCTCAATTTAAGGGTTGTATAGGTGTTAATAATAAATTACACACAAATATTATTTTTATATCGACTATTTACATTTTATTGACGGAATCATTTTTAAATTAAATTTATAGGTAATCATTAAATGTGTTTTATTAATCACACTGGTCTGAACAGAAATCCTCATATAAATATGAGTACGATAGTACAATTAATTTGATCTGGCGACTAGATCTATTTTTTATTTTTCCCTATCACATATTTTTTCCAATGTGTTTTTTAATACCCCGGTTATCTGTGATTTTCTACCGTTATTTCTTAACATTAATTTATTCACATAAAACAACGAATTTAAATTGCATTAAAACAGTTTAGTCTGGGAATACTTTTTAATGGCTTTTTTCAATTACTTTGTTTAAATATAATAAATTTGAAATAATTATTCACATGCTAATTTAAACATTTAGATTCGACTTGTTTCTTCATTCAAATTTGAATTTTCAAAATTTATTCAGGACCTCTCAGCAGTAAGTGTGTTCCTAATGTTTTGAAAAGGTGCGTTTTATCGGTGTGCCACATCTCAACATAAATCATTTCAGTGACAGATAAAACAATATAACTGCAAAGATAAATTTATGATAGTTGACAAAATCAAGGGTGCTCTCATTCACAAATAATATTTAAATACACCCACACCCATCAGTTAAATAAATAGTCCTGACTCCACTCTAAGTTTGAGTCTGGTCTCGTGGGTATCTGTCTCACAAACACCCAGACCCGAAACAAGTGCCTGTGGATAAAACAAACATTTGGCTCGGTGTTGGTATCGAACCCGCGGCCTTACGTTTCAGAGCCTGCGTCGAACCAACTGCGCCACGGAGGGTGTCGATAGATTATAGGAACTAATAAGAAACGAAACTAATCAAATATTTCCACTGTATATATTTGCAAGTACGTGGTTAAGTTTACATTTCAGTCGTACATGTGGCTGTAATACTCCTGGTACACTTGTATGTAGGTTTCTTTCTCGGAGGGCGTCATTTGTGCGATGACGTCATCGTTGATGCTGGTCAGCGAAACTGCTTTGCCGTTCACCATCACAGTAGGCTCGTTGTCGTCTGTATCTGAATCCTCGCTTTCCATCTCGGCTGGATTATTGAAAACAATTATGAATATTTTTATTAATTGAGATTAAGTATATAAGTTCTAAAATCTGTTTTGAGTGCTAGATAAGAGCCTTAGCATTGCCGGTAATAAAACTAACCCTTTTCATACAATGTGTGGTATAATGTGCTGCGTATATTCACTTTTCTTAAGTTCATGTTGTTTTGAATATAGCATCGAGAAACTGCTTTGAAAAGTTTCATTTTATCATCCCCGCTCTATCATCATTGTAGGGTATCTTAACCCTCGACAGTTTATACTTTATACTACCCGGAAATATATAACACGTTACTTCGATAACCAATGTGTGTTCAAGGATCGAATACGCAACCTTCGTGCCCGCATTTCAATAACTATAGCTAATTTTTCCACATGAAACAATATAAATAATTAATTAAAATTATCAAGTTGTGATTCACGCACAGGAAGTGTATTGCAATGATTCATATCAGCGTATACATCGTTCTTTGTAAATGTGATTGAGTCGATAGCATAATCACCGCACTGCTATCACTTATCAGTGGTAGGCATAGATCCATATCAGTGACAACTGCCTTGTTATTTCGTTGAGTTTCAAATGGGAAAAATATTTTCCTATTTAATTACTTAAAAGACATTGAGGGCTATAAAATAGAATCGATTAAACCCCAGAAATCATTGTGGGCAACCGCATGCATTGTATTCACTTCTTAAACGAGACATTTGAATATATATCAGTTCGTCAATGGTGTATATTCGTTGCATATTTAATTTCAGTTTCGATTTATCTTTCCTTTAGTGAGCTCAGAAATACTTTTTAGTTGTGCGGGTTGGCGGACTTTACATACCATAGAAATTCTTAATAATCGCTA
This sequence comes from Deilephila porcellus, assembly GCA_905220455.2. Taxonomy (NCBI): domain Eukaryota; kingdom Metazoa; phylum Arthropoda; class Insecta; order Lepidoptera; family Sphingidae; genus Deilephila; species Deilephila porcellus. The sequence goes on along the minus strand of LR999971.1, from coordinate 8,413,324 downwards.
TGGTATGCAAGTTTCCTCACGATGTTTTCCTTCACCGTTATAGTGCGTGGTGATTGACTATCAATACAAACATGACTCCGAAATGTCAGAGGTGTGCCCAGGTATTTGAACCCGCGACCGCCGTGAACATGTGGGCAGCCGCGTCTGGTCCATTACCAACAGGCCACCACGCACTTTGTAGTTGATCATCATCATCATCATCATCATAATCATCATCAGCCCGTTGCAGTCCACTGCTGGACATAGGCCTCTCCCAAGCTACGACACAGAGCCCGGTCTGTTGCTTCACGCATCCAGTCACTCTCAACCCTCTTATGCAAGTCGTCCCGCCATCTGGCCAGAGGTCGTCCCAAAATATTTTGATCATGATTATACCGTTAACTTTTAATATGTACTTACCAACAGCTGCCATCTCGTCCTTGAGTTTGTAAGGGTCTTTAGATTCGTTGTCACTCGAGTCCGAACTGTCAGGTTCTATGCCCTTTACAGCGTTCGTTGCTGAAGTTCCTGTAAAGATTAAAAACGAGTTACGAAAAACACATTTTTACTTGACTTCGTATACTTGCTGGTATCTTTGAGCATTCATTTTTGTTCAATAAAAACCTTGATTAGCCCGTGAAATAAGCCGGTCTTGTGTTAAAGGATATGGTGTTTTATATTAATTATAATAATATTCCACTAATCTAACGTGTAGGTACAAACTGTAGAAGTTATGTTGACAAATCTGCATGTATATTTATAATGCAATATATAAGCTAAATGTATCAATACTAGTTACCAGTGTTTTGCTTCTCATGCGCCAGTAGCACCGACATGATGTCATCGTTCTTCTCTTTGCCGACATTCTTGGAGTTGCTCGCGTTGCTGGCTGCTTTCTCAAGCACCGCGTCTGTCGAGTGTATGCTATCACTCTGCAAACACACATACATAGATCCCTTTAGGGTAGGTAGAGAAGATTTTCTGCTTGATCATCAGCTTTCACTTGCGTTACATACATAATCATCATTTTATGTACATTTTCGTTGGATCTCTAGACTTGCCGATTTAATAAATATTCATAACCAGTGAGTTGAAGTAAAATGTTCAGTTAGTCATAATTAAATTTTTGAAAGAGGTTCTGGTAGGATGTTCGTATCACCAGATAGCTATCACGGAATATAATCTCAGAAAGTCCATCATAGCAACTCGTGCAAATGTGCATCGTTTCGTGTTCAGTCTGTGCTCGATTTGGACTGACAGACGTCAACATTTCATCCACAATCATACCAATATGAAAAAAAAATCCTATACCTGGTCATTAGTGACGATGGTGCTCTCGACCATCCATACGGGGCGCTCCTTGCGCTGCGCATGCGCGTCGACGGCGTTGTCGTTTTCTCCGATGGTGACGTCGACGCGCGTCTCCTCCACCAGCATGCCCTGGTTGCGCGTGGCCTCGCCCGACCACTGCTCGCCCGACGGGCGCAGCGCCTGCTGTTTATTCGTTAACCTGCACGCAATCAATACAGACTCATGTACTGTAGGTACTGTATCAACACATATTCGTCCCACTGCAGGGCACGAGTCTCCTTTACAATCGAGAATACGATTGAGAGGGGTTTGGCCGCATTATGCCAGCGTGGTGGACACGCTGGCATAATGCGGGTTTGCGGACTTTACATACCCTATAAATTATTACAAATTGCCATGGTATGCAGATTTCATCACGATTTTTTCCTTCAGCGTTATAGTGCATGGTGATTGACTATCAATACACACATGACCCCGAAAAGTCAAAAGTGTGCCTTGGGATTTGAACCCACGCCACCGCGAACATGTTGGCAGTCGTGTCTAAATTTCCTGGTATCACGAGCATGACATAATTATATTTATCCCACAAAGACAATCCAGAAAGTTTGACAGTAACGGGTTACTAATTTTTTTAAATATGTAGATCTTACCCTCGAATAGTGTTGATGTCGACTGGCTCAGGCTCCAATATTTCAGGCGATAGTTTAATGCCCTCCACTTCTCGGAGTAATATGTACAATGTTTCTAATTGCTCGTTGAATTTAGCCAATAATAATCTGGAATCCTTTTTTGGGAGAGCCGATAGATCTTCTTCAACGACTTGATTGCAAAATGTGCAGCGGAATTCTTGTGTCATCATGTCGTACAATTGATCGGCCTGAAATGTAAATGTAAAACTATATCTTGTTCTGTGGATAATTCTAAAAACAATTTTGGTATCACAGATTACACTGAACCCATGTTAGACTTATGAGTTAGATAATATGTTGTTACTTCTTATTATTTTTGACTTGTGTCATCGTTTCCTAGTTCACCGGAGTCAGCGTGCTATTGAATAATTTTTCAATTTGTCATTCTATAAAGATATCTCGTTTACTTAAATATTCTTACCTCTAGATCAGTAAAAGTTTTTCCACAAGCTGGACATTTGAAACTCGCACGACTAGTAGCGTCCCGTTCTTCAGTTTCCAGTCGTTTGCGCATCAAATCCAGCTTATATTTGACCACATTTACAAAAGTCTTATAATTTATAAAATAATAATTTACTTTTTGTGCTTTGCCATCGGGACCTGAAAGTCGGGACATTTAAAATAAACCTGATCCGTAATAAGTGGGGAAAAATGTACCTAGGTATCACTTTTTGACTACCTATTTATTGAGACCGCTCAATATTATTTCATCTCAATAGTTAGTTAATGGAATTGAGGTCAAGGTTTTGTTTAGGCTTAACTATTCACTTATATAATAGATAATCGCATTGCGTTTCTATGCCCGAAAGTTGAAGGAAACATAGTGAGGAAACCCACCATAGCGAATTGTAAGAATTTCTATGGTAGGTATGTAAAGTCCGCCGACCCGCAATAGGCCAACGTGTGGACTATATGGCCCAACCCCTCTCAATCGTACTTTCAATTGCACAGGAGCCCAGTGCCCTGCAGTGGGACGTAGGTACCTGTATGGGCTAATATAGATAGATACATAATTTACAGAATAATCCTAATTCAGATGACCAGATATCATGCTTCATGCAGCTTTCTCAATATAAAAACGAGTAAGCTCGTCGTAAACAATCTGAATTTATTATATAATTGTAATATAATATTATGTTTTGATGAGTGGCGTTGACTACTCTATTACAATGTATTTCTTTGCAAGACTAATTGTAATAAAATTCCTTGTTTCCATGCCATAATCGCTTCTTTTTCATTTCGAAGACGATCCGGGGAGCAGGGATAAGTATCTGAAAACTTTATGAGCTCCTTTCTTTATGTGTTTATATACTTTAACAAGTTTTGGGTTAATGTAGACTACGTCTATGATATTGACGTCCACTCCCTTTATTTATTTATTGATATCTTTCACAGTTTCAGCCCATTATTGTACTCTATTGAGCAAGGGACTCTACCATAATTTACCACGCGGGCTTATCACAAATTGGCGATCCTTACATACCACAGAAACGTACAGTAATACGCGATATTCCTCATGTTTTAAGCACCTAAATGTGTGTGGTAATTTATTATCCGAAAAATGAAAAACGAACTTTGGGATTCGAACCCTTGATCTCGGTTTCGCCGGATACCATTGTGATTTTTACCAATATTTACAAGCGTAAAAGTGCGTAAGTAGGTGTACTAACCAGTTTCCATCTTTAATCTCACTTGAATAAACTTGTCATTTTTAAGAGTTGATATTCTTGCCCTCAACATTTTTCTTTCAAATTTTAAAAGCTCGCATATATCGTCTTCTTTCATACCTGTATAGAGAGATGCGATTTAAATTCAAGTGCGTGAAGTAGACATTAATCTCACAATTATTAATATTGACTTCTTCAACTTACAAGGATTTCTGACCAACATATCCACTATGAGCGCCTCTTCTATGGTGTAAAAACCTCTCACAACAAGACGAGCTAGTTGTTTCAAACTGCTCGGGACCTCGGTTACGAGACGTTCTTCTGTCATGGTTGTTGTGATGCTAAAACGAAGGGTTATATAAATTTGGTATTTTGTGAATGTGGCAGTGTATTATTTTAGCCATCATCAATCAATATAATTATTGTAGCAGAAATATTAATTGTATTTAAAATTCAATTTACAGAGTTTCTGCTAGAAATATAAGACATGAAAATTGTTGATGGTATTTAGTATTTACCGCTGGTAAACAATGGGTTGGCCTGTTAGTGGGTCGCGCCGTTATTACTGCACTAATATAATGGAAGGTGACCTGCGCCTACTTTGAGTCACTAACTACCTCCCGCTGGAGGTAGCGCAGGACCGAGAGGACTTTCATTTCGGTGGCCAAGACCCACTTAGTAATTAACGAAAATTATGTGCTTCAAGGTGATCATCTGATCACCTTTTTGCCTATTAAGACATAATAAAAACGAATGGCGGTAGGTAGCCTTTGAGAGAAATTCAAAAGACAGAGGAATGGAAATAAGTAATCACTTTTTTGCCTATAAATCAATATGTAATACTTGTCATGGTTATTAAATAGAGTATTATATCAATGACACTAATGCATACAGACAGTTGGGATAAAATGTAGACACAAACACGATTTGACTTAAAAAATGAATTATATTTTTTGCTTGCTAATAGAAAAATTAAGCAGTTTTACTGAAACAAAAAATATTACAGTCAGAGATGAAGTATATATATAAATATAAATCAATCAATATTTTTTCCAATATCAGTTTATTACATAAAACAATATAATTTAACTCATATAAAATAAGTAAATAAGTCAATAGTACCTGGCGACATATTATATAAAAATATAGTAATAAAGTACTTACATGTTAAAACAAATGCTTGTGTAAAATTACAATTCCACTCACAAATAATGACATACATAAATTATAACATACTTATCAACTCCAAATGGTAGCCACCATTTAGATGATAGATTTATCTAAAATATTACAATTTTCTTTTTCATCCAAATAGTCTAAATATATTTGGCAGTATTCTTTTTGTCACATTAGCACTTTTATGGAATAAGTATTTACAAAATCTATTACAATTTATGATACACTCTGAAGTCTTTGTTCACTAAATCTTTTTACAATTGGCTGCAATTTGGTTAGAGCTAATCAGGCTTTGCTTAGGCAACTTGTTCACTATATGATCCCTACATAATTGTGCATGTAAGCACCAAATTAAAAGCAAATACATTTTCTACAAGATTAAACATAATTTAAGCCTACAAAGATGATTAAAAAGTAACTAACGAAAATCAGTCTTTCCTGCTAGTTGGTGATAACAAACAAAGTCTGCATGAATTGACATAAAAGACTATAAAAATTAAATACATGAATTTGTTATTAAAAACCAATTTTAAGATATTATATTTTAAATATTGTATTTAAAAAGTAAATTAAATATAAGCTTATAACTATATTTGTTTAACTAATATGAGTATCAAACAAAAAATCTAAACTTATCGCTTTAAGGCAAGACTTTTGGACACTGGTTAAAATATTATCAAAGTTTTTTTGAATATTCTTATTCTGATATGAGCTGATGAAGATGTTCATTATTCATATCCTCAGGTATATCTAATATAATGTTTGAATCTGAATTATATAATGAAAATAATAGTTTGTTTGACAATTAATTACTTTAACAGTAACAGTATAGAAGCAACTGTTTATACAAAATATCAAATTAATTGTACAAAAAAGTTCAATCCTTACATACTAATTAATGTTACTCCAATTCTTGCATCAAACACATTTCACATCACTGATAACATCACTGTACAAGTGTGTTGCCATCAAAATTCCGATCTGAATTGACTCCACTCAATTGGAAGCTGCTTAGATTTGATTGTATTTGTGAAAATATTTGAGTAATTATTCAGTACAAGTTCTTTCTAGTATTAATTGTATATTGTCTATAGTGTGGTAAATAACTCTGAAGTTAGGGCGATCACTTGGATGATGATTCCAACACTGTTTCATAAGATCATACACACATCTAGGTGTGTTGTCAGGGCAGGCAAGAACATTGCCATCTTTTAAAAATTTTACAACTTCTTCATGTGTCATACCAAAATAAGGCTGCAAGGCAAATGAAAATATTTCCCATAAACACACACCATATGCCCAGACGTCTGATTCCAATGTGTATTTATTATAGAGTATGCTTTCTAATGGCATCCATCGGACTGGGATTGCATCATGTTCATCACCTTTGTAGTAATCTTGTAAGTATATTTTGTGAGAGAGGCCAAAGTCTGCTATTTTCACGACCATTTCATCATTGATTAAACAATTTCTGGTTGCTAAATCACGGTGTACAAATTTTCTATCTGACAAGTATACCATTCCAGATGCAATTTGTCTAGCAATGTGCAATAATTCTAGATGTCCTAATGGTGTAGCAAGCAGCCTTAGGTCCTCCCTGTTTTCAATAGCTGGTGTGAAATTTGGAGCAGTACTGCAAGCTCTCAAATACTCATTCAAATCTCCTTTTCCCATATACTCAAACAACAAACACATGGGCCGTCCTACAGCACAGACTCCCAACAATTTAACTATGTTTGGGTGGTCAAAATCTGCAAGCAAACAAGCTTCTCTCTCAAAATCTAATTGTAAATCATGAGAAGCTTCATCTTTCAACATTTTAACAGCAACAAGAGTAAATTCTTCTTCAGGCACCAGTCCTGGAGCTTTAGCTTGAAACACTCTGCCAAATGCACCTTGTCCCAAATCCCGAATATAAATGATGTTATTTCTAGGAAATTCTAGTTTTTCTAACTTAGGATTAAGTTGGGCACCTGTAGTGTGATAGGCCAGATTACTAGGAAGTTTATCTAAATCAATATCCATGTTTTGAGCATTTCTCCTGCTTGATATATTGCATTTGGAATAGTGATTTTTCACAAAATAATGACAGAGTAGAGTTACAGCAGCAATGCCTAAAATACATCCCAGTCCACTTATGGACAATAACAAGACAAAAGTAGGTGTGAAGTAACTATCCATAACAATGTTTGTTCCACTCATAATATCAGATTCTTCAGTAAAATTTCCACATGATGGAATAGCACAGTGTTCCCATCGCACATTAGGATCCATTGTGTAGCACCAAGGTTTGCGTTCTTCACCTCCTGCATTTCTACAATAGTTTGATGAGTTTTGAACTTCAGGGAAAATTAGTGGCGGTCTTGTGTGTTGGTGTGGAAATTGGGACTCCCAAGCTTGACATGCCAAACCATTTTCAGTGACATTCACTACACCCTGATAGTAGCGACCATGGCCTTTCACACAAGTAGTTGTTACTTGACTATAATCCATACTTGTTATACCAACATTATTACAAGTCACCTGTGAACCTTTGCCGGAAAATCGCGGCAATTTTTCGCATTCCGGGAAGCGAAAATGTCCCCTTGACTCAAAATAAACGCCGCGGCGTTTTTGTTCTTCAATAACAATCCAGTCATTGTAACAAAATTGCATCTTAACAGCCATGCAGTCTTCGTAGCAGAGTGGTAACGCGTAATAACCAACTCCATCCTTGTCGATGCACTTCGGAAAGGCATAAGCACAAAGCAACTTCTCTGCTCCCTTCCTGCAAGGCTCCTTGAGTGTCGATATCATTTCCTTCCACAGCCCGCTTGTGATTTTCTCATTGTCCAGTCCGCCTGTATCATTGTACCACACGTAGCCCGTGGAGTAACTTTTACAAATTTGACCATTGTATGGACCACAATAAAGACGCACAGACTTTGCAAGAAGAAGCACAATGAAGATTTTTATACACAGGATCATTGTATTATTTTACTGGAGTAAATAATTCGATGTATGGAATGTTTGCTCGTTGCATTTTAGCGTAAATCTAAGCATAACATATTAAACATACTATACTTTTACAATGGCGGACGTAGTATTTTAAAATATTGATTTTACGTTTTATGAAATTTCCAAGCCAACTTAATTTGACGTTTGTGAAGACAAGACACGGCCATCGGGAAGCGTGACATAACAACGCTGTTGTAGATATAAATCGAAATAGTCACTAAAAAGTAATTAGAAATAAGTAAAGCTGTATTTATAATAAATATATAATCAAAACAAGTATTTTTTATGCAATAATTTTGGTATTTATTCTAAACTTTCAATTATATTTTTGTACCAATGTAGGATTTTAGCCGATTATTCGGAGTAGAGAATATATGCAGAAATTGCAACACTAACAATTTTAATGTCATTGTAATGTTGGTAGTGGTTAATGTATGCGGATGTCAAATAGAATAAAATACGAACCAAGCGGTGTTTCTTTTGAATGGCTGCGATTGAGAAAGTAAAAGTCGTCGTTCTTGGTGATTCCGGTAAATTTGTGCTTTATATTTTACACTTTATAAACATTTGGGTGTTTATTAAAAACAAAAACAACACTGAAACGCTAACAAACTTCTGGTTTGCCAACATGATTCGCCATGACACTTGTGATAACTTACCAACATTGAAAATCGAAGTAAGTCTTTGTATATTTTTGGTCATAAGTTTTGGCGGTAAAATCGTAAATATTGTTTACATTTTCCTGCCAAGGTTGAAAATGTAGTGTTGGTAATTGCAACCATGGAGGGTGTTTCACAGTGTGATATATAAGACTATTATCGACTTATCGACGTAATAACACGATGAAATTAAGTTCTTTTAGTCTATTTTAGATTATTCCTTTTATATCGACATTATATTATGTGTACAAAAAAGTAATTATATCCACGACACAAGACTTATTTGATGTTGATGTGGGGTCAGGACTATGTATGTGACTGTTGGGTGTATTTCTTTATTGAAGTGAAACTTCTTTATCGGGGTTGGAAAAAATTTAGCGTTCGCGTCACATTCTTCCGTTACGCGCCGTCTTTTTTTATTTAGTAAATTAGTACCCACTTCAGTAAGCCACACCCCCAACCGTTTCCAAGCCCCACCCAAAATTTTAAGTCCCACCCACTTTTTTGTAATTTGATCCTTACCCCCCCTCTGGCCTTCCCCCACCCTAAATCCAAAACAGTGCCCAATAGCCTCCCCACGAAACCTCCCCCCCCCGCTTACCCCCACCCTAAAAATTTTACCTCACCCCCCCTACTCATATCTCCGGCATTATCCATCGTAGACCCACCGACCTTGGGTTCATTGGAACCGGCTCGGTGAGGGCTACAATCCTGCCCCAACAGAATTCCCGAATTCCCCCTCCACAACTTTCCCCACCCAAAAATATTTTAAGGTGCCCAATAGCCTCCCCACGAAACCTAACCCCCCCCCCGCCCCTACCCCCACCTAAAATTTTTACCTCACCCCCCCTATTCCTATCTCCACCAATATCCATTGTAGACCCATCGACCCTGGGTTCATTAGAACCGGCTCGGTGAGGCCTACAATCCTGCCCCAACAGAATTCCCGAATTCCCCCTCCACAACTTTCCCCACCCAAAAATACTTTAAGGTGCCCAATAGCCCCCCACGAAACCTAAACCCCCCCCCCCCGCCCCTACCCCCACCTAAAATTTTTACCTCACCCCCCCTAAACCTATCTCGGCCAATAAAGGTCGTGGACCCACCGAGCTTGGTATCCTCGGAACCGTCTCGGTGAGGGCTACAAATTGGCCCCGATAGAAATCCCAAATTCCCTCAAAAATTTCCCCCCTCCTAAACTTAAACTTTATTTAATTTAGCTTTATTTTACCAATTCTGTAAATTTGTAAATAGTAGATCATTTTTCGAAAAATGATGTCATAAAGAAGTTTCACTTCTTACGTGTGTACACTAATACACACACACATTTTTTTTATTTTTCGTAATTTTCTGACAATAATTTAAAAAAAAATATATATACTACTTTTAAAACAAGGATTTGGTATCGTTAGTTTTTATATTAAATAAAAATATATTTTCCATCAAAATATGCCGGTAAGGGCACGACCTACCTTCTACAAAACAACCCTGCTGAGTACTATTCGCTCGATATACTCAGAACTGGGTCGCGTTGCGTAGTTTCCAGTGGTAATGGAAGCCCTCTGAGTTTGTTTCGCCGGATCTTCTCAGACAGGGCCGCGTTAGTTCCAGTGGTAACATTAAACCGCTGAGCACCGTTTTAATAATACTCATGGTCCACTTAGACATTGATTCATGTAAATAATGAATTTATTAGAAAAAAACCCTAAAATACTCATAAATATTAGAACAAATATATTGTAAATAGAGAATAAGTACTATAAGTATTGACTTGTCATAAGAGTTATTTAATCTTCGTTCGTTCGTTCGTTTTGTCTTCTTCACTCAAGCTGAATTCAAAAACCGTTCGAAAGGGACAGAACATTCGATAAATAAAATAGGTTTTAAAATTATCTATGAATAAGACCGATAAAGAACCTTTATACCTGTTTTTGTCACTGACTTACTAATGATCATCAAAATTTTTAGGGTACTTCCTAATGTCCTAGAAAGCTGAAATTTGGTATGTTAGGTAGTATTAGTACACATAACAAGCAACAGCCACAATCTAGGAATTTTTATTTCCCAACCCCTTAACCTATGGGATGAAAGTTTGGATATGCGACTTCCGCAAATTTTTATGAAGGTCTGAAAACTGATATCGGAATCATTGTTATAATCTATACATATAATAAAAATGTAAATGGTCGATGTCTGTACATGGAAGATATTTAAGAAATTTTAACGCGGGGGGTCTTTATAACAGCAACAGAATCCAAAACAATTTTTTTTAGAATTTTTGTCTGTCTGTCTGTCTGTCTGTCTGTATGTTTGCTTGCGCATCACGCAAAAACTACTGCACCAAATGAGATGCGGTTTTCACAGTTGTATTGCTGCAGGTTCAACTTAAAAACTGGTATATGTTGTATTTACATACAGGGTGTTTCTTTTTATTTGCTTGCACATTACTCAAAAACTACCGCACGAAATGAGATGCAGTTTTCACAGTTGTATTGCTGCAGGTCCAACTTGAAAACTGGTATATATTTCATTTACATACAGGGTGTTTCTTTTTGTTTGCTCGCACATTACTCAAAAACTACCGCACGAAATGAAACGCGGTTATCACATTTATATTGGTGCAGGTCCAACTTAAAAAGTGGTAGGTATATGTCTAATTTACATACAGGGTGTTTCGTTCTATAATGGAAGAAAATGAGAAAAACTAATATGAGGGGTCTGTATTAACGTAATAGAACCTAAAACAATGATTTTTAGAATAATTGTCTGTGTGTCGGTTTGTCTCTTTGTCTGTGCGGTTGTGCGCGATGAACTCAAAAACCGCTTAACAGATTTCGAAGAAATTTGGTATGGAAGTAGCTGACACCCTGGATTAACACTTAGGCTACTTTTTATCCCGACAAATTAGTATTCCCGTGGGATGAGGAAGGTATTCCGATATATTTGTTACTTTTTATACTCAAAGGGATGGGATGGGACTGGACTAAATGCCTGTAGTGAGAATGAGACAGGACGGGCGGGATATAACGGGACGGGGCGGGACGGGACGGGACGGGACGGGAAGATAAATACCAAATAAAGTTAATCACGCTGACGAAGTTTGCGGGCAGAAGCTAGTTAATAATAAAAATGCAATAAAACACTAATGTAACCCTATAAGCAAAACTAAAAAAACACAGACCCAAGAAAGAAAAAAGTGTGTGTGTGTATATGTGCAATTCACACACGGCAGAAGTGAAACTTCAGTAAAGTAGCCTACGAGAGAATAAGATAAATATAGATTTTGAAAAAGCGGCACCAAAAAGAGACAAACGTATTCATAAATAGGACTAAGCCCTGCGAGAGAATGAGATATAATATAATCATACAGTGTTACCTATAATCTTCGTCTCCTCTTTCTTTCTATTTTTTTCAAGATTTTGTGTCAATAACTAAAAAGTTCAAAATGGCAGCCATCATTTTCATTTCTGAGTATCAATTTAGAATATCGAGGCATAAGGTCTCTCAGGTATCGAATTTGAGAGCAATCGGACCGATAACCGAAAAACTGTGCTCACACCTCTCTCTATTGCCCCTAGTGTAATATACAAAACGTAACTTTATCTCTTTCTATCTTCACTAACTTATATCTCCATCTTAACTTCCGTTCGCCTCGCCCGATCACACTTTTCGTAACGCTCTCGTCAAGCATTCACCAGCTTACTCCCCGAATCAAGGATGCGTAAATAAGTTTTACTTCAAAAATAAATAAAACATTATCAACTTACAAAAAGAAGTGAAATCCCACCAAAAACATTTTCAAGTAAAATGTGACCATAATATGACTCGCACTGTCAAAAAGCAATCAGATTTAATGTAGAGCCAAGCTTTTGACTTTTCACGCCATAACTCTACAAGGCCTAACTTCCTAAAGTCTATACCATTGTCAAAATATGTGGCTTGAAGGAGACAAGCATACATAGCGCTGAGCTAGTGCTTGTGGAGAAATCATTCAATTCAAATCAATTAGCACATAAAAGCTTAATCAATGGTTATATGGTTATAACCCTAGAATAGAAAATTAATGGTTGTTGCCTACCAATTACCAACAATGTTTTGAATACCCACACCGTGGTATAAACAAAAAATATTTTTATATTTTAAGGTATCAACAATTGTTTTTTCACTCTCAGCTCATCACTCTGTATGTATATCCATTTTAAATTATTGTATTATAGTACTAAGAGATAAGCTACACAGATCGACAGACATAGCGAAATTGCTGGTGCTGAGTACGGAACCCTAAAAATATGTTTCTTTTGTGATCACGTTGATATCAATATCATTATGATCACACCAAATAATTGGCGTGGGAGGGTCTTATTTGATAACAGTTTTGACTGATTACAAGTTACGTGCTGTACTATAATACCTATTTCTATATCAACATTTCCCGATATTTTATATTCTTAGGCTCTTTGTCAATTGGAAATATGTTGTTGATGAAGAGGGTTATGGCCATTAGAAACCCTTCCGGCCGTTTCTGGTTGTTATTTACTAAACTTATAATTGATTTGTAATTTTTTTAATTATGGACCACGGTCTTGATCCTGAGAACTTTCAACTTTGATTCCTTTTTTTAATAGGAAATCATTATCGTTTTTTCGCGTGATCGACGATTGCATTGTTTGATTATTCTTATTACTCCATAAGCGTAATTGAAAATAAATTCACGAATGTGGCCTTTTTTAGAGCTTCGTACATAACGGTGACGCTTTTGACCACATACATGAAATAGATATGTCATACTTATAAAGTATTAATTTATGTGTAACACACGCTGGGCAGGTGGGTTCGTGAGCGCAATACTAGAGGCTCACAAGTTGTGCTGTAAGACCATATTATTATTTATCAGGCCGATATTTTATGTTTTTCAGGCGTGGGTAAAACTTCGCTAACGTACTTAATAGCTCACAATAAACCACTACTGTCGCCGGGATGGACTATAGGCTGTTCTGTGGAAGTGAAGTTGCACAGGTACAAGGAGGGCACACAGGCACAGAACACGTTCTTTGTGGAACTGTGGGACGTCGGCGGCTCCAATGGCCACCGAATTACTAGAAATGTTTTCTACCAGCCTGCACACGGTACGTTACATATAAATTATTATACAATCTTCATTTCCTACGACGACTTATAATCTAAGAAAAACCTTCAGTAATTCATAATTTTTAACGAAAATCCAAGGATAAAATGATTTTATTTCTCCGTTAAACAGGAAGCCAGATTGTCTTTATAACAAAATCAAAAATTACAATAGTTCCTGTTTCATTTTCATTTAATAATATTTTTCTGATTATTCTGTAATAATAATCTTGTAACTTTTGATTACAAGTTACTCTTGCATCTAAATATTGACCAATATATAATTGTATGAATACTACCATTGTCCGAAGACGCAAAACTTTTCTGAATTATAATGATTCCTTGGAATATTTTAAAATTTTGTATGAAAGATGTAGAAATACATTGATTTGGTCCGGTCTGTCCGAAGACGAATACAAACCGACGTCTCGCCAGTTCCAATCCGGCAAATAAATAAATGTTTGTGCAATGTACACATATTTGTAATATACCTATAGCAAAATTTCCAGGCATGTTTACATAAAAATCGAAACGATGTGTTGAATTTTTTGTGGAATATTTATCAGTATTTTTTTTTATTTCAGGTATAATACTAGTTCATGATTTAACCAATAGGAAAAGTCAAGTGAATCTTCAAAAATGGCTTTCCGAAATATTAAATCAAGATAATTCCAACCCAACATTACAACATGTAGAAGTAGATCCAGAGCAATTTTTAGGATCAACACAGGTATACAATTACTTGAAATCTTCATCTTTCTTATAATGGAAATAGATTTCCGTATATACCGTATATCGTATGCTTGCGTTTTTATTGCTGGCTCTTATGATTAAATTGTTTATTTTGCAGATTCCTATACTGGTAATTGGAACGAAATTCGACTTAGCCGAAGAAAAACAAAGAAAGAATCAGTACAGGCGGTTGGCCAGCAGCATAGCCGAGCAATGCGGCGCTGATGAAATATTCGTTAATTGTTACCAAGCGAGGTTATTTGATTATGCGCAATTAAAATAATATTGACGTAGTAACACGGCAATATAATTGATAATTTATGATTACAGGTCCTTGGCGCCGGGCACATCCAATTCAGTTAAACTGACCAGATTCTTTGACAAGGTAAACCGTACTAGTTGATAATTGCTCTATTTTACCATTGCTAAATGTTATGTTATTTGAATTAAGATGGATATTGCCAAGGTGGAATATGTAATGTTTTTTAGGTAATAGAACGCAGGTATTACTCAAGAGTGAGTCCATTCTCGGACAAGAGGCGCATCCCCCCGTACATTATGGCTGCGTCAACACCTTTGTCCAGCAACAGGCCGCCTCAGTACATGAGTCCGAGGTTTTATCATATGGATTAGCTTTCAAGAATGTAAATTACCGTTATATATCTTGTTTACCATTCCGTGTTTTGTTTTAAATTAAGGAATAAACGTTATATACCTATAAGTTCTTTTTTTGTTGTATGTACCATCAACATAATTGCATATTGACTTAAGATACGAGACTTTTTATTATAATCAGTTTCGAAATCTTCAGTAAAGTTATTCAAGTGTATTGTGGTGTTAGAGCTTTTATATCAATAAGGATGTAATAAACTAGGCTAGTAAATAAAAATGTGATAGGTATGCCTTTTTAATTGTATAAATTTGCATGGATTTATAACGCCCATACACGCACGTAGTCAACTTGTAGGGAAGCATCTTGTCCATCGTTGGAGTTCAGGTTCCAGGTAGGAAGCCAACCAGCCTGACCGTTCCAGAAATCAGTAGCAGCCTGTAACATAAATACATAACAAACATAAACGTCACGCCTGTATCCCATAGGGGTAGGCAGAGACTATGGATCTCCACTTTGCTCCATCTTGACATACTACTTTCGCTTCGTCTACTTTCCTCAATCTCTTCATGTATTCTCGTCGGTTCAGGGTACTTTTAACCTGGCCCTTGCCTAAGGTGCCATCTATTTGGTTTAAGTAAGTCCGATGGGGTCGACCTCTACCGACTCTTCCATTCATACTCGTCTTATGTATCTGTTTTGTTATTCGTCTTTAATCCATCCTCTCTGCCTAAACAATCTTAACATTCCTTTCTCAATTCTCATCACTACATCCTCTTTCAGTCCACAACGTTCCATCACCACGCTATTTCGCACTCTATTACTCCAACTCGGGAACAAATAATATTAAAAAGTCTTAACAACGGATTACTATTGTTAGGAAAGAATTTATCTGTTTTGTTTGTATATTGTCTTGGCCCTCTGACTCATAGTAACAATTCTGTATCCCGGAGCCCCTCCAATGCGCAGAAAATGACCACCGTGGGGTTTTTGGTTGGTATACCGGTGTAGGTATTTTGGTAGGGACTCGTTTTTCTCCGCGAAAACGAAGAAAAATCATTTTATAGTACTGGTTATTACTAGTTATTACTGGTCATTGAATAGGGTTATCATAATTTTATACTTACAAAAAATGCGGGTAGTGAAAGTAATGATAGAAATATAATTTTAGTTCATTAGTGCACTATTCAGTTGGCAGTATACAAGGAAAATTACATTAAATGTTAATGGAAGTGAGCTAATTATTGTTTTGAGTTTTGATATTTATTTTTGTTCTAAACTCACCGTTGGGGAGCCGTTCCACCAAGGTTTTGGGACGGGGTTCTGGACGCCATCAGGGAAGAATCCATTTGTACCGCCGACCGCTAAGTTAATGATTAAGTAGAACTGAAAAGAAAAAGATGTACTCCGTGAATATGTAATAATAACACACATAGATAAAATTCCTCCATTTATTGTGTTTTTTTTTTTATATTATACGATTAATGTAGAGGTATTTTTACCTTTTGATCGAAAGGTGCCATTTTCGAGCCGTATCTCCAAGGATTCAGGATATTCGGGTTTGAGTTAAATCCGCCATGTTCCCAAAAACCGCCGTTGCCCGGTGTCACACGACCCAACTCTACATCATCGATGCTGAATCTTAAGAAGTCTGAAAGAAATATAAGTATTGTTTACAGTATGGTGTATCTACGTACAATATAATTATGTCTTATGAGACAATGGTTCCACATTGGTTTAACGAAATCAATATTGTGGAACCAATCCAGTACCTACTGCAACTTCGACACACAACACGAAAACTCTACCACTTGACATTAGAATTTTAAATGATTTGACTAAATTATTGATTTTGAGATTGTTTTGAGATAATTGCTTATATTCCAAAGTATTGCTCACCTGGCGTCCATTCGAGTTGGTATCTGTGAAAAGCAGAGTTGTATCCAGCACTATTTCTCCTCACCCAGTGCGCTCGTTCCCATCCGTTTAGCTCGGGGTATGGACCGTAATGAAGGGTAGACCCAGCTTCCTGTTATTTATTCCAAATTTAAAACTATCTTTTGCAAATAAATATCTAATTACAACTAAAATATATTATTTCTTTATCTATCTTTTTTCTATTTTGTTGTGTGTGTGCTACAATTTGAGTAAGACCTAAAGATCAATTTTCTTTGAAATATTAATTCAATTCTGGGTATCTTAATGTGGGTTCAGGACTATGAGTGCGATCGTTGGATGTATTTATGATTGTTACCTGTGTGCCGATGTGGACACCATTTTGTAACATGTTTCTGTTGCCTCGGGACTCTACTAGATCAATTTCACCTGAAGCTGGCCACGTGCCATACGAATTGAAAGCCGGCATCAACCAGATTGCTGCAAATTAAATTACGATGATACCTTCCGTAACATGCATTTTAAACGAAATAGAAACTGTTGGTACTAGGTGAATATAGTTAATAAGCTATAGGGAAATAATACTCGTTTAAAACATCTTTATTTTTCATGGTTATCGATAATATCTAAAAGTTACGTAAAACATGAATTGTATACATTGGTGAAAAATGATTTCCAAAGTAGGTTAACTCTGTATCAACTATCGCTGCTATATATATGGGCTGCCATATACGTCCCACTGCAGGTAACGGACTTCCTATATAATCGGGAGTACTATTGAGAAGGGTTAGGCCATATGGGCCACCACGTTGGTCTAGTGCAGGTTGGCGAATTAAAAGGGAATATTCTTTCTCGTAAAATCCTATAGGTAGGTACTTAGTATTCATAGTTTTTCATAATGTTAGTAAATAAACAAACCGGGCCACAGCCAGTCACCGGCGGGCATCTTAGCTCTCACTTCAACTCGTCCATAACGGAAACTGAATGAGTTGACCGTGCGTATACGAGCGCTCTTAATAGGATTCAGAATGTTACTCGGAGTACCCGTGCGCTCGCAGCCCCACCATTGAGGATTTGTGCACCTGAAATAATAAACACAATATTAATAAAATATATAACTCTGAGCGCATTATTGGTTTAGTTACCAGATGTTTTTCATTACACAGGGTACAATTTCTCTACTGTATGTTTCGTTTACATGATATTATGTAGAGATCGTCTAGGATCTGCTGTCGCCGAAGCGCTGTTGTCAATAGTCCGCCAACCCAAACTAGGCCAGCATGGTGGACAATATGGCCTAACCACTCTCAATCGTACCTTCGATTGTAGAGGAGGCCCGTGCCTTGCAGTGGAACATATATGGGTAAGAATTCTCTCTTCACAATTTATACGTTGGACTTGTTAATAATGAGTATAAATGCTTGTTGCTTATATTATGAAAACATATCTCAAACAATGCGTTAAATACCAAGATATTTTTTTAAATTTTATCTTTAGTTCCAAATTTCGCCTCACGCCAATAGATTTTAGATGATTTGTACCAGCCTACGTTTACCTATAGTGGTGCAGATTGTATGGATGTAATTTTTAAAAACCTCCTTTGGGTCATTTAAATAATAACATGATGGAGTTTCATTGTAACATTATCAATTAATGTTTATTTTTGCGTTGGAGTAATTCGTTTGAATACTACAATGAACTTCAGTGCAATAACGCATGAGACATATTTGACCGAGGTCAGGGATATAACACAGGACAGAGCTCTATTGTAACATATATTTAAGATAAAATATCAATTGCACTTTATTACAGCTCATTACAACGTTATAATAACTATAATATAGGTAAAATACTCTGTAAATAATAAATAAATAAATACATCCAACAGTCACATACATAGTTCTGACCCCACACTAAGATCGAGTCTTGTGTCATGAGTATCAGAAACTACGAGAGACTTTTCGGTTTCACAAACACCCAGACCCGGAACAAATATCTGTGGATCACACAAACATTTGTATCGGTGCGGGGATCGAACCCGCGGCTTCTCGTTTCACAGGCGGCGTCTAACCAACTGCAACACGGAGGCTAGGAAGCAGGAATTAAGTAAATATAAATGGTGTAAATGGCGTATTATTCTCCAAATTCGTGGTCCGAAACAAATACCTATACTAAACTTTAATAGCTATTAGCCTATAACATTACACCTTTTTAGCAAACCAAGCAGCTATTTTAAACGGTCCCATATCACATATGGATGCATAGTAGGTACAGGATAGTTTTGTACCGATGATAATCCGAGTGATCCGCGATAGAGGGAGAGAATATAACTGAGTAACGGACTAAATTCGAATCATACGTATTTCTTGAACTTCTCCGTTCAAGTCTCTGAATCCAGTGGGGATACCTTAATTATTCCACATTGGGAAGGTTCAAGTTTGCACATACATATTTTAACGCTCTGTAAGGGCGGACAACGCTATCAAAGTACTAAAGAGTCACCTTCAGCGCCTAATAGATTAATAGGTTTCTCCGCGTCGAATTTTCAAACAGTGTAGTTAATTGGAGGGTAACCCGAATTGCAAATGCACTTGCAACTTATATGACGACAACTGGCTACATCGGTGTCCTTAGAATACTATAAATTATTCACAACACGATATTAGAGTCGTAAGTGAATCCTTGACATAAATTCATAACCGGCGGTAAACGCTTATCATGAGAGTAACAACAAGGTCATCTGCCCACATAGGCAATAAAGATATATTTAGGCACCTAATACGCAAAAAGTATAGAAAGAAACTATGTAACTACCTCTTATTTAACAAAGTAGAGGTAGTAAATTTATAAAATACTTTTTAAAGACCAGTGACACCACTCGCGATGGCTTAGCACTAAATATAATTATATTAAAATAGAAATATTTAAATAAATCGACCAAAAAAACAACAAAGTCGTAACCCACAAAATATTTTATTTCGTTTATTTAATATAGGTGTATTGAAGTAGAGCGGAGTCAAACATAGATGATAGATCTTTAGGAACTTCCGTCATATTTGGCTTTGTAGTCTAATTCGGTGCAGTAGGTTAAACCTAAACTTTATAGTCAGTTTTACATTGTTTCAAGATGTCTGAAATCTAACAATATCTCAAATACTATTTGGTTTAGAGAAGTTTCCTGTTGTAGTATTATAATCTTGAGTTCGATACAATGTAATGAAATTAAAATCACCTAAAAGTAAATTTGCAGTAGTTTTATAAATTATTTTGTTTTTATTCAACCTAATATAGGTACCATCTGGCCCTGCACGGTATTGCTTTGATGAAAAATGAGTCTGTTTAAAAATTTCTAGTTGAAAATTTTCCAACTAGTGGTAGGCATTGCGATTTAGAAAAATATATTATTCTCATATATTTGTCATATTTGGATAATTTCCTAACTTTTTAGTCAAATGTTATGCTGAAATAATATATTCATATTACCTGTCTGCTGGCGCGCCACCTTCAATATTCAGGCGACCACTCGTCAGGAATGGTGCGCCGAATTGGTCGGACGTGAGCGAAGGCCGAACAAATAAAATGCCGCTGTGTGTAAAAGAATTTGTACGGTTGTTGTTGTAGTACTGAAATTCCCAATTCTGTAACAAGACAGACCGAAATCAAAAACCTATATCAAACTATTTTTTTTTTATGAGAGTATAAACTTACGCCGCCGCCAGCAAGGGTGTTCTCGTGTTGCCATTTCTCCAAGTCGAACTCTTCGAAATCATCAGCGAAGATCAGGGCTCCTGAGCAAACGGTGACTGGTGCATGGGTCCCGCTGACTGTGGTGACACTAGGAGTACAAGCTTCACTCAGCGCTGCCAGCGCAGCCACACTTAGCAACACCCACATCGTCCTGGACATACAGAAAGAATATACAATAAAATGGGCTATATAGATATACACGGTATATCAAGACTGCGACCGAAAACGAAGCCAGGTGGTAGTATTAGTGACTTCAGACACAATGGAACTAAAAATTTCGCAAAAAAAACCGTCTACTTGTTTTTGATAATTTTTTACTTATCGTCGTATTTGGGTGATAAAAATACATAGTTTTCGTAAAATAATGATGTACACCTTTTTATTTTTTAAGATGCAATGATACGTTAGGATTCAAATTATTATTTTCGTAATAACTAGGTATTTACTAACCAAATACAATGATTTCTAAAAAAATAAAAACCTGTCGCTTATTTTGCGAAATTTTTATTTTCATTGTGTCTATAATCACTAAAACTACCACCCGGCTTCAATTTCGGTCGCAGTCTAGATATACCCGGTATATAGATATTAGAAATGTTTGGCAAATGTTGTCGGTAAAAATACTTACTTCGTGTTAAACTTCCGATATTTTCGTAAATTCAAGGTCTTAACATGTAGTGGATATACAATAACAATATAAATTCGGTCGTAATAAATTAGTACCAACTGTGTACATTACACCCTGACGGAGACAGTAAGAGTGACCGTTGCTGCAAAATTTTATTTATATACGTATGGATTTATTAAAACATCCGTATCGGGCGACAAAGCTAATACGCCTAAGGAAAACCCGAAGGAATCCCGTATTTATATTGAATAATTGTTTCTTTTACTATTGTTAAATTGATTCCTACCGTGTGTATTTGAATTTTTACGCGGTGAGTAATAAATCAAACCTGGATTTTACGTTCAGTCTCGACAGCCGTTTTGAGAAAAAAGGTAATCAATAAAGTTGCTTATAATATTAGTGAGTCTATCTTATTAGCTAAACTATTATAAGATATTATAAGATTAGATGTTTTTTGTTAAATGTTTTTGTAAGTATAGTCATTTGTATAATGCTTTTTACGAATAAAAAAATGAAACGTGAAACGATAATACCTCTTTATCACATGTTACGTAGACTGCATGAAAAATAGTATTCAAACTTACCTTGTCATTTATTAACAACCTATGAATACGACCTGGAACTCTTATATACTTACAAATGGACTAGGTTAATGTATGCGATGCTAATCGATAGGTATTATGCAAAGGCAAAGGTTACACTGTTAACTGATGTGCGAAATAATGAGCTGTGTCCTTTTTTAAGACTTTTTTTGTTCATTGCATTACGGAGTGGTTAATACACCTGGTGGTAAGTCCCATGCAATCCAAATAGGGTATTCACCGTCATACAGATGGTTAACCTGTCACTGGCTTACACAATCATAGCGGCCTGATAGAATAGATACTTATATTTATGTATACAGGCTGAACATGAAACGCGACATAACATTTGCATGTGTAATTATGTCTGCTTTTCAATCATCTTGGACACTGGACAGTGCTCGCTATCTCAGCGGAACGAATATGCCACCACCAGCTTTTTATCGCCAGCAAACTCACTACCCGAATAAATACACGAGCTAACCTGCTTTCACGGTTTTCTAGTGGTATGGTACCAATTACCACTCAGTATGACGAGACGAATTTATGACTTACAGCTAGGCTCTACTACTTGGAGACTTTATTTGGAACACTAGATCAGAACATGCAGTCATGCCTTAAGATTAAATCAATTAGCTATACTTATCAATCTACCAACAATGTAAGATTATCTCGAAAAATAAGATATTACTCCATCTACAGTTGCAATCATCTGATTGATTTTATCATGAGATGATGTTAATAATTTTAGATCAAATCAACTGAAATCCATCATAAGATATTATTTGTTCAATTATATTACCGCCACTATTGCTCACGGTGTCATGTATAATGGATGTGACATCTATTGACTGAGTAGTCGCTAACAAATCGACACAAAGCGGTTACCCAAGCGTAACTGAAACAATCTGCACGCTAGTCCTCGAAGCATCAGAGTACCTATTTGTGTAAAGTTCACGTTTCTATAAATTTATCTATATTTGTATGGTGTCCCTGTATAATTTGAAATATAGTATATTCAACTATTAAGATAAACAGTTCGCAGGTGCAACTACAAACAAAATAATGCTATCAATTACACATTATCACTTTTTTTTTTATTTAAACAAGGAAAGCTTACAGGCTAATAACTTAATAGGTAAAGGAACTTATAAGTTAAAACTATCGTCTCCAATGCTAGGTAGGGACTTTCTGCATTCACAAAATGCATGACTGTGTTAAATCCATCGAAACCAAATTACGTGCGATTACATTAATTAGAAATACCTAGTCGTTCTAGTTCCAGTTCCAGTTTGGTATTTAAAATACTGTTGTGTTTGTCACATTGTTTGTTGTTTACTAGTTTAAAGTTTTGAATAGTCATCTTCAGCTGACCGCCAGACATTACGCCCCTTATAAACAATTCTAATATTTTAAGCGTTTACGAGTACATATTTAAATGAAAATGCCTTAAGCAGCTAATATAGACACAGTACCGTGTATATTAGGCTATTTCGATAAAACAGGTGACAATGGGCATAATTTATATATGTTATAAAAGACAAGAAAAGCTAGATTTTAGTTATAGTAATGCTGTGAACTAACAATTTTGGCCACCACAACGTTTATTAAATGCATGAGAAAATGACTTTACTACAAGTATTCTTTGTATTATAGAGTATGTAAGTATATAATAACTATATGCCAGCTAGATTATTCCATCACCAGCCAGCATTATAGGATAATGTAGGTACTGTGTATGACATTACAAAGATAATTATTGTAGGTTTCTCAGTCGCCGGAATCACTAAATTTTCTTATTTTGAAGTCGATTAAAATACTACTACGAGTATGAATTTGACGTTAGACAATTAAATCTGCCAAAGAATTGAACAAGCTATTCCCATTTACCTTTACATTTTTAGGAGGATTATATGTTTATAAAATTAGAAACACCGTACATAATAAATGAGAGATATACTTAAATCCAGTAACGTAGTGCAGAAACGTCGCACGACATGCTCTACGCCGCGGTATGTCAACGTTGCGTTTAAGTAATGCCCTCATTTCACCGTGTATTATCTTAGTATTTAATTTATAAATAAATATTAAAATTTTCTTATTTTGTAACTCGCTTATGAGTTGTTACATTTGTTCATATAATATATTTCTAATGGGACGCGTTTGAAAGATGACGCGCGGGAAACTATCTCAGAACCTACCTACTGGTTTTCGAAGGTGCACCTTTAACACTGTTTTTTACATAGTTTTTGATTAGATATATAATCATACAGATCAATTAATGAACCGCACAGATATTTTTTTTACATAGTTTATTGGAAAAAGGGGCTAAAAACTTTTTTACGTCTAAATATGAATAAAAACCGTTATTATTTTTTTAATTATATAAAATTTATACGTCATAAAAGACATTATGTGACAGTTATAAGATGACCAAAATTTTTAATGGATTACGTCAGCAATTAAATGCATTAATCAGCTACTAAAAATGGAAAATTTTAAGTGTATCAATATAAACAATGTGTAAATTGTGATCCTGCAAATTCTATGCCATGGGCATAAGGTCGTTGTGCAATCAGTTTTACTAGTAATTCCATGACTAACTTTGTTTATCTACTAATATTCTTTATGCCTTCCTTTTAGATGGCAGTATCAACAAAATTATTAAAGCGCTTTCACCCGATTTTACCATTGCTCCCTAAACTGGCGAATAATCATTTTTTTCAAAGCAAGAGCTTTGTCGCAGTAACACGAGCTGTTTCTACTAGCAACAGGCCTTGCTTCAAACAAGGAATTCCGAATATCTTTCGCCAGTTAGACCCACCTAAAGGACTAAATGATTATCCAAATTTATTTCTATCATCCAACATAGCAAGAATATTTAAATGTCTTGCAAAGCCTTTTACGTTCGGGAGGAAAGACAAAAAACCCAAGAAGCAAAAGAAACGTGTTCCTAAATTGATATTGCTACAAAATCCATTGACCTGGCTCATGATCAAAATTGACTTTAGTGTTTTGAGAAATATATGGGACTCGACGTTTGAAGAAAAAGAATTCAAATATGGAACTAAACAAGTAATTTATTTCAATAACCAATACAATAATTATTTTTTGGCTTGGTACGACTTACACCTATCATACCGGGTATATCAAGACTGCGACCGAAAACGAAGCAAGGTGGTAGTTTTAGTGGTTATAAACACGATGTAAATAAAAATTTCGCCTAAACAGTGACAGATATTTTTTTAGAATTTTTCAAAAATAATTGCGTTAAGTTGGTAAATAGTTTAGTAGCTAGTTTTTGCGAAAATACTAATTTATACCCTTACGTACCATTGCGTGTTTAAAAATAAAGAGGTGTACATCTTTATTTTAGGAAAACTATGTATAAATCACCTAAATACGATGATAAGTAAAAAATGACAAAAAAAATTATCGATTTTTTTTGGCGAAATTTTTACTTGATTTGTGTCTGAAGTCACTAATAACCTGGCTTCGTTTTCGGTCGCGGTCTTGATATACCCTGTATATCATATTTCTTATGATACTTCAGCCAGAGCCCTAAGAAATGATGATTTCAATCGTGGACAGCGATTTATTTACCTTAATACATCCAAAACTAACTATGCTTGTTATGTATAACAATATAATATGTTTTTTTATAAACATTTTAGGCAATATCTCGAGTAACACATGCTATAAGCGAAGGTCAATATTCAGAACTGAATGGCTTGCTTACTAAAGCTGCACGTTTAAGCTTGATGCGTGAATTAGATCGAAACTGGAGTGAACGTCAGCGGTCTCTATTGGCATTAAGCCATGAAGATATTCAGATTTCATCCCCGAGGAAAGTATACTTCATTAGGATAGCAGGTTAGTTTCTATATCATAACAGTTAAGTTATACGTATGTATGTATAATGTATATATGTATATCTAATAAATAGTTGGTAACTAATTTTACAAACGGGTTAACTTTGTGATCATTTATTTACTATATCTATCACGACCATATACTTGATTCTTCAACAAAGATAAGTAAAATAGCAATGATTTTTAAGTACATACATACAATATAGGTACATACATAAACTCACGCCTTTATCCCAGAAGGGGAAGGCAGAGGCGCCACCAGGACACCCACATTTCGCCTTGTATGTTCCGTCCTATGATGTGATAGGGGGCGAGCCTATCGCCATATCGGGCACAAATTTCTGACTCCGGGCTGATAATGAATAGAAAAACCCAATATCACTTTGCCCGACCCGGGATTCGAACCCGAGACCTCAGGTTTGTAGTCGTACCGTAGTAGAACTACGCCACCGAGACAGTCATGTGATTTTTAAGTAAATGATAAATTTAATCTCAGAATTATACGTCGTCAATTTAAACAACAATCGTACTTTATAATCACGTATTATTGCTCTTGCTTCCAGATAAAAAATTCTGTGATGTAGATATGGCCTTTCTAGCACTAAAATGGGCGCCAATAAACAACATAGAAGCTTTGATATTCACTGAAATATTTGCCAGGTTTCATCGTGAGTACACACCCCATTGTATACCCGAGTGGACTATTGCATACTTCAAAGTTACTCGCTTTGAAGTTGTACGACGATAGCTCACGAACTTTGTTACAGCTTAAGAATATTTTTGTATAATGTTATTCAACTTATAAATCAGTTTTTGACAACGCATTAAAATGAAAGTAATATGTATTTTATTTTGATAAAACTTTAAATAAAACGATGAATTGAAATAAAAACAGTTTTTAATTTTTTCATAAGTCTAAAAGTAATGTGTAAGGATTTTCTAAATATTGCTTCATGGCATTTGAAAAACGTGCCATAGTGACTCCATCCACTACCCTGTGATCAGCGGACCAACTAGTAGTTAGTATGTGAGCTTTCTCCACGTTGCCTTCTGAGTCAAATCTGGGAAGGACCTATTTAGACATAATAAGTAATTGAATAATAATAATTTGTAATAGACAAATTTACAACAGCACTAATTTTGTGTCATTGTTTTAAATTTACCTGTATTTTTCCTAAAGCTCCTATGGATACCTGTGGTGAGAATATAATAGGTTTGGTGTAAGTCCCTCCAACCTACAAGAATTATACCAAAATATATACAAGTTTATTATTTTTGAACTTAAAGTAATTATAACATATTTAAATGTTACGTACAATTCCTATATTTGACAATGTGAACGTTCCGCCAGTTAAATCATTAAGTCCAAGCTGTCCTTTCGAACCTTTTTCTTGAAGTCCATTTAGTTCCTTCGCTATCTCCAATATACTTTTACTTTGCACATTCTGGAATGTACATAATAGTGTGAATATTACAATATTATAATACTGTGATTAAATCTTATCAGATCGGTCTTTAAATCTCTAATTACCCTGATAACCGGTACGATTAGTCCTTGGGTGGTATCCATAGCAACTCCGATGTTGTGACTTGCTTTGTAGATGATATTTTCACAACTAGCATCAAGACTGCTGTTCAGGATTGGAAACTGAGCCAGGCTCAATGACGCGGCTTTAATAATGATTGGCATGTACGTTAACTTTACACCTCGTTCCTTAGCAATATTCTTCAAACTGTCTCGTGACTCCACAAGTTTTGTTACGTTATATTCGTCACTGAACACAAAGTGTGGTATTTTCTGTAAGAAACAACTTATAAATAAATATTTATTTCCCCTTACAATTTAGGGATCGTTATGTAGTGGGTACCAGACACTTACCATTGATTCAGTCATCGATTTTACCATTGCTTTGGTAAAACCAGTTATAGGCTCAATTTTATCTTCTAACAAGACTTCAACTTGCGCTTGTGCTTTTGTTATTGGTATTTCTACTCCTTTTACGGACGTTAGGTCTGGTACTTCGTTGGATTTGTCTGCGCTTATGTTCAAATGTGCTAGCATATCCTCTTTAAGAATTCTTCCATTTCTGCCTGTGGCTTTAACGTCATTTAGGTTAACCTAAAAATAATCTATACATATAATAAAAATGTAACTGATCGCTGTCTGTAAATGGAAGATATTATAACACTATGAATGGTGTACTTTATTTTCAGTGTAAGTGACACGTTTACATATGTAAATACCTCGAAGCAACAAAGTCCACACCTACTAAGGTGTCTTTTTATAGTATTTTGCCTTAAAAAAAAATATTGTATATTTTAAGACTCACTTGGAATTGGGCAGCAATTCTTCTTACCGCCGGAGTTGTTAATACTTTAACCCTTTGGTTGCTTTCCGTTGATGAAGTTATCTTTGGTGGCAATTTTGTTGATTCAGTTTCTGATTTTGAAGATGTAACTAGAAGAAATTGAGCCTCATTGAATTAAACATCTTCTTATTATTTGACCTGCTTTACGTGCATCATTGCATTATATCAAAAATGACGTGTTTCAAAGTTATGCCCACAGCATATGGTATACTACATATCAGCTATCTGTTTATTTATTCAGTTTTATATTATGTGTGTTTATTAAACAGACAAAAATTGATTTGAAGATTATAATATGTGCAGAGAATAAAAGGAAAAAGATGACAATATTTTTGGAGATTACTTCTTATTTTTAGTCTTGCTTTAACCCGTAAGGTATTTTTGTAATAGTTATTTATATTTACTTAAAACTGGTTGTACCTTCATCATCACTATCCTGAGTATCGATATCGATGAGTGGTTGTCCCACCAGTGCTATTTGATCCACCTCATGGTAAAGTTTAGTAATGACACCATCGTAGCGGCTGGTGATAGTCACTGCCGCTTTATCGCTTTGAACTTCGCAGATGTTGTCAAATTGTTGCACTTTGTCGCCGACTTTGACAAACCTGAAATTATTTGAAATAAACGATGAAATAACTCTTGTGTAAAACAAATGCTGACATATAATAATATATAATGTCGCCTGGGTCATTAGAAACAACCAAGTAGGTAAACATATTCTATTGATAAAATTAGCATGTTATTGTTGCATAATGATGATAACGTTGATGACTATATAATTAATTTTATTTTGTACTTTACAAAAACATAGTTCCGTTAATTAAAAAATATTATTTTTATATGAACTTATTATATTTAATAACTGCATACTGCACACACAATGAATAGATGAATATTATATTGCTTGAATTTTTAGTTGCTCATTGGATATCAAATACAAATTTATAACGTCAAAAATGTTGCTAATACTCCGATCTCTAAAATTATGTTGGTAAACTCTTATGTTGTACTCGAAGACGCAGTTTTATTTGTATGTTTCCATTACTTAACAAGAATAAAATAAATATAGCAGTTGATTAAACTGTTCTCTGACAATACCTACGTAATATTTGTCTCACCATTCTTTGATGACCACTTCTCGGATACCTTCGCCAATGTCGGAAAGTTTGAAGGCAATAATTTTATTTACTGTCTGACTAGTATGAAAACTATTCCGTGTTAGTTGAGTTTCTGAGAAAGCCTTTTTAAATACATGATACGTTGCCTTTTGCGATCGGTGCCTCTCCTGTAAACGAAATATAAAATGTTTGAGTTGTTGAATTCTTACGGCATTCAATTGTTTCAGTTAAATTATTTACATATTATGTTATCTTATCATTATTTTGGCGTTCTGAACCCTTTTGGTTAAAATTTCGGGGAATTTAAGGGCACGTTTTATTTTTGTTTTACTGGTACACCAAATGCAGAAACAATCCTTGAAAATATAATATCTAATTCCACAGCTAATCTCATAGACCAATCGTCGAAGAAAGTGGCCTAATTGACTTGGTAGGATTCACATATTTTCCAAATTCCTGTACAGGACTCGTAAGGTCTACCGGTTCTGTGAACGTTAAACTGAACAATATGCATTAATCGTCTATTACTGCAAAGGCAACTTCCAAAAGTGAGAGATGTGGCCTGGCCACGAACCTGCGACCTTCTTTGTGTAGACTGCTCAATTTACAACTAGACTATTGTATTCTATAGATACGTTATATATGTTAGTTATACCCAAACTGAAACTTTAGTTTTCTAAGCTAAAATGTACCTACGTAAAAAATGACATTAAAATATTTACTTTGAATAACAGATACATCCACCAGATATACACCAGTAGGTATTATCGTTGTTTAAATTGTGATTCGTTAATGTATTGATAACAATTACTTATTTCATAACTGTCTTATCTTATTGCTATGACGAAATTTTTAAATCAATATTTCAGATTTATTAACGACCTTAAAATGATAAACACATTAGTCTAATTCAGATTGCAGTTTGATAAAAGGTTTACTGCTGTGACTCGTATCATTGTGAATAAATGTTTGAGTATTTTGAGAACGTAACAAATTATATTCACAGATTAAATTATGCGAGGGTCATGAACTACCGTCTTACACTGATGATGTTGCAAGTTTATAATGGTTATTCTCTTATTCAAATATAAACCACGATATATTCACAAAAACCCAATAATGTAATCATGATTCGACAATTTCTGTTTAATAGTTTTTATTCCTGTGTTTTATTCCAATTGTTTATGGTAAACTCGCACTCCACAAATAAGATAATTAATGTACTTACGCATTGCAACAATTGCCACGCCTTGCGACATCTGTTTATATTGTTTACATTGAGTATGCATCTCCTGGCGAGCAGTGACATGATTAACAACTATTTATTGACTTCAGAATATGTTATTGCAGTTGAGCAGCATGTCGCGACTGGCGCGGTCGGCGGTCGCGTACACAACTGAGTGTTATCGCCTCATTATCAATAGGCCGCAGTTTTGATTAAAATACTAAACCCAGTTATATATTACGTATATTTTAGCCAAGCATGTCGTACTAATATGTAAGGAGTTTAGGTCAACGTACGTTATGTTTGTAAAAATAAAATCTTGCAACTTTTTTATGCAAGTCCCAATACGGAAATATGTTATGCAACATGCAGGTCAGTAGTTAACATGAATAAGGGTAAAACAGCAAGCCATAAGTAGTACATTAAATATTATGATCAACTATTTTGCAATAGCTTGAAGAAATGTCTTGATTTATTGTTATTACATTAAAATAATAGAACATTAGATTTAAAACCTAATAGGCTTCAAAATCCTGAAGTCATTCTGAAATAAATGTAAAAATAGTTGAGTATTCAGGCAAACGCACTAGACGGCGTAATATAATTATAAAAGTAACTGTCCACTACAACGTAGCTTGCCACGACCATTCTGTGAACTGGATATTGTGGGTAGCGACATTGGATCGAATGTTTTCTGACGCAAACGTCGCGTCGTCACAAATCTACATGAAATAAAGTCCACATTAAGCAATTGTTTTTATTAAAGACATAATAAACATGTTAATAAAGTGAATCAATACAATAATATAATAAATAACTGTAATATTATGCTTGACAAGACACAGGGGGCAACTCATACTGAGAACAACATCAGGTCGCGAGTACTTATCAGTACATGGTAGTTTAACCGACGACTCCTATCCTAAATAGCTAACGTGTATCACAGAGGCGCTCCGCAAAGTGTCACCTGTCACATCTACTATCATTTTAGCTGCCGGAGACCAGCCGCGTCTCACAGGTCTTTGCTGAGATACGTTATACTCCAAATTCGGCTAGTCATATTTTAAAACTCAAACATCGAAAGCAATGTGCGCACTTCGCCGTGCGCCTTTACAAATTCTATGACTGTTAAATATAAAGTCGATATATTATATCACATCGCAACTGTCTACACGTGCCTAGAGTTCTTTTAACATAAAGAACGATAAGATTGTTATTCGATGTCGAGAAATAATTTCAGTGAAATCAATATTTTTTAAACGAATACGGTGGTAACATGTAAGCATGTTCCATACTAAATTAAATCACTTAATCATAAAGACATAGATAATGGTTATACAAACACTTCATATCTAAATACATAGTCTTTTTAATTGATGATTCAGCCATATTTGCGCACTGACAGGCATTACTGTGTCTAATAAACAAAGATATTGTTCTTTAAGCCATTAAAATATTCCTACACGCTATGATGGAGTTTCATTTTTCTTCATTGGAGACTGACTTTGCATGACTAAGTAGGATTATATACCACGCAATATATCAGCATTATCATAAATGGAAACCCGGTCGCTCTGATTAATGTTGCAATAACACCACCTTAGTAAATCCTTTCCTTAGCAAAACTTCACATAACAGCTAAGCGATAAATAAATCAAGAAGTTGCTCCCATTTTTGTACAATTAGCTAAATACATATTATTACGATTTACGACAATATATGTAGGTTAAATTTTTGACGTTAGCATACAATTATATTCTTGCAGTGATTTGCCAGCACAACCTTTCTGGCATATAAAATTAGCAGTTAAACATTAAAAGTAAATATTTATATAAATAATCTTAACTGGAAGTACATTTTATAATTCACAACACAGCATGGAATTCAAGCAGAGATCAAAAGAATGGAAGACTATAAAAACATAATTATAGTATATGTGAATTAAATAAATAGACTAAAATGTAAATCTAAATTCTACCCTTATTGTGAGTATAAAGATTTTGAACACCTAGAATGAAAATAAAATATTGAGCTGTCCAGATAATTTGCATTTTGTTTGCGTTAATTGTTCTTATCGCCATTAGTAGGCCCTTAACAATTACTTTTATGTTGGCTTAACAAATGTAAAGGGAAGTCAGCGGAAGATTCTCAGAAGTCAGAAGACATACCGGGTATATCAAGATTGCTACCGAAAACGAAGCCGGGTGGTAGTTTTAGTGGTTACAGACACAATGCAAATAAAATATTCGCAAAATAAGCGACAGATTTTTTTTTGGATTTTTTTAAAAATCCTTGTGTTTGCGTAGTAAATACCTAGTTATTGCGAAAATAGTAATTTAAACCCTATCGTCCCATTGCGTCTTTAAAAATAAAAAGGTGTACATCATTATTTTAGGAAAATTATGTATTTATCACCCAAATACGAAGATAAGTAAAAAATTACCAAAAAAAGTTGACGGTTTTTTTTTGCGATATTTTTCGTTGCATTGTGTCTGAAGTCACTAATACTACCACCTGGTTTCGTTTTCGGTCGCGGTCTTGATATACCCTGTATAATTCATAATGTTTCCTTTTTATCAATCCAGCATATACAAGCTGGGAATTCTCGTCAGTCGTACAGGAAATCGTCTACTTCACATCACACATGGTACTCATAATTCAGTCGTACCAACGTGTACGTATATACGTAGAAAACAATACACACGGATAAGAAAAGCTTCTGAATTTGAAGTGTATATTATGTAAGACATTAATAAATACTGTAATGTTTTAAACCTTATCAATTTACAATTTCAAGTCTAGTCGTTAGTTATCAAAATTTCACTAGCCTTTTACAATGTTATTTCTTTACACCATAAGAGCAAGGCCAACATTAGTGCAGAAGTGTAAAAACCCTGGGCTTAAAATTAAATAAAACAACACGTCTTTTAATGAGAGAGCGCAATAAAAATATTGACCTCTCGATTGTGTAAATATAACTGATCAAAACATGATGAATGAGATTTAGACAATAAGTATGTGTTTGCTTGAATACTTAACATTAAATACAGCCCATTGAGAACATATTCATTACGCCATTAAAGAATTGACGACGATAGAAGAACGATATGTTTTGTGAGAACCGTTATACAGGTAGGACAGAACCGTGCCCTCGGTAGAGATCAATGAATGTATTTAACCATTGTGTGTACCATATGTATTAGCTGTGTTATCCTATAGGCACATTTACATGTATTATTATGACATTGACATATTCTCAGTAGGGTATACACGTAAATAAAATAAAGTATAAATAAAATAAAATTAAATGTTTATATTTTCATTAAACACAACGTTAAGCAATGAAGTGAAGGTGAAATACACATGGTGTGTCCTAGAGGTATAGTTTCTGATAGTTACACACAGGTGGATAGTATCAGTTTGATGAATATTAGTACAGTAAGAACGAACACTAACTACTGATCAACTAGTCTGACACAGTACACGTATAGTAACGAAGCAACAACATCAACTAAACATCGATGTGATGATTAAGTGATTATTAAAATTGAAACATATCACAGCGACAGTTTCCAATAAACAGGTATTGCATTTATTAGTGTTTTGATTTGAATAATAAATGTCATCAAAATACTCAAGTATTAATGTGTAGACATTGTATGTGTTTTTTATTAGTTTAGGAAGACTTTATTGACATACAATTCTTTGCACTGAAGATTAATTATTTTTTTGGTAGTCAACGAAATACGCTTTAAACAAAATCTTGTGCACTGTTCGCCATGATTTGTTTCTATTTAAGTACTGGTGATTATTGAAATTACACTTAACTAAGTAGAGTTAACGATTACAAATCGATTTTTGACGTGTTACAGTACGTTCTAACTATGAAATTGTACTAAAAGCTCAGCTTCAACCATTCTAAGAATGATATTGAATATTTCAAACGTGCATGTTAACATACATGTGCATGTTACATCAAATATATTGCAAGATGCACGTTATGTTTACAATTACTTTTAATTGTCTGGAAAATATAAATTGAGATGGGTAACGTTGGGCTAGAAGTCTAAAATTCTTTAGATTTTATTTGAAATATACTCAATAAATATGATTTACATTAGCAACATATACTAAGACACAGATATTTTTTCCATATAAAGAACATCGTCATTTACATAATGTACTATGTTGTCTTATTAGTTATTGTTAGTGCATAAATGCCAGTTTCAGTGAGAGGTGCAAATGTTTTTACGAAAAGCTTTGTGTAAATATAACAACATAAGAAAGGAATATTATTAAAAATACTGATATCTCCGATAAAGTATTAACTTTCGTTGTAAGGTTATAAAAATATATTTCTTAACATTATTTTTTCAAGTATTTTTAAAGGATTCTTACATCTCAGAATTCTTGTACTGATAACGGCGAAGGACCAATTAAGTTATTACCCACTCAGAATTATAAAATAAAAGTTTGGTGGAAATAAAAAAAAAATTGAGAAGGGTTTTGAATCACTCAAAAAATGTGCTCATACGAAGTATGTGAAATGATTTAAGATTGTAGTATTACGGGCGAAGTGTATAATACATGGGTATTTAATCCTTAAATAAATGTTGAGTGTGAATACGATTAGAAAAATATTTATTTTGATGTCTCATGTGCCACGCTCGGTATATTAGATCAGAGTATATTTTCATCTTGAATAGTAATTTAGATTAGACACAAGCACACAAGATATCAAGTCAAGATTAATTCTGTAACGCACAATACGTGGGCCGCCTCTAAAAGCGACAAAAGTGTTAAGTCCCGTTAAAGGAATATATTAGAATTTTCGTTTGTTAATCTCTTTGTACGGGACATGAAATTGATGGAAGTGGATAAGATGACATCCATATTTTATAATAGGACTCCATCCTATGACATCATTACTCTATTAGTTCATTAAGTGCCCACGATTTGAGGTGCATGTGGCATAATCAGTTGGACACTATGGAACACTTAGGCCCAGTTGCATCGAGTAATGTTGACGATAACTCTGACAATATCTTCGTCATACTTGTGAAATGCCAGATGTATGGTGTCGATATTATAGTTAAGTATACCTAAATATAAAGGGGTCTTATAATGAATTGTAGGAAACTATGGGACTAAAAGTTATAAAAACTAAACACAATAAAAATTATAAACTTTGTTAACAGTATATGAAAATAAGGTAAACATTAATAATATTATAATAAGTAGGGCTACAAAAATGGAATGCGGTAAAAATTTAATAAAATATATAAGGGGAAAAACCTATAGGAATCTAAATCACAAACTATAAAATCCCGATCAATTCCGTCTTATATAAACATCGTCAAAATTAAAGTCATAGTTGAAGTTACTTGATGCAACTGACCCCAGACTTAGGTAGTTTCTTGCCATTTGATGCTTAAAACTTTTGTTACAAAAAGACAAGAGGCATTTTGGTGCCACGATCTTAATGCGGTGATTAAATAAAACATTTCTTTCTGCGTACACATAAATAATACCTGAGCTTAATATGTATTTTGTAGGTGTGATGATGTATTTTATGCACGTAAAAATGAATGATTCTACCATACGGAACTTTGGATATTTATGTAACACATACATCATTACTAAACAATTCTCAGTATAAATCCGCGTAGTAACATCAATATTTTATCACGAATTTAACACGTCTTAATACTAATAAACAATTAATTGTTTTAACATTAAATACTTTTAGAATACCACATTTGAATTATATCAATTGCTAAAAAATTATGTATAACTCACAATTCCATTATTCTATCATTGTTTTGTATTCGGAACTAACGTCGCTCAGTTCATATTTTGTTTCGATTTTATAAAAATGTGCACTATTCCTTAGTGTTCATTGGGGTACTTGAGCGTTTATCTTATAAATACACCGCAGGGCACACCGTTTGCAATACACATGACACTCAACAACATTAGGCTATTTCCTCACACAATAATTACATTTGTGACGTCGCCGTATCGTAAATCAAATAATATCCATTCGAGTCACCGGCCACCATAGTCTCCGCGGCATTCAAGTCGCACTTTTCACTAATTTCGAGCGAACGAGGAAGCATATAACGCGCAGATACTAAAATAAATATTAAACATTCAATAACAGGAAGCTCTTTTGTAAATCAATCGAAACGGTCAACCGACGCTTTTCAGTCGTTCGCATCGCCAGGATCGCTCGGTGCGGCGCGCCGGCAGCGGAGCGTCGACACGCGGTCAGAAGTCAGTCGAGCGAGGCGCGTCCGCCCGCCCGGCGTCGCGTCACGGGCCCGGCGGCGGCGACGGCGCGCGCGGCGCTACCAGCGGCACCAGCTCCGGCTGGAGCCGCGGCCCGCGTCACACGCCCGGCTCCGCGCACACCTCCGCGAACTTCACCTCGCGCGCGCGCCGGAACGACGCCGCCCGCCGCGGCGGACTGCGCCGCCCGCGCGCCACCTGCAGGCTCGTCGACGACGCCTGCGCCAGTAGCCGCGATGGCTGCGACAGCCGACCGAACGGCGACTGC
Source organism: Deilephila porcellus (assembly GCA_905220455.2). Taxonomy (NCBI): domain Eukaryota; kingdom Metazoa; phylum Arthropoda; class Insecta; order Lepidoptera; family Sphingidae; genus Deilephila; species Deilephila porcellus. The sequence continues at coordinate 8,376,382 of LR999971.1, read as the reverse complement.
CGCAGGAACTGCCGCGCCACCACCGGCTGCCAGTATGAAGTCCCTGGAAAATATAGCACACACGTCATTATACGATTTTCCTGAATAATCAATAGCGGCGTTAGGTGAGCGCGGCCACCCAGCACCTCACGGTCGAAGGAGTCTACAGCCCTAAAGGCGTAAAGAGCTAAACTCATGGGAAATTGCTTATTATAAAGTGTTAATATCACTTACACGTAAACATTATGCGTTAGGTATGATTAGTTACAATTATGAAAAAAAAACTAGTAGATCCTCCCAAAGATCATTTCACCGCTTATAAATTTTAGATCATGCGCCGCGAAGGCTGGATATTTTCTGAAAGGGTTGATATCAGATAGGCAGTCGGTCGAAAAATATTAAGCGAAATCTTGTCGCAACATTCCTGAAAATATATTAGAGCTATCCCACGTAGATAAGAGGAGAGAAGTAAATGTGTAGAGCAGTGTTTTTTAACCTGTGGGTCGCGACCCCTAAGTCGAATCCTAATTATAAATAAAGGTACCAAAACTGAGAAAATCATAAACATACCTAGTCTTTTAAAGTATCAACTTTTTGTTTATCTATGGCCCAAGGTCGTCGCCAGCAGATTACAACCTGTAAAGGGGTCGCGAGTTCAAGAAGATTGAAAAACACTGGTGTGGACTGTAGAGTACCTTTGGGCGCGGAAGAGCGCGCGCGCCACGCGAGGCTGCGCAGGCGGCCGCGCGCGCCCTCGTGCACGGCGTCCACGCTGGCCGAGCGCGTGAGGTGCGCGCCCGTGCCCTCGCGCTCCGCCGCCGCCGCCGCGCCCAGCCCCTCGCTCACCGAGTACAGCTTGTGGGTTATGTCCTTACCTGAAACACAGGCACCTCAATAAATTACCAGTCTCGAATTTTATGTTATAATCACGCTCATATCTAAAAAGGAATGCTGAGCAGTACCCGAAACTTATCAAATATCCTCCTATATACCAGTGACCAAACTTTGTTTTCCTAATTATAAATTAATTATTCAATGCTTAGCTCTCAAATGTCTCTCTTACCTTTAGTCAACTCTAAAAGTAGAGCGCAGACAGATCACGAAAGTGGCTAAGTAATTAAATATTAAGCTTGTTATATATTGTATTTGTTTTATTAATCCGAAGTATATATTACATAAACATAGTAATGGTTTTATTTTAAACGTTGAGTTACTATTTTTAGATTCATTGTCGTACCGCGGAATATGAACAGACAATTTACCAATCGCGTGTTCCAATCAAAACGTCATGGTTTAACTTAGTGAGCTCGAAATTAGATTGAAGCATCGAGCTTCATACCGACGTTTATTTTTTCAATAATAGCTTCCAGCTGTATTGAGTTTGACTGGAATAGAATTTGAATAATAAATGAAACTGTTTTAATTATGTTCTGCAATATTAATTGATCATGGTAGGAATAATGCGTATTGTTAATCACAGATGGAAAAAGAGTCGCGGTTTGCGTTGAAAACTTCGATATCCGTATTTATCTATCCGTATTATCAATATTCTTATAATGTATAAATATATTTAAATAGGTTAATTTCATTTAAAGAATTAAATCTTTATTTATCGAGGAAGCCGTGATTTATGAAAAGTATATTTGGTACATTAGGGAACAGAAGCCTGCTGATTTCGTAATTATATGTGCGCTAAACGATAACTTACAGACAATTTAAAAAATACTAAATAAAAATAACATTAATACAAACACTTAAGTATTAATAGTAAAAAGCATTTGTTTATGATTTGATTAATACATTTTGATTCTTTAGAGACCAAGAGACCTCGGAAAATATATTTAATAACAGCGCGGAATGCTCCCACGAAACTTCATTAAATAAAATGTAACAGTCCGTTTTTCAATCCGTGATGTTATTATAACGAGCCGTAAGATTCCTATGTATACTTACGTGAGAGTTTTCATACAATTCTAATCAGCTATTTTAAAAATAGATTTAATAGCAACAACCACTATATGACATAAACTTATACACAGCTTCCAGTCATAACTCATTTTTTAAGAGATGCCTGCATGCCAGAGTCGCATTTTTATGTATAAAAATATAGCAGTGTATTTTGAAGAGTGTCGCAAAGGTTAAGTAAATTCAAGCTGAACATTAATAATGGTAACAAGCAGGACTGACCTATAAGACAGTCGAGCACGACCTTGAGCGCGGGGCGGTGTCGCAGCACGCGCTCCAGGCGCATGCGCGGCCAGCACACGCACGTGCTCACCTCTTCCGCCACCACCGTCACCTGCACCACACCACCACTTCACCATCTTACCACATCACCACATCATCACGATACCACATCACGAAGCAATAACAACCCAACTCTTTAAACTAAATGCAATTTCCCAACTCTCAAATCTTGCCCAGTTGCACTTTGTAAAAGTTTTCATTACAATATCTTGTTACCTTCAAGTAATGAAAATGTTTTAATTGGCTAGTCAGAACTTTAAAAAAGAAAAAGCTTAAATTAGGCAGCAATCCACAATACAAACTTTTTTTAATCCAGTTCAAAGAAAAACCAACATAAATGTTCAAAAGTAAAGGGCTGATAAGTCGACAAATTATTTCACTAAGCAGTAAGCACACATAATTTTATTGCGCCCACTTTCTTATTCGTCTCGAGCATAATAATACTCTCCATTAAATGTGCTCTGGCTCTCGGAGTTCAGTTGAAAACGTAAAGCACATTAAAGCAGAACCACCTGCCGCCTTTGCGACGTCGCGCCCCCTCTCAGGCGGAAAGTTTCGCTCGCTCTACATACATAAAAATAATAAGACCAAAGAGTTTTGCTCGCTGCTCATATATGTATTTTATTACTCGCGTATTTGCCGCCTTCATTAAGTAAATGATATGCAGCCATAATTATAATATTCGGATTTTAAAAATATGCCGCAGTGAATTTCCGTATTCAGTGACATTCTACAGTCTGTGTTATAAATTTAAAAGGGTACCTGTAAATATGTTATAAAATGTTTCATGACAGTCGGAGGCCCGTTTTGGGTCCATTTTGTTGGAGTTATTCCCGGCCATCGGTGTAATGCGTTATACCGCTGTGTCTTTGAATAATTAAATATATTGGGGAGGGATCGAGCAGGCAACCGCGAATAAAAGAGTGGTCAAAAATTTAAATTATAAAACAATATCGGCAGTTGATCAATGGGTTTAAATAAGATAATATTAAGCAATAACCAACTATAATTATTTGCTTGCTTAAAATACCCTTTTGAAAAAATAACTACAAATGATCCTCCATTTCCAAAAGTTTTGACTATTAAAGAAATACGCTACAATAATCTATACATTACCATAGTTGCATTTCTTACCTGAAAAACATCATCAGACTGTTCCCTATTCGCCTCCCACTCCGGAGAGTCTACAAACTGATATGGTTGTATGTAGTGGAGATGCGTTTCATCACAACTAACTCGCATCCTGAATCAAATAAAAAAATACTATTTTGGTGTTTTCGTTAAATTTTATTACACGCGTTAAACATGTGAGATATGTGTTCATAATACATTTCAAATTAATTAAAATTATTGGAAATTAATATGCTAGTATGCCGTGTCTACTCGTATAGAAGTTACTCAACGTTAAGGTAACATGGGAATTGAACACCCATTACCCATAGGTATTGTTGCATTAGCACTCGGTGCCAAGCCCAAAACAAATGTAATTACGTATTACATTACAATCACTTGGATTGCTTGTTAATGAAATGAATTTTATGACTAATGGTCTATTTTCCTTGAAATATGTATTTTTCGAAGATCTAAGTGTTTTCGTGACAATTTAGCATCCATTTTACCATAATAGGCATTGAGTAACAGCTACACAGAAAAACATATCTGAAAAAAGGCATGACCTACTTACAAAACAATCCAAAATAAAATATTTAGATTAAAATAGGGGCTATATCTATTACCAACGAAATAAACAAACATTTAATCATAAAAACAAGACATGAGTACGGCGCGGAGAGTGAAACATACAAATACACTCGAAGCTAACAGGAAAGTTATTGAGCATTCAATTTAGCGTTTGAAAATAAAGCAACGTCTGCGTTGCGAAACAAATACGTACTTTCCTTTTATGAGTATCGATAGTCTCTCGTCGGCGGGCGTTACTTCCTCGAGGGCGTACGCCTCGCCTGGCTCGAGGCGCACTATCCGCGCCTCGCGCGTCAGTTCCTGGAAGTGTTTCTTGTTCACTTTCAATGGCTTGAATAGCTTCAAATACAGGTCAGTCAGCTCGAGCGATAACGCCGGCGGGAGGAATCTGTGTAAACCGCGTTTGGACACGGGTTAGATGTGCATACAGAACCTCTAGCGATTACTATTATTATTTATAGGAGCCCACACTTGTCTTACTCCTAGAGAAGCTCTTTTAGCAGTTTTGTGGGCTATACAGTATTCACGCCATGTGGCTTGTTTTTTTTACTTTGTTTAGTGGGTATATTATAAGACAATTATTTTGGTGTAGTTAAAGAACTGGAAAATAACTTTAGTTCACAATTACTAATTACTTAAGGGACATCTTACTAAAGCTTCAACTATAATAAGATTAATAAAATCAGCTTGTGCAAGTCACTGTTGTATTAGTACATTACAAAATCAAGCATAGTTGAATGAAATAAATAGGCACATCTAGAATTTGATATTCATATGAGTTCGTTACAAGACGCCTACGCGCTATCTTCACTGTGAATGACGCAAATTAATGTGTCATACCCATTTACAGTCTCGTCGGTTACGTCGTTGTAGTGTGGCGTATTAAAATTAATTGGAGGAAATATTACAGTGCCGTATTTCCACCTCGGTGCACTACTTACAAAAGCATCGAAAAGCGAACAACACTGAAAGTCTATATGGTAACATTCTACGTTTCGTAGGGTTTCGTAGTCACTTAATGGCCTATAACTAGTCTCTTAGGGCGACTTGTCATATCTAGCTAAAATCTACGCGTTTGGCTTACCTTATAATTAAGAAGACGGTGTGTATGGAGTTGACGAGTACGAGCGCCAGGCTCCAGGCGAGTACGTCGGGCGCGCACACCTCGGCGCCGGCCCACATGGCCATGAGCATCGCGCCCGCCGCCGCCAGCGCGCGCAGCACCAGGATGCTCTGCTTGAAACTCTTCGGCGCCAGAAATGCTATCGCGAAGCATAGGTTTGCCGCCTGAATTGCATACGGATATTTTCATGATAATCAACATTGTAACTAATCATTTATTCTACTGATCGAAAATTTAATCATATACTTATTATTATTATGCAAGTTACAAATTAGGTACTTAATCATCAAAAATACTGGATGGATATTTTAATTTTAAATTCTTGATTTAGACCCACAACAATTGAATAACTATTCCATCTGGCTAATGACAAGGAAGAATACAAGAAGCTGACGGCTAACCTTCAACACTGAAGAGGCACTCAAAGAAGAAGCAGAAGACCCACAAACTCATTTCAATGCATTATGATACATTTTAAGTTTGCTACAACAATAAAAAGCAAAACGCGGCTGCAAGCAAGTGCATGCGTGATACCTGGAACAGGTCTTGCTGCGCGCTGGTCCACTTGGCGCAGAACCAGTGGTTGTTGTGGTCGTCGGCGGCGGTGGCGTTGAGCAGGTCATAGTCTGTGTCGAAGGTGGCGTTGAGCCGGGACACGTTGTAGGCGAGCGTGGCGTTGAGCCAGGGCGCGGCGGAGGCCGGCGCGGGCGCGGCGGGTGCGGCGGGCGCGGCGGGCGCCATGGTGGTGCGGGCGCGAGCCGCCCCCCGCGCGCCTTCGCCGCCGCCCTCCCCGCCTGCCTGCTGCTGCGGCTGCGCTGCCCGCGCGACGCCCTCCACGCGCAGACCACCCGGCGACACGAGACGATTCAGTTGGGCTCTCGCTTTCAGTATTACCAACTCCATCACCGCACCCTGACACGCACTTCACATACGAGCCCCTCCTACCTGCACCTGCAACAACACAACCCCGCTGTAATGTCTCTGCCCGAGCTCGTCTATCTCTCAGCATGGGAATGCTCTACAATTGAGATTCTGATTGCCCATATTTTCTCTATTTGCATTGTTTTTATTTTTATACATCGAAATGAAAAAATATGCAACATCTCAAAAAGGAAGTATGAAAAAAAAAAACACTTTTGTAATACTATCACTTCGAAGACACTAATGTATCTATGTAACCGAAACGACTCTGTCATTTGGCTCGAAATTTTGGTTTCGTCATCATCAGGACAAGAAGTCCACTACAGAACATTAGTTTAACTACCTACAGTCCATTTCAAAACACCAGATAAGTTTTTACGTAACCTGCCTTGTAATGTGCATGAAAATCGGCTTATGTATGTGGCGATATAGAGCACGTGTAATCCGTGACATTTCCGCACTCATTAAGTGATCGAGGGGTGGGCGGCGGCTCCCTGTGTTCGAGGGGCTTGTTATCGTCAAATCACCACATTTGCATTAAATTGCATAGAGGCAAGGCGCGGCGGCGCGGCTGCGAGGCGGCGAGGCGGCGCGCTGCGACCTCAAGTCTCTACGGACAGTTTTGATGAACCATTTGCAACCACCCTTACTTGCCTGATCGCACACTTTATACCAATTTGGCAAGCGAGTTTTCTGTCGTGCTGAAAAACGCTAGGTTTTTTTAATACTTGCGACAACATTACTAGTACATAATAATATGTCTTATTTATGTTACAGGGTAAAAAATATTTTTAAATATAAAGCTCTACAGTTTCCGATTGACAAAATAAGTGAGTACTCCAGGAGCTAGTTTATTCGGTACTAGCGAAAAAACGTGACTTCAAGTAGGGTAAACCCGCAAAGAAACGTGAATATCTAGTTGGTCTGCACAATTTACACAATGCCGGTCTAGGCGCCTAAACTGCCTCAACCCAAAACACGACGCACATGCGATAGTCACAATCACGGATCGTATATCTCCGTTTGCTATAAAAATCCCGTTCCAACCCGCCACGGCCTTAATGCGTCACCTGCGTGTAAACTGCAGAACACGGGCGCTACCTGCCAACGCACTGCTCCGACCCAAATCAGAGCGAAATTCGGTCGGCTCTATTATTCTCGCGAATCTAAAATTACCGCATATGTGGTTTATTTCGATTCTTTTAATCGCCGTCAACGTGTAATTTTGTTATTATAAAATAATACACTTTCATTTTAGTCATGCATTTGGAATTAAAAATACTGCGACTAAATTCAGATTTATTTTGTAGCTATCATACAAATGCTCATACGACCACTCTTCTATGACACACTCGAACTTAATACCAAGAAACACAGGAAACATGGGTGTACGATTACTTTAAAAAGTATATTAATGAAATTTGTATTCGACGCACCGCGCAAGATAAGCAAATGCAATATAAGTTAGGATATATATCCTGATATATTATTAATATTTATTAAATGCTTAAAAACATTTAAATAGAATTACAAAAAAATCTCTTCTGTTTTATGAAATCGACTTCAAAGAAAGACTAACATAGATATTTTGTTTACAAACTTTTCAGTTGTTGGGATATAACATGGTTTCTTCTATTTTAACCGCCAAACTTAATCAACTTTTGAATATTGCACGAGAAAGTAACCACAATATACCTGTCGGTAAGTTGGTAATCCAAACAGACTATCAATACAATTATGGCAGCCTGCTTCGAACCGGATATACTCAGGTGAAGTCTATACACGACACACATGCGTCAATCTCTATGATGGGTTTTCCACCATCATTTACAGAGCTTGCTATCCAGATTGATACGAATACCAAACCATCACGAAATGCAACTGCTAAGCTTATCTTCAGTTTTCTGTGACACAAAAGTACGAATTGACCTATTTTTACTTCAGATTTAACGACTCACTGAGAGGTTTTATCACTTACAAGTTTCTACAAAACAATAGTATTCATGGTTGTCTGACACAAATTGCTTATAGAATTATTGCGGTAAGGGCGCCAATTGTAGCACTTAGAAGTAAAGTTTAGTGTATTATTTTTTTATTAAGTAGAATACAATAGTGTTGTTTATCTGAATGGATGTTTATTAATATAATTTATGTTTTTGTCACTACGTGTGAAAACAATAAAGCTAGACGCGAGGACGCATTTGCAGTGTTTCGACTATTACACTAGGATTTGGTTAGACAGTGACATCACATCTTCTGTAGTTGACTTCACTGGTTGAGTCGCGTATTGTTCGCGACAGATTTTTGGACAACTAGCTACGTATCTATTATATTTTTATTAAGGTAGACGAAGTAGTAAGTACCTAGGTATAGCTAGTTTTAGCTTAGTAAAAAACTTAAGTCAGGGATGCGAAATTGAAATCAACTTACATACACTCAACACTCTGCAACCAGGAATAAAATAAGTACTACACTCTGATAGCATGTTATGTCAGTATAGTTTTACAATAGTATTAAATATCAATTATTTTGATGACTGATGTTGGCTGCGGTCAAGTTACAAACAAAATAAAACCAGTCGCATACGAGTACCTAGGTGCACCTGGAACACCTAGAGTTCCGTCGTAACACTAAATAACAAGGCTCGCACTAGGGCCGTTTTATTCTTTTTTTTTTGTTTTGCTGTTCGCACTATAATCACTGTAAGTTTTGAAGGTTCATTCATTCACTTCTCATTGCTCGGTGACTTTTAGACTCTTCAAAAACTTAGTTTATGATCAAACGTCGACCTAAGATCGATTGGTCTGGGTTCTGGCAAACAGGATTACTATATTAAAAAAAAAACTTAAAATAACATTATATTGCAGTTGGGACTCCAAAGTATTTTTATTTACACTCAAGTATGGGTTTGTTGGATAGAAATAGAGCAAAAAACGAGAGCGGAACGTAAAGTAAACACCAAAAAGAGGTAAATGTTTCAATTGGAGTTTGAAAATTAATTCAAACTAGTCGGGTTAAAAGTTTACAGTTCTTTCTATTATAATATTTTCCTACTTTACTGACGTTATTTACGTGAAGGTAATATGAACGTCTTTAGTTAGAAGTCATTTTTATTATAACGTTAGTTAAGCAATAAAGGTAATAAAGAACAGTTCCTAATTTAAATCAAATAATTATTCAATTCAAATGCCTCTACTAAATGGAAACCGGGATATCCGGGATGTCACCGACGCTTTGAGTCCGAGTATAGTGGACCCAGACGTAAAATCAATAAATAACGTTTCTCTTGCGGGCTACTGGCTAGCTATGTCCATTCTTCGTCGGTTAGGTTCAGCCTACGAGTGTGTTCACATATTTCTTTTCCTATATTATAGCGGAATAACCAACTACCTCTCAAAATTAAGTAAATCCTATATAAAATAATAGGCTCATTACTAGAGCCAATGCGCATCACATACTCAATATCGTTCAAAATAAAATGTGGCTAATATTGCCGTCGTATTACTAAATAAATGCTGAGTAGGCCCACATGCGGCGTATTACGTAAGATGTGAGATGCATACAAGAATTGTGTGTATTCTTATGAAGTATGATATTAATGCGATATGTTCCAGTTGACATTCCCACGGATCTAACAGTAAGTGAAAAAAAATAAAAATATATATACTACATACATACATGTGGGAATGGAACGTAGGAGGAACAGGAGAGATATATGTGCGAGCGAGAAGGAATGAAAGGAAATGTCAAACAAAAGAAAGATGTCAGAAGGACTGAGGAAGATGGCGTGTGTGCGTGATTAGGTGTGAAATATCAATTAAATAAAAAGTTTGTTTTGGAGTATTTCGTAATCATTTCTTGCCAATGTCCCACATTTTTGGGGGCACGTCCGGGATGGGCAAGAAATGATATCGATTCTGAAGAACTTCTCATATAATAAAACGTGGCGTGGCGGCCGGCACGACGTGGATACAACGGCGATATTTTTCAAAAAATACATCGATGATCATACGCCATACGACGACGACAACGACTTTAAGACGGAAAACGACGATTAGAAAAGACGATGGCCGAGACAAATGAAGCCAAAGGTATGACGGGTTTGGGCGGTTCGGATCTGGCTATGGCGGCACTATTCCTCGAGGGTATTCCAAAGTTCAGTGGTGATGATAAGACGGTGTCATCATCCAAATGGGCGCAGGATTTGGAAGACAACGCCGAAATATTTCAGTGGTCGGCTCAACAGAAATTGATATTTGCACGTAGGTCCTTAGTGGGCACGGCGGCGTTATGGCTCAAGGGCGAAAAGGCGTTTAAGACGTATGAAGATTTAAAGACAGCTGTACAGAAAGAGTTCCCTGATGCAATAAACGTTAAGGAGATGCACGAAATTATGGCGGCACGTAAGAAGCGAAAGGACGAATCATATTACCAGTATATGCTAGTTATGAAGGAGCTAGCTAGACGAGCGAAGTTTCCTGATTACGTGGGCGTGCAGTACGTGATAGACGGTATTCAAGACCATGAATCGAACAAAGCGATACTGTATGGAGCTGCAACTTATCCCACGCTTAAAGAAAAAATTGCTATTTACGAAAAGATGAGAAGTAAGTCGCATACGCATTCAAATAAAACATCAACGGTGTTGGAGACAAGTACGGGTGATAAGAAAGGCGGCGATCGGCTTAATTACAGAAGAAACCAGAGGTGTTATAATTGTGGTGATTCTAGGCATATGGCGAGTGTGTGTCCTAATGGCATTAAGTGTTTTCGATGTAACAAATTCGGCCATTTAAGTGTGCATTGTTTCGATAATATTGGAAAATCGAAAACAACAGGCGAATCGATGTCGGCAAAGCAGTATAGAAGTTTTAACAAGCCCGACAATAGAGGCGCTACAGTCGGTGACAGATCAGTAAACCAGCAAACCCACTTTAGCGACATGGCGGCATGTCAAGACGTCAGTGACAGCGCGATGACAGTGACATCCGATCGAACCGATCAGTTTGAGGATAAACAAATAAAGCCCGGAAAACCCATGAAAGATGTTATTATCAATAATAAAACAATCAAGGCGCTGGTGGATTCCGGAAGTGACGTGAATTTAATTTCCCAAGAGTGTTGTGACGCAGTTGGCGCGAATAAAGTAGAGGACTTATTAAGTTTAACAGGACTTGGACATTCACATGTAAAAACCCAAGGAAAAGTGTTAGTTGATGTTACAGTTGATGCCATAAAGTTTTCCAGTATAATTTTTCATGTAGTAGATAAACAAGTTATGCCATTTAAATTAATTTTAGGTCAAGAATTTTTAAAAAATGTCACCATGATAATGAACGGGGATAAAATTAGAGTATTACCTGAATGGGATGGGTGGAAATTGACTTGTTTTTCAGAAGTGGTGGTCCAGACTGAACATGTGCGGAATCCAGCCATCAGGGAGAAGGTAACACAAGCTATCCAAAACTATAACCCAGTGCAGGTGAAAGAAGCGCCGATTGAATTAAAGATTGTTCTTAAAGATGATGTGCCTATTGCTCAGCGCCCAAGACGTTTATCATTGGCTGAACAGAAGTTAGTTGAAGAGCAAGTAAAAGAGTGGCTTAACCTTGGAATTGTGAGGGTGAGTTATTCCGAATACTCTAGTCCACTTGTGTTAGTTAGAAAAAAAGATGGAACAATTAGGATTTGTGTGGATTACCGATTACTCAATAAAAAAATTATTAAGGATGAGTATCCTTTGCCAATTATTGATGATATGATTGATAAATTATGCGGCGCTAAGGTATTCAGTTTACTAGACCTGAAAAATGGATTCTTTCATTTAAAGGTATCAGAGGAGTCTATCCGATACACATCATTTGTTACACACCATGGACAATTTGAGTTCCTCAGGGCACCTTTTGGTCTATCTATCTGTCCAAAATATTTTATGAGGTTTGTTAGCATCATATTTAAAGATTTGATTTCCCAAGGTGTCATGATGATTTTTATTGATGACATTATCATTACAGCGCAAGATGAAGAGCAAGCTGTAGAAAGACTTCAGTTAGTGTTAAAAGTAGCAGCAGATTATGGTCTTCAAATTAACTGGAAGAAAGCTGACTTAATAAAGCACGAAATAGAATATTTAGGCTATATTATTAAAGATGGAGAAATAAAACCAGGCTTGGAGAAGACTGAAGCAGTTTTAAAATACCCGGAACCGCAAGATATTAAACAGGTGCAAAGTTTTATTGGATTAACCTCATATTTCCGAAAGTTCATTGAAAACTATGCTGTAATTGCAAAGCCACTTACAGATTTGGTGAGACAAGGCAAACAATTTATTTTTGAAGAAGAACAAAGACAAGCTTTTAAAATCTTAAAGGAGAAACTTGGATCTAGCCCAGTGTTGAAAATTTTCAATCCTAAATTGAAAACTGAGTTGCACACAGATGCATCTAATATAGCATACTCTGCTATTCTCATGCAGCATTATCCTGATACTGGACTTCACCCTATCCATTACATGAGCTGTAAGACAAGTTACACTCAAAGTCGATACTCAAGTTATGAACTAGAAGCTCTTGCCGTAGTTGAAGGCATTAAGAAGTTCCGACACTATTTATATGGGATACACTTTAAAATCATTACTGATTGTAAAGCATTTCAAATGACTCTACAGAAGAAAGATCTGACAGCAAAGGTGGCAAGATGGGTACTATTTCTCAATGAATATGATTTTGAAATTGAACATAGGTCTGGAACAAAAATGAGGCATGTTGATGCATTATCCCGCAATCCATACTATGTAGGAGTAACAACATTACATGACATGTTAAAGCAGGCACAAGATAATGATGAAGGACTTAAAGCTATAAAGGATATATTGCAAAGAAGATCATATCAAGATTATTGGATAGAAAACAATCTACTTTATAAAAGTGATAGGAAGCTGCTTGTGATACCTAAAGACATGGAGAGAGAAATATTAAAAAGAGTACACAGCAATGGACATTTCTCTAAAAGGAAGATGAAAGAAATAATTGAAAAAGAGTATTACATAACAGGATTAGATAAGAAATTAGAAGAATTTATTATAACATGCATTCCATGCTTATTGGCAACTAAAAAAGAAGGTAAACAAGAGGGGTATCTTCATCCGATTCAGAAGGAAGCCATTCCATTGGACACAATTCACTTAGATCATGTGGGACCATTGACACAAACTAGTAAGCAGTACAACTACATATTAACAATGGTTGATGCATTTACAAAGTTTGTCTGGCTATTTCCAACCAAGTCTACATCAAGCGGTGAGACTCTGACCAAATTAGAAATCCATCAACAGACTTTTGGTAATCCAAGGCGAGTTATAACTGATAAAGGCACTGCATTTACCAGCCATGTGTTTGCTGAGTATTGTGAGAGAGAGAATATACAACATGTAACAATAACCACCGGTGTTCCAAGAGCCAATGGCCAAGTAGAAAGAATACACAGGATTATTATTCCAATGTTAACAAAACTATGTTTAGAAAATTCCAGTCAGTGGTACAAGCATGTAAGCAAAGTACAGAGAGCCTTAAACAGCACATTCCAACGGAGCATTAATACAACACCATTTGAGCTATTATTAGGTACGAAGATGAGGTCTGCACAAGATATGGAAATTCAGCAATTACTACAGGAAGAAGATATAAAACAATACAATGAAACAAGAGAAGAACTTAGAAAGCAGGCCAAGGAGCAGATTCTTAAAATACAAGAGGAAAACACAAAAAACTTTAATAACAAAAGGAAAGATAGTATTAAATACATTGTTGGAGATTTAGTTGCTACAAAAAGAACACAGTTTGGAACAGGCTTGAAATTGAAACCCAAGTACTTAGGACCCTATAAAGTTGTGAAAGTTAAGAGGAATGATCGTTATGACCTAGAGAAGATAGATAATTCTAATGAAGGCCCTATAAGAACCTCCAGCTCTGCTGATCACATGAAGATGTGGCCTCAGGATGAAAGTGCAGAGGTATGAGTCAGGTTTAAAATGCTCTGATCATTATCATGGGTGACTATAGTTAAGAGATTAATTGTTTTGTTTCATTATGGCATACATTGTTTCTGTAGTTATGATGTAAGTTATTGAATTGTTTCTGTAGTTATGATGTAACACCCGTATTCTAAGACGTGTCCTCCAATCTTCCTCAACCTTATCTTAGTCGAGGTGACTTTACAAATGAATTGGAGGGACCCTCGAAAATGGTATGCTTAGTTAAAAATATACCTTTACTAAAGGTTCCTCGAGTGAGGTTGAGTCAAGGAAAAACGTCATTAATTACGTCATTGATGTATAGATAAAGTAGAGATTTAACAAAAAACCTTTGAAAATAGTCTATGATCACTTGAAAAGTGACAGTCAAATGTCATGTCAGAGTGTTTACATAGAATAATATTTAATTATTGAACTCAAAATCTTCGGGATTGTGACTGGAAGACAAATATTTAGTGAGTCGGAGAAAAAAACGCATGCAGACAGGAGGAGGGTCATACCATCCAACCAGGAAATTTCGAAGGATATTCTTATGGATGAATCGTCGTTCGGGATATTCGTACGGAGTATCGTACAAGTATTACAGGAACTGCTGGAAATCTTTAGTAACTCGTTTAAAATAATAAACACTGTTTCCAAACCAAAAATCTTTTATTAAATGAAATAAAGAGTAATGTTTGTATCATTCACTGGGAAAACGTGTAAATCTTGTAGAGGCACCCACCTCAAACGTTTTTTGGCATATTTAGGTATTTAAGAATTTTAAAAGGTAAACTTTATTTCTCTCTTTTAAATTACAATTTTAAAGTAGGATTATTTCTTTTATTTCTTCCTTAAGGTAGGTCGCGACGTACCTTGAGTTTGACAGTTGATTCCTTTCCTCGAGACAGGAAATTTTTTGAGTGACGTTGAGTGGAGGAGATTTTTTTCTACTAAGAATACGGATTTCCTCTAGTAACGTCAAGTGGAGTCGAAAAAACGTCTTAGAATATGGGTGTAAGTGTTTAAATTGTCTCTGTAGTTAAGAAGTAAGTTTTTATTTTGTTTAATGAGAATAGTTTTTTTTTTTGTTGTTGTTTCAAAAGCTGACTGAAGAAGTAAATCCAGCATAAAATATGTGTGTTATTTTAGTATAAGTTGTATTAAGGTTGTGGATTTATATTTAATTTAAGTGTTTTTAATGTTTTATAAAGAATGTTAAGATGCCTGAAAGATGACGTATTGTATTGAATGAGGAAATATAATGATTGTATGATGAATGTCTGGGACAGACATGGTGTCAGGAAGGCCGAATGTGGGAATGGAACGTAGGAGGAACAGGAGAGATATATGTGCGAGCGAGAAGGAATGAAAGGAAATGTCAAACAAAAGAAAGATGTCAGAAGGACTGAGGAAGATGGCGTGTGTGCGTGATTAGGTGTGAAATATCAATTAAATAAAAAGTTTGTTTTGGAGTATTTCGTAATCATTTCTTGCCAATGTCCCACATACATATGTCAATTTGTGTATAATTCTTCTACATAATATATAAAACTTCCACAGTTTTTTTTAAATAGTGCAGAACAAAATCAATTAAAAGAGTTTGATGCATTCAAATATGAGAAGAGTTGTGTTAATAATAAAAGCCTATATACATAATTCACGAATTTGATCCTTTGTTAGAAACTTTTTCTCGTTATCCTACAGCCAAGAAAAAGTTGGCTGTATATTTAGAGCGTACGGTACGTCGTGATCCTTGAGTAACAATACGGCTCATTTTGAGTCTCGCGAAAGTAGAACACTATGGTGAAATGCACAATTTATTTATCTGCCGCATTACCATTAGGCGTGTGTTTGCAACACAAAGCAGAATAAACTCGTCACAAAAGACTTGGCAAACCAATTTACGGTGAAGCGTATCTTCTAGCTGTTAATTTATCAATTAATTAAGCTGCCGACGCGATCACAAATCACGCATTATTGAGCAATTCCCACGACCCGACGGACCAATCTTATCACTATATTCATTATATATTTAGGACGTGGCGCAAATATCATCATTGTTGTACATTCTCGCTCCTGCCCGAGAGCATAATGACTTATTTATAAACTTATGGAAGCTCCAGTATCCATTACGTCGACATAAAATCCGCTAATATGCATAGTAGGTATATGTTGGAATTGTGTTAAATTTCATACGTTCGCCCGAAACCAGCCTGATAAGCAAGATGGCGTGGAATTATATCGTGACCCGGAATCGGTCTGTTTCTTAGAATACAGTATTAGCTAACCAAATGCAGCGGCTAAACCGGTATTTATTTTTATTTTTTTATGTTTTATAACATTGATATTAATCTACCTTGAACATTAAAGATTAGAATGTATCGGTGGTGCAGTTGCACTAGGGTATGATTGCAAAGCTAAGGTCTCGGGTTCGAATCCCGAATCGGGCAAAGTGATATGGGATTTTTCTATTCATTATCAGCCTGGAGTCAGGAATTTGTGCCCGATATGACGATAGGCTCGCCCCCTATCACGTCGTGGAACGGAACACACAAGGCGAAAAGTGGGTGTCCTGGTAGCACCACTGCCTGCCACTTCTGGGAGAAAGGCGTGAGACTATGTATGTATGAAATATTCAACATTAAATATGTGTTCCAAATATAATTCATATTACATACCTTGTTTCAACTCGACTTCTCCTGGGCGTATGTATCAAATTCTATTGTTGAGAGTCAAAGAGCTTGAAAATAAACAAATCATCAAAAATTGAGAATATATTCATTATTTATACGTTAATTTGACATAATATACATAAGCTTTAACACTAGACGGTCAAATCAAAACCTTTTAGTAGTTTTTAAGTGAAGAGTAAACATCCATACATTGCATCGTCAACATTCACATTAATAAGGATTTATTGAATAACTTGTTTTGATTTTAAAATACTATGATAAGGAGATAAATGTAGAAATAAGAAAGATTTAAATTAAAAGTTACGGTTTCAATATTATTTTCATCCATGAATTCCCGTTGCTCTTGTCACATGGAGAAGGTCTATATATACATAGAGAACATATATGTCATCATAACTAAGAGTAACTTATTTTGCACGTAAAGTTAGCTCAATTTACAAAAGGATAAATAAGCTGCAGCACAATGTTTTCAAAATGCAACTGTCCCGTTTGTGCAATGCTTTAAATAATTCACCGAATATTCACACACATATATCATCCTGACGGGTGTGCCACAAATATGTATGAAAATCTGTTCATTTAGCATGAGGACTAGATATCAGTGTTAATAAAGTTACTACGAGAAATCAAATTGCACCTTTATAATTGTAAGATATCGCGAACACGAATGAATCGCGTTTTTAATTGGTCCATGGAAACCATGCTATGGGTATATAGATTTGATCTATGCTATGACTAGTATTTTTGTACTTTAACGCAATTAGATAATGTTCAACCAACTAAGTAGATATAACATTTATATTTACATATCTAAATATAGTCATAGGTACCTGAAAGATTTATTAAATCTATACAAAGTTATATTTTTACATGGGATGTAAGTAAACTTTATCAAGTTTTATATAATATTATGATTTATGACGTACGAAAGGCAGATGGATTTTAATTGGGATCAAGATTCTATGGAAGCCAGTGTAATTAACAAAATTGAAAAATTATTAAACGCAATAAAAATGAAATAAATTCAGCTGTATAATAACTGTTTTTTTTGTGTCCAATAAGGAATAAAGATGTTAAAATGTTACGCTTAAAATAGAATCATGAATGGTCCTAACTTTGCTAGTGTATTTTGTACGCGCTCCGAATAAAACTTGCTACAAAACGTCTACGGAGGTAAGGCGCGTCGGGTTCGTAGCAGGTCAATAATACGGCTCGCAGCGATAACTCTCAGCCCGTATGTAGTGTGTACATTATGTATACCAACATCAATATTTACGTACAAAAATACTGCGGCATTGAACACTTCTCCGAGCCGAAAAATAATCACATCAATAAACTCTATATACTACTTTTATTCAGAAATATAATAAATACGAAAGATTATTGTTCGTTTCGTTACTTTCAATTGAACATCGAAACATTCAATCGTGAAATAATTGGCTTGCGTACACTTTGCATGATAGAGACAAAGGGTAACATTAATCCGGGCTAAATGAAAAGGTCACTGGTAAATGGGAAAAAACATCATAACTGGTTTACATAACTCGACAGTCTATATTAGTAGTGTGTAATTGCTAGCACAGATTAAAACGAAGGCAGACATTCCTAGTGAATGACTATTGATAATCTTTTTTAGAGAAGACATTATTTATAAAAAATATTTAAGTAGTTGTTTTTCGCGCATTAGCAGTACCCACGAGATATGATGCAATAATTTTATTTTGCTAGTAGCCGTAGTGTGTAATACGTAGAGCTATCATAATTTACCTACTTGTAACTGCTTCGTTGATTAGGTATTAGTTATCAATAAAACATTCAATCAATGTTTACCGTACCATTATGTGACAACTATTTATGACATATTTTGTAGAGCGCTATCATGAATCTTGGTATTTTTTAGTGTTTGCTAAGTGTAGTTCCGGAATTCCGGTCCATAAGCGAAAGTTCATTATAAATGGGAACACAATTTCCTAAATGACGTAAAACGTCTTCCCCGCGATTTCGGTGAGCTTAAATTTTCTCAAAATAAACTTAACTCCATTAAAACTGATGTTTGAAATAAATTGCTTTTTGTAATCTCTGTACATATTTCAGATTAATGAAAGTTCCTAGTTCATTGTTAAGCTATTGAAACTAAAACAGAAATTGTTTACTCGGACCAAAAAGTTAGACAATCGAAAAGTTTCGTGAAAAATCATAATATAAGAACATTTGTTCCACATAGTTAGTGTATAACAAACTGCTATAATACAGTTTTTGACTCGTGCCATTTAATTTCAACTTTCTTTTCACATCTCTGTAAAATAAAAAATAAAGTACTTTGTATTCTAAGTATAAATACTTGGTCGCGAACAGTTGACAGCAATTTGCATTTTAAAAGGTTCTTCCAAGTTTGAATCCAAATGTTACTTGTAAATGCGTGGAATATTTATCTATTCACAGTTCATATAAAGTGACCAAATATTGTTCGCAATGTAGCGTCAACACCACCGTGTTTATATATGAGTTGGAATATAAACAACATAAGGATTCTTTTGAATTATTTGAATAGTTTTGTTGCATTTTTCGCACGATTTCTACGAACTGTCTACGTATTGTTGAACCTACGTCTGATATCGAATATAAGATTCGCAATATGTACATACTGTAGTAATACACGTACTAGCGTATTTGCGCGAGCTACATAACGTTTTACACGGCTCTAAGAAATATTTTTATACCTTTAAATATTTTTGTTACATCTATAACAGTTTTCATATTACAAGCGAATTTAGTGTTTTAGTTTTAAACTAACCTCATTACCTGGTAATTGGTTTTAAAAACAGCTTGCAGGTTGTATTTTAATTTACACAAATAGGCTTGTATCTTAAAATGGGATATAAGGATTATATCATTGATCCTCTCTATCCTACGCTATCAATGAAACGGTGATGAATTCTGGACATATTTAAGAAGTGATAGTGCCTTACTGCACTTCTCTAAAGGTACGGTACTTGCCCTCAAGAGCTTTGTAGTCCTTTTGTCGTGCGAGTATTAAAATGGGTTTAGTTTTGCAGTTAAAATAATTTTTTTTCAGATTAACTGGAATGACTTGAGTTTGTGTATGTTTGTTCTACATTTTCCAGGCTCAAAGGGTTCCAGCGGAACTTCGTTTCTTCGACTTTATTCAAAGGGAACGTCATATATCGGCAGCGAGATTTTTTTTATTAACGTTATAGTTTTAGAAAACATGAATTATACCTTGTAATTAAAGCAATTTTTTATGAATTGCTGTGAAACAAACAATGAATAATGAATCATTGTATTAAAAAGAGCAGCACTAGAGCTTTTTTTCCGTTCTTCTCTAGTGAAAACCGCTTTCCAAACCGGATAATACAATAAAAAATGACTGAATCTAAATGATATGTTATCTTATGGGTTCTTATATTATTTCATTTTCATTTATTTGTACATAAGCTCGTAGCTTATGCGTAATGACATTTTTTAAAGACCTACATATATTTTATCAGACTTTTTTTAGTTTTGGGTGTATTATTACTTTCGAAGTACTTGCAATACGATTGCAATCCGTAAGTATACAATAAGAAGTAGTCGTATGAGGCAATTCATATTACGAGTAATACGAGTACAATAAAATCTGAATCCCGTTTCAATATTTCCATTTCGAAACATATTTACTAGGCAAGATTAAAATATCTAATTGTTTACAACAACAGCTGGAATAAGCGTACCTAATAAACAACACCAGGATGTTTTTTCTTGTTCGATCGTACCTCTACCTCTACCTCGTTTGGACCGTATTTTCTTAGGACCAGCAAATACTAAAACGACTTAAACATTGGCACATGGAAGTAAAAATAAAGGAAAAATTGAGGGAAATAAGGGTACCAAGCCGCCGGCTATCTCACTCGCCGAACGAAACACAACAGAAAAGCCGTTGCTTCACGTGGTTATCAGTGAGTCAGAATTGAAATTGACGATTCTGTGCGTTTGGCCGCAGTATGAGTCCTCATAGTACTTATATAAGGGTGTAAGACAACTAACATTGACTCTACTTCTTCAAAGGTGTTGCGCAAAGGCCGAAGCGAAAAGGGATGTTTTTTATAGACAATAGAGGTTAACAACCCGACTATCCCTAAACCTTTGCCTAACTATGACGGCAAAATCTATAGAAATCCCCACCCGCGCTTTCATTACTTCCTGGGTAGGTATGCTAGTTCACTTACGCTCGCTACAAAACCCGCCTCGTACTATCGATATACTCGCAAGAATCCGCTCAAACTAATATCTACGGAAATCCGCGCCTCCGCTTACGCTTTCACACATCGTCATATCATGTTGGAATTGATATGATTTGTCATATGACTTCCGCGCCGTACAAAGCTCATGAGTCCATGCCGAAGCCTTATACTAACTGAGTAATAAAAATCGCATCGTCATATTTATTACGTTATCATTTCAATTTTCAACTATGAAAATAATTTTCAATATAAATTTTTAGCTACAAAATTATGCCACAATCTGTAGGTATTACAATAAATTTAAAATTTTCTATTATAGAAATGAGTTAAATTAAGACTTTAGAATACAAAACTTCGGTAAAAGAAAATTTCCATTTAGCGCTTAACTACATAGTTTTCTTAAAATATTTAATGTTCTTGCTGTAGATTAGCATATGAATCATATTCGTAGTTGACTTGTTTATAAAGTAAAGTCTGCAAAAGTTTTTGTTTACCTAAATCATAACTATTTTAGATGAACTTTCACAAACTTATTCTATAAATAAAGGAAAATTCTGAAAAATAAATGAAAAATTATTACACATAATAGTAAAATTTAAATCAACTGGAATACTTTCGTATTTCGGCAGTGCATTCTATGGCTCATTCAGTAAAATTTATTCTCTGAAAAGTCCACTAATATAATAACCCTAATTCACTTACGTGCCGTAACGTAGAATTACTAAATGCACTATTAACAAGTCATTCAAATCGTGTAATATTTACATTCAACATTTTAATGCACTATTAATATTCCACTTGCAAGCATGTTTTCATATTTCATACTGTGAATGGAGTAGATAAACAATAAATTTGCAGTCGGGCAACATGCTCCCGAGAGAAACCTCGTCGAGTTATTTATAAGTTGGGTATTTGTGTATGTACATATATAGTGTAGGTACAATACAATTGCAGAGGCCGGCTGGCACTAGAATCGACCATGGCGACACTTTGTCGCGACTGTCTGTGCACACATCCTCCTTAATAATCAAGCAATTGTTAATCTTGTACTACACTCAGAACCAGAAATGAACGCAGTAACGCTTTTTGGTTGTATTAAACAATAAGTGAACAAAAACCATTAGTGTTAGTTCAGTTATCAGGCTTTAGTGTGCCAGCCAGTCTAATTTAGGACAGTATGTGCGACGTCACTGCTCTGTGCATTTGTATTGGCTCAGTGGAGTGAACTACGGGTCAAATCTCCTCTATACGTCACGGATAATCTGTGACTTGCATCGAGAAATACGTAGGCTTAATATAAGGTTATTTTGTAAGTATAGACGCAATAGAGCGGATATCTTTCTTAATATTGTATTTTAAGTTTTGTAATAAGGTCATGAAGGATATTATTTTTATTTATTATAAAATCAGATTTTATAATTGTTAGCATGCAGATTGTGCTCATTTTTATATACTTGCATGATAAAGTGCCTACAGTGCATTTGCACCGAATGCTAAACACATTCCAATACAAATAGAGTCTCTACTGGCGACAGATTGTCATCTCTTGCCAGTCAGCACACTTATGCCGGCCTGTTAAGTATCAGATATTCATTAGCTGAACCCAAAAAGCTATACGCCGGTACTGACTTTGACGGATTTTCTTCCGTGATGGACAGGTTTTTCTTCCACGGTACTCACTATTCGAAAGGATATAAAAATTATACCAAGACTTTGGGTCACCGGCAATCTCACTGTTTAAACAAAACTCAGCAGGAACGCTGATCAATCAGGTTTTTTGTGAGGAAAGGTACACACACCACCCCGGCCAAGGCGACATATTTCTATTAGATTTATACGACCTACAACACGACTCTACCATTTACAAGACTCTACCACTTCCAAATTTTAGAATGTAATTCGTAATAGTGAAGAGTTGTTTTATTATATAAAAAATACTAACTAACTACTAACTTATTACTGACTTTATTTAAACGAATTACTGAAATAACTAAATATTTGGTAATTACGTAAAACAAGTGTGACCCAAAATAACCAAGGCTGAGGCTGAGGTGTTTATAAACTTATATGGCCTAGATATCTGTTTATCTTAAACTTACATTTGAAATTTTTAATTTGTATTATCATAAAATAAAATATTTGGAAACGATTCAAAACAATTTCTCGTATAAATTGATAATTTACAGCGAAAAAGAATAGGGAACGAAATACAGATAAATAAAAAAAAATTAAGCCAGATCTTGCCCAGTAGTGTGACACTAGCAATCCATTGAAAATATTAAAAAAAGCGAAAGAAATGTAACTAAAATTTCCTATAAACACACTTGGAATACACAAACCAATGCTGATCTCGTGGAATTAAAAATTGCCCATAAGATGAGTAATCCTAAAAATAATAATAAGCAATATTGTTGCTGACATACAACAAACCTCCGGAAACGGGTTCCACATCGATTTAACGTCTGAAATATGGGCCATAAGGGATTAATATTGTACCGATGCATCGTTGGCCAATAACACACGTCTTATTTGAACAAACTCTAAAGAATACTCAATAGAATATAGGTTGCGCGAAAAGTAAAATATGTTGCAATCGGCCACGTGGACAGTCACGTGTGCCACCACTGCTAAAGAATATAATGCCTAATGAAATATAACTTGAAATATTTCAATTAAATAGATAAAGGTTATACTTGTAAAGAAAAGGTATCTACGTGTATTTATCTAACTTATAGGTAGAATTTGTGTCAACGCTATATTCTTTGGTACGATGTCTCTTACAGAAAGTAAAATTCTTGTCATTCAGCGACTGGCAGTAATTTTTACTAAAACATTTAAGAAATTTATCAAAATCTCAACCAACTACGTACTTTAGAAGTTGCAAACGACACATCAAATAGAATATCGTCGGTAAGAATAACACGAATTACGCTCACTAGTACAAAATAACGATAATTTGGTAAAATAAGGTCAACAAATATATTTCCAATACCTATAAGAAAAAATATAATGTGGCTGGCAACCTCGCATCAAATGTACATGAGCTGTCGTGCTCTGGGGGTTAAGATTGATGACGGCTACTCGACTTTCCTACTCCGAGATAATCTTCATTTCCAATATTGCGTGTAGAGTTATATAGTCATGTCTTGAAGCAACCCCATGACTCTGGATTATACTCATTTTAATAATCTATACTCTATAAATATTGACTTTAATCCAATATTATAACTCTTAGAAACACTTGGTTTTTACTCCTAGTCAAATATGTTGTCTTGGTAACTATCTGATATTATGTTGTTAGTTGTTAGTTGTTACGGTCCAAAAATCTATAGATCCATGCCCACTTCAATGTTATTTTTATATTTCATATATGTATTTAAATTAGGCTAGAAACGGTAATTACAACGTGATTTAGTAATATGTTGCAAGGTTATGAATACTAATAAAACGCAAATAGCGAAACGACAAATTAAAATCATTACTTGTTTATATACAAATAGCTCTATGCTTCGATAAAACGACACATTCTCATTAATATTTTAATTATTACTGTTCAAGTATATACTGCATATAATGTAATTTCAGGAGGTTTGAGAAAAAAATCTACTTATTGAGCAAAATAAAATTGACAGCATCATAATCTTAAATTAACGTTATGTTTTCATAGGATCTGATGTACTTGGAATACTATATTTTATAATATATTCGAATAAAAGTTCCAAAATATTATGTATTACGAGATAAACTCGTATTTACAATCGCAATTTATCGACAAACATGGTAGTGAACATTTTCCTTTCGGTTTCGCAACGATTTTTACAGAGCCGAAGTATTTACTCGATAAGAGGGAGCTGGGCACCTTATCGACCCCGAAATCGTGGCGTCTTTAACCAGTGTGCAGCGGATGAGATGCGAAGGACCGCTCACCTGAGCAGCCTAGGACGCGTCCCGTTTCTCCGCCCACTTGTAGCGACGGCAATTTCAGCAACGCGTCTCTCACGGTACGTCCGCATATCTTGCACTCTCATGCCGTACCATCATAAAGCACCATAACACGAGTGAACGCGGCACACGAGTGGCATAGTAGAGAGCGGAGGAGCGTCGCTAGGCGCACAGCACGCTCGCGGTTCACGGCTCGCCGGCAACGGAGCGCAGCGCCGCGCGGCACTACTCACTGGTGCTGACCGACCGCCCGCCGCGCGGCCGCGCTCGCCGACACGGGCGCGGCGCCGCCGCACGCACGCGCGCCGCCCGCCCGCCGCCCCGCCGCCCGCCGCACACCGACACAACGCCTGCGACCCTTGCCTTCCCTTACTTCCATCTCGCTACTACCTACTTAGATATTATCAATAAAATTATTCTTCGACATGTACTCATCCGATAGCCGCACTCTGTCGATAGTAACGGAGTAACATGTAAACATATACGAGTAACGTGTCAAAATATCTATTGCAATGATAAGTAATTAACAACTCAAATCAGAATGCAACTTTGATTCAACTTATCAATTTTGGTTTTGTATACGTAAATATTAACAAGTGCATAGCTTTCTCTAAGAGGATTTACATGTTAGGTTCTTTTCATTTAGAAACATTTTCTGGTTATCTAGATCTGTCAAGTAATTTTTAGATCGACGTTTTTAGACCGAAGACATATTGCTGTGCATATCTGTTAAATCAATACTAATACGTCAAATTAATTCATCAATACAGTAGTATTTTTTTTTAATTATACCAGAATTATAGACTATGAAATTCTAGTAAAAAAAGTGTTTAAAATATCACCCATAGAGCTGAAAATCAATTAACATATAGTGATATATTATTTCAACATTTATATCAAATACACAAACAACAATACAATGCACCTACTTCAATATTTAAGCGTTAAATAGATGCGGTTGCGGAAATAAAAAAAAATCCGAACTATCAATTATTAAAGCATGCCCAGTATTAATAATCCAGGGCATGAAGAATAGACTAGCTATACAGAAATGCAGCCAGCAATTTTTTTTACCTTTTAAATGAAAAAATATGTAATATTAAATACATTTTTATAAAAAAGTAGGCATTTTTTACGTTTTATATTTATAATGGTTATAATATAATTATTTATGAGACTTAACATCTTATATCTCAAGATGGCGAGCGCGATGGAACGCCAAGCATTGCCTTGTAATTCACGGTGTTGTTTGGTTTTGCTATGAGCGGTCGTATCGCTTACCATAAGGCGAATGGCATGCTCGACTCAGCATTCGTCGCAATAAAAAAAAAGTAAAAAATGGAATTAAAATATCCCAGACTTACGATTGACGATTCTCCCATAGGCCATACTCCATCTTCACCCACCCTTCGACAACGGTAACCGATTTAGTAAATTCCCAGATTTCCAATAAAATATGTGAAATAAGTACACCTTGAAAGTTAACATGTTCGATATTTCAACAATATCATAAATATCTTATATCACGTATAGAGCTCAGTGAAATATTTGCATGTCAACGTGCATACTGCAAAGCAAATATAGAATAGTTAAAAATAGTTTCAGTTTGAGAACATTATAAATAATCTTTTAAAGTAAATCCCGGGGAAGGCATGGGAAAGCTGAAAATATAAATGCGTGACGATTAGTGTCTGGCAGTTATCCAGCGAAAACAAATTTCAGAACTTTGCATCCAATACGTTGACTCTGTTTTTGGCCATACATAAAATATCTTTAATAAGAAAATTTATAATTGTTCAACAGCACGCGTAATGCATAATGGTTGTATAAAATTAGTTTACCATTGCTGATAAAAAATAACATACATATTCTTAACAAATTATACTTTACGTTCCAAAATAAACTGTCCTCTTTGTGTAACTTAGTGGGTGGCATTAGGATGAAACTAATGACTTTATAAGTATTTCTAAACACTATGGGCCTCTAGTTCATGAAGTGCCTCTAATTCATTAATAGTCACGCTTTAATGGCTTGTACCAGCCAATAATACCAAAAAGAAAGATAAAAAAATGTTTATGCAAAACATAAAAATGGTCATAAAATTGAAGCAGTAAGGATTAGAAGTAAAGAAGATTGCGTAGGTCGGTGGAACCTGCCACAGGCTGATATAATGTTAGCTAGTTAAAATAACTTTAGGAGGAAATTATTGACTACATTCGTAGTGTTCCCTTACATATATATATTATTATCCATTATGAATTGCCTAAAGAGCAAACATTACAACTTGCTCTTGCTTATTACAACATACCATGGAGTTAACACTAAAATATCATGGAGTTTCAGGAAGAGCCGATTCAATAGTCTAACATTGTTTTTTTAAATATATAAGTAAGTTATGCTTAATGTAACGAGAACCAACAACGAAGAAATTCGCAGGAAAGTGAACGAAAAAGATCACCGACATTGGAAGTCAAAGGTAGTAGAAGCCGAAAGATTTTGAATTGAAGTACAAATGCAGTGCTTCGTACTTCGACGGACTAGCCCTCAAGTTATAATACGCTGCAATCAACAAACAAACGAAAGAAGAAGACGGATGGCAGTGTATTGTGGTATAAAAATGAAAGCCTGTGATAGACTGGATGAAGAAATACTTAAGTACCTAAAGTTGGTATATCTTGTAATATTTTTAACAAATACTATTAATAAAATTTTAGTTTAGTACCTAGTAGCCAAAAATTAATACACCGCATGTGTTTAATGACTGATCGCATGATAAAAAAAAGGTTTAGTACCTAACATCCCATATGATCATAGGTAGGTACTATTCACCCTTAAGAACGTCATGGTTACCTTTAGCTGATTTTTAGCCTTGGTTAAGGCAAAAGACCTTGTTATTTCATGGCTAACAAGTTAAAATGGCTTAAGGTTTCGTTTACATTTATAGTATTACGTCAAATAAACAAAGCGACGTACGTAATTTCTGATTTACAAAATGCTATAATTTTTATTGCTAATTTTAGAGTGTTACTTCATGTTGACGTATTTTTAAGTTACGTAATTATGTTAGGACTTATTAATGATTAAAGAAGGACATTAGTTGCCATTATGGTGAATACAAGGTATTTTATTAAATGTCAGTTTAATTTGTGTTTTATCATTTGGGTACCTACAGAAAAAATAAATTAATATGAATCTTGTAAACACCTTGCCCAATGGCCAATGATGACACTTACATATATTTATGTGTTTGATTGTTATTCAATCGCGGTGAAACGACGGTATCGTTTCAACAAAACTTGGCACTGATTGTGAGATAGAATTTCGTAATCGAATCGGATTCCCGCGGGACAGAACGCGATTAAAGCGCAGCTGAAACTGCGGTCGTAAGCTATTTATATACTTTCCTCTAATTACTAGGTACAATTGCATTCATTAAGAGTAGTTTTTATGCGTTGGTTTTTGCGGCTAGTTTTATCGATCTCCCATTACCATTATTCAGGGCTCCTTTGTAAGCAACGCCACAGACGATCAGATAACATACCAAATGTTAAAGGGCACGTAATGCTCAAGAATGGTGCAGTGTAGTGGACGTGGATAAGAAAAATAGCCACCGGTCAGTTCGAGGCATGCCACGGCACTCGGCAGCCTTGACCAGGCCGGCCTGCAAGTGATCCGATCGTATCTTCCACTATCGCTTAAGTCACCTTTACGTTTTAAGGTCAATCGTTAATCTGCTTAAATATAACACCATGTTCACTAGCGCATGCTTTGCAATCAACGATCTTTTTCTTTTAAAAGTAGATAATCTTTTCAAATATTAGCTATAATTAGAGAAATGTTTAATAATAAATAATAATAATAACAAACAGAAACATACATAGTCCTGACCCCACATTAAGATCAATTAAGTCTTGTGTCGCAGGTATCAGAACTACGAGAGACTTTTCTGTCTCACAAACACCCAGACCCGAAAGAAATATTTGTGGGCCGCACAAACATTTCTCTTGGTGCGGGGATCGAACTCACGGCCTCTCGTTTCACAGCCGGCGTCTAACCAACTGCGCCACGGAGGCTTTCTGTTGTTCGAAACCTTTGGCATATGTAGGTAGGTACGTGTATTTGCGGATATGGATTATGTAGTAGTAAGAGATAACGGAGCACGTGGTTGGGACACAAATCTGACTGCAATTTATATCATATTGCGATAGTTTCTATTGTATATAATATACACTTGTACAGTCTGTTTTAGTCGAATGCTTTCACATCACGCTATATTATTTGTAGAACAGTAGCTATTTTTACAATTATGACGCCAAAAATGAACACAAGCGACTTCTTTGTGACATTGAAATAAAACTAATATTTACGAATTTTGTCGCGATTTAGTTTAATTTTTACATTTTTTTACTTCCCGAAGTTTCGTTTGCTTTACAGATTTCATGCTCACAGGGCGGACTTCATTGTGAGATAAAACTCAGGAGATTGCACATATCATAGTTATTTATATAATTCAAAGCTATCTGTATAAAGAAACAGTACAGGGCGTTAGTTAATTAAATGGAGCAACCGGAGTATCAACGATCACCTTTCCTCTTCAAATCGGATTCTATCGTCAAAGAGCGCTATGCATTTGCGATGCCATCGACTTCTGGCTATTTTTTATAATAGCACAAAGTGAATGCAGTGCGCCTGAAGGTAAGGATATTGCAATTCAAATTATTATATCCACATAAGGTTAGATACAAATAGATCTCTAGCAGATATACTATATGTTATCTGAATCACCAAAAAGGTTTTTCTAAACGAAACATAATGAATAATTCCCTTGAAACCAAATACAATACATGTTTAAATTCATGGCTTAAAGATATTCGTAGTACATTCTATTAAAAAGTATAATAAATGAGGCAGTTTATTTGGTTCTTAGGCTTGTGGAATAGCTATTACCGATTAAGTAAGATAATAAATTATAGTTCCAAAGCGTGAATATGTATAATATTTTTCTTGTGTACTTATATTTTCATCAGATCTACATATCAGGGTCACTTCATGGATTCTTAAACTTTATTTTCAACTCATAACCACGTGGTAGGGTTAAGCCCAAAGTCAATAAGTAGGTATTATTGAAGTCATGAATGTGAATAAGCTTCAATATTGTAAATACAATTCAATAGGTTAAAAATTATATATTTTCAAAATAAAAACTAAAAGGTAGGTATTTAAATTATATATTTTTCAAACAAACTTGGTGAATCAAATTTTTAACGTACGCGATATAAAGCATCTTATGTAGCTAGACATTCATATACATTGATATCCTTTTATTCATTATGTTATGTCTTTTGTAAACAAATTATTTTTTACTAACATAAGCCAACGCATTTGTTAGTTTGTCGCACAGCTACACTGATTACAAGTTTGTGGGATTTATTGTATAGTTTAAAGTTAAATGTAAAGAAGAAATCCAACACTCACGTTTGTGTAAATTAACTTTGTTAGTATACAGGCGCGCACTCCTAAAATGGGAATAAGAAACACTGTTGTTTGTTCTTTCATTTCTTTAATATTTTTAAAAGTGTCCACTTAATATTTTATTTTTACAAACAGGTGCATATACTGGTACCAATCTTTCAAAATATAATACCGCAGTATCAATATAGACTCCGAGCTAGCTGTAACACTTTTACCCGACCAAAAATAGTCTTTAAAACTGAGCTAGGCCAGGGAGAAAATTGCTGGCTCCTTTGTAACGGCTTCACAAAATAACCTTTGATGCCTTAGACTAATTGCAGCAATGTGCATCCGCGTGAAACATGGAGACGTGACAGAATCTCTGTAGCTAGGTGGATGTTGTTGCTTAATACATACATCTCGTGTGCCTGTATTTGAAAGAGCTACGATTTGTAAATTATTGATATGATTTATTCTTTTGAATACTTATTCGGTATTCCGCATAGTGTATATTTTAGACTTATGAAATAATGTCGAATTATATTTCTATATCACAAGTAAACTTTACAAGTAAGGGTATAATATCCTTAATAAAAATAATTGAAGCATTCAACTGAAAAGATAGGGGAGACAAGGGACGACAAAAACGATTTTCAATTTTCTTGTAATATCTCACAGAGCTTTTTAGATTACAAAATATTAATTACTACACATTATATATTGTTTTCAACTGCTAATACAGATTTTTTTTTAAAACTTACCAAACTAAAACAGCGGAATTTGTTACAATCGTCCCTACCCCTACGGTTGGTTGTAAGAGTGTATAAGGTTGGTTGTAACATTGCAAATAAAAACATAAATTTCTTTCATTTATCAGTATATTGATTTTTAATCAGTCTTTTAGATCTTTAACTACCTACCCAAATTATCAAAAACAAAATTTAAAAATAATCTTTTACCAAAAATGAAAACATAACACGCAATGTTAAACTTAATAAAAATAAACGCAATTGAAAAAAAGGCGTAAAGTTACTTTGAGGTAGGAGGTTATTTTGCAGCATCGAAGCCCTAGTCATCACAACGCTAGGCACAGCGCTATGAGTGCAACTTAGGTAAAGCGGGGGTTCGACATGACTAAAGTCCGTCATACAGCATATCAGTATAGATAAAACTTTTTTTTTCACAAATTCATTTGTTACTTTCGTCCCGCGTTTCTCTCTCCCCTACATCTCAATTAGCGGTTAAATCTGTAGCAATATAGGTAATGATGATGATGTCTTCCCAGCCGTTATATAAAGTTTACACAATATACATACACTATACAACATATACACGAAATTATCATCAAAGCGGAGTCATTAACGGAATTGCAAAAACTAACAACTACTACTTACTTAATTTGCGGGCAGCGCAAAAAAGTGCTGTGAGGACGATATCGTAAATTAGGCGAGGACAAGACCTGCATATCAATATGTACCAAATGGAAGTACCTAACGATTGAAACTAGCAAACAGGGTGAAATGGATTACTTTATCCTTACGGATACCTCCGGTAATCCTGTAAGATATATCTTTCGGGGTATTATTTCTTGTAGCGTACCTACAGAACACTTTTCACAAATATCATCTAAAATATTAAATACCCCGCTAGCCGATTTCGGCTTCCTTGATTGGAACTTGTTTTCCTAATTAACGAAATTCAATGTTCACATCTCATGTGGCTAACCTTGGACCTTGGACCTAAATAGAGCGCAGGGAGGTCACGCAAGGCTTCCAGCAACGATGTTAAAGTTGACACATGTGATAATATTTTTTTGGAAGTCTATTACTGGCAGAATATACCTACACAGCCTTCGGGAACGTTAGGCAACAACATCAGGTTTTACCGCCAAAATTCAGCGAGCCAATTCAAATCCAGTTTAGTTAAATGAGTTTCATTTGGCTGCAAGGCAAACATCTGCGGCTAAGAGTGTTTGGCAGTCTAGGGCGAAATTCTACTGCTTTTCCTGGCACTATCCTAGTAAAACTACGCCAAACAGCCCTAGGTGTATGCTTTAATTTCAAGAATTGGATTAAAAATGCCCCAATGTTTTTTTTAGTAATTCATACATACCTACCTTAAATCTGGACAACGACAAAATATTTTTTTTCTAGTTCTTAACTATGCGGCTAGCTGTAGCCTACAAGTTAAAAGTAAATAGAATTTAATACATTCAATAGACAACGCTAAGTGATTAAGTAGCAATTTGGAACAAATTCATGAATATCTTCTCCTAACCTTCTTATCTTATCCAAGCATACGTGGAGTTGGTGTATAACGTCTCTACCACGAAATAATTTATAGCAAATTATGATTTACAGCCAACCAAAAGTTCAATCTGAGCCCTTACAGAAAACGATCAATTTTAACCGTGTTTACAATTAAGGAACATAAGTACATTGAAAAATTACTAATACATAGCTTGGTCCACTTCACCAATAAAATTATAAACCTAAATAACATATTTTGTTATACTATTGCATTTGGGTACGCCTTTGTACATTTATTTTCTTTAGCTAGTATTTTTCATATATTAGGGTGGCAAATCAAAGGTCAAGCGATTCTGCCACAAGGCACAGACCTCTGACTTTTCTATAATATTGCGTTTGCAATCGTAGTTAATCAATTATCGCCCGTTACCACAATGTAGAACAATAGGTTCTGTGAGAAAACCTATGTAAGTTTTCTATTAGGCATATACCTAATAGATTTCGACAAGAGTTTAAAAGGTATATCATATGTAAATAATAATATTATTACCAGTCCTCCTAGACCTCTAGAAAGTGATCATAATATATGGGCCGATTATATTAAATTTAAGATCATTCGCTTAGTCTTAAAGTAAATCAAATGTATGTATCATAATTTAAGTATTTATTAAGTAAGCTTCAATGGCGTTTTTATAAATAAATATCGTTTGAAAATTGTATATGAAAGCCATTGTTATAGATTGTAGGTTATACATTTCATAAAAGTATGTCAAGAGGTTTTTATTGATTGAGGGAATAAATTGATCCATCTTTGTGTAGAAATAGCTTGAGTTAAATCGGGATGCACTCGTTATTTGAGTTTATTGCCTCCATCACCCTGTTTGAACTGCCTGCCTAACAAACAGCTTTGTCATTAAATCTAAAAAGTGGAACTAATTTTATTAGCCAATAAAATCAGGTACCTAGGTAGGGTGTATACTGGGTACTTTATATCATGTTTAATATGTATATGCGTGTAAAATTCAGTTTCATAAGGGTCTTTATAACATTATACAGTATCTATGACAAAAAACTGTGTCCGAGCAAACGACTCGACCGGTCCGGTCAACCCTGTGTTGATTCAAAATCTGAAAAATTTAAATATGTGTATAACAAGTAACAACTTATTACTTTCATCCCTTCATATAATTATATTCGTGGAATCTCAATGGACTTTTTTGTTTCATAACCTAAATCAAGGATGTACAATGGAACGGTTTTATATGTAACAAAACCAACAAAGATTAATACAAGAAGATTAATATTGATACTTACGAGCTTGAAATCCAAAACCAAAGAAGAAAAACTTAGATCTACAAAATCCAGAAATGTTACTTTTTAAAATACAGAAGTAAATAACATTATCTACTCAATAATAAAATATGTATACATATATTATTTTAATGTACATAGGGAAACTTTTTAAATATATTTTCCAACTTAAAAAGCATAGTTAATTAATGCAACACAACATTGCGATATTATCCGAAGATAACTTCTATAAGTATAAAACTCTTATCTACAAAAGTAAATGTAGAAGTGAAATTATCTTTTCCTGTCGCCACGCGCAAGTAGTTCTTTAAACAGCCCTGGATCTGGTTTATCTGAGGAAATCGCGTTTTAACTATCGCGTTTTAAGTGTCACAATGTCCTTCAATTTCCTTGCCCCAGAAGCAGACTTTACCTTGTAAATAAATAATAAATAAATAACACCCAACAGTCACATACATAGTCCTGACCCCACACTAAGATCAAGTCTTGTATCGTGGGTATCAGAAACTACGAGAGACTTTTCGGTCTCACAAACACCCAGACCCGAAACAAATACCTGTGGATCACACAAATATTTGTTTCGGTGCGGGAATCGAACCCGCGGCCTCTCGTTTCACAGCCGGCGTTTAACCAACTGCGCCACGGAAGCCGTCTGTTGTAGACCTTAAGATGTGGTAATAGGACTTCTCTGCTTGCAAGTGAAAGCAATATTTCGTTTTTTAGGAGTTTTGTGCCAAAGATACTAAACAATACCTTATAGAGTAGGAATATTGTAGAGATATAAGAAAAGTATTTTCCAATATTAACTCGGTCTGTCCAAGGTTTTAACTTTTAGTCATATTGGAATAATGTGTACCTATGACTTAACAGTAGGGTACTACACAGTATTCCATTAAAGTCATACTATTAACTGTTAGCTCTTTAAACTGACGTATCTTTTTTACTTTATCTTTCTTACAAGGTCATAAAGCCTCCTAGTTATACTTGACTAAAACGTAATATTGCTGGTTCATGGTTGATCTGATCGTCTATTTTATACATTTTCAATATCTACATGATCAATGTGCAGCTACCCTACATAGTATATTTTATAGCAACATGGTTCAGGGGTATTGTAGGATCCTTAGATAATAAAAAATCGCGAACAGACTTATTATTCTCATTTCTCATTCAACAAATGTACGATTAATTGTAACATTACACACTGGATTCTCCTTTTATGATAGAATCAAATTTATAAATCTCCTGAGTCCTATGTATGTACGAGACATATAACCTATCCATTACCTGACACGAAATTAACGATGTTATAAAAGTGAATGTCGCCATAGGTACATTAAACTGCCCTGTAATTTCCTTTACAGTTCCGTGTCGCTTGCAATCAAAGGCTGTCGTCTAATTATGTTTTAGATTATGTAGAAAAAAGGAAGCAATTCGTTTTCGTGGGTGCTATCGGCTTTGTCTGAATAAATGAACTTTATTTAATTTAATCTTTATTTTGTCTATGGACACATTCCGCATTTTTATTTCTTTAACTGATTTCAAAAAAGAAAAGCGTCTCGATTCGGTTGATTCTTTATTGCTTAGAATTTTTTCTGCACTATGGGATCCAAAAATGGTGATCAATAGTAGACAAAACGAGACAATTAACATATCTAAGCTTCACTCATATAGAAAACCAACTGATAGCCGCAAGAGTGCAAAGCTAATTAAGGACGGAAGACTGTCTCCCAGAACAGATGAACAGACACGTCGCGTCGTGCGTCTTTATACACTATTTTTGTAATTTTCTCCTATTCTCTTATTTTTCAGTGCTTTGCTCATAATATTATCAGATACAATTCCTGCAAGCATCAACTATGATGCTGAAATAATGAGCTGCTGTTTACCTTATATTAGGAAAATAATAAAGAATGCTCAACAAAAACACTCATTTAATTTTGTTTATTTAATTTAGATAAAGGTACACAAAATAATGTAACAGTGTTAGTGTCGCAGTTCGTCGTCGGTCTCGACGGCCTCGCAGGAGTGGTACTTGGAGGAGGTGTCGGGGCAGCTGTCGGCGGCGGACAGGTCGTCGCACGACGCGGCCAGCGGCACCAGCTCCTCGTCGCCGCCGCAGTACTGCGGGGACGACGCGCAGTTGCGCTTCACCTTGTTCGTCACCACTTCTGTTTCGCGGGTCCAGCAATCTGCAGCAGTTTAAGTCAAATTAAGTTTTCGAATTTTTAGTTAAATTTAATTTACTATTAATAACAATTAAATATTCGGAAATGTTTCATTTTGATATATGTATTTATGAAAATGGACATGTATTTATTTATAATTGTTAGACGTTTTAAGCCCGGGTTATAAGGTTAAAGACTGAGTAGAGCTTAAACTATGGTTATACTAAAATATTTTAATTTTATGAACAGAAACAGCGGACTGCAATCCCATTGGAATAGTGAAGTGAGTTAATAGGGAGGTAGAATGTAAGTAGTGTGTGTTACTGTGTCGCTTGTGCGGCGGCACGGGCTGCACGGTGGTGGGCGGCTGCGCGGCTCGCAGGCGGCGCGGCGAGCGCGCGAGCGCGTGCGAGATGCTCGGCAGGCGGATGTCGAGGTGCGAGCCGCGCTCCGTCACGATCTTGTTGTTCATGGCGTACAGCTTGGTGGTGATGTCGCGCGCGATGAGCGTGGTTACCACGGACGCCAGGTACGGCTCCTTCACGAACAGGTACTCCAGCGAGCTGCGCTGCCAGTACACGTAGCGGCAAGACGACGCCGCCACTATCGACACCTGCACGCACGTCATACATACTCTCTCAACCGACCACATAGAAAATCTTCAAACAGACCTTTTTTCGCATAGTCAACCATATACGATGTCAATTTCCCAAGACTAAATAAGCAAATAATTACCAATGAAACTGCATTTCTTTAAAGTGACTCACGAAAGCTTTTCAAGCGATTAGTTAACACCAGGGCCACGTAACAATAGTGTCGGTGGTGCAAGTGCATGCAACTCGCTGTAGATTGATGTGAAAGGAGCAATTTAGGTTCCGCACGTTTTCGTAAGACTGTTTAGACTTCATCGATATTTAACCCAGTTTCATGCATTTATAGCCACTTTGGCTGTTATACAGCCATATCAGACAACAATTAGGTCACTGGAATAGGGTAGGTAATGCCAAAGTGCGCCGTGATGAACGACTCAGTAAACTGATCGTGAAATTACGTTCGAGTTAAAAGCAAAAACGTTATCGCCTCGCGCCGAGTTGGCAACACGTCTGTTTGTTCGGCAAGGTGCGGCCGCCGGGGCTACATCCAATTAATTCACGCCGATGTGTTTACGTCCTTCGCTTTCTTATTAGGCACAATGCAAAAATCAATGCTTCGAAGCCAAAAACCTGTTTTATCTCTAATAAGTAATCAGGTACTTTATGGTTAGTTACCTACCTCCTAAAAGACAATGACAGCTTTATAACATGAATATGAAGCCTGAGTAACAACATGTTTGCGAGACAGAATTTTTCGCTGAAGGTTACACTTGTTTATCAATCGCTGGAATGGTATTAGCATGACCTTTATACGCCTAAAACCTTCGTAACATTTGTTTATATAGGTTAGTGGGTTCGGAACCCGATCCGGTTTCGAAGGACCACTCCACCTCCATTGTGTAATAAACTCATCAACGTGCCAGCAGCTTTTGTTATTCGTTCCTATTATTTGAGGTGTTTTTAGAGGCTTTATGTCGTCGGCTTTATCAATTAGCTAATATGAAACAGTAATTGCCCCTGTATTCATACACGAAACAAAACACTAATTTGCGTAAAAATGTAACGCAACATTAATAAAGGCGGGTGACGTAATACAACGTATCTAACCATTTATCTGATATGATTTTTAATTTTCCCATTTCGTTCATACATAAATTCAAGTACACTTAAATGTCGGTTATGATAATACATATCAACAAGCTAATTTTTATTTCCAAGGTAGGCTGTAGATACTAGCGATTATAGGATTAGTAAGCTAATTAATATTTCCATCACAGATAAAATTACGTATTGAACATTTTGTTCCTACCTTGCCACTTGAATACTATTTATACCAAATTAACAGTTGTAAAGTTTAATATTACCTTGAATTTCTCATCGATGGTGGCGCGGCTAGATTCAAACTCGGGTGAGTCTAGGAATTCACATGGTAGTATTGGGTGGAGGAATTGATGTCCACTCATAACATTGACCTGCGAGGAGATACAGTAATTTGATACACATGATGAAGTTCAACAAACCTAATATATAATAGAGTCGATAGTTGGTGAGGTGTGGCGGATCTTCTAACCAGGAATGGCCAAGTTCGCGAACTGCACTTGATGGTAAATGCATTGACGTTGAGATAGGCCACCGATTGACAATAGAGAATAATGTCTCGCCAGTCGATATGATTATGCCCGGGTACCTATTTGTTGTTTCTTCACGCTACTGAAGGACGTAGGATTATAATTATGTAGGAGGGAACTTGTGAGCCGGCGAACCGTTGCATTATACCACGCCAGAAGAATTATGTGAATCCAGTCAATCCATTAAATTAATAAGTAGGGTAGGGCGGGGCTAGTTGAGCAATTTTTTACTTGATCGTTCATTGCTCCTTACAGATAGGTCAAAATTGCTGGTAATTTGTACTTATAGGTAAGTAATTTA
The DNA here is from genome assembly GCA_905220455.2 of Deilephila porcellus. Lineage (NCBI taxonomy): Eukaryota > Metazoa > Arthropoda > Insecta > Lepidoptera > Sphingidae > Deilephila > Deilephila porcellus. Next base: position 8,337,820 of record LR999971.1, on the reverse strand, counting down.
TTCCTTCTTAAAGTCTTCATAGTAATTTATTATCAAGATATAGCATTTAAAAGTTACTCCCGTTTAAGTGCAAAAAGTCAGATATGCTCAACGTGCCCCATGGGTGGGGTAAGTAGAGCAAGGGTATGGGATACATTGAGCAGTTAGAAATTCTAGTCTAACCAAGGTTTCTAAAAAAGAAATAACAATTGTATTTGATAATCAACTGTTTATTTATTAATCTCTAAACTAAATCTCTTAGTGAAACAAAACTTAAAATTCTTTTGAAGGTATTTTTAACATAAAAATATGTAGAATCAACAAAACCGCAACATATTATTAGATTAATTTTTGGATTAGATTCAGCCTTTCCACTTAAAATCAGACTTTTTAGTGACTAAAACTAATCATCATCGTCATCGGAATTGCAATTTATGCAAATGAAATGAAGGCCAGTAACTTGGACACATTTATTTACATTGCATTTTAAAGATATGATTCGGTTTGAACAAAGTCTTAACTAGGTAGATTCATCAAATTTTTACCATTTCTACAGTCCAAAAATACAGAGAACCACATTACCTACTTGAACATTATCAACGCTGTCTTACAAACTTTCAATTGTTATCCTACGTATATGATTCCTGTAAGATCTAAGGACAAGATGAAAACAATCTAAACTAATGTGGAGGTGTTCGCAAGTCACGTCCGCGTCGTTAAGACAAGCACACAAGCACGCCATAGGCACTCACGACAAACATTGGCACGTGAACACCCAAATTGTTTTAAACTTTGTGTAAGGAACTGAACAAGTGCATCGACGATATCCAAAATGTGTTGGTGTAGTTAATAATCAGCATCTTGATAGCTTCGCCATAATTTTCACCCACTTACACTTTTATCCAGTAGGAGCGCCACTATTGTAAGAGCCTTGCCCAATTATTTTCACACACACGAGTCATCGCTCGGTTATGCCCATGGGGGTCGACCCGCAAGTTTAGTTTTACCGGTTCAGACATGAGTTTATGTCATTGAAATAAAAAAAAAAAATTACGGAGTCCGCTCCGTGAGCAAGAAAGCTGGAAAGCAAAGGTCGGGAAGGTAAAAATGTGAAAAATTTAAACCAACTCCGCGTTAAAGTCCGTAAAAAAGTTACGTTTTATTTCAATGTGTAACATTCGCGTAAATCTAAGAAACAATAATTGTGAGTTTATATCGCAAATATGTGGGCCACGGAAATCTCGCCTATGGGTTCTTCACTGCTTTACTTTATAACATTCAATGTAAAGGAGAATGGGCACAAATGTATGAAATCTTGTACTAGCACCAATCGGAATGAATTATATGCCGTTAGAAAGGTAGTGTCAGTAGTAGAGGTATGCTGCAGGTCGTTAATGCTACATCCTATATCTCAGATGGGTTGACTCGACCGTAATGGTATCAGTATCTCAACTTAGCTGTTGCTTTTCGTTCGGCAAGTGAGATTTCCAGGGACACGAAAGCGGGTGAAAAGCTGCTACAACGACCATTGCAAAAGTAACACGCTTCGGGTTCACCCTTAGTTAAAGAAACCGATTTCGACCAGGGTGGCAGAAAGGTATCGACTGTCGAAAGACTGTTATCTTCTACGAGATTATATTGCATTTACCAATCGGTGCACTAAAGTGATTCCGACTTGCCAGCTTAAAAAATAAATAAATATAAACAAGTTACAAATAATCCTTACTTTTCCAGAGAGCAGTAAACCAAGGCGATCTGTCTTCGTGAGGTTTTGCATCGCGTACGCCTCGCCAGCGTGCAGAGACATCACGTGGGCGAAGTCCGGCGACACCATGCGCTTGAATTGAAGCCTTGATACCTAAACATGTTAATCTACATCGCCTATCACAAGGAGGCTAAGCGACTTGGTAGATTTGAGATAGAATTTTCAAACCACCGCTATATTATAATATATCGTGATAGCATATTCGGTTTAGTCCGGGTGAAGACTAGTGATCACCAGGCACAAACGTGAAACTTACCCATAGCAATGCACTTAAATGTGCAGCCATTGACTTATATTCTACCGATAGACGAGACACGTCAAAGAAATAAAGTGCCCCCGTATTTTAAAACCACACTGCAATATTAGATCATTTACCTGGTACTTTATTAAATTTTGTAACTTTAGACGATTTTCTTTCAGTTTGACGGCGAAACATTCATTTATTACTTTTAAACGTATGCGATAAGGCGTACTGCACTGTCACTGTCACGAAGCAAACTGATTCATGTGCGGTGCATGAACCGCAAGTAGGTGGGACACTTTTTTTGTACTGAATGTCTTATCTAGCTAGTGTAACATTGATATCGATGTGTGCGCAGCATTGAAGCATTGATCAGTTTTTAACAACCCAGTTTATTTGTGTTAGCTAGCAAGACAGTTGTCACGATGATCTTATCTGGGTGTTATAATTTTACTTTTTCATACAAATGCCCACTTTTATTTATTTCTTGTCGTACGATCCATTCTATCGTTTTTGGTTGTCTGGAAGAGATCGCCTAAAGCGATAAGACATTGTACACTTTTTTTTTAAGATTTATATTTTTAATCGTCTCTGTACTTTGTGGTGTTCAATAAAGTGTTGTGTATACCACTTATATCATGCGAAGTTATTTTTATTAACGAAATTATTAAAAACTTGAAAAGTTTATGTTGAGATTTAATTAATTTTACGAACCCAGCAATTATTATTGTTGTGGCCTTAATATGGCTCTGCCTTTACGAAAAAAAATCCCACATGCATAATTATTTAATTATATTGTTTTACTGTTTGATAGAAGTGATTATGTATTTTTCTTACAATATGTACAAATAGTAAAGCAATTTTATTTATGCAGCTTAATAATAATAAAATCGTTTCTCAATTTCTGTATGACCACTTATTAAATTCGATGAGTAACTTTGGATTGTACTTGTAACTAAACAAAAAACTGTAGGGTGCGTTGGATTAACACCGTAATACAAGGATGGAAGGGGTAAGAACGTAAACTCCTACATTTTATAAGACTTTACGTTCTTACCCCTAAGAGCTACTATTACGGTGTTACCCCCAACGCACTATAAAGGCATTTTTCATAGACAGTTTTAAAACCTATTTTAGTTATCAAATATTTTATCTTCTTTGCTCAAACTGAATTCAAAAGGCGTAATAGTTTAAACACATTGCAAGCAATCATGCCTATACCAAATACTAACCTTAAATGGTTCAAAAAGTGTATGGTAGACTTCTTCAAGCTCCGGATCAAACTTGACAGGCCTCATTTCATAGACCAGGTACACAACCTGAGCCAAGTTGAGAAACACAAACCCAAAGTTCCACGAAAATGAGTCCGGTGAGCATATCACATGCCAGGCCCATATAGAATACAGCATAAACGCTGTAGTAAAAAAAAAAACAATAGTATTTTAACTGAAAGGAACTTTGCAAAGTTTAGGCATTGTTTAGTATACCCCTGCTGTTTGTCTTGAGTCTTAGAATGGTATATAGAATTCTATTAAAGCTGAAAAATAAATAATAAGCAATGCAACATATAAATGTTTTATTGAAAAAAAGGAAAATCTTTGTATGTACTTAATTATTATGTATGTAAATAAAACATTTTCATACTTTTCTGTACTTACCAAAAATTAAAATAGTGTGCATCCAGAGTTGACCCCTTTTAGTACTTGGAGCACAATATGAGGCCACAAATAGTACATTGGATAGCTAAAAATATAGGTTACAAATTATACTTTTAATATTCATAGAAATGAGTAATTTAAATACTTGCTGCCTTATTCATAGACAGATTTAAAGCCTATTTTAGTTATCGAATGCTTTGTCTTCTTCGCTCAAACAGAATCCTAAAGTCGTTCGAAAGGGACAAAACATTCGATAGCTAAAATCGGTTTTAAATCTGTCTACGAATAAGGCCATGCATGTTTAAATATAAACAAAATACATTTAGCCTACCTGAAATAAAGGATGTTGTGGTATCCTCCACAAGGGACACCATGGCCAGTACCACGGGCCTAGATAAAAATAAATAGATTAGAATATATCTTCAAAACAAAACAATTTGTTACTACATCCACGCGTACCTGACGGCATTGTATAATTTACTGAGCCAAAATCGTGGAATGTGCCATTATCTCCTGGCCACGTAAAGTTGTATTCACCGATTTCCAAGAAATCAGGCTTTCTAGCCAACATACTGACGTGTGACATATTTCCAGAATGAACTTCAATACGCAATATTTAGTGTTATGAAAAATACAGTATATCTTTTACCTATTTTTACCACTCACTTGACACTTCGCGCCAAATCAATAACATCCGGCATCCGCTTTGCAAAGTTGCAAATAGTGCCATCTATCGATTTCTTATGACAAATTATAAGATGACACTCTCAGTCATAATAACGATCACAGACTACATGGAAAGGTAATGATATTAGTATAGCCCACATGTAATAATAGTAATAAAGCATTTATTTCCATGAATTTGTACATCAATAGGTACCTAATACTTAACTAAACAAAGTTGAGATCAAAAGTATCTAAAATAATATAAAATCGATCTATTAGATACAATATTTAAAAAAAACTATTTCAGGCGCAAAGGCAAGTAAATATTTTGTTGGTACTAATAGGGACCGAAGGCTGTTTATACATGTTCGTCCTCAAAACTCATGATATGATTAAAAATTTAAAAAAAAAATTAAATTGCACTGAAATTGCACTAAAAATCATTCAGACGGAATATATTCTGTCAATCCATATTGAAATTGTGCGCTATAGATTTGTATAATAAGGTTTGGATTTGCACGGTCCAATTTTTGTAAAACCACTTAAGAGGGACATAAATATTATTCTTTACCCGAAGGTGAATATCAAATTATTAATTTCCTTTTTACTTAATTTGTGGGGCTGTATGGATCTGAATTCTAAAGTGCATTCACGAAATGAAAATAAATGAATTCACAATGGATTTAAATCATAGACAGCTGACATTTGACGTTTCGTCTACTTTATCATTGATTTCATTCACTCATAAAAAGGTGTGATGTGAACAGTGCGGTTTCCTATAATAGAAATCCTTAAATATTTTGCGATGCGGTAGCAGCGGTCGTTAAAGTATACTTAAACAATACTCAAATAATATGCCTTAAGTTTTTTGTGTTATAAATAATATTGATTTTCGCGGGAATGCCGAACATTAATAATCTCTCTATTACTAATGGTACGTATATATCATACCTGTTTTTAATCAAATAATATGTGACTCACACAAATCTATTTAATAAAATATATTTCCACGTGTTATATCAAACATCTTGTCTCTAAGCTAGCGTAGGTTTCTGTTAAATAACTTGACGACACTCGAACCATCTGGCGTGGTCACCAATTGTCTGCTTTTAATAAGTCCTATCAGGAATGAGTACAAAACTTGTAGATGTCGTCAATTACATAAATTAACTTGTTTAAACGACAACGCCATACGCAAAGCATTAGTTATGATCCCTTCTTTATTGCAACATTATATTATTAGGAATATATCTTCGCATTTAATACATATTGCGAATATTATTCTTCTTTATTTACGAACTGATTGTGAATATTATCTCAATGAAAAGGTGACTGTTGAAATGAAATCTTTTATAGATACCTTCATAATATTTATTATGGGTAAAAAATCTTTGCATGACTCAAATTGGGAAAACTTGAGGTTATATCTCAGATTAAACCAATAAAACAAATTGTTGTGAAACACAATATTATTATGAGATTTTTTAAATCTGTGATCTATAATTTTGTCAATGATTTTTAAATCTCTAATTTGAGGTTTGTGGTATAGTTTTATGGCCTTTTTCACAGACAGTTTATAAAAGCAATTTTAGTTATCAAATGGTTTGTCTTCTTCGTTCAAACTAAATTCAAAAGTTGTTTTATTAAAATGTTTGATAACCGAAATTGGTTTATAAACTGTCTATGATTATGCAATTTATTCATTAACATATGATACAGCCTTACACTGTATATGTTTAAAATTGAGTCATTAATAATTGTAATGAATTTTTTTTATTATTTAGTGTGTATACTGAGATTGGAATTTACACTTTTTTTTCAATTACATATTTTACAGCTAATTAAATATTTGTTTAATAATTCTTTTTTTATGTGTGATCATCTTAAAAAAGCAGTTGAATATGGAATATTTGTTAAGTATTTTTTGTGTGTTAAGTAAAGCATCTACTTCAACTGGTTTTCTATTTGTAATTATTGGTCATACATTTACATGAAACAATTTATTTACTTTACACTATTTGGTATGTGTATACATAATCTTATTTAAATGACAAAGAAATCCATGATCAAGGATGCAATCTTAACCAGCCAATCATGTCCAATCATAGCAAATGGGGGCAATGAGTTAGATAAATTAGTCTCTTTTGATAGTGTGGATATTTATGAGTGTATGTTTAACCTTAGTTAATGTATGTAAAAAAAAGCATTAAGTGACAGAAATATTTGTATTTCTTTCGTATTGAGTTATGTTGGCTTTTTAATTGTGTGTGTTTTAGCTTGTGTACTTTAATTGTCTTTCATTTCACAAACTAGTTTCACCTAGAAAGTGATACCTTGCTGAAAGGATTTACTTTAAACCGGTGGATGACTAATTGTAAAAAAATATGAAATGTGCACAACTGAACAATAAAAGCAAATATATATGAGTTACTTTAAATAAATCACTTGCATTATTAAGTTTGAATAATGATTTATTAAATAGATAAAGCCATATTTCATATTTAACTTAACTTAATAATGTTTGTTTATATTACTTATATATAGTACTGCAATAGCATCCAGGCGGTCTAGTATTTTATTGATAAAATTTCTTATATGCGATTCATATACATTATGTTCTGTTTTTTAAATTATTATATTGATTACAATCTTGATGATATTTAATTATGTGATTTTTATTTTAAAATTGCTTAACAATTGCATAACATATATTTATTTGCATTCCTGACTTGTCGGTTATACATTTTATTAAAATAGGTACATGCAATCTTTGGTAAAATTGATGCACAACCTTTAAAATAATAACAATGTGACAGGCTATACTTTACAATGTTAATTAGGTCAGATGGCAAACTTTAAGATATTAATAAAGCTACAAGCCATCATTAACTGGGGATTGTGAAGTACAATTCTCTTTTTGGATTTTTAAATGTAAACCTTCATGTTGGCAGCATTAAATGCTGCCCGGTTCAGGCTTGTAGGGTGCTCATATCTGTATTAAAAGGTATACCTGTATGAATTCCTTAGGCCTATTAATTTTTTTATATAAAACGTAATATACATGTTCATTGTAAGTGTTGCATAACAATAAAATTACCATGCTAGCATAAATGCGTAGTAATACATAATGGAGGTTAAATTTCTATATTGCCTTTTCCCTTGTTTGTGAGATCGAAAAACCGTAGCTCTTGATACTCACGACCCAAGACTCGATCTTAATGTGGGGTCAGGACTATGTATGTGACTGTTGGGTGTATTTATTTATTTTATTTATACCTATTTGGTTATCTATAAAAATGACATCTCAGTATATTATTATCACTTAAATCCCCTGTGATTTAATAATTAAATATGTATTTCAGTGTTTATCACAATTACCTAATTTTGATTCTATATTTGCTACTTAGCTTTACATAAATTTGATATTATGCTGAGTAAGATTTTGCTTTGTATGGTTGCCTATAGTGTCACTTACATATTTATATACCTACACTAGCTTCTGCCCGCAAACTTCGTCAGCGTGATGATTTTTATTTGGTCCCGTCCCGTTATATCCCGCCCGTCCCGTCTCATTCTCACTCAAGCCATGTAATCCTGTCCCATCCCATCCCTTTGAGTATAAAAAGTAACAAATATATCGGAATTCCTTCCTCATCCCACAGGAATACTTAATTTTTCGGGATAAAAAGTATCCTCAATGTTAATCCAGGGTGTCAGCTACTACCATACCAAATTTCATCGAAAGCTGTTAAGCGGTTTTTGAGTTAATCGCGCACAACCGCACAGACAGACAAACCGACAAACAGAAAAACAGAAAATAATTCTAAAAATCATAGTTTTGGGTTCTATTACGTTAATTAATACAGACCCCCATATTAGTTTTTCTCATTTATCTTCCATAATACAAAGAAACACCCTGTATGTAAATAAAACATATACCAGTTTTCAAGTTGGACTTGCACCAATATAACTCTGAAAATTGCATCTCATTTCGTGCGGTAGTTTTTGAGTAATATGCAAGCAAACAAAAAGAAACAACCTGTATGTAAATGCAACATATACCAGCTTTTAAGTTGAACTTGCAGCAATACAACTGTGAAAAGCGCTTCTCATTTGGTGCAGAAGTTTTTGCGTGATGCGCAAGCAAACATACAGACAGACAGACAGACAAAAATTCTAAAAAAAAAAGTTTTGGCTTCTGTTGCTGTTATAAAGACCCCTCGCGTTAAAATTTCTTAAATACCTTCCATGTACAGACATCGACCATTTAGATTTTTATTATATGTATAGATATTGAAAATACATAGCAATATCTTTTTCGTTTTCAATGCTGTTTATATTATTACATAATATATTGTGCATAATCTAGTCATTTGCATTATTTGCGGGTTTGGTTAAATCTATTTGAACATTGTTTAAGTATTTAAAATCTATTCCAGTGTGATATTTAAAGACTAGTGGTTAATGTGAAAAATGACCAATTTCCAATATCTATAATACTATATTTAATAACTTATTCAGAATTGCTTCTGCCCACAAACTTTGTATGTGTGATTAACTTTATTTAAAAACATAATATAAATGTATAGCTTAATTATTTGGATGCCATCCCGTCCCGTCTCATTCTCACTCAAGGCATGTAATCCAGTCCCATCCCATTCTTTTGAGTAACAAATATATCGGAATTCTTTCTCATCCCACGGGAACACTACATTTTTCGGGATAAAATGTAGTCCAATAATAAATAGTTAATCCAGGGTGTCAACTACCTCCATACCAAATTTAGTCGTAATCTGTTAAGCCGTTTCTGAGTTCATCGCGCACAACCGCATAGACAAACAGATAAACAGACAAAAATTCTAAAAATCATTGTTTTGGGTTCTACTACGTTAATACAGACCTCCCATATTAGTTTTTGTCATTTATCTTCCATGTACAGACATCGATCAGTTACAAATTTATTATATATGTATAGATAATAGTAGTAGTATAGTATTAATTGTATGCCCTTTAAGGAGGGCCAGAGAGAATGTCTCTATACAATTATTACATGTGAATTTCCTATATATTTTTTGGAAAATATATTTTCTCTTTTTATCTTTTTTCTTCTAATTTATGTTTTGTTTGATTGCATAATTTTGAGCTGGTTGCGAATTATTAAGTAATTTCAATAGCTGGAAAAGCGATCAACCTTATTTATTTCTATAACATTCCTTAGCTAATTTGTTATTTTTTTGAAGTGTTAGTATCGTAAAATATATTTTTTTAAATACTCGATTTTAATAATCAATTTTATGCATAACTGTGGATCAACACGCGCGCCTTATCTTTATTTTATCTTTGTGTAGTTTTATGGAGAACCTAACATAGTTTAGATTTCATATAAAATAAAAAACCGCATAACGTTTTTATAAAAACTTGACACAAAGGGATGCGAAATGACTATCTACAATTCTATTTTACCCAAATTGTAAATACATGAAACCGATATTTATAGCTGAGGTAAACACTTGCTAAGAATCAAATTGTAGACGTTTTATTAAATAACTGAACGTCAATAGACAGTAAACACAAAATATGAAACATAACATATTATATGTTATAGCCATAACATATTTGGGTGGGGTCCAACACTTCCCAAAGGTCGGAGGTTCGTTGTCAAAACCTCTTTAACATTTCAAAGCTTTATGTGTGTTTGTAGTGAATCATCGTAAATTACAATAAGGGAGACTAAAAACATCGTGGATAACATGCATGTATACATTACGTTCTGCACCAGATTTCCAAAGGTGAAAGTTCACAAACACGGAGTAGGCCAATGTGATATTAGATGTACTAAAAGACATATTCCTGAAAATGTAAATGGTAGGCAAGAAGCGGCTATTCGTTAAATTCGCTATTTCAATTTGCAAAAATACATTTTCAATCATCAGGGTTATAAATATGTAATTGATTTCATATTAAGAATAATATTTTTTTCAATAGCGTTATTGTTTAGTTACCTTTGTTGAATATTCCAGCGAAATTACTTTATGTAAGTACTAAGTAGGTAAAAGGTAACTAACGAGTATTCTACGCACGATCTGCAGATTTACCTTATTGCTTAAAACAATCTGTACCACTTATTCTGCACTTATGGAGTGGGATTTTCCCAGTAACTGCATCAGAATGTAGATTAAGACAGATATAAATTTTCCTCTTTGTTATTCTTAAAAGTATGCTACGAAAATCCCCCCTAACTTTATTAAGTTTATGTAACGCATTATAATATTATATTCTTCATTGAAATTATTCTTCTTGCTGATTATAAGTCTTACGTACATACATACTTAAACTCCCGCCTTTTTCCCTGCAGCCCACTCCTTCTGGGAAAAAGGCGGGTGGAAAAAGACCTCTGCCTAGAGGTTGCTACCGCAAGCAGGACACCCACGTTTCGCCTTGTGTGTTATATACCACGATGTGATAAGGGGCGAACCTATCGCCATATCGGGAACAAATTCCTGACTCCGGGCTAATAATGAATAGAATAACTCAATATCACATGCCCGACCCAGCATTCGAACAGGAGACCTAAGCGTTGTAACTGTACCGTGGTAAAACAACGGAAAGAAGAAAGTACGTAAGAAAGAAATAATCGAAAACCAATAAAAAAAATGATAAAAACGTATTGTTTTGATATCCTGGCAGTATCAGCATTTCCGATATGGCAGCGTGCATGCAAGATTTTCCTGTGAGCGATGGCGGAATAGAGCGGAAACTATATTATTGATGTTATGATTTTTTCAATGCACTGCCAGTGCTGTACGTAAATGTGAGGCGAGAATTTTTTGTTTTGTCTATTGCTCATGTTTCGTTTTGCCTTTTTTAAAATGATCGTTATCTGCTAATCAACTATTGGTATTAACGATAATACTAACGTTTTGCTTTTCACTATTATACATTTCAAAATTTTCAACGCCTAAACATAAAGTATTTGGTTGTAAACACGGTTCAAATAAAGAGAAAATAAATAATAATGCATGTTTTTTCATATTTATTATGTAATAGGTTTTTAAACTACTGTAATTTATATACCTCACACAAGAGCCATCTTGATCGAGTTAGTCTTTACTATCCAGAAAAACGCGTTCAGATTGGTGCATCCGTTTGGGAGCAAAAGTCATTGATAACCGGTCAGTTTTCTAATGCATAAAAACTTATTTTTGTAGCAAATATGCTGCGTTGCTCAGCAAATTGTTACATAAGTCTTAATTTATGGATTCTTATCTTATCATATTTCAGGTTAAAATGTCTTATTTAGTTTTATCATTGTTACAGATGAATATGAAGTCATTGGCGAAGCACAATCCCAAATTTTGGAAAACTGTGGGGAGGAGCAAGTCATCAAAATATATGGCTTCGCCTTTTCAAAATTTCGAGCTGTATTGTTTCACATCGCTTGCGCCTTGTGTTTTGGAATCCCATATTTCGTATTAACTTACTACCCTGCCTGCCACCGCTTCAAATACAAAAAATGCAGTTTGAAAACGGCTAAAGAAATTTGCAGTAAGTGAAATAAATACATATAATAGTCCCACTTGTGACTTATACAAAATTGTACATACTTACTGTAATTCTGAACTTTTTGTAGTTACCGATGCAGATGGATTGTTCGCAATTGAAGAAGTTCAAGAAGTTGAGCTGAATCTATCCAACCACCGCGAAAACATTTTAAGATATTTTGTTTACCAACACAGCCGTTTCATCTGGCTACATGACCAAGGCTTATTTATCAATGTTCTGACACTCAATGAAAAACTCACTATTAATTTGTTAATGGAAAATATGTCAGGTATTAATAAACGGCAGCAAACTGAATTGTGAGTGTTAAATCAACGTGTATATTTTTACATGAGACCTCATTCGTCAATATAAAGACTCCGATATCTTTCAGAATCAAGCTTTATGACACGAACTCTGTGGAAGTACCAGTGAAGAGCTACTGGACTCTTTTCGTTAACGAAGTCTTCAACCCGTTCTACTTGTTTCAAGTGTTCTCTATCATTCTTTGGTCCCTCGATGAATATTATCAGTATGCGTCGTGTGTATTATTGCTTTCAACTGCGTCGTGCGTCATGGCTCTATATCAAACAAAACAGGTAAATGGACATCTCCATATCAAGTTTTCTGATTTCATTTTCCTGTAAACGATTTAGACAAGATTGATATTTTCGTCAGGTAAATTAGAACTAGTTGGTAATCATAGAGGGTAAATGCCTTTGAGAAGATTTGCAACGAGCTATGAATATATCCAAGTTAAATGAATATATCCAAAAGTCACAGAAAAAGCCCTCGTCCCACGTTAAGATACAAGTCTTGTGTCGTGGGAATAAGAAACTTTAAGGGACTTTCCGATCTCACAACACTCAGACCGGAATCAAATATTGCTTCTCGACGTTTCGAAGAGCGGGTTCCATATGTTACTTTTGTTTTGTGTATGATATGACTGGAGTGATAATGTTGTGTTTAGATGAGCATCAACCTGCACAACATGGCGGGGTCGACGAGCTCGTGGTCGGTGACGGTGCTGCGCGCGGCGCGCGGCGGGCGCGAGGAGTGCGTGGTGAGCGCCAGCCGCCTCGTGCCGGGCGACGTGCTCGTGCTGCCGCCCGACGGCTGCGTCATGCCCTGCGACGCCATGCTGCTCACCGGCACCTGCATCGTCAACGAGAGCATGCTCACCGGTGAGGACACTGCCGCCCTCACACCCGCCACTGCGATCCCTGTCAACCAGGTCCACAGTGGCACCGAGTCTGGAATTTGAGCGAGTCTCCGGGAATGCCTAATTAGTTTTTAACCCGCAACGAAATTAATCAGCCAGTAAAATTAATAGGAAGAATAGAATAAAATATTCCCAACTCCCCTGAGTTGGGAATCTTTTAGTTCACTTCTCTCCGTAGCAAAGCAATGCGGGAGCAATGAACTACGGAGGTAGGAGGGATATCGCATTTGTATTTCATAACATAATTTATACGCACTCCACATGAACCTACCAGGATCACGGGAACTTAGTGGAGCGAAAAGGAAAATTGTGGAGGAAAAGGAAAGGTAACGCCGAACGCGTAACGTGTGCCGTTTACCTTTGTTACACGTTTATACCACATCATGCCTTCCTTTTCGTTCCATTGGTGTCCCGCGCACCTGGCTGATCGGAACGAACGCATTCCGACTGGATTTTGTTCGTGATACCCATTCTAGTATATTACCTCAGCTGCTTACACACTGCCCACAGTTACTGCGTTATCATAATTATTTGCAAAAAGATTTCACTTATGATTTTATGGCCGGTCACTAACTCATGCGGGCAATATTTAGCCCCGGACTAATTAAGTTTTTTGTAATAATGGTGATCAAGAATATAGCCGAATGCGTTCCACTGTACGGCACGGGTCTCCTTTACTAATCGAGAGATTGATTAAAAGGTGTATTTCATTTATCACTTCAGATATCAGGTTGCTATATTGAGGTTACTTTACTACGATTTCAAGCATACATACAATACAATTCAACTGAACTTAAAATAATAAATTATTGTGTTTAAAATTGTTATAAACGATGTCATTTTCCAGGTGAGAGTGTGCCCGTAATGAAAGGGCCGCCATGCATATCAGCAGAAGTGTACTCCACTGAGAGCCACAAGAGGCATACTCTGTTTGCCGGAACTCACGTTATACAAACCAGATTTTATGGAAACAATCAGGTATTAATAAAAAAATCTTTCTCATCTTACCAAATTTTTTTGTTGTCCATCTGAATCGGTCTTCCAATAACATTAGAAAAAAATAACGTAAATACTTGAATCTCTAAAACTGCAGATATATAGTATGTAGGCATGCTAAATTTTAAGCATATGCATAAGCATAAGCTGTATAGGTTCTTTTATATTTAACATACAGTGTAGAATATAATATTATTTTGTAAGAAAAATATGTGAATATTCATGATATGGTTGTTTCTATAATATATCAAAAGTATTTTATAATTTCAGGTGCTGGCAAAAGTAGTGAGGACTGGGTTTTCTACCGCCAAAGGAGAACTGCTTAAGAGCATATTATTCCCAAAGAGATTTGGATTTCAGTTTTACAAAGATGCTGTTAAGTTTGTGGTTTTCATGTTCTTCATCGCTATGGTCGGCATGGGTTACTCCATCTGGTTGTATGTTGTGAGAGGGGTGAGTACGAGTTTTATTTTATTCTAGCATTATGTTCTATGAAAGCCAAGTTGGAACAACCATCGCAGAGATGGCGTAGTTAAACTATAATTATGTTGATGAGGGGTAGTATCACTATAAAGTTCGTCATGCGCTTAAACCCTCCAAGCCTTATATGTTTCTTGAGGGAGGTTTTTATTCAATAGTTCTTTTAGCTGAGGTTGACTGAAGTGTTTACAAAATATTTTTGTAAATGGTATGTATGTATGTATGTAAGTTGTTGTATTATATTGATTTAATTCACTACACAAAGTTATGGTTATACAAAAATATGATTGACATATCAAAGAGTCGATTATTGGAAATGTTCGTCATCCTTCATGGTTCATAAATCCTGTAAATCTAATGAGTCATGCGTCATTGCAAAATGTTATGCATATTATTTTTTATAGTATCGTCATGAGGAAGTTTTTAGCATCCATAAAATTCAATTTTCATCGAAAAAATAACAAATACTATCATGTTTTTTGGAAACAAAATTCCTAGAAAATATTTTTCCTTGGGAGGAGAAACCAGGACATAATGCTTGCATTTTTGTGACTTTATGGAGGACAAATATTCATTTCAGTTTTTATATTGTTATTAATATGCAATAATGCAAAAGTCCGGAAAACAAGCAACCGGGTTTTACCTCATGGTAAATAGTTACCCATGAACATCTACATCACTTAGATCGTAAATCGAATTTGATCGTGAACTTAACGAATGGTGAAAGGCAACTGGAAAGGCGCGGGGAGATAGGGATATTGGGCCTCCGACAATGTAACTTGCCGAAAGAACACCACAGCGTAATCGTCTCACGTCGGTTTTTTATGAGAGCATAATATCACCTCGGTCCAGCTGGTCCATTTCTACATTAATTAACGGAAACACAAGTACAATTTTATCTAATCTTGTATTTTTATTTATTTATATACAATTGAATGTTTATACATTCTTTATAGGGCTACTGTGTCTGAACTAAACGAATGTGGGTCTACTACTTTTGTTGTGTTCCAGAGTCCAGTAGGGACGATAGTGCTGCGTACCCTGGACATCATCACGATCGTGGTGCCGCCCGCCCTGCCCGCCGCCATGACCGCCGGCATCGTGTACAGCCAACAACGCCTGCGCAAAAACAGAATATTCTGCGTCTCCCCACCAAGGATTATCATTTGTGGAAAGCTTCAGGTCATGTGTTTTGATAAGGTAATTAGAATGTTTACTTTGGTTTAGCTTCGTAAATTATTATTTGCTGTATTATTTTCTTGTTACTATGTCACCCACATGTCTTTGTGGTAGACAATGATACATTAGATATAATTAAAATACATACCTTAATATATACTTTACATAAATTGACTTTTTATAGATACTAATGTTATATTTATAACACTGCTTCGAGGCCTAAAAATGCCTTATAAAATAAGTCTTACTGTGTATTCACATAAAATTTTCATATTTCTCCAACGGATGTAAAATGTGAAAATTTTGTTTACCTTTCAGACGGGTACGCTAACAGAGGACGGGTTAGATTTCTATGCGGTGATACCCTTCGACTCTTCCGAGGGGAGGTTTGGCAGACGGGTGGTGGATGTCGATGCGCTGCCGGCAAAGAGTCCCCTCATCCAAGCACTAGCGTCCTGCCACTCCTTGACTAGCATCCAAGGACAACTCAAAGGCGATCCCCTCGACTTGAAAATGTTCGAATTCACACAATGGGTGAGTTTATAGTATAAAATATCCAATATTAATCTTGTAGTTAAACCTCAGATCGGGTTTTTTTTTAGGAATAATGAGTAGTATGTGTAGTTCAATGACCCATAGAATATTTTAGTTAAAATTTATGCAATTGATATGTAATTGCTGCGAAAACAGGGGATAATTAGATAATGACTACACTTTTGTATATTTTGTAATATTTATATCACATTCAAACAAATTAAAGCAAAATCATGCTAATACAGTGTTTACTACAATATCAAAATATTTTTTTTGTTTACGCGACTTTATTAAAATACATAAAGTAGATAATTGACGTGGATTGGGGACTTCATGCATTATCGTGATTTTACTGGAATCCGTCAATCAGGTTTCTAGTGTAATATGATAACATAATATCAGTTAAAAGTGACATTGGGGCCGTACTGGCAACATTTGGTAAATACTCATTTGACAGCCATACATTTTGGCAGCCTCCGTGGCGCAGTTGGTTAGCCACCGGCTGTGAAACGAGAGGCTGCGAGTTCGATACCCGCGCCGAGACAAATGTTTGTGAGATCCACAGGCATTTGTTTTGGGTCTGGATGTTTGTGAGACCGAAAAGTCTCTCGTAGCTTCTGATACCCACGACACAAGACTCGTTCTTAGTGTGGGGCAGAACTATGTATGTGACTGTTGGGTGTATTTATTTTAATAATAATAGTTTAAAAAAACTAAAAAAATACGCTTTTATAGAAAATCCAACTAAAAAATATAAATTTTAATAAATTTGAATTAAAAATAGTGTAAGAAAAAAAATTTTTTTAAAAAAAAGCGTGTTAGTCGAATGCGCCTGGTAGATACCTTTATTAGTCTTGACGCAGACACTCCGGGTCTCAGGAAAACAAAAATCGTTAATCCTGATTATCCTAGTAAAGATAAAGGGTCAAATTGTTTAAAATATTGAATTGTCATCGGTCCTTAATAAGAATGCCAAATTTCGAGTTAACCCGACGTTTTGAAGGGGTCAAAATCATGTTCAAAGACTCCGTTACATACTAACATACATACTTCTGAAGCTAATAAAAGCGTATTAAAAAATCATGCACAGGTGCTGGAAGAGCCCGGACCAGAGAACACTAGATACGACAACCTCACCCCTGCTATAGTGAAGCCTGCCTCATCACAAGAAAATACCCTGCAGAGCATGAATGATTATGATCCTTTCACTATGGAAATGCCGTATGAGGTTTGTGTTCTGAAAATATACAATGTCTAAAATTAAGAGACTTATGTAAACACTCCATAGCTCACTCCCATGTAACTTATAAAAATATATTATGCACCCAAAATGCTAATAAATAAGACACAACACTGTATAAATGTTTTCGCAATAAATCTCACGACGTGTGGATTACATCGTAGCGACTTGCTTGACCTATTTTAAGTTACGTCATTACGTGTCAATGATCTTATCATGCAGGCCTACTCCCGCGCTTTTTATAGTTAAGACTGAAAAAGACAAAGTGAAGCCTTTCTTTTCCTTTTGTATGACTGGGGAATCGTGTTCAAAGACTGCCTATGTTTTGTTATATAATAACTAGCATCAAGTGCAGTAGTTTGCTTATAATGTATAATTATGTTGTTAAAAATGTTTAATGTATCATGTAAATATATTTGTGTTGAGAGACAAATATTAAATAACCTTTTTTAAAATGTCCCTCGTATAACCTTACACCCTGTATAACTTGAATTTTGTAACATGAACAAATTATTAAAGTTGTACAGTTAGTGTCCGTGTCATTACTCAAAGGCCTTTATTTGCAGATCGGTTTACTGCGGCGGTTCCATTTCTCGTCTTCACAGCAGTCGATGGGCGTCATCGCCAGAGTGCTCGGACAACCGCGAATGGTGTATTATGTTAAAGGTGCCCCGGAGAAGGTACGTCGTTTAACGTCGTTTTTTCATGTCGTTTCGTATTTTTTTTATTGCCTTGAATGGCAAGACATGCTTGCCATTCGTCTGATGGAAAGCGATACGACCGCTCATAAACATATGAACAAACCATGAATTACAAAGCAATAATTGGTATTTCACTGCGCTCGCCACCCTGCGACATAAGATGTTAAGTCTCAATATGTCCAGTAGTTACTCTGGCTACAATGTCCTTCAAACCGGAACACAACAGTGCATTTACACTGCTGTTTGGCGGGAGAAATAGACATTGCGGTGGTTCCTACCCAGGCGGCCACTTATGAAAGACCTCCCACCAGTAAAAATAGTTAAATATTTTTAATTAATACCAATCTTGTAATGACTGCCTCGGTGGCGTAGTTGTACTATGGTACGACTACAAAGCTGATGTCTCTCGAATCCCGATATTGGATTTTTCTATTCATTATCAGCCCGGAGTCAGGAATTTGTGCCCGATATGGCGATAGGCTCGCCACCTATCACATCATGGGACGGAATATACAAGGCGAAATGTGGGTGTCCTGGTGGCCACCTCTGCCTACCCCTTCTGGGATAAAGGCGTGAGTTTATGTATGTATGTATCTTGTAATGATTTCTTGCGTACTTATGCGAGCTATGGGACGTGTATCAAATGGGTGTATTAAAGGGACTGAAATCTGTACCCAGTGTGATAAGATACCCTCATCACATTTGTGGTGCTAGTGGTACTTTAATTACCTCTTTGGGGATACAGGCGTGAACTCATATACGTAATATTGAACTAGAACTAGAAGTAAATTTATGTATTTCTTTCTAGATAGAGACATGCATACAAAGTTTTAAGTACAAATTAATATTGTAGATCGCGGGCATGTGCAGCGCGGCATCTCTGCCGGAGAACTTCAGCGGCGTTCTCAACGAGTACACATCCAACGGGTATGTAATGTAGTGTACGAATTGTACCTTCTTTGCTTCTTCTATATGATATATCATATAATACCCGTTTACGGTGTAATACACTTTAAGATACATATACAAAGTGTCGGCGACATGATGACATTTTTTGAAACCACTTAAAGGGAATCGCATAAGAAGTCCCTACACCAAATATTAATTATTTATCATCAAGTTAATTAATTATTTATCATCGTTTAGCCACGGGATATTTTTTATTTTTACACATTTAATAATCTACTGTAGTGTTTTGGCTATTTCCATATTATCTATATATTGGTTAGTTACTATTATCTAAACGGGTAATAAACGTCAAGTGCAACGTTTATTAACCGTTTGGGTCAATGATCTTGCTAAATCGCTACACAGGTAGTTAATGTGTAAAAATAACCAACTAACCCGTGGCTAAATTGATAATATTTCGTGTAGGGGCTATTATAACCTTGAAATGGCTAGAAAAAAGTCATCATGTCGCCAATACTTTGTATAATAAATCTATACCCCGACTTGTTACCAACCTTTAAGCTTCTAAACACCCATTCTTACAGGTACCGTGTCATCGGCCTCGCGTACAAGACCCTCGATCGCAAGATGAAGTGGGTCGACGCCCAGAGGATCAAGCGGGAGACCCTCGAATGCGACATGCAATTCTTAGGCTTTCTAGTCATGCAAAACAGCCTAAAACCAGAGACGACCCAGGTCATAAAGGAACTTCATGATGCCAATATGAAACAAGTCATGGTGACGGGTTAGTATGCATGTTTTATGTATTGAATAAAATGCCGTAATCAGCACGTGAAAGTGGAATAAGAAAATGCGTAATACACATTTTGGACGCATTTTGTTATAGTAATGTTATTATGTTATTTTAATAAGCCCAGTTATCTTCAGTTTATAGTTACTAAGCGACTAGTTGGAAAGTAACAAACCAAAAAAAAATCGTGTATAAAAATGAGGGTACTTACGACATCATATCTTATTCGATTAATTCATTCAACTAAAGATGAGTCCAGCTTTTATTTTTCTAAATGTAGAGTGCTCATTACAGGGGACAACATTATGACCGCAATGTCGGTAGCCCGTGGATGTTGCATGGTTGGAGCGAACCAGAAAATAGTTTTGATAACAGTAGGAACGCAGTTAACTGAAGACCGACCTCCGCTTCTAATGGAAGTAAGTTAAATTATTTGATTTTCATCCATTAAACCTATTGGCAATGCAGCATTTTTAGCATATTGACTGCAGCGCACGCTCATGTTGTTTCTTTGTGTGCAACGGCTGGTGTCAGCTTCTTCATATGTGACGTTATCTACGTGTATAATAATACACCGAATACACACGTTTGAACAGTTTTTAGTCTTGGCGCCGCAGTAAGTCTAGTGCAGGGCCGTATTTCAGTTCATAGTGAAATTAAATGTTTCGTATGTTAAAGTCACAGCACTTCATTTTGTTTTTTGTTATTTGCATATGATTTTGGGGTAATATTTTGTTGTATTATTTTTAGGTGGTGGGTGAAGGTACGCCACCCAAACAACCATTGGACGCATATGCAATAGCGTTGGAAGGCAAAACGTGGGCAGTACTAAGGACCCACTATCCAGAACTAATGCCAGTTGTACTAAAAAGAGGTGCGGGCTCAATATCTTATAGTATCGAAAAACAATTATAAACTAGATAACATGAATGATTTATTTAAACGATAATGAATTGACTTGTGCTCATACAATTTTTAAACAGCCTGTATCATTATGTATTTGCTATATTATACTTATATTTTTGTATTACACGATCCTCTTAATGCATGAGTACTAATAAAGGTACTGCATCTAAAACTGCACTTAGCAGTGCATTAACTCGTGCCAGTAGACTATAGAAAAATATTTTTGAAAAGCGCGCTACACACCAGAGCCGCTGACCCACTGGCCTATGTCGGAAACTATTAGTTGGCCGGCTAGTTGGCGCCATAAAATTTTGTCAGCGGCATGAGGATCTTTTTTTATGACGTTCTGACTGTCGCCAACATGTCGGCGGGCAACACGTGCGAGCGCTTGTTGCCGACATGATTATTTTGTTATAGGCCGCCGGGTTGTTATGGCGGGCCGGCGGCTTTGGTGTACATAAGTGGCAGAGCTATGTGTGTGTAGGCGTGGTGTTCGGGCGCTTCGGTCCGGATCAGAAGACGCAGCTGGTGACGCTGCTGCAGGCGGAGGGGCAGATCGTGGGCATGTGCGGCGACGGCGCCAACGACTGCGGCGCGCTCAAGGCCGCGCACGTCGGCATCTCGCTCTCAGAGGCAGACGCGTCTGGTATATACTAACTGTTCTTATTCTCTCTTTTTTTTTTCTTTTTTTCTCTTTTCATCTACTTCACACATTCTCCTGATTACTTTGTGCGCCAATCGCCAATAAGCGAATCTTTTTTGGGGAAAAAAAGGTTAAATATTTATTTATACGCCTTTTATTAGCTTCAGACGTATGTATGTTAGTTAGTACGTAACGGAATCTTTGAGCATGATTTTGACCCCTTCAAAACGTCGGATTAACTCGAAATTTGGCATTCTTATTAAGGACCGATGACAATTCAATATTTTAAACAATTTAACCCGTTATCCTGACTAGGATAATCAGGATTAACGATTTTTGTTTTTCTGAGATCCGGAATGTCTGCGTCAAGACTAATAAAGGAATCTACCAGGCGCATCCGACTAAAAAATGAAAAACTAATAATAGTTTAAAAAACCTAAAAAACCACGCTTTAAAAAATAGAAAATAAATTTTAATAAATTTGAATTAAAAATAGTGTAAGCAAAATTTATTTTATTGTAAAAAAAGCGTGGGGTGCATGGTATCAATAGTTCTAAAAAAAGCACCCCATGCTTTTTTACAATAAAATCATTTTTTTATTATTTATTTTTATATTACTCCGTCGGTGATATTACAATTTTTTTTTGTAGTTGCGGCTCCATTCACGTCACAAGAGCAGAACATTAGATGTGTGAAACTTCTCGCGCTGGAGGGTCGCTGTGCGCTGAGCACATCTTTTGCCATATTCAAATATATGGCTCTGTATTCTCTCATTCAGTTCTTCTCTATTCTTATATTATACAAGGTAAGAACTACAATTTTATACAACAAACATATTTCAAAGTATTAAAAAAATCCCTGAAAATAAATGTTTGTTTCTTTGAATTATTAAGCAAAAAATATTTTACAAAATACTTTTTTTCTATAAATTTAAGATTTTTCTCTGCATAGTTAATTTAGATTACAGCACTTCTGCATAAAGGACAGTGTTCAATTCGGCCTACAAATATTGAATATTCACATACATAGTCCTGATCCGAAATATATCTTTGGATAAACATAAAAATTTGTCTCGGTGCGAGGATCAAACCTACGGCTTCTTGTTTCTTGTTTCACAACTGACGTCGAATCAAATGTGCCACAGAGGCTTTCAAAATAAAAAAAAAATATCGGTATAAGGTGAAAGTGTATACTGAGTGGTGCGTGTGTGTCGTGTGTCAGTTCTACTCGATCCTGGGCAACAACCAGTTCCTGTACATCGACCTGGTGCTGACGACGCTGCTGGCGCTGTCGCTGGGGCGCGCGCGGCCGGGCAGCGCGCTGGGCCGGCGCTCGCCGCCCGTGTCGCTCGTGGCGCCGGCCAGTCTGCTGCCGCTGCTGGCGCAGGTGTGCCTCGTGCTCGCCGTGCAGCTGCTCGCCGTCTACCTGCTGCACGAACAGCCCTGGTGAGTACCCACGCACCACAACTGTGTAATCCTAGACGGTCTTATTCAAACACAGATTTAAAACCTACATTTTAGTTATCGAATGTGTTGTCCCTTTCGAATGGCTTCAGAATTTATTTTGAGCAAAGAAGACAAAACATTTGATAGTTAAAATAGGTTTTAAATGTGTCTATGAATAAAGCCGAGAGTATTCATTATGAGGGAATGCTGCTACTTCAAAAACGCATATAAAAATGGTGGTGCCTGGCCACCTTTTTCTGCCCTCCTATTGTCTGACATTTAACAGGTTGCCCAACATGCATGATTTATTTGAAAATGAAAAAAAAAATAGGGCTACTGAATAATGAATTCCACTCAAACTTGTTTTAAACGGTTAATAAATAAATATACTTACGGTAACAAAGGTAATTTATTGCAATTTATTGTTATGAACTTAGTTCAATTTTCACAAATACAGCAGTACCAACATTACAAACAAAAAAATATCTACGTTTTTGAAGACGCAAATGTATGAATACTCTAAGTGTGTGATCAACTGTTATTATATGCATAGATATTGTTAACTATCGATAATAATTGTACAGGTTCGAACCGGTAGTGGGCGGTCCCGACGTGGAGCAGGTGTTGTGTTGGGACAACACGGTGATATTTATCATCACGTCATTCCAGTACTTAATCATGGCCTGCGTGTATGCGAAGGGCTGGCCCTTCCGTCAACCGTTCTGTACTAATTGTAAGCATTATTTAATAATTATGTAAAATTATTAATATTATTTGTAGCGCAGTATCATTTCCATATCCAATAAATTATGTACAATATTCGACACGAATAATTTATATGAAAACTATAGACAGCCATTTCACTTGCATACATAAATTATAATTTTTATGATATATATTGCTTATGGTATAGGCAAAGATTTATTTTAAGTCCACGATATGTTTTGGTGTCCTGTTATAAAACTCGAAAGACAGAAGAAGGTGTCTTACATTATATACAAGTCCAAAAATATGATGATATGTTTGTATAATGTTTGCAGACTGCATGGTGATAACATTGGTGACGCAGTCCATATTCGTGATGCTGGTGCTGCTGTGTCCGTGGGAGTGGCTCGCCAGCTTCATGGAGGTGCAGGTGATGAAGCCGCACCAGACCGAACAGAACATGTTCCGCGTCTACCTGCTGCTGTTGCCTGTTATACATCTTGTACTAGCTATCACCATCGAGGTGAGTTTCTATCACGGTATCACTATCATACTACACTTGTTTTAAAAATATTCATTATACCGGGTATATCAAGACTGCGACCGAAAACGAAGCCGGGTGGTAGTTTTAGTGGTTTCAGACACAATGCAAATAAAAATTTCGCAAAATAAGGGACAGATTTTTTTTTTGCAATTTTTAAAAAATCATAGTGTAGGTAGTAAATGCCTAGTTATTGCGAAAATAGTAATTAAAACCCTAACATACCATTGCGTCTTAAAAAATAAAAAGGTGTACATCATTAATTTTAGGAAAACTATGTATTTATCACCCAAATACGAAAATAAGTAAAAAATTACCAAAATAAGTTGACGATTGTTTTTGAGAAATTTTTAGTTGCATTGTGTCTGAAGTCACTAATACTACCACCTGGCTTTGTTTTCGGTCGCAGTCTTGATATACCCTGTATGTTGCAAGCATTGTGTAGTAAAGTTATTACTTAGTGGATAAATCATGTTATTACTGAATTCTTTTGCACCATAAAGACAGGATATCAGTCTAAGCACATCAAATGAAAAAGTACTACATCAGATGTTTACCTCCACTTCTGAACTTGCATCGAAATAGCACTGGAAATTCTATTTGGAACTATGTCAATATGTAAATTTAATTAGGGTATTTAGTATTTACCCAGTTTGCTGTGGAGGCGAGGGACGTATCGCCAGGAGACTGTCCCGCCCTCACACCCGCCACTGCAACTCCTGTAAGTCAGGATCAACAGTGGCACGCATTTGAATGACACTGAACATTGAAGCTCAGCGCGTCTCCGTGAATGTCTAACTTGTCTTTAACCCGCAACGAAATCAATCAATAAGTTAAATTAATAGGAGGAGTTGGAAATAAATTATTGTCCACTTCCCTCCCTAATAAAGCGGGTGATAAAACAATGAACTAAAGAGGTAAATATCCTCGCATAAAGACATTTACAGCCAGAGAAGCCAGCTGTAAATCACCACGGAATAGTGATTATTACCGCCAGTACATAATGTGCGTGTGTGTGTGTGCGTGCGCAGGCGGTGGTGTGGGTGCCGGGGCGCGTGTGCGGCGCGGCGCGCGCGCGCAAGCTGGCGCCGGAGTGCTCGGACGAGCAGCCGCTGTGCTGACGACGCGTGGCGCCGCCGCCGCGCACCGCAAGCCTCGCGGTGTACACCGGGCGCCGCTGCGACGTGTCGTGGTGCATCTCCTGAACCCGCCGCGGCTCGGGCTACTCGCTGACGTCCCTCTGTAGGTATGCAATATGCAGTGCTGGCTATTTATGACCCTCGCCGTCAGCGAGCGGCCTGAGCTACCGCTTGTGCGCAGTACCGTGACGTTATTTCAATGCCTTTTATTTTCTGTGATAATTTTACTTTTACCCTGAGATCCACCTTAGGGTGAACACGGTCAATAAATATCTCGATCCATATCACGTTTAGCAAAATGTAATAGACAATTGAAATGTAATATAATCTGTTGTTCACTGATTTTCACGGTCTATGTGGATGTTATTTTCCGACTTTTTCTGTTTGGTTCAATTAAGAGGGTGAAAGTTACTTCATATTCTTCTGTTCAAAATTATGTCGGCATTTTTAACAGTTAAATTACCTGGACGCTCGTCATTTAAGCTAACTATTTATTTATAATATAGCTTTGGTTGCTGATTTTTTTTATCCCCCCGATTAGCGACCACACATCTAAATGTGTAAAACCCGCCACAGTAAAATTGGGTCGCATATTGGGATCAGTCATGGGTCCCAGTGACAGGATCAGTAAAGTTGTATCGGCTGGCGAATGATAATCCTCTCGCCAGGCGATGCTGACTACACTGTGATGCTATCAGTTGCAGCATAATTACTTTGTTTTGCCAAGATATAAAAAAAACAGTAAGATGTATTGTTGTGTTTTGAATGTTAACGAGATCCACCAGTTTTAGTTTTTGTAACTACTATCTCATTTCGATCAGATTTAAGCGACTGTTTACGATATGCTATGAGTATCCTTCAGTAACGTATACAACGTGACGGTCTTTGAAAGTTCGGCCATTACGTAAATTGACCATTACGTGAATTACGTAAATTTAGTGAAAGTGTGGGTCTCCTAGGTTTGAATAGGTTGTGTGACATTAAATGAACGCCAATATATATAATAGTTATGTCTATATGAACCGCCTTCCGCCATACATGCCGTACTTGTCACGGTCGTGTGTTGCATAAGGGTGTTCATTTAATAGATCATTTGTTAATTATTTATGTAGTACTTATATTCACCACTTAACGTATTAGGTACTTAGATATTTGTAAGCGAAATCCTACTTAAAATGTAAATAGAACTTAATCATGTCGCATTTGTGTGAGTTATTTAGGTGTAATTGTCATTACATATACAAGTATTTAATGAACATAATTTGCATTAGTGTATTTACAGAAAGTTTGTATTCGAGCTGTGCTCGTTTAGTTTTTGATTTATTTGCAAATTATATGTTTTATTTTTATGAGATATCCTTACAATTTATTATACTTTTTAAAGTATTAAATAAACTTAATTAGGATTTTAATTGGGCAAATTATTTGCGTATAAATGCAATATAACTTTAATGTGACACTGTTATAGTTACATTTTGAATTGATATGATGAGTGTAATGGTAGATAAAATTCAAGTTTTAATATTTATATAATGAAAATGTGTAGTGCAATAGAGATTACCGTGGAGGCTGTGCGCGTGCGCCGCTCAATAACTTTTGTTTCGAGGCACGTCAATCTTTGAATTTACGTACAATACCTATTTATGTTACGCTGGCACATTTTGTTTTTTTTTTGTAATAGAATAAAAAATGAACCGACGTTTATGCGTTTTTACTTAAATTCGAATGTTTAACAAACGCGTCGTAGTCTCATAATTGTAATAATCGCAATTTACGATTACATGTTGAAAGTCAAAATTGAAAGCATCCTGTTGCGCTGTAAGCCCAGTATTTAATAGCCATCTCGTAAAGAACTGCTTTACAGTAATATATTACGTTATATTATGTACTAAAATGGACTAAAATGTATTAAAATGCCAAAGCAAATGTTTGGATGATATATTCGAATATATTAAGATGTGATTCCGTAAGGTTGATTTTATTATATTTATGTTGGTTACCGATTTGATGTGCGTCTGTTGGGTTTTGTTGGAAATACAGTAAGATATGCTCTATATCCTCAAAATAAATGTAGTGTAAGAAATGGAATTAATTAAGTAGATATACTGTCGTACTGTATTCAGTGATAATTGCAGTGTTAGAGTGCAAGTTCAATTTGCATCGATACCTCACGACTGTGGTACCTCAGATACTAAGTGCGTTGGTAAGTAGATTTGTATGCACATTAATCCATTCCTAATAATTTAGTACTTACGTTTGGTGCTGAGTTTAATTTAAGTAGTCATTTTACCTTCGGCCAACTAGTGCAAAATTATCTATAAACATGTTTTGGAGAACGTATTTTCTTGTAAACTTGTTATTTATTGAACTGCATTATTGTGGTTGTTTTTAAAGACAATTATTGTCTTTGTGTACATTTCTCGAATTTTGGAACTTGTTGACTGTTTTTGTGTCCGATTCTTCACGATAGTGTAGTTCGATACGAAATTTTACTAATCACGACATTGTGACCACAAATAATAAAATAAACTGAAAATAAAAAAAACACGATTTGTGTGTCATTTATAGTTTTTATTATGTGTAAATTCATCAGAATATATTAATAGTTATAGAACGACAAAGTTAAGTTTTGCATAAATAGTGCAGAAAAATATGTATTTGAAAGTGTATTAAGGCAAGTATGTGGTATAGCCCGGTGGTGGCGAGTACCGCGGTGGCTGCGGCTGCTTCGCTCGCACCACCACGCGCGGCCTGCCACGTGCCGGCGGCTGCTTCCACCTGCAACAATCAAACCCTTCCATATTGTATCTATACATATTCATTTGAAGCGACTAAGAATAATAAATAAATAAGTAACACCCAACAGTCACATACATAGTCCTGACCCCGCAATAAGATCGAGTCTTGTGTCGTGGGTATCAGAAACTACGAGAGACTTTTCGGTCTCACAAACACCCAGATTCGAAACAAATACTTATGGATCACACAAATATTTGTTTCGGTGCGGGGATCGAACCCGCGGCCTCTCGTTTCACAGTCGGCGTCTAACCAACCAAGACAAAAATGGTGATGACGAGCCACCTTTTTCTACTCTCCTATTGGCTGACATTTCACAGATTATCCAACATACACCAATTATTTGAAATAGAAATGTTCTGGGCTCTTGAATTCCACCCAAACTCGTTTTAGACGGATAATAACTAACACTTCGGTTACCATTGGCATTTATAGCAATTTGTTGCTAAATAATGAGTTATTATAAATACTCTAAGGCGACTAAGGCTTATTATTCGAAATGAGTGGTTACCAAGGCACGAGGCTGAGGTTGTGCGGCGGCTTGGGGCGCGCGGCTCGCAGCGCGCGCTCGCGGCGCAGCAGCTCGGCGTCGCGCAGCGCGGCGCAGCACGCGCGCAGCGTGAAGTAGTACACCACCTCCACGCCCGACAGCAGCGAGAAGCCCAGGAACAAGCCCGCGATGCCGCCGAACGACACTAACACATTTTATAAATTTTTTACCACCTTCGCAGGCAGACGAGCATAAGCCCCTCTGAAGGTAAGCGTTCATCGCCACTTATGAACTTTCGCAGTGCCAGGGGTCCAACACAACCAGATCGCTGCCTACCATAAACCATGCCATACAATATTGGCCTTATTCATATGCCATTTTTAAACCTATTTTAGTTATCGAATGTTTTGTTTTCAAAAATTGTTCGAAAGGGACAAAACATTCGATAACTAAAACAGGTTTATAAACTCACTATGAATAAGACCGATATGTTTATTGCTCTCAAAATTGTGTTAAATAATTTTATAACTTATCGACAGCCTCCGTGGCTCAGTTGGTTAGACGCCGGTTGAGAAACGAGAGGCCGCGGGTTCGATCCCCGCATTGAGACAAATATTTTTGTCAACCACGAGTATTTATTTCGGATTTGGGTCTTTGTGTGCCGAAAAGTCTCGTAGTTTATGATAACCACCACCACACAAGACTCGATGTTAGTATGGGGGTTAGATCTACGCATACACATACATAGTCCTACTACTACATACTACTACTCCTACATTAACATTAATAAATACACCCAACAGACACCCGTTGGGTGTATTTATTAATGTTGTTGTTAATATGGGTTCCTGTGCGATAAATCTAAAGCGTTATTCTAGCGACGGAGACTAGTAAAAGCTATTATTGTACACCAATTTTACCTAGCAAATCGACCCATCCAAAGAGCACCTCTCGTTTGTACCGCACCATTGGCCATGATACAAATTCAGTCTCCAAGGAACTAGTGCCACCTCCTCTGGTAGTGCTGTAATTATAAAGGTGGTATTGTCAAAAAAAATATGGTTTCATATACAGCGGACCCCCGGTACCTAATCCGACGAAACGTTTGCCGGGCAGTGTCGGACAATCGAAATTGTCGGATTATATAGACGCGCTATACTCCGGATTTTTAAAGTAACATTAAAAGCCGCAAATTACTGCCTCGGTGGCGTAGTTGTATTACGGTACGGTTACAAAGCTGAGGTCTCGGGTTCGAATCCCGGGTCAGGCAAAGTGATATCGGATTTTTCTATTCATTATCAGCCCGGAGTCAGGAATTTGTGCCCGATATGGCGATAGGCTCGCCCCCTATCACATCGTGGGACGGAACATGCAAGGCGAAATGTGGGTGTCTTAGTGGCGCCTCTGCCTACCCCTTCGGGGATAAAGGCGTGAGTTTATGTATGTATGTAAATTACTTTTAAAGTGGTAGGATTATATCTGAAATATAAATCATGATTAAATAAATTATACATTTACGAGTCGCGTTTAGAGCTATAGGTACCTACATATTATGTATGTATATAGGATTACAAAGGGCGCCGGATTAAACTGGGGCTGGATTACTAGGAGTCCATTGTATTTCAGTCTGAGGTAATTTAGACGGAGAACCTACTAAAGGTCGCAGTAAGTCGGTGGATGTATGCCGGTTACAGTAATAACAGATGACTGCAGACATCAATGTACATAAGATAGTAAATACACCTGAAATTGAGATACTAGAGCACACCCAAATACTACTTGTAATTGACATTCAAAGCGTTTACTTACTCGACATCTGAAAGTTTTTCGACTTCGTACACCGTGTGGGAGCAGCCGAGTTCACAGGAGCATTGGGTCACGTCAGTAATATCCGCC
This sequence comes from Deilephila porcellus, assembly GCA_905220455.2. NCBI lineage: Eukaryota > Metazoa > Arthropoda > Insecta > Lepidoptera > Sphingidae > Deilephila > Deilephila porcellus. Next base: position 8,307,360 of record LR999971.1, on the reverse strand, counting down.
GCGTGTTTTGCAATACATTCAAGCTCACGCAATGTGCATTGTCTGTACCCTTCTGAAATGTAATGTTTTAAATGATTCTTGCCCTTTTACCAATACATTAAATGATATAGGTATTGGCACAAATAAAACTTCTCACTGTTTTTAACTTTTTGATTTCTAAACAGAATCATTCTAACATTCGAATATCTAAAACCTACTTACATACCTTAAAACGCTTATACGCGTCCTGGTCAAGATTTTCTATGTTAATACTTACTTAAAGTAGGGTAAAAGTGTGGTACGCATTTACAAAACGACCGACTCCTTTGCATACGGCATTGGCGCATACATGCCGAATACGTGTAGATGTTAGATGTTTCTAAACGTTGTTCGTCAGCGAAAATGCAACGCCTCTGACGTATGGACAATTGCCTAGCGTCCTCGGTAGTATACGTATGTTTTACAGAAAATGATACTTTTTCCACGCGCCGGTCCCACGAGTGCTGTGCGCTTTGTTCCAACCCCGCCATTTCTTCCGTCGAGTGAATATAGATCTATTTAAAGTAATATTTTTAAAACATATTATGATAACCAATAAGTAGAAATATTTATGGTGTTATGACTTCAAACTCACATCAAAAGTAGTGTTCTTGCGATCTGTATTAAACATAAATGACCACTTGGCATCCGTTTCATGAATAAACGACTCTACAAATTGTTCGGCTTGCGTTTGTGATTGCCTGGAAAAGTTGAACACATCAAGGTACATCAACATCGGTGCAGCTAAAACTGAAATACATATGTTTACATTAATTTACCATGGCCAGGTCTTCTCTGCATGTTTGGAATTGAAAGCGTAACAGAAGCCCATTTCTGTAAATACTGGAATTAGCATATCGCAGCACTCTTCTGAATCTCCTTTCCATTCGCAGTCATAAAACAAGGTTTCGCAGCGACGAACAATCTGGAAAACACCATGTTTATTGCCTATGCAATGCGCGTGTTCGCGAATCACAATACACTCATACATTATGTATTCACTATTGAAATGAGGGCCGACCATGGTAATGTGGAATATAGGTATTTACTTTAAACAACCTCATTTGATGAATTGCCTTTGAGGATAATTCAGACAACACTACACATATCGATTGAAATAAGTTCAAGGTAGGTAGCTCTTGAATTTTTACATCCTAATCCAAATACCTACTCTTGTACAATACGTATTGTAACTATAACATTCATTTTATAAACGCGCGTTAAATAGTTCGTACTTTTTTGCGCAGCAACGGGTCCAACATGCAGATATTGAATAATTAAATAAATTGTTTTGCATAGAATCCCCATGTGAGCTAAAAAAATACATAATAAGCTAGGTAGGTACTTCCGAATAAATTCTTATAAATTGAAGACTTTTTTTATTTTTATCATCCCATTAGCTAATGTGCTGGTAAAAAGAAGTAAATCATAATCTGATCAAGTGTTTACTGCTATTTTTTATATGTAACGCATTAGATACGTACATTAAAAACAGCATCTTTTGGATTTTTCGCGGGTGTAGGGGCGTCGTAATCGTTGCGTCCCACTAGATCTGGGTAATCCATAAATTCTGAGGCATGTTCCGCAATAGAACCATAACTCAGTGTGGCTAACCAACGCAACACTTCCGCTGCTCGCTCCGGCGGTTCCGCTCCCCATACACTAGGGACATAAACAATTACACATGTGTAGACTGTAGGTATAGAATTAATGAATCATCATTTTAGTTCCACAATATTCATACAAACCCTTATGATTCATATTGGTGGAAATATTATTTTTTATTTATTAAATAACACATGGGTAGGCCACTTGAGGGAAGACGTATGAAAGACGTCTTTGCGTACCTTTGTATATATTCTTCTAATAATTCTTCGTCCACGGGATTAATGTCGCATATTGTAACAGCCGGAAAAGGGACGTCCCAGTTATGAAAGTCAGTGTCTAAACCTATAAAATGATTGCAATTAAATATTATGTACCTACATATAAGTGATTCTATACCTGAGCCACGAAACCAATTTCTCGAAAAAAATAAAAATAGTTTACTATATTTGGTAATCGTATTTTCCTACCTGTGATAGTAGGATTTGTTTGAAACTTTTCCCACAAGCTCACAATGATAATGCATGTGGTTACGGCACCCACGGCTGTGAAACTAAACCACATAAATCTGCAATGAACACATATATTATTACAGTGTTAGCAAAAATATATGAGAGTAAATAAAGACACTAACTTTTCACAAAATGGTCTTTCCTTTTCTGCGATATACCGTACGCCGTGTAACGTAGAATTATTAAAGAATTCGGTGGTCTGGTGACGAAGGCTTGTAGCAAAAAGTGCCAGGCCGTTAACATCTGTCGATGGCGATTGACTTCTTTTGCTATGTTTGCCATTCTTCGTGTTGTCTTCTGGATAAACTTTCATATCTTTTCACATTTTGAAACTAATGTTTTTATTTTCCACACACGACTGCAAGCCATCTGGACATAAACACACTAAATCACGCGATGGTGAGATAACATCGTAAAGCTTGTGTATCGATCGCCCTTTGCGTGTTTTGATTGTAGAAATTAACCCGATTTTAATATTGGTTTCAATTGCTTATGAACGACAAACTTCGTGTACCTATGTAATAGCATGTAGCTTATGATTAATGTTTTTAAATATTTTGTTTTCATTAGACCTTATATTATGTACCTGTTATGTGTCATATTTGATTTATTTGTTCTTTGTATTCTGTCTAGTTTTAAAGGAAATATAACGCACCGCCAAAAAAAATTATGAGTAATTCCTATATTGTATAGTATTCTATAGCATAGCCTACACTGTGATACATTTCGAAATAAAACAACAATTAATAGATATCAATTATTAAAGTGTATCATTATTATTTTCTCTTTATTTATTTTACTATTTTTTTACATTTTTACATATATAATAAAAAATTAAAATACATGTAAAAATATAAAAAAAGAGATTAACCCAACGATGGCGAGGCTCGAGACCCAAGCCACCGGTGGTTAGGACCCCAAAGTGAGGAACCTCCTCACTATACGTGCCGTGTCAAGCAATACTGCCTTCTGAATCTGGCTTATGACCCAACGGCCCATTGAGAGCCTCTGGAGATGTTGGTCGAGGCTCTTTGGTATCAATCCATGTGCAGAAACAACAATCGGGACAATAATTGTTGAGTCGACATCCCACAATTCAGTAACCTCGTGTGCCAAATCTAAATATTTTGACAATTTATCTTTTTCTGCTTTAACGAGGTTATCGTCATGCGGAATGGTGACGTCAACAAGTATTGCCCAGCGCGCCAATCGATCTATTATCACAATATCAGGCTTATTGGCAACAATAGTCCTGTCTGTGAAAACAGACCGATCCCAATACAGCGTAGCATGACCATTTTCAAGAACTGGTTGGGGAACATACTGGTAATATGGTACTTCAGCAGTCACAAGTCCATATCGAAGAGCAATTTGCTAATGTATGATCTTGGCTACTAGATTGTGTCTATGCAAATACTCGCCGTTAGCAAGATACAAACAACCGGAGATAACATGCCTGATGGACTCGCCAGGACGGTGGCATGCCCGACAGATGTCGACGGTACCGTCCTTCAGGGTGTATTTCCTATAGTTGTTCGTCTTAATAACTTCGTCCATAATTGCAAAGACAAAACCCTCAGCTTCCCCAAAGAGGTTACCGAAACGTAGCCAAGACACAGACGCTAATCGGTCCACATCAGGCCCATGGAGGGCCCGATAGAACCGACCATGCAGCTCCTTGCCCTTCCATATTTCCTCGCGATCCTTAATACCCATCACCAGAGGTTTCCGCCAGTTCTCATTCGCCAAAGAGAGCGGGGTAAATCCTTTATCTACCATGACTACAACCCCATGCATATCCACGTCGCTGTGAAGGAAATAATCCCTGAGATTGCACACCTCGCGATTATGCAGGTCCTTAGCATTAAGCATACCTCGGCCTCGGCATCTCCGCGGGATGTACAATCGCATTACTGACGAACGTGGATGGTGCATACGATGTGCAGTCAGTAGAGTTCGGACTTTACGATCCAGGGCGTCCAATTCGGTCTGAGTCCATCTGAGTATGCCGAAGGAGTACATAAGTACAAGCATAACCCAACCGTTAAAGGCGCGAATCTTGTTTCCACCTGACAAAAAACTGTTAAGTACTTTTGTCAGGCGGCTAAAGATACGTTCCTTTATCGATTGTTTTACGTCTGCACCCCTAATACCTAGAGCCTCAGGCATACCCAGATATTTGTAGGTTTCCGTCGGCGAAAGGGATCTGAGTCTTACAGTCTCTGAGACACGTATGTCATCAGAGACCGCAACCACGCCTCGCTTTACATGGATAACCGCACATTTATCTACACCAAACTCCATATTGATTGATTTGCTAAATCTTTCAGCTATTTTTAACAACTCAATCAATTCAGATTGTTTTGATGTAAATAACTTGAGATCATCCATGTAGAGCAAGTGAGAGATAGGCTCAGACCCTCTCCGCAGACGGTAGCCTAACACCGAATCTAACAACAGAGTACTGAGGGGATTCAGGGCCATACAAAACCACAGTGGACTCAGACTGTCACCCTGGAATATACCCCGCTTGATTTTAATCGGCTCATCATTCACCGAAGGATTGGTAGCGCCTGGATATTTAAGAACAGTTGTCCATTGTCCCATACATGCCCCAAGAAAAGTGCTCAATTTTGTATCAACTTTATACAAATTAAGCACTCTCATGAGCCATGTATGGGGCACCGAATCATATGCCTTTTTATAGTCAATCCAGGCAGCTGATAAATTCCTTCGGTTCTGACGAGCCTGTTGGCAAATGGCCATGTCAATGAGAAGGAGTTCCTTAGTACCACGGGACCCGCTCTTGCAACCTGTTTGTCCGGAATAAAGAATTTGATTAGTTGTAATATGACATTGAATTTTTGATCTAATTATCGACGAAAGTACTTTATAAATTGTGGGTAGGCATGTAATGGGTTCATTATTATTATTATTACTGACAGTCAATTTTTGATGTCATACAAAAGGGCTACAGTGGACAGGGCTGTTCTAATCTTGTTCGCAAAACCATGACGTCAAAAACCTTTTGAAGGAATATGATGCGGAAATTCCGCGCGATTTATTGACATCATTAATTTACGTAGTATAGACCCATTGACGAACACAATACAAGTACTCAACAACAAATTAAACAAAGTATAAGTTTATTTAAAAATAAGAAGTCTCTTTTATATCAACGTTTATTGAAATGAAGTACATTAAATAGCAAATTGTATTAGAAATTACATTCCGCTCATGCTCTCAAATTGCCTTTTAGACGAAGATGGTTCTCGACAATCGTCTGCAGGAGGCATAAATGACTCTATTTGGACGTCAAGATCTTTCAACGCAGCATCCATTATTTTAATTTTCCCTAACATTTTTTCCGCCTGCAGATTATATCCTGGTTCCAACATTTTACCACTCGGATTAAGCTTGAATAGATATTCAGCCTAAAAACATTAATTTTACTGTGATATGGCGAAAATATAATATAATACGAGAATTACAATAAAGATAATTAGAACAGATTCCTGACAGGTGAGATGTCCATAGCAAAGGAATAGATGAATATCACAACTTATATACCTAATGTATGAATTACGAATACAAAATTTTTGTATTGAACAATAAATCAAAATCAAACTATCAAGACGCAATAGAGCGAATATAAACACTAAATATACATACGAGGAAATCAATGGGGTCATCAGGCCGTAGCTTAGCCACTTCGAGTAGAGCTGGTGTGAGGGTTGGGAAGATGTGGTTCACCAGATAGTTCCGCATCGGTTCGCCCGCCGCCGCCAGTGCACACTCTTCTTCTTCGCGAAGTAGGGCATACAGTTCCGACTGTAATACCCATATCGGTATTGTTATGAATAATATATAACGTGTACGTTGCTTTGCCTAAACGAATAATTGGTGATGGCGAACATTTCATTATTCCTTAGCTCCACAGAAAAATACTTATTGGTTTTTTTTAGTAATACTGAGCATCCCTTTAGTATCTAGCTCGCATCATGTTGTACTTTGTTATGGAAAAAAGCGGACAACAATAAAGTGGAAAATATGCAGACTTAACTTCGTTGTTTTTTTTAAAATGATAAACATATCTGTGCAACACAACTACATGATTATATAACAAAACAAGTTTGCCGCATACCTACGTTTGATGATCGGGTTACGCTATTTCACAACAAATAAATTCCACACCGGAGAATAAATTATTAAACATTTATGGCACAACTACGTATTTATGTGAATTATCTATAAACTAAGGTTATAAATAACAGAATATAGGTACCAATTTAGTCACCGAACATGAGCCTACTTAAACTAGATTTGAAAACGAATGTTTGACACACTAATCTAATTTTTTTCGTAGTTCTATAAGCTTCATAGCCACGGACAGCAATATACAAAGAATCTATTTCGTAAATAATTTTACCCAATATTCCATTTTTTCTTCACGTTCCTCTTTTAGTCTCTTTTCTAGTTCCTTCATGGCCTTAGCTTCGCTTGCACGTAGCGTTTCCATTTCTTGCTTTTCTTTTTTTTCGGCAGCCTCAATGAGCGCTTAGAAATGTTAACGTAAAAATTATTAATTTGTGACGGGATAATTATAAATTATATGATATTAATAATTTATACGGGATATTAATGAATAGTTAAGTGTTTTTAAACATTATCCAATGATGTAAGTAAACATACAGTAAGCAATTCTATTTTAGCAGGTTGTCGAGTAAATTATTATAAAGCAATACCTAGATGTCAGATATACTTAGTTGAGCTGCAGTAAAATCCTCAGTCAAATAAAAATTTATTTTTAGCATGTCTAATTTCATTTGCTTAAGCAACGATACAACAATAGCACAGTTAATTACCAATTAATTTTCCGTAACGACAAGGACGCCCCATGCGCAGAGCCACAGCAGCGTAAGCACCTTTCATACAATAATCTCCATGCTCTTTCACAGGTACTATGAGAGGATGGATATCCATTTCATCAAAGAAATTAAGAGGTGTCACATCTCGTGTATCACCCGCCCGGAACTCACTAAGGCGTTTGAGAACACCTTCCTCATCCAAACGAGTATCGCTTTCTGGTTGACGCATTGCTTTTTCACAAATAAAATCATCTGTTGCTTCGAGAGACACAACTATATCTAAAATAGCAATTGTATTGTTAATTTAAATATACTTCTTATCAGTCTGTAGTCAATTTATAATTTGCACGTTATAAAAAAATCGTAGACATGTTGTATACGTGCTTATTATATTGGCTGAAGGTACCTGGCAAAATTTTCTTCAGCACGTTGCCGAATAAATCTACGTCTTCGTCGAAAGGTTCTTCTTCAGGTTCCTCGCCGTCGTCAGAATCTTGTTCATCGCCTTTCTCAAACACTGCCAAAATCATATAATATTATTTTATGAATTACTTTGTTAAAAAAAAAACAAGTGTTTATAAATGTCATACATGCGCCGCATTGGGCCAGCGAAGTGGGAAAACCATCAAGCACCCAACCTTTATTTAATGCTTCTCGAGAAATTAGACGTTGACGCAAATATCTGCAATATACTTTTAATATGTTATTAGCTTAGCAACTATCTTATCGGCTTCTCAAAATAATACTTAAACTCTTAACAAAATGGGTCCGTAACCAAAACGTTACTTTTTCGCCAATATCAACAAAAACGGTTGCCAATAGTATTTTTTAAAAATTATTTAGCAACTTTTTCGCTTTGTCTTTTTCACACATGTGCGATTATTTTTACATCACAGCATTCACCTAACTATTTACATTTTTGTGTTTCGTATTATATGTGATGTATGAAAGTATAAGCATAAGCAATTAAAATTCAACGCAATATATCTTCGCGCTGTTACCCAATTATTTCGTCATCTGTGAGTGGGCGTCCAGATTGCAACACTGCGAGTGTTTGTTTAGCGGTTTCTTGAATGCCCTCTTCCTCTGCCGGATCTTCGTCGTCGTCCATAGCCTCATCTTGTTCGATATTTGGAAGCGCTAATGCTGCTGTTTCGCCAATATCCCAATGATTTATACGCCAAGTCTGCATTATTATTAGGACTATGGAGTCTACCAGTAAGATAATAATATATCAAAGTTTATTAGTTTATTTACAAAGCCACATAAATATGAGGGTTACTTAAACTAAATATAGCTACATTAATCTATTAAAACTACATGCAAGCGATAATTCCTACGTTAACTAGGTTAACCTAGCATTAGCCAAAGTTAGTATTACCTAATAGGAGACATGTGAGTACACATGTAAAAAAATATGTAGCTACGGTACTAAAGTGAGACATCAAAATATAGCAAAGTGGTGGTACCAAAGTTGGTGTCCGAAGAATTAGGAGCAAAAGTAATGCTTAATGTATTTATATGTTGAATCAGAGAGCACAGATTTATCTCAATGTGAAAACCAGAATAGTTTATGGAATATTTTTTCCTAGATAATTACTACATGTGTTATCATTATATTTATAAAAACACATGGCTATTTACATATATTAGGGGGCGTACATTTGAAATGTACACCGGCTTCGAAACATTACAACTGCTATAGAGTTTATGTTACGGTATTTTAGGTACTAACCAAATCTTCAATAATGTCTTCAGCGACTGTCTCTGGGGAAATATAGACGAGACCATAAGCTTCGCAGATCAGCTTAGACAAAGTCGTCTTGCCAACAATAGGAGGCCCGTACACTACTACCTGAATACAATTTGCATAATAAAACCGTATTGAATCAATCGTATTAGAGATATTTATACGGATGCTTTATTATTTTAATACAGCTGCAACACTATAAAAGTATACACAAGATTTGACTTGCCTTGAAAGGCTTTAAACCTCTCTCTTTTTTAAATTGTTTCATTAAATTGGGCACATTTTCGCCGAAGGTCAATTCAGAGGTCCATTGAAGTGCCATAGTCTCAACAATGAATGTTGGTTCCATATTTAAGTTCAGGGTCATCAAATCATATGTTCTTTGCTAAAAGCGATCAATTTCATTACGAAATTAGATAGTGTATTTAACTCTGTTTCAGGATTACATCTGCGGTTTGCCAGTAATCTCGAGATGTGATAATATGCTTATCTGATTCATGTGCGCAACAATATGATACGCTTATCACATATGCAACTCAATAGAGGCTTTTATTGTAACGTATAACGTACTTTGGTAGTACTTTTTGTAAACAATATTATCGATTTAATCTGAACGGGTAAATGAAAAAAAATAGTAACTAGATTTTCTAGCCAGATATATTACGTTAAATAAAATATGTTCATTGAAAAAATATGGGGCAACGCGAACTAATGGTTCTTAATAATAATTTATTATCTACTTATTTGTATTATGTAAACTCCTGTAATATAAGTATTATTTTTCCAAACACTTGAGATAGTAGGCAACACACTCTAATATATGAAATTCAATTTTGTCGTGGAAGTTAAACGAATATATGAATTTATTTGTATTTCCATGATAAGAATTCTTACATCGATTTCAGAAATCAAAAAACCATCCTCTGGTGGTATACATTTAAACATTCCGGACCCCACGATACGTCCAAGTGGTTTAATTATCTGAAAAATATTTCTTTATGTGTTTTTATAGAACAAATTTATCTAAAAAACATAAGAAAATATTATGATTAACCTCTCTTTGTTTTGTAATGTTCTGTTCCACCGCCAGGATATAAAGCTTTTTTGGAAATTCCGTAATGAGATTGTAAATGATTCTGGAAATACATTGTGAATGTCACATATTGTAATATGTAAGTAATAAGTATATTAAAATAAAATCCCTTTTGTAAATGCTTCTTGAGTTCAGTAAAGTACGTACTGTGCTAAATCCTGCACGTTGATTAGAGGAACTACATTTCCTCCACGACCAAGAATAGGTAGGACGCGTTCGCATTCCCATGCTTTTTGGAACCAATAGAAGAGTACATCTTGGCGTCCACCGTAAGTTACACCGGATGATACAACCAACGCTCTGGTCAAAATTGTATATAGGTATTAATATTACGATTGTAAGTCTGATACATATTATGAAACTACTTCTAATTCTTTAAGAAGCTTAACTTAATAATAAGCGCAAATTTATTTTCTGATTTACGAACATCATTAATTGGTATTGTACACTCACCCAATTTGGGACTTATATTTTCGTGCTATTCCAACAATTTCATTTTCTACGTCGTAGTGAACTTTGTAATTTGGATGCGGCTTTCTCTTACGGAAATCTCCTTCAACAAAAGGCATTTCGGGCGTTTCCTAGAAATATTAGCTTCGATAAGTAAAAAAAGAAGAGGTAATAGCTAGCAGACTCCATACTTACCGGATCCAACGGTTTTGTAGAAGCCCACGTCATTACAGAGGTTATGAGAATTACATATCGTCTATTGGGTTCCCCTACGCCGTCTTCTGTGTCTGTGACCACTGGTACTTGTTTGTCGAGCAACTCCTTCAGTACTGTTTTTTTTTTCAATATATGAATGATAAGATTATTGTTTGAAAAGATTTTATGAACATAATTATATTGTTGGTACTAACATTTAAGATAATCCATAATGGTTTTAAGTTCATCTTTGTCACAACTTATATCAAAAATAACGGTTCCACATGTAAGCATTTGCGGCAAACATTCTGATTTTGATATAATTCTAGCAACGTTGTCCCATGATTTGATCTTCTGATCGATAACCGTTCCTGTGTGGATAAACATTAATAATAATAAATATTATGCAATCCGAAATAAGAAAGCAATATAGATAAAGTACGCTTGAATATGTAGGTACGTCGAAATATGGATATTTCATAGATTTTCCTAGTTATCATCCTTATTGCTGGTTATGCATAACCCATCGAGCTGTATCCGTCTACTGCACATTATGTTGTTGTATGTGACTGTTAGGTGTATTTATTTGCCTATTGTTTAAGCAAATTAATTCCCAAGGAATTCTGAATATCTATAACTACAAAGAAATATAGAGATATACGAAAGTTTATCGAACATATAATATCACACATATGACAGCCTCCGTGGCGCACTTAGATGCCGGCTTTGAAACGAAGGGTCCGGCCGCGGATTTGACCCCGCAAATACTAAAATATTTGTGTGATACACAGGTATTTTTTCGGCTCTTGGTGTTTGTGAAACCCAAAAGCTTTCGAGGTTTCTGATACCCACGACACAAGACTCGATCTAAGTCAACACTAACATACATAGTCCTGACTTGACGGTCAGGACTATGTATGTAACTGTTGGGTGTATTTATTATTATGTAGGGCGGTACCCGGTAGTAGGTACCTATAATTTCATAGGGTTGTTGGGCCTGCGTCGGTAATGCTTGCACTTCGGCATCTTCTCCCATTAAAGTTTGTGATGTCGGCTGACTAACAACAGCATTTCTTTCTAGTATTTTAGAAACCTCTTTAACAATATACTCTCCATGGTACGAGTCTATGTTGTTTATAAAATACCGTTTATACGAAAATAAGGTATCAAGTTCTGAAGAGGACCTATCTGAAGAAACTTTGTCCATAACTAAGTAAAAGAAATAATTAAATACTTTGCCCGGCAATGATATTCAATTCACAATCCAATTTGATTGAATTGGATATCAAAGTTGACAGATTCTACTACGTAATTTTAATTATACTAATTGCTTGGCAACAAAATAGCCAGTATCTTAAAACAATGGTACTTTAAAAATACTCGTAGATAATAGTTATTATAAAAGATATTACGTATACAAAATATCTATCGGTGCAACGAATAAAATACAATATATTCAGTAAAATACTTTATTATTGTCCCATATAAGAAAATAATACGTTATAACTATAATGCTATATTAAGTAAGTAAAACATCTTAACAAATAAAATATATAACGAAAAGGAATATCTAGGATCTATTTCAAATAATTATATTTAAAACTTTTGTGAACAATAAATGGAATGCTAATCACAAATATTATATTAAAATCCTATTTTGGAGTAATCCAATAAATACTTTCATATAAGAATAACATCGAAATAATCGCTGAAAGCTCACAATTAAAAACGAAATACGGTATAATATTATAATCATAAATATTAATCACAGAGATTCTGTATTATCAATTTTAATTACAAAACAGTAATGTTTATGTATATTGTATAAGCACCTCATGTATTTTCGCCAGTTAAATCTATTAATTGGCACAATCAGTGGCGGCGTAAAGGGGGGGCGATGGGGGCGGTCCGCCCCGGGTACCAAGCACCAAGGGGTGACAACGACAACCCGACAAGCGACAACAAACGAAGAGCGTGGACCACGATCGTGGGCGAAACGATCCTGTTCGCCACCGCCTACAAAGAAGGACGACCTTTTTTTTTTTTTTTTTTTTTTTTTTTTTCGCTACAAACAAAAAAAGTCTGATCTTATACGAGCACGAAAAGTCCGGAGTAAGCATGTATAGTATTTACTATTTGGTGTCATATTTTAGGTAGGGGTGCTCAATACGAAACCGCCCAGGGTGCCAACCTACCTTACGTGTATTTACTATTTGGTGTAATATTTTAGGTAGGGGTGCTCAATACGAAACCGCCCAGGGTGCCAACCTACCTTACGCCGCCACTGGGCACAATGTAAATCAAGTTATACTTAATTGTTGTGAGTCAATTGTGACCTATTTGTCTCAAATACAATTTCATTATTCAATACATTTTAAAATTATTTCACTGCACAGTGGTGTTATCGAACGATACAGATTCAATAAAGATAGCAAATAAGTACTAATGAAAAGATGAACAAGATCGCTAGCCTTCTATGTTTAAAAAAAAAGATGTATCATGGTCGATGTAACTGGAACTGTTTAGCAGTTATCGGAATTATGTGATGCATCATACATAGTATCATTGTATGTCAAAACAAGATCGCATACAAAGTGACCATTCGATGTCGCATTTTTTTTTATTTACATAATTACGAAATTTGTAAGTATATGTATGTTATGTTGTAGAATAAATATTGAATGTTGAGTATATTTAAATTGCTCGATACATTTAGGCGGAATTTATCCACAATTACTATAAAAAGGCGGAAAAGAGAGAATACTTATATCTGTCGAATAATTCATAGTTAGCGTTTAATAGATTAAAGTTTAAACAATGTTTATCCTTGAAACTAGAGGACGAAAAATACTTATTCCTAAATAAAATAAGTTTTGCAAACTGGTAAATACTAACCACTCGAAATCGTCGATTAGATATTAAAACAAACATGAGACGTAAATTTTCGAAAATTGTGCATTTTATATATTTTAGTCGAAAAAAGTGGTTACAATTAATACATTTCAAGGAATTTTTTAATGATCGGTGTAAACTTATGGCACATAATATCTCGTATTAATTCGATGAAAGTGATAATACTGATAAATTATTGTACTTTATATGATGTGTCCATGTGTTAAGTACGTATTATATAATATTTAATGAGCATGAAAGGACGGCGTCGTTGCAAAATGACAAAATATCCCAGTCTTATATTTTTAAGTACATGTAGATAACGAAAATAATGTATAAAATGCGTGATCACTTGACCACTTAAACATTCCAAGAATTTGGCCCCATAATAGACTTTATAAAACTATTTAAATTATTACCAGTAACAAAGATATTATAAACTTAAATAATTATCACTTAAAGAATAGTAAAAATAGCAGCTTTTGCAAAAATCTTGTGTTCATATTGGTATACCCTCACTTTAGGTTTCTAAAGAAACTTTGAAAGTGAGAGAATAAAATAAGCATATGCCTGCAGTTAAATTAAAGGACATTGAATTTAACCAGTTTTTGTGTGGAGGCCACTAATCATAAGTTACTAAATAACTTTAGAGCACCTCATGAAATTAGAAATTATAGTTGCACAGAGTAAGGCACTGTGATATTATCTATAACTTAGATACTTAAATAACATGTACATTATAAAAAATGACACTTTTGTAATGTAATCAATATTATTGTAGTAAAGCGTACTACTCACCAAAGCTGCCGACCCACCGGCCTATGTCGGAAACGTATGGTTGGTAGGCTAGTTGGCGGCTTCACTTATTGCAACTTTGTTGAGGACATGACAGCGGCTCGACATGACATGAGGAACATTTTTATGACGTGGTCAAATGTCACCGGCCAACAGAGCAGAGCGTTTGCGTCGCCAACATATCGGCGGGCAACACGTGCGGGCGCTTTTTGCCGACATTATTATTTTCTTATAGGACGCCGGATTGTGTTGGCGGGCTGTGTCGCCGGGCCGGCGGCTTTGGTGTATAGTGCGCTTTACAGGATTATTTAGAAATAATTTAGAGCTGTGTGGTAATCACAGACTTGCGGTGAATAATGGTTATTTCTTTTTCTCCAATGCCTGAGGGGGAGCTGGGTTCTGAAGTGACAAGCCATGGTGACAGAGATGATATCGGCTGTGATTTAGGAGTTATGTCTTCACTCTTTTCAGCTGGCTTAGCAGTAGTTAATTTTGCTTGGTTGTGTGGTGGTTCTACCACTACAATAGACACATATTGGGAATTATTGGAATTTAATGATGGAGGTTCATTCAATATTTTTGGAGAAGGTGTAGATGGGATGGCTAGATTGATATTTGTTGCTTCATTGATGATCCTAACTTCATTTTCTCTAGCTTTCAATATATTATTACATTTCAATTGGCCTGGTGGGAGAGTTTTTGTTGATGATAAATAGCATTTAGCTTGATTATTTGGTATTTCCTTATCATTTCCAGAATCTAATTGATCTCTTTTAACCTCATTCTTAGAATCATCATTATTTAATTTTTCCTTAACCAAGCTCATAAGTAGATCATTTAGAGGATTTGATTCACTGACAGGGGAAGAACAGTTGCATGATGGTTTGTTAATGACAAATTGAGTCAGATTGTTTTTCTTTTCTTCTACAAAAGGTTTATCCACTTTAAAGAGAACTTTGTTGCTGATAGCATCATCCTTAGAAATCATAACTTCTTCAGGTGGTTCTTCACTCATAAGATTCTTTGAAGAAGAATGTTCTCCTAATTCAGTCAGCTTGGTATCATTTTCAATAAGAGATGATTTTTGAGACTTGGCACTACTCTTTCTAGACAATGTTCCAACTTCAGGAACAAGGGTTGTTGTGTCAGCAGATGTGCTAGGAATTTCATTACTTGGCTCTACTTGTGCTGAAACTTCAGTTTTTGTGGAATTATTTTGTTTTTCTCTTTCTCTCAATACATGGCTTTGTCTTCTAGCAAACCTTTGGCTAGGTCTCCTTTCAAATTGTACAGTGCGACGAGCACGATTTTGTTGTGTTGTTTGGTACTCTGTTTTTCCAGAATACTGGAATCTGGAGCCCATCCTAAAGAAGTTTTGTCTAGCCGAAGGCCCCTTAACTGGTGCTCGTAGTCGGAAGAAAGTGTGATGTTCCACAGCACATTTCCAAAGATGTTTACAAGCTTTTTCATTATGTAAACGGAATACAAAAGTATGTTCCTGTTCACGGCCTTGATCATCATCTTCAACAACTACAAGAGTCAATTTCTTTTTCTTAAAATCAAGTTTACTTATTTTAGGCCAGAAAAACAGGCCTATTTTTTGAGGTCCTTCAAATACAAGTATACCTGTAGGAGTCAAACCTAGGTGATACTCGCACCCATCTTTGCCTAATACAATGTGCATGTCAACACCATACATTTCCAGCCACTTAGCTTTGTTTAAATAGTTGACTTCAGCCTGTGCAGGGGTAAGGCCTTTGTACTTCTTGTACTCTTCCAATATTTCGATTTCCATTTCCTCAGTCTGATTAGGTACAAACCTAAACTCCGACACAGTAGCAGGTGTATGGATTGATTCATCGAAGTCTCCTAGTTCAGATTGTAGGGCTAGAGCTGCCAATTCCACTGCAGTTGAATGGGGGCATTCCAGTTTGCTCTCCAAAATATCTCTTTTTAATTGTAAAAAAAATTGGTATCT
Source organism: Deilephila porcellus (assembly GCA_905220455.2). Taxonomy (NCBI): domain Eukaryota; kingdom Metazoa; phylum Arthropoda; class Insecta; order Lepidoptera; family Sphingidae; genus Deilephila; species Deilephila porcellus. The sequence continues at coordinate 8,291,204 of LR999971.1, read as the reverse complement.
AGTAAGTTCTTCTCTCAAATTGTTTGGCTCAGATGAATAAAACTTTACTTTCAGCCGCAAAGTGTATGGTGGTCCAATTTTAACTTGCTTTTTTATAGTTTTAGTTGGATCCAACCAATGCTTTACATTGTTTGTATCAGTGAATTGTAGTCCAAAGTAATCTTTTTCAATCAAATCCAACGAATAAAAAACTTGCTCATAAAGGTCAGCAGCGCTGGCTTTTTTAGATAAATTAATAGATAAATCAGTTTCATCAAGTAACATTACCTTGCATTGTATTAAATTTTTGTTGCTTGAAGACTTTTGCGCTTGCTTATTACGATTTTGAGTGGAAGAGCGACCCCTTCTGCTCAAAAATCGTAACATTTTCACCAATCCAGAGTTCTGAAATATACAAAACTTATGAAAATTTATTCTACAATACGAAATTGCCAGAAAATTGGTAAAATTATTAATAATATAACCAAATGTTAATACATGAATCACTTATTTTTCATATTTTCATAGTATATAATATAAACAGTAAGTTGTAGAAAAACTAATTCAATTATGTCTATAAGTACACAGTTCCACGTATTTATGTGATAAAATATGAAGTTTTGTATCTAATGATATTTTATTTTAAAACATTTTATCTTTCACCAATGTGATCATTAGTTAATTACATTCTCGAATGGTTTGTAAAACACTTAGGACTTACTGCCAAGTGATGTATTAAACTTGATTGTATTTTCGCATAAACTTAAAGCAAAGGTAAGTTAAGCTATGTTAAACTTATAATGATTATATACATATGGTATGGTAGTTATACTTACCAATGACTGAACTTTATGAACTTTTGAGCATTCAAGTTACAAACAATAGGTCGAAAATGTTATGTGCTGAACTTGAGTGTGTTGCAAGAGGAGAACAAAATAGAGATGTACCGTTATAAGCTCAGTGATGTATCAATGACATTTAATGCTTTGAAGTTTGAATATCGACTAAACCCAAGATTATCACAAGGCATTATTACTTTATTAGTCATAAACAATGATCTATTTATTTCAACACTATATATTTTTTTATTTCTCAAAGTACGTCGCTGACGTATTTATTTGTTTTTTTTTTGTTGTGTTCTTTATTTACATACCGATTTAGTCAGTCCTTTTTCTATTTTAGTCATGGACGCACAGACTAAGGAGTAAAATGGACGTATTATACAAACAGGACTGCGCACTCTGATCGAAAAAACGAGACGAGCGAGAGATTTTGAGTGGAGGATTGTATCCCGTGCTAATACGACCATAATAAATTTAATACACACACATACCCAAAAGTCACATACATGGCAGGACCCACACTAATATCGAGTCTTGTGTCATGGGTATCAGAAGCTACGAGAGACTTTTTGGTCTCACATACACCCAGACCCGAGACAAATACTTGTGGGCTTCACATATTTGTCTCGGTGCGGGGATCTAACCCGCAGTCTCTCTTTTCACAGGAGGCGTTTAACCAACTGCGCCACGGAGGCTGCCGAAAAAACGTCTATCTACGGCTATCTTCTTTAAGAATGGCAGCTGCACGCAAATTACCAACTTTTATTGTTTTTTTAAACAAAATTAAATTTCTGAAGGTTCTGGTTAGGATAATCTCATATACTTTTCAAATTATTGTTCTGTTATCGCTCCTTGACAAATGTGCAAAATTTGAAGTCAATCAATCAATCAAATACATACATACATACAAAGCTAATAAAAGCGTGTTAAAAATATTTAAGGTAGGATTTTATTATAGTCACCGTAGCGAAAGAAAAGAGACACAGACCTCCATGTACTATATAGCTCGGCTCGTTTCGCCTCCATGTCTTTTATTATAGCAAATTAAACCTTATGCGACAGGCATAAGTGTTATTTCAGGACAACACTATTTCGTGAGTGCGCATTCCTGTTTGTTTAATACGTCCATGATTTTAGTTTTCAGTGCTATCAGCTCTTCGCTCACTTCTTATTCTGTGACTTAGCTCTATAATCTATTAACTGATAACTTAATTTTTACTTTTTAGATCTGTGCTTCATTTTCATTCCTTTCCTCCATAATCTGTGTTTATTCCTCATTCCTTCATTTAGTGTTGAGTAGGACATGACTTGAAAAAGAGTTTGTAAGAGTAGCCTCATTTTTGTACTGAGCTAGTACAATGTCCCACTTCAATTGAAGTGAGGCGTACTAGATAGTTTGAAGGTATTAGTACCTCTCGCTCTCATCCTATAGTTAATGACGTAGTGTAACGAGTACCGGGACACAAAATATGAAGTAGTACATTTCAAAAAGTTGAGCCGCTCTTACATTTTGACGTCATGTACGGGACAAATGTACTACCTCTTGTATGTCCTACTCAACACTACCTTCATTCCTTTCTGTTGTTGGCACTTGGCAGGGTTTTCATACTGTCATTAAAATTAAAATAACTGGATTATATCCAGATTTTTAAAGAAAATATCATTTGTGTTCAATAGTTTGCAGTGAGTAATATCAATTATAAATACTACATTTAATTGTAACGTCTTTTAAAAGATTCACGTTTCATAACCAAAACTTGTTTTGCTGTCGTCATTCTTTATGTGATTTTGACTACAAATCTTGTTTTCTTCATTTATTCTTTAATATTTTCTAAATATACGGTATATCCTGAATTCCGTCTAACGAAATATGTTAGATTGTACATAAATTGACGAAAGACTGGATGTTTCCACTATTATTACTTTGTAGATGCCAGTTGCTGACGAGATTCAGTCCTCATGGGCTGACGAAGTAGAGATCGATCAAGGGGCTCTTCCTCCACCTTCAGAAGTTGTTGAAAACGGTTTGAAGATTGTAACCGAATACAAATATGACAATGATAACAAGAAAGTTAAAATTGTGCGCACGTACAAAATTGAAAAGCGTGTGGTCTCCAAGGTAATTTGAAATTCTGAAATAGAGTTTATACAATGCAATGATTAAACATACCAAAAATTTATAATTTATACATTTACTATAGTAACATACATACATAAACTCACGCCTCTTTCCCGGTTAGGGGTAGGCAAAGGTGGATCTAACAAATGAATCAGAGGCATATTGTTTTCTTATATTTATTATTGTTACATATTTTATAGATACATTGATAATTTAGTATCTATGTTCCATACAAGCTAATATTTTGCATTCAATTATATTTGGATTATAAAACATATATGGATATATGGCAGGATGTTATTGTTTTATTTAACTAGTAGTTTTATGCATTTTGTAAAAAACCTGGCATAGGTAAGTTATGCTTATGAAATTTATAAACCTGGGCCTAAATATGTTAAATGTTTTCCTTGTCTAAAAGTGGAAAGTAATGAATACTGATTTAAGACTAAAAGTATGTATGTTTTAGAGTATTGCTAAGCGCAAGACTTGGAGCAAATTTGGTGATTCTGCCAATGACAAGCCTGGACCCAACCCTGCCACAACCAATGTTTCTGAAGATGTCTTCATGCAGTTCATCACAAGCAAGGAGGAGAGCCAGCGTCCTGATGATGGTGAATTAGATGGTCTGAAGGTACAAAATATAATTTGCTTCAATTTTAATTACATTTAATTAAAAGTACACACCCTATAGATCCTCTTCATTATACCCTCAGTTGTATGAGGAATCATATGTTCAGCAGTTGATGAATATGGGCTGATACAGTACTGTACAAAAATACCTACATACAGGTGTTGCATTGGTTGTTTGTACATAAAAATATTAAATTATACATAATGGAATAATCATTGGATATTTTTTTACCCAATAGGGTTTTTAGGTTTTGTTTATTTTTATAAGTATTTGAAATTCAAATTTTATTGAACTTTTTCCTTTGACACTTAAATTTATAATTTTACATTATTTTATTTATTAGTGCTGAAATGTTGAAGTTTAATTTTGTCATCTCCTTACCATTTATTGCAACCATGTATAGTTATTATAAAGTTTTTATATTGTTTTAATCATCACAGATTTATGTTTTCTTATGTTGCAGCCTCAAACAAATAGTGTCATCTTCAAGTGCCGAATTTGTCAAGGAGACCATATGACTTTGAATTGTCCATTCAAGCACACTCAAATTGCGCAAGCTAAGGCCAGTGAAGCTGCCAAGGCAGCAGGCAAGTTACTTACTTTTATACACAGGACATCTAAACTCCACTTAAATACCATTACTCTTCTATATATATTTCGTAATTTAACATTTCAGAATCTAAATCTTCTACTACAAACAAGTATGTAGCACCGTTTTTGAGAGATGCTGGTGCCAATCGTGGAACTGGCCGCGAACCTCCAGGTGCTCGCCGTGATGATGTTGCTGCCATAAGAATTTCCAACCTCAGTAACTTTGCTGTTGAGGCCGATCTTGAGGATCTTGTGAAAGGATTTGGGCCTCTTCAAAAATTGTACCTTGCAAAGGAAAAGGTAAACCCGAGAAAGTTTCTTTTAATAAAAGGATTGCTTTACCTTACACAATAATTTGGCTAAAATACAATACTATAATATTAACCCATCTTCTGCAAACACAATATGTTTTGTTATTTTGTGCTAAATTCATGTTTTTATGAACGATAAAATGCCTGTCTTATGGCCAGGAGCACATAGACAAAACAATACTTATGTAGGTGATTATATACTCAACAACGAATGAAGCTGTTATAATAAAAGGGGTGACTTCAACCCAACCTAAAACCAATATTTATATTGAATGTCACAACACAAGCACAAATGTAATTGTATTGTTGCACATTTGGTCAGCATAATTTATGGTTGTAATTATTGTTTCATTTCAGAGCACTGGCCATTGCAAAGGATTTGCATATGTGCATTTCAAGTTTCGTGCTGATGCTGCAAAAGCCATACAAACCCTCAATGGCTATGGTTATGACCATCTTATTTTGAATGTAGAATGGTCGAAACCTCCCCAGAATAACTAATTCGTAACAATTTCCATGTATATTACTTGAAGGTTTTTATTAAAATTTGATTCAATATTTAAGGTTTTTATTTTGCAATCACAATCAACTAAGAATTTTGTCCAACAAAAACAAAGTTATAATTATCACAAAATAATACATTATATTAAATCCAAAGGAATTTTATAAGTATACACATTAGTAGAGAGTATATACTATATTCTTAGTTGATTTGGACTTATGGGAAATATATAGTTGATTTAATGACATCTTTCTTATGCAAATATATTGTTAATGAATTGGACTCACTGCTCATGTTAAGATATATAACATTAAATAACATATTCTAGAATATAACTGTAGTCAGTTAGGGTAGAACAAAAAACAAATACACTTGCAATTTTTTTATTGAAAGCATTCAGCAAGGAGACTAGAAAACTTTTTAATACAACACTACAAAAAGTGCACATGAATGTAACAAATATACAATTCTTACTTTTGTGTTTTACCTTAACTGCCACCAAATAATATGCATCCACAGAAAAGAATAAATGGGACTTATCAAACTATTCATTAAACACTTACATTTCTTAAGCAAATATGTGCAATAAATTAGATATCAATGTCATATTTCTCATCATCACTATTGGGGCTATATGTTTCTTCTGGTAAATGTAGTTCACCACAAAACATGAGTTCGACATAATGGAAATAATCCAGTGCAATATTTGTTAGCATAGCTCCAGTTGTTATACCAAGAACTGTGCCTATAACAGGTTTCTGCCCAACAGAGCTCCTAAGTATAGCCCATAAAAATATGGAGCCCAATGGCCAGAGACAACCGCCAAGGAATGCCCACGAAAAACGCCGAGCCGGAGCTGCTGCAGCCATGTGTGGTCTCGCCCACAGCCACAATCCTGCGCCGCCACCAGCACTCAAGAATAATACATCTGTCAGATCCCGTTGTGGAAACAATCTGTTAACAATCACCATCATCAAAAACTTTGAACAACATTCACTTAATCACAATAAATAATGGATATTGTATACACACCTGACCATTAGATGTGGATTCATCACACTTACTGACAATGTTGTGTAACTAACCAGACCTTGCAAAGGTAAATAATAGTACAATACATTATCCCTTGTGAATGGCGGTAGTTTTACGCTATTTACTGATTTATTGACATAATCCACGGTTTTAGGTACACAAACCGGCAGATCTACTATTTGCCTTCTAATATTTCGATAGATCCTTTCTAGGATATCCATTGTGAATGACGAATCGATGTATTCAAAGTCTTCAAAACTCTGTACTTAAATTAGTGCAGACTCAAATAAGATTACGTCGCTGCACATTATTTGGCAAGTGTTAAGAACTGCAATGTTATTTATACTATAATTTTAATCATTATAGATCTGTATTGCAATGTCGCGTAAATGTGATTGCAAAATGCTAAATACACATGACGTACACCAATGACAGCTGTCATCATCCTAAAATGTGCTACAACATAATCTGTGTGATCCACGAAACGATTGTCGACCACGGTTGCTCACGACCGCGATTTTTCCTGTTCCACTTTTTCGCGAGCGTTTTATGTGAAACGGGTTCGGACGATATTGAAAGTTGATGAGTCGCAAGTTAGAAAAAAAAGCAAAGGTTTAAAAATGTTAGGATAAACTTAATTAAGTAAAAATGCTTTACTGCCTCGGTGGCGTAGTTGTATTACGGTACGGTTACAAAGCTGAGGTCTCGGGTTCGAGTCCCGGGTCGGGCAAAGTGATATTGGATTTTTCTATTCATTATCAGCCCGGAGTCAGGAATTTGTGCCCGATATGGCGATAGGCTCGCCCCCTATCACATCGTGGGACGGAACATACAAGGCGAAATGTGGGTGTCCTGGTGGCGCCTCTGCCTACCCCTTCGGGGATAAAGGCGTGAGTTTATGTATGTATGTATGTATGCTTTAGTAATTATTGGTCAAAAAAATAATATTGAAAAAACATTTTTTTTTGTAATCTATTTGAGTCTATTAATCAATTTACGTTCTAAATAGGCAACATTTGGAGGTTTGTCGCAATAACGCACCAAAAAGTCGTAATTTATCCAGTTCATAAGAAAAATGGATACACGTTCAGACATTGAAACATTCGCTTCTATCAAAATATCTCTCCGTATCATATTTTCATTTGATTTAATGTAATTTTCACGGCAATCTTTCTTGCTTTGACATTTGACATCGCCGCCAATTCTCTGAACGCTCATCACGTTCACGTGTTCACGACCCACCTCTTGACATGGGTCGTCGTGAACGTCGCATGAGCGTATGTATAGTGGAACACGGCCAACAACTCTATGATATGGAAGTAGGAATCAGGTTCTGATCTCGATTAACGATTATGTACGATACTCGGAAATACAATAAGTTTGTGTAAAACATTTATTTCCATTAAATACAAAAATTTACGAATTCATTCAAATCGTGACTACTTAATTCGTTTAATCAGTGACTTCGGTAATAGTTATATTCGATGTTGCCCCTGAGGACGGTATTACTGTGACAATGGGGTATTCTACCCATTTTCAAAAAGTCTTTTAAGTTGTTCCTAAGATTAAGGGTGGGTTGCAGAAAATCTGACGTTATTGTTAACGGTAAAGTTAACTTTAGCAGTGACAATTACAATGACCACGGGATAGAAAATTCTTTTGTTGCACCATTGTCATAATTGTTATAGTTAAAGTTAAAAGAGTGACCAGTGAAATGATGCGATGCGATTTTACGTCGGAATTTATCAGCGTATTTTTGTAAATTGTTTTAAAGTACAGGTTATAATTCAAATCGATACACAAATGACAATTATCAATACAGAGAACACACACAAATAACGAACAATAACCGCTCGAAATTGAACGGTTAATGTTAATGTTATACGTGACGTCATTTTAACAAAATTGTTAATTTTATGCAACCCGAAAATTGCATAACCGTCGATTTGACGGCTGATTAGCCCTTAGCTAATGTTAAAGTTATTTTCTGCAACCCACCCTAAGACAAACTATTTAAAAAAATATCAAATTTTTATTCGCTCGGCAAGTCCAATAAAAATCTATTTAAAATTTAAATTTTAAATTTTTGCGCGCAAATATGTGAAAACGCTAGGCGCCATGTTCCTTTAAAATGAAACGTCACTCAACCAGTAAACAAATTGTGATATTAAGAGCTCTTGGACACCGGAGGGGGTATTCTACTAGCGGAATGACGTAGAATCGTTATCCATCATGGCGGCAGCCGTTTCACATCTTTTTAGGACAGATAAAAAAATTGAAATTTTCAAAACGAATTATATGGAAATATAAACTGAAATTAACATACACTTATTGTTTCATGCTCTACTATATACATTTATAGTTTTTAGATTTTTTCTTTCTTATAGTAAAATACCCCATTGGTCGATGGTAACCATAGATAATACACTATATAGGAAATATGTTACAAAAGTATTGGACATAACTTTATCAAGATATCTAATTAATCTAATAAATACAGCATCTATTGTTGTTCCGTATCTGGTGGTAGGTTCTCTTGGATTGTTATTAATTTGCGATTGAAATTCTTCTTGGAGAAACGTAATTAATGGCGTTGATTCATCTTTTGCAAAATTTACATTGAAATCCCCAGCTAAAATCAATGGTAGTTTGTCTATTGGTGTTGAAAGTTATTGAACCTTTGTGACGAATAAATTTATTCTCTATTCTCTAAGCAATTGTTTAAATGCATTAATTTCAATAAGAATGACATTAAAATTAATAATTAATTTAAAAACATTAAATGCAATGAAATTTATGTGAATTTTAAACTACCAAGAGAGTAGATTTTACATTTACTGGCGCTCAAAACACACCAAATATACGCGTGATTAATGCACAGATAAATGCATATAATTATATATACCATCATATAGCATGGGCATGCGTCGCCACGCCAGAAATCGGTTTTACGTGCGGCTATAGATGTTTCACATCAAAAAATAATTGATCTGTAGCCATAGAACGCACAATTAAAATATTTATTGGACTCTGTCTTCAGCATGGACGTATTATACCATAGATGTAGTATAACATAGATCGGCAATGTATCATTTTGAGTGAAACCAAAACGAGAATACGATAGTGTGCGTGAAGTTTGCATGTGTGCGTGACAGATAATGCTGCGCCATGCTCTGTCGATACTATCATATCGATATACCTAACGGCCCAACCAATAAAACAAAATTTTATAGATATATATGAGACATTTCATGGTATTTTAACAGAAAAATAATGATTGTGTTTATTTCAACACAGATACGTAAACACAAGTCAATAAAGATAAATCGTCATATTTGAGAATAATTTTATTTGACAAGTTTTGTAAAGCATTCCTTATAATAATATCGAATGTTCTATTGTTTTATTAGAATGGCAGCCTCCGTGGCACTGTTAATTTGAAACCGGCTCAGAAATGGTAAATTACGCACACGAAATATTAATTAATATTTAGCAAATATCAATAGTGAATAAATAAAGTGAAGTAATAACTGTTATTATAGAATTGATGTTATACAATGATTATAGATTATAGAGGATAACGCATAAGGTCACGTGACACGGGTCACTTTGATATAAAACATGGCGGCGGCTCCGCCCCTAAAAATAGTGATACGCTAGTATCACATTTTCTATCGACATCGATGCATCAACAGTGGCATAAATACGACTGAAAAACTTTGATTTTACGTAAATATCAGTGTATAAATTTGTATAACATTTTTAATTGTAGCTTTACATGTCAATTGGGTATAAACAGGGGATTTTAGGATTTGACGGTAAAGTCATTAAAAATTAAATCCGATAAAAATAGGTCGATATTTTGATATTTTTTTCATAGTATGATTTATTTCATGGGTAAGTTTTACCTGATGATTGGATTGGATTTGTGTCAAATAATACACACGTGAGATAAAATACAACTTTATTTATATCTAGAATTTGCTTGCACCATTGCAGTTGCAGCATTCTTTGCTAAAATCAAAAATACCTATCAGGACATTTAATACATATTAAATAAAATAAAATAACATAGGTAGATTTTTATTGCTATTATTTGACGAGGAAAATCATTTATTTATTTATTTATTTAAATCGTTATTGTACACAATTACAAATGAAAATACACAATACAGAAACAACAACAAAAAAAAAAAGTACAAATGGCGGTCTTATCGCTCTACAGCAATGTCTTACAGACAACCATGTCAAATCATTATGTCTCACTTAAAATTCAATCAATGAATATGAAAGTGTTGGTTAAGATAAACAATTATAGTAATTAATAATAAAATATAAAACTATTTCTGTTCATTAAAAGGTTCTTCAGGACATTAGACAATATACTACCAATTGTCAAAATTATCTTGCATGTCATTTTTTGACCGACTTCAAAAGAGGAGGTAATCAATTCAACTGATTTTTTTTTTTTTATGTATGTTTGTTACTCGATTACGCTGGTATTAGGGAACCGATTTCAAAAATTTCTTTTTTGTCGAAAAGCATGATATACTAGGTTGGTCCCATAAAAAATTGGTGAAGACTTGATGAATATCTTCGGTCCTGAAGAACAGAACTCCTCAAAATAGAACGGTACAGCAATAATTCTTTTTGCACCTGGTTCAGTATAAGCGTATTACTACAAAGGGGGGCTTAAAAGGGGGAAGGGGTGTAGGGGGGGGGGAGAAAATAGATACTAATGTAAATACTCACTATCTCTGGCAGTACTTAAACGATTAAATATAAACTATTTTGTCGACAAGTATGATATGTTAGATTGGTGTCATTAAATAATGGTGAAGACCTGATGAATATCTTCGGACTTGAAGAGCAGAACTCCTCAAAATTGAACGGTACAGCAATAATTCTTTTTGCACCTGGTTCGGTATAAGTGTGTTACTACAAAGGGGGGGGGGGGGGTTAAAAGGAGAAAGGCGTTTAGGGGGGGGGGGTAGATAATAGATACAATTAATTTCAGTTTTCAATATAAAAGTTTTACTATAAACAGTAGGTGAAGAAGAGTGAGAGTGAGAGAAATAGATACGTAAATTACCGACGTAAACTAAGAGAATCCGACCTGGTCAGTGTCTAACAATAGCGGATATCATGATTATAATGACTTACAATCTTCTCATAATTTCACGGCAATAATATCATGTTTGGTCTGAAGAATTCGTAAATTTTAAAGACATCGTTTTGATTATATCATGATCACCTTTCTCATCATTACGATGCCTATCAAAACTAAAAAGGGACAAATAAAATAATTTTAAATAAAAAAATAAAAACCGACTTCAAAGTGCCACTACAAAGTAACAAATAATATATATTTCATCGTACTAGTACCCAATGATTAATGTTCTTATTGACTTGACTAGCTAACAAATCTTAAATACGTAATATTTTGAAGGCGGGTCGCTAAATATCAAACACGTAAAAATTTAGGCAAATGTTACACCATTTGATATTACATGTAGATCCTGCAATGTTGGCTCAGAAAGGCATATAAGTAAATTAAACACAAATGAATATAATGTGCTAATCCTACGTGTAAATTTATTGAAGTTTTGATAGAATTTCTATGTGTCTTACATGTGTGTGGTAGCCTGTTGATAATTATCTAGATATGATCCACGAGACGGTTGACCACCGTCTCGATTATAATTCCAGGGTATACACCTCCGGAATTATCGGAGTCACTTGTGTGTTGATGATATTCAATTACCAAACTCTTTAACAGTGATATATTTCAATCATAGTCAGGAAACCTGCATGACATAAAGGCCTTTAAGTACAAGAAAAGGTATGTTGTGTCCCATGCTCAACAGTGGACGATTACGGCCTGATATATTAAGACAAATTAAAATTCCGTGTAAATCTTGCGTGTATTACGCTATAATTACTGACACAAATTAATGTTAAGCGTAAGGCGTACATGTTCGGCACTTAGCGACCCGCCTTCAAAATATTACGTATTTAAGATTTGTTAGCTAGTCAAGTCAATAAGAACATTAATCATTGGGTACTAGTACGATGAAATATATATTATTTGTTACTTTGTAGTGGCACTTTGAAGACGGTTTTTATTTTTTTATTTAAAATTATTTTTGTTGATTAACAGTTCTATTATTAATAGGATTATTAGGTAAAATATCATAATTATTACAATTTCACTTATATTGTTGGGAAGCTGTTATCTTTTAGTCTTGGTAAATTAATTTGTTTTATGCATGCATGATGCAGTCTTTTTCAAAATGTAAAGAACAAATAAATGTATTTATTGGAGGGTTCCAATAGTGTCTTCCGATTTTTTGTATCCATTTTGTCCTGGTTTGTATGTTTATAGGTAATCTTAAAATATTTTTAATTTCACTTTGTTTATCGTTCTGAATATATATATTCTATTATTTCTTTTTTTGAAAAATAAACATCAAAATATTTAAAAATGATAATATCGATATGAATAATTTCGTATCACATCCCTAAACTTGTGTGTAAACAAACAATACGGTTGTTATTCGTACTACTTGTATAAATAACGCTTAGAAGAGTCTAAAACTTAATCAACAAGATCCTTAAACAATTATAAATGATAAAAACAAACCCAAAATGTAAATGTAGACACATATTTGTTATTATTTCGTAAAAACAGTTACTAACCTATGAAAAGAAATGTTGGGGTTCTTTTTGCTTGAACTCGACTCGCATCCTTTCACACAACACCGAGGCATTTTAAAAACTTTACAATTAATCTAATAAGCAAACTTAACAAACTTAAGACACGAGATTAACAATAAAAAAATCGAAATTATTTGATTGTGCAGATTTGTTTACTCTTAATGACAGATAACGCCACAGTTTGACATTACATGCAGGAAATAAAAATGGCGTCATTTTGGGCCAAGGGCGGTCCCAGTGTGGTTAGTGAACAAAATATTGCCATATTCGAAACAATGGAGTTATTATTTGTCTCTTTCATTAAGGGACAAGTTAGCTTTGTGTAAATGAGACAGATACATAAATGTACAATTCCGCGTCGATACTCCTAACATAACTATAACTTATTATATAGTACTACATTTGTGCGTCATCCTCTTATATTCTTTAATCATTGATGTTATACTACGAGATTATAAAATGAAGTGAAACCTCTATGGTTATTGACTATTTTTATCGACATAATATTATTGATCGAAACTGTCAATCAATTTCTAGCAAATGTTGGTTGAAATTATTATAAATTCACGTATATGATATCATTTTATATAGGCAATGGATGCTTTCTACGCATTTAAATAATGAATAAGGACATTCTGTTCTACCGATATACATACAAGGTTTGTCTTACAATTCTACAATATTGTCACTAAACAACATTGAAAAAAGTGATACGATCTTATGAAAAACTATGATTATTCGGGTTTTTACACTAAAATCAATCACATCCAGGCACTGGACAACTCACCATAATAAATTACATTTAATAAAAGTAGCTCAGTACTGAAATATTAAATAAATCAAGAAAATAAGCGAAATTTGTCGTTCGCTTAAATGACATATTTTCACACAAATCTCTATAGAACGCTCTCCGTGTAAACGCATGGTCGCATCATGCGTCTCGCTTTAATGTATGATTTAAATCATTCTATCTCTTTCACATTGCCGATCTATGTTATGCTACATCTATGTATTATACAAACAGGACTGCGTACTCTGATCGAAAAAACGAGCCGAGCAAGAGATGTTGAGTGGAGGATTGCGTCCCGGGCTAATAGGGTGACCATATTTAATACACACACACACAGACCCAACAGTCACATACACTGCAGGAGTAAGATCACCCCCCACTAAGATCCGAGTCTTGTGTCGTCGGTATCAGAAACTACGGGAGACTTCTCAGTCTCAAAAACACTCAGACCCGAAAAAAATACCTGTGGATCATACAAACATTTGTCTCGGTGCGGGGATTGAACCTGCGGCTTCACGTTTCACCGCGGCGTCTTAACAACCACAGACTAATAAACAAGACAGACGGCCGACTCCATACAAATTTTTTAACACGTTAAGGGAACTCACACAACGAAAGCCCAAACATGTACTTTATGTCTATATTATGTTATATAATTCATTCATAATTAATCGTCCATCTCTTTCTATCCAGTACATATTTTGACAGGATGTTCTACTGTTCTTTTCGCTCGGTGGTTATATACATGGGAAGAAGTGCTGTGACAATCGGTACTTTTTCGAAATACCGATCTTTAATTTAATTAGGGATGGCTTTATTTTCCGGTTGACATCAGTGCCTCAAACTTACCGGTTTTTTTTACCGGTTTTGGTAGTTGTATATTCAGGTATTGGTTATAAAATAAATAAATATAATAAACTTCAAAAATAAATAACTTTATTTATAAACAATGAGAATTAAATTAATTTGTTATTCTAAAAATACCATAAATAATCCTTATTTAGATTGTCACTTTTTTCTCTACCACCCGTTTCACAAGGCTGTCTTCGCTAGAGAAGAACGGGCAAGAAACTCTAGCGTTGCTCTTTTATAATATATTTACAATACAGTGATTATGCATTAGTTAAATTCAGAGAAGTTCACAAATCATGTATAAAAATCACAATATTACAGGTCATTTTTTACAGCTGAGATACGTAAAGTCAACCAGAACGCACAATTGGTATACACTGTTCGGCTAAAGCAATGTTTGGCAATGGTAATAGTAGTTTCAAAGTAATTAAAAGTTATGATAATATTATAAATACATTAGGTTTACATACATTCATGACAATTTAGAATGATTCTCTTCTCCTTAATTTAGGGATGAAAGGTTGTATGGAAGTAAATAATGTGAAAGTAAGAAGCACAACAAATTATTTATCACATTTACCTGTTTCTGGAAAGAAAAAATGTTACATATTATGTTACTTATAAATCTTATTATCACATATTTTACTTCCTAAGACTCCTTGTAATTATACATTTTTCAATTAACGCCTAACGCTTTTTATGATATTAGCGTAATATTAATAAGGGTTTTTTTTTTAATTTTATAAGCCTTATGAATGCAAGTTATGTTAGCAACTACAGTTACAGTTTCTTAATGTTAGTAACTACAGGGTTGGTATTCATAGAAAATGCAATGAAACTGCCTTAGAAACATTAAGGTGCTGGGTCATAGTAGTTGGCAATATAAATTTAACCTAATTAGTTCAGGCTTCTAGTATATTAATGAAACGTTTTCATTAGGTTAACTTTAGATACATTAAAGCAAAATCGTGCTAAAAACAACATACTAACTAAATAACGGTGTAAATTTACAAATTATTACACCACGGAAGCAATTCCATGTGTAACATTACAAATGTATTATTAAATCGAATACAAAACAAGTTAAATATAAGTCTGAATACAATGTAATGTTAGTATCTTGAAACCATATACATAGTTTTCGCATAATATTATTTTTAAATCACGAAGATACAATTTCTCAAAAATTCTGCAATAAAAACGAAAATGTTGGATACAATGATTTGAGGAAATCCAATAATGTATATTTATCTATTCACTCTACCTTACACTCCTATACGTGGGCCTCCTCAATAAACGATTGAGATAGGTCATGGTCCACCAGGTCATCATTTAAAGATATGATCGAAATTGCTCTTCCATTACATTGCAAATCAATAAAAATATATGAAAGGTGCAAATGCATGATTTGTATTAACAGTTTAAAACAACATAATATTATGCTTTACACTTAGCAAAATGATAATCATATTGAAGATTACTTTGTTTTTAAACCATGTAAGGTGAGTAGAGATATAATAACCAAACTATTATATGATCCTACTATGCAATTTTTCAAAGCATAAAATTTAATTTATTACAATTTCCAGCAAAGAATTGCTATGGACATTATTACAATGAAGTGTATTGCGAACAATGTCTGCTTACAAATATAATATTTGTATTAATTAAAAACAGTCATTATTAAATTTAATACATCATTGCAGACTTTCATTCTAATGCACCGAAATAATTCATTTCAAATTGGTTAATATAAAATACAAATAAAATACAAAAAAATAAAACTGTAAAATAAGTTTACAAATATTACAACATGTGAGACATTCCATGCATAATAATATAATTGGTAATATCATATAAAGGCACATTTACAAGCAAAATGAATATAAAAATACTGGATGCAATATGATTAAGAAACAAACAAATTGCTATTTCAGGATTCTACATCACCATCACCATCACCATCAGGTAGGTTCATATTAAGGTGTAAGAAAAAGTTTGGCAACATAGGTCTATTTTAAAGAAAACCTTGAATTGAAACTAAAATGATTTTACACCCTAAAAGGAGACTTGAGCTTCAACACTCAAATTTAATCAAACAATTTTAAATTTAAGACAATATTTAAATCAATTAACAAATGTTATTACAAATATTGCAATATTGCTTCAGTGATAGAGGTTTTGCTTCCCTTGGATTGGGAGAGTCAAAACGCATAGACACAAAACTTTTTACAGCTTCATTCCAGAAATCTATATGTTTAGAATTACAAGACAATGCATGTGTCAATTTGTTACCATATCGACCAAAACCATTTAAACTTTCAAACAAATCATTTATGAAGGTAATTATATCTGTTGTGAAAAAAATATCAAAATTAAGATTAAAAGTAGAATAATCATGTTCTTGGAGATGTTGGTTACTCTTCATATAAACTAGTAGTGATGTAGCCACTTGCCGGCTAAAAACTTGGGCTGCAAGTTTGACCTGTAATGTATGTGCATTTTAATTATTGTATAACAATAAACAATATAAAATCTATACAAATATATCGGGGGAGCCATTCTTTAATTAAAAGAAGAAGAAGAAGAATATACCTACTAATATATAACTTCTGACATATTAATCACTTTTTGTGATTAGTGACCACTTCAAAACTGAATCTTGATAGAAATTGTATACTTTAATTTACCTTCAATTTGTCACATGAAGTTGGATTTATGTGTTTCTCTGTAAGTTTGGTGCTTCTTGCTCGGCCATCAAAGCCATCCTATAATTTGTATAGACTTTCTATACATTCCCACTTTGCTCTTCGATAACCAATGAGTAGATGCTTTTTCTGAAATTTTTTACGAAAACATTTAAACAAATGAGGTACATCATAGATATGATATAATTGGTTGGGGCCAATTTTGTAGCAGATGTCATTCGTGCAATTATTACTACGTAAAAGTTCAGCATTGGAATCTGATATTAATGACTTAATAGCAACATTAGCAGAGCCTTGATCATATTTCTAAATGTTTCTCTAAATTTATATTCAAGTTTAAACATGGAATTGCACAAGGTTTTAATTTTAATTTTTCATTAATATGTTCGGCAAGAAAATGTTTATGACAAAAACGAATACGGCTGCGTTTAATAAAAGGTATGTTTTGTAAATATGAACAAAACCCTAACCAAATTTCCCACCTTGCTTGGTTTGTGATGGGAACACAAAAATATTTATTATTTGGTCCTCGAGTGTTACACTCGGGAACAATGCACTTATTTACCATAGTTCTTACAAAAATAACAAGTATTTTAACAGAAATACAATAATAATAAACTATCACTCGTTTTAGCCGGTAAACACTATATAATGACTAAGGTCACTTATGCCTATTTTATCTTTTACGAAAACATAAGCACAAAAATTAATAAAAAGGAAATAAAAAACCGCCTTTGATTGCAAACTGTAGCACCAGAATCCGTGATTAGAAAGTTATTAAATTCCAATTATAAGATTCGCTGTACTAAGGCTTGATCAAGGCACAATAGAAAATGGCGGCAAACGAGATACGTTGACAATCAGACATTTCAATACTAGTGACATAAGATACTACGTCACACGCACACTAATAAAAATATTGAGTGTAGAGAGAGAAAGATGAACGCCGTCCATATTAAAATAGTGAGATAGCTAGCATAGCTTATCGTGCAACTTTTTTTGTTCTAAGTTGGACGGGCCTGTTAACAACTGCGCCACGGAGGCTGTCAAAAATATTTTTCGAAAGCAAAAGGCAAAATGAAGCAAACGACTTTGAATTAGTATTTAACATTTATCTTGGATTTGCGATATGTAAGTCCCCTCAGACAACAGAGTTTTTCGCGACATTCGTACAGGCTGGATTGGCGTCCAAGTATATCTGCCTCATGTCTCCTTCATGGGGAACCTATCTATAGCAAAAAATAAACATTTGTAGTTAGATATAATTGATAGTTAGATAATACAATTTTTTGTTAAATGCCTACCCTTTCTGGGATAAAGGCGTCAGTTTATTGAGAGAGAGAGAGAAAGAGAGATTGAAATATTCTCTGAATGGTCATAACATTTTTTTCAAGCATTGGTTTATCATTTCCAAAGCCTAATTCTTAATATTATAGAAGGAAAAATGTACCCCACAATTAAGGCTTACCTATATTAATAAAATTATATAAACATTTATACTGTAACTACAGGTAATAGAAATGAGAAAAAAGAAACGAAAAAGAACTTATTTTTATTTTTATAATAAAATAAACTATGAGTATACAAATTAACTAATTTTAAGTTTTAATAATTTTACTGGTATTTTAGCTTTAGCCACTTGTTCTATTAATGATATACCAAGGGGACTTACAGCTTCAATATCTAGCGAATGATAGTCTTTTGTAATATCAATACCTTTCTTCCATTTCTCTAACCCATTCCATGCTATCATAACTCCATTATCTGTACATAATTTTGGTGAAGGCCTGAATATGTCATATTCAGTTTCATTGCATAATGTTTTTAGTGAGTTAAATATGTAATTATTGCAGGCTACCCCACCAGACACTACTAGTAGCTTATTGTTTTCTGGAATAAGTTTATTTAGGTGGCAAAATTCCATAGCTCTTTGAGTTCTGTGAATTAAATGTTTTGTGATTGCATTCAACATTGCCGCACATAAATCATTATAATCTGGTATTAATTTATCTGCTACAATATTGTGTTGTTTCTCTTTTCTATGTATATGGTATAAAACTGATGTTTTTAATCCATTGAAACTAAAGTTGCAATCTTTATAGTCAGCTAGTGGTAAGGGCATTTTAAACAGATTTATATCAGTACTTTTCATTGCTGCATGTTCTATTGCTTCACCCCCACACATCTTTGAATATTCAGGCACATTTTTCAATTTCATTCTTCTCGCAATCTTGTCAAACACTTCACCAGGAGCTGAATCCATACTCTCTCCTAGCAATTTAAAATTGTTCACGTCTTGAACTACTGCTAATAAACAGTGACCGCCAGATATTAGTAATACCAAGTATGGAAAAGGTATGTTGTAAGTCATTCTTGCAACTAATGCATGTGCTTCCATGTGGTGGATAGGTATGATTGGTTTTTTATGTCTTCGAGCCAAATGTTTGGCATACTTCATCCCTACAGCAAGACTTAAAGGGAGACCAGGCTTCAGTGTGACAGCTATTGCAGATATGTCTTCCATAGACAGATTAGCTTTCTGTAAAGTTGTAGCAACAGTAGGTTCTATATATGTTCGATGGAGGTCTTGTGCTACATCTGGTATGATTCCACCATTCCGCAGATGTATTAGATTTTGGGAGTGTAAAGCTTCTGATAACACATTACCTTTTTTATCAATAATGGCACATCCTGTGTCATCACAAGATGTCTCAATTCCGAGAATTCTGGTAGAATATAATTTTGTTCTTTTAAAACCTGGGCTGTTTACACTAGAAAGTATGTTTTTTTTAGATACAATATTAATAAAATTGGTATAAATCATTCGAGGTCTAACTATCATGTTTAAACTCATTCTAGTTTTAGACCCAAATTTATGTCCCAAAGTCAAATACTAAGTATGTTTAGTTGATTCCTAAAATACACATAATACTGTTTTATTCACAACAAATATATATTTAACACTAAATTGAAAATTTAAGTAATTTCACAGAATAATCTTTAGTGAACAATAGGAGATGTTTGGGGGAGCCGAGGCCTATCACAGACCACAGACTTCACAGACTAACCCAAGTCCCAAGGCCTATGCTCAGCAGTGGATTTCCTGTGGTTGAATAGACACAGAGAAAAATAATAGAGATATTCAGTAGTAACTCGTTGTTATAATTCTTAGCACGAACTAAATTCACCAAAAATGTAGACATACAAGATTGCGTATAATCACATTCACAATATTGTGTAAATAAGATTAAATATTTGGTTAAGTTTATTCAATCGAACTTGCTCACAGGTGCTCACAGGACAAACTTACTGTTTTCCAATTTTTTTTATGACAGGTGTCACTACTCACAGTTTATTACCAATAGAGATGGAGTGAATTATCGATTCCAAATGAAATTGATTATTTACATCAATGAAATGAAATACTATTGTTAAAATTATTGATATTTTTTTGATACTTTTATAAATTCTAAAACAAGTTCGCGATTTTTTTATCTGTTTATTAAAAGTAATAAAACGCGTCTTGTTTAATAGTCTGTGGCGATCGGCTTTCGTATGTATACTCCTCGCCAGATAAGTGTGCGCGTAACGGAGGGCGCTTCTAATGTTGCAAGCTATATGAAAATAATTAACTTCATAAAAATGGGAATTGGGGTACCTATAGCAATTGGAGTTGTAAACTCTTTTATCACGCAGACAGCAGCCTGTTATATAGGTACTTATAATGCTTGGAATTATTTTGTCTTAATGTAGGATTGTTAAAATATGCTACAATTATAAGTTATTTACCCAGTTTTAATTAAATTCTAATCACTTTAAATTAGTACATAAGTGGAATTGTATAAACTGTCAATTTAACAATGTTATTTTCCCAACAACAGTGAATTGAAGATTAACAAATTAGTCTTTAATGGTAAAACTTAAATTATTAAGGTAAATTATTAGGGTAAATGCATTAAGTGGGCAACATTCTATGACATCAACGTTAGTTTTGATTTTTTTCCGCGCGCAGACTTACGGGGCGAGCAGTATATGTATGGACGTATTGGGCCGCTTACAGATGATGGCAGCGGGACACGAGGGACGAGCGGGGCACGAGCGGCTGGCATGGCATGACATGGCTGCCGCCTCCCTGCCATCGTGGGCGCAGCCTGATACAAAGTGGATACAAACTCCATGCGTTGCGCTTAGTGTGGCGTCACAATTTACAATTCTTCATTCATCTTTGCTACTGAGAAAGTTCGCGATTTAAATACGTGACGACACTATTTAAATGTCACTTGCCTTACCCTACCGTTTCGGTGCAACATTTTTTTGTAATAAAGAAAAACATCTTTATTCGTTTTAAATAAAGCTTTGAAAATATATAATTTATTGCGCGAGTTATAGAATACTAATATAAATAGATTCTATTAAAACACTTTTCAGAAAATAGTCAAATAGCCAATTAAGTAATTATGCAAGACGATTTTGTCCCCCCTTAATAGACTTTCATTTAACGATAACTGAGAAACTATGCATCCACATTACCACCACAATACTAACATTGTGCTCTCCACTCTTAATTTGAAATTAATTATATTGAAGTAAAAGGCTTTGAATAAAAGGTGTACCTATTACGATATAGGTATACCAAGGTTGCATTTAATTGATATAATATCTAGACGACATGACTATCTGGGATTAATTATTCGTCCCTAGATAATAGAGAAACGATGTTTCTATTTTAATAAGAATCATAAAATATTATTTATACTTAGGTAGTCGTATGTACCTACCTCATGAATTTTGTGCATGTGTGTATGCAAAATATGATTTCTCGGTAGGTACCTTTTAAACCAAACGATGTACAAATATTTTCTATATACCATACACATAGGTAATGGTAAGTGCAGTGCACTCATTATTTTGTTTTTCCGTGGAAAAACGATTTATCGTTACAACTGCCGGGGGGGGGGGGGGGGGGAGCGGTGAACGGAGCGGTGAAGCTTAACGGTCTTACGACTTAACATTGAGCCACCGGGATCCTGAGGCAAAACGCTATAGACTCTCTGGAACCGCTCCTGCGCAATGCCGCGCTACGGCCCACTACACGTAATTATTGACACCTTCAGTGTCCACGGCAGTATGAATGAGAATCAACCCTCATACTGCCGCCCTCCTCGTAGTCGCTTTTAATGGTCACTACGCAGTCCCCCGTTGCGTGCCCGCGACCACCATTGCCCCTATTAATCGCCTCTTACGACAGGCGGGGACACACCGTGGTGGAATTTTTTAAAAATCGCTCCCAGTCCACAGGGCAGAGTACAAACTCATTAGTCTTCACGAGAGTCCCGACCGACCAGAGTACCTAGGCTTACACAAATCACAATTATGCCGGCTTGCTTGGAGGCAGATGTACATAGATAGACCATATTATGCTGAACCAGAAATACGACGCACGTGTGTGGGTCATGACAGGTTTTTCGTTTAGGGTTTCATACGATTTTTCACTATGTTAAACATTGGTTGTTATTCGGGTAAATAATCATTGTAATATAAATATCCTATTACCTATTACCGTGAACCATCCATGGTAATCTTTGGTTAAACTTACGTATATATGATCAAAAGTATACTATCTTATAATATTATATTTAGTGCTATAATTTTATTGGTTACTCGCACAATGCATATAAAATAATTAAACTCGGATTGGAATAGTTCTTGATATAAATGACGGTATCTACTCCTCCTCTATTCCTCTACTCCCTAAGAATTAAGATACGTATTACATAGGCATTTAAAAGTCACATTAAAAGTGTAACTACACCCCAGGTAGGTCATTTAAAAAAAGTATATAATAATTTATAATTCACTAATATTATTAATATATTATAATGTCATTAAATGTAATAACAATAATAAATGAATAAAAAGAGAAAAAACATGAATTTTAATTCATTCCTCATTGCATACTTGTATTTTCATAGCTTTACATTGGTTTAAATAAGCTGTTAAAGAACCTCAATGACTGGTGATGAATATATTTTTCCAAATAAACCCATTATATTTTTGTATGCATCAAAACACAAGGAGCTATCACCTACACGCGTTTTATGTACACAAGTTTATCTATTTGGGTAGTAAGAAACTTTAATGCAAAGTGACATTGTTTTATATTTATACTGACGTCCGCAGCTGTTTTATTCCAGAGCGATGTGTATAATTTTATCCTGATGTTTGTTATGTGCATTAATTTACAATGGACGTTTTACCTTCTTGTAATCCGATGCTTTAGCTCAGTGGTGCGATACGACCCGTAAACTCTACTCGCTGTTGTCGCTTTTATTTCTTAGTACTATGTACAAATTTACAAAAATGCAGAAAAACATTAAATGTGTTGTGAAGTTGTTGTCGAAAAAACAAAAATCTACAGTCACGTTAAGTAATAAAAATGTACAAAAAGAGGCCCAAAATGATGTGTTATTGGGTCTAAGCGATATTCCCGGGCCTAAGTGCTATCCTATTATTGGGACGCTTCACAAATACCTTCCTGTTATAGGTAAGTCATCAATTATATAATTCATTGGTTTTGATAATTAATGTGGAATTTGTAAATAGATCTAAGCAAGACAAAAAAAAAATACAATAAAATTTCATGATATGATTATTGTTTGTTAAAGTGGTGTCATTGACATTCATTTCAATGTAGGTATCCGATATTGAATTCTTTATAAAGTGAGCAAGCCAGATGATTGAGTTATTCTTCATTTTAGGTGATTACGATGCTGAGACACTAGATAAAAACGCGTGGCTAAATTATAGTCGCTATGGTAGCCTTGTTTTGGAAGTGCTTGGTGTCAATGTGGTGCACGTCTACGATCCCGATGACATTGAAGCTGTTTTTAGGCAAGATGACCGTTTCCCAGCGAGGAGGAGCCATGTAGCGGTGTATCATTATCGGACAAATAAACCACAAGTGTACAATACTGGCGGGATTCTCTCCACGTAATACTTTTTTTTATCTTGTAAACGAGTTTATCTTTAACCAGTGCAGGTTGATGTTTACATTTAGTTAATGTTGATCTGTTTCATGGTTCAGGAGTATTATACAAAATAATATCTACACTTATTGTACATAAATACTTTTAACAAGAGTAGTCAACGATATCTACAATATTATGTTATTAACATTAAATTTAGTTGCAATTTTTGCCAACTAATTTTGACTTTGTTTGTAAATGATAGATCATTTTGATGAATCGAATTTAAAAATAATTTTTAGTGTTTGTTTTTTTCTAGAAATGGTCCAGATTGGTGGCGACTTCGTAGTACCTTTCAAAAGAATTTTACTAGCCCTCAGAGTGTCAAAGCGCATGTGGAAAGTACCGATGAGATAGCAAAAGAATTTATCCAATGGGTATATAATAGCAAATTGAGCAGCAATGATGATTTTTTAAGTTATTTAAGTAGATTAAATTTAGAAAGTACGTATTGTTCATTATTTACTAATGTAAAAAGTAGCATTTTACAGTCTGTGCGGTGACTTAACTAGACTAGTGTGGGATCGCGGGTTCAAACCTCGCACCCAGACCAAGTTTATGTGATCAAAATATCTTTGTTTAGGATTTACGCGTTGTAGTACCGAAAACTGTCGTATTTTTTAATTATGTTATAAACACATATTTTACTGTAGGGTTAAAACTATGTATCTGTAATTTTCATTAATTTATTATTTATTATTAAAAAAAATTGTACCGCTGACGGTTGATTTTATAAATTTGGTATGATTTTCAGTTATCGGCGCAGTGGCTTTCAATAAACGCTTTAATAGTTTTTCTCCGCAAGAGCAAGATCCAGAGTCCCCTAGCAGTAAAATAATAAAAGCAGCATTTGGTTCAAATAGCGGTGTAATGAAGTTAGATAAGGGCTTTCTATGGAAATTCTTCAATACACCACTCTACAAGAAGATGGCCGAATCTCAGGAATATTTAGAGAAGTAAGAAATTTTGTATATTAGTAATTACTTCGTAACATTGTGATAATTTATTAAAGCATATTTTTAGGATTTCAATGAAAATACTACTGAATAAATTAGAATTCTTCGACTCGGATACGGGTAATGCTGATAAATCCCTGCTAAATTCCTTCTTGCAACAACCGAATGTGGACCGAAAAGATATAATGGGCATGATGGTTGATATTTTGATGGCGGCCATTGACACAGTAAGTTACATTTCGGTTATGGATTTTTTTATATTGTTATTTTGAAGTTATTAATTAATTAACGATTATTTTTTAGACAGCCTATACAACAAGTTTCGCTCTTTATCACATAGCTCGTAATCGAGAGTGTCAAGACAAAATATTTAGTGAAGTCGCATCTTTGTTACCTAATAAAAACTCAAACATCACATCCGATATTATAACGAAGGCTGTATATTTGCGAAGCAGTATTAAAGAGAGCTTGAGATTGAATCCAGTTTCAGTAGGAGTTGGAAGATTACTCCAAAAAGAAATAGTTCTGAAGGGTTATCTTATACCTAAAGACGTAAGTGATATATAAATTGTAAATATTTTTTTCTTGCTGGAATGAAATAACACTGTACCTGAAGTTAAGTTTACCATTTAAATAAAGTATCAACTGGTAATATAATTCCGACATTCGTGATTCGACATCACGGTGCCTGTTAAGTTGTTTTTTGTATGTATGTAAAGGATCACCAATGTAAAGGATCCAGAAATACAAATAGGAATACTTGAGAATGCGTATTATTTTACAGCGTAATATTAATTATTTATAAACTTAATATATTATTGAGGTATTGTGTATTTTAACTAATTATTAGTCTTTATTATTTCAGACAGTAATAGTTACTCAGAATATGGTATCGTGTCGGCTGCCGCAATATGTTCGAAAGCCCTTACAATTTAAGCCGGAACGTTGGCTCAGGGGTTCATCGGATTTTGAAAGTATTCATCCATTTTTAAGTTTACCGTTTGGATTTGGTCCTCGCTCGTGTATTGCAAGAAGGCTGGCTGAACAAAATATATGTATCATATTGATTCGGGTAATTTATATACCATTTTGCTTTAATTATAGGTCTAGCCAGTAAATTAATAATTTAAAAAATGATTTTAATTTTCAGTTAATACGAGAATTTGAGCTCAGATGGCGGGGAGAGGAGCTCGGCATTAGAACACTACTTATTAACAAGCCAGATAAACCAGTAACACTATCTTTTACTCCAAGACCTGAATAAGATGTGTCTACCTTATATTACATTATGAACATTATGTAGGAAGATGAAATAAAACCATTTCATTGTTATTTAGCCTTTTATTACGTAGCCGGGAACTAGAGGTGGGGCAATCATCGGGTAATGAGCTGTAGGATATGATACAATTTCTAAGCTCTTCGTTACAGTTTTCTTAATCATGTTTGGTATTATACGTTGCACGACAATATCATGAACACAGTCAGTTGGGCCCGGGATCAGAAGTCCATGTTCTTTATTTTTATCGGATATTACCACATCAACGACAGGTTCTTGAATCTCAATCACGGGCATCTCTGGACTAAGAGGGACCATAACTAATGTTTTATTTTCATCGAAAGAAACAAGTTTTTCAATGTTGGTCAAGTCGATACTGCTAGGTATTTCGTTAATCTTAAAATCAATTTCAGAAATGTCAGGTACAGGAACAGACACTACTTGGATTGATTCTGATTCATCCTCGAATCTCAATTTAGAGAATGTCGTAGGCATTACTTGTTCCGGAATAACTGGTCCTTCAACGATTAAGGGTTCGATGGGCTGCGTCTCTACGATTTCGATTCCCGGTAGTGTTATCTTAGATGGAAAAACGAGAGGCGGTAGAGATGGAGCTTGTGGAATTAAAAGAGGTGGTGCAGGCTTGACTTCAGTGATAATGATATCTTCAGTGCAAGGGGGAATCACTTCAACGATTTCTTCAATTTGTACGGGTAATTGCGGGAGCACCAACGGAGGTAAAACTGGTGCTGGCGGGATCGGTTCGAGCACAACTGTTTTTGGCACTTCAGGAATTACCGGAATAAGTGGGGGCAGGGGAGGAGGAGAGATTACAGCAACTGGTTCTTCAATGATGATTTCTGGTACAACCACTTCGGGCAATTTCGGTGTTTTAACTTCTGGAACGATTGGTATTTCGATTTCATTTGGTCCAATGGCTGCAATAACGCCTCCAATTGGTGGAATGTTGGTTCCCATCAGGATTTGCGGATTGAAGAAGAAGTTTGTTCCTTGATGTACAAAATTTGACATGACGGGTGGAGGTCCATAAGGCGCAACGGGAGTCAAAATAGCCGGGTTGTTAAAGTTTTCCCTGACAGTTATCTTTGACGGCACTTCATTTTCACTATCCGCCAAGGCTGGTGTCGAGGCCAAAAGGAGCACAACGCCGACAAGCAACTGCATCTTGATGGATATCTAAAAACAATATTGATTGTTAATTTTAAAACACACATAAATTATAAGTAGGTATTAGTAAAAATAATTCTATCTATCTCTATATCAGCCCATATACGTCCCACTGCTGGGCACGGGCCTACTCTATAATCGAGAGAATCGATTGAGAGTGGTTAGGCCATATAGTCCACCACGCGGGCCTATTGCGGGATGGCGGACTTACCGTAGAAATTCATTAAAATCGCTACGGTATGCAGGTTTCCTCACGATGTTTTCCTTCACCGTTAAAGTGCTTGGTGATTGACTATCAATACCCACATAATTCCGAAAAGTCAGAGGTGTGCCCTGGGATTTGAACCCGCGACCACCGTGAATATGTTGGCAGCCGCGTCTTGTCCGTTACCAACAGGCCACCACGCACATAAATGATATTAGTAATGTCAGTAACCTAGTGGCAAAAGACATACACAACTATGACGTCTTGGGTACGTTTCCCAGGTTAAGTAAACCGTTATGTATTTTTTCCATTAGAAGTATGAATTTTCCTGGACTAGATATTTAAAAAAAAAACTGATTGTAAAGTTATATTATAAATTGATATTTTTTAAAAACGAATGTATTGATAAAACAATATTATCTATAAGACATGTTATATTTTTTTCTTACCATTGTACCGATGTGATGGTTTGTTGCTGAATGATTTGGTTTAAAATTATATGGCATTTTATACTTTACACCCATAAACTCTAGCAACTTGTTAATACGAAGTGATTATAATTTTTAAGTACAAATAAAACCAGTTGCCTAATTGTTTAAGTATTTATATTAGAAAAACAAGCGTAAGCATATACTCGTATTAAAAGAAAATTGAATATCACATTTGTCAGCAATGTTAATTGAATCGATTAACACGTTTTTCAAGATTTGCAACAACTTCTCTAATGGGATGGTTAAGTTTAGAACCGTATATAAGCACTTCATGCGTATCGATAGTGCATTCCAAATTTGCGAAACAATATCATCACTAGCAACAAAAACAAAAAATATTAAATATGATCAAAGTAAGTAAATGTTATAAGGAAACATATATAACATTAAAATATATATATAAGCATTTTCATTTCTAAATAGTATCTTCGAGTTGGTAGTTAGCAGAAAAACATTATTTAATTTTTCTTTTTTTGTTTCAGTTCGTGGTTTTCATTACCCTGGTTACTGCCACGTGCATCTTCAGCGCTCCGAGCCCGCTGCGGACCCTTCCTGCCCTGCAGCATGAGCATGTGCAAGACGAGTTTGGGCAGTACGCCTTGCGCTACGTCACAGCGGAGGGTACCATGGTCGTTGAGAAAGGCAAGCTTGTCGCCAACTCAGACGGCACAGGACACGTGATGATTATGGAAGGAGCAGTTACATTCGTCGCTGATAATGGCAAGACATACGTTACAAAGTATACCGCTGGACTTGATGGTGTTAAAGTCGAGGGAGACCATCTTCCCGTAACCCCCACTGAGGTTCCCGCATCATCGGATGCGACTTCAGTACCTACTGTGGATGTAAGTGAGCCAACCACTCCCGCCGTCGCACCCGAAGCTCCTGCCGTACCTGCCGAGGTCGCTTAGTGTTCTATTGATAATGCTTTATTAGAAATATACGATTATAACATATTATGTGGTTTTAGATGTTTTATCCCCTCTGATTTTTCTTGTGGGAGAACCAAAATTATGATGTATTTTTTGGGATTTAAACACATGTATGCACTGGAGAACAAAAGATGTTTTGTACTAGGTAGATTTACTCTATGTATAAAAAGTCAGGAATCATAACACA
Source organism: Deilephila porcellus (assembly GCA_905220455.2). NCBI lineage: Eukaryota > Metazoa > Arthropoda > Insecta > Lepidoptera > Sphingidae > Deilephila > Deilephila porcellus. The sequence goes on along the minus strand of LR999971.1, from coordinate 8,261,870 downwards.
CCGCTGACGTAGCTCTTTATCGTATATCATATATGTATGTATTGGGTAATTGATTTTAAAACTACATTAATTATTATTTATTTTTATATTATTTTATAGAATTAAAAGAAACATTTGAAAAAAATATTCTAAACTGAATGAATTCACGATTTTAAAACTCGTAGTTTACGCACAGTGGTAGAGACAATATTATCAAAATATAATTGAAATCTGATACCACATACCTACATACAATCTTTAAGCTATTCCTGCATCAAAAATCATTGAATCATATTCAACGATACGGCCACGAAATATTTTTAGTCGAAAATAATGTGATGGATGATTTTCTAATTTAGTTTCCTCGTATTTCTTGCGATAGCAAATTTTAAATTTTATATTAAGAATTTAGATTGGGTTTGTGTGGTCATCCTCACAAATGATTAAACATAAGGTGATTGAGAAGATATGTGGCACCCATGAGGTTGGTATGGTATACATATATTATTTTGTAAATATACAATTTAACTACTATCTACATATTGTTTTTATAAACGGATTTATATTGCCTTAATATTTATACTTATCTTTATGCCACAGATAAACACGATTTTAAATGGATTTCAAATCGTGTTTCTAATTAGTAATAATTATTATTACGCATATAAATACGAAGTCTTTTTGTGCCTCTTATATTAGGTATGTCGTGTGAGAATACAAAGGTAATATTATTTATACATTTTTATTGTTTAATTAGTGTCATTTGTTTTACAGTATTATCGATTTGATATTTTATTTTTCCTTTTCAGATGCATTTATTAGTTGTTGTGTTTTTACTGCCAGTCACATTGGCTCTACCCTACACCATTTTGACTTATTCACCATACGAGCAAGGTGGCCCTGTTGTGATTGCTGCTGCTGATCCAAATTTTGTAGAAGTGGAGTCAGAAAACATAGAAAAGGCAGGAAATGGAAATATTATAGCGTATATGGGTATACCGCCTGCGCCACAGTTACAGCCATTAGGTGCCCCCATCTTTTATCTTGGAAGTGAAGTTTATTCTGGAAGCAAAAGTGAAGATGAAACCGGGGCCCGCCTGTTTGGGTTCTTAAAACCTTCAAAAATCTTTGGTTTTCTTACTTCTGTACTGCCTTTCCCTTTTTCTGAAATTGGAGGATTGTTTTTAAAACCGAAGTATTATGTTCCGTATCCTGTTATTGCTGAGGAGGAAAACAACTCAAGCACATGAAATGTAATATACAGGGTATCTCAAAACCGCGACCGAAAACGAAGCCAAGTGGTAGTATTAGTGACTTTAGACACAATTCAACTAAAATTTCGCAAGAAAAATTGTCAACTTTTTTTTTTTAATTATTTTCTTATCATCGTATTCGGGTGATAAATACATAATTTCTCTAAAACAATAATGCACACCTGTTTATTTTTAAAGACGTAATGGTACGCAAAGGTTTAAATTACTATTTTCGCAAAAACTTGGAATTTACCACCTAAACATGTTTAAAAAATTGCAATTCGAAATTTTTCATTGCATTGTATCTGTTACGACTAAAACTACCACCTGGCTTCGTTTTCGGTTGCAGTCTTGATATAGTTCCCGGTGCTTAAAGAAATTTTTGCATATTACTTTGTTTCCTTTTTTGGTTTATTTCGTTAAAATATTATGTTAAATATATTCTAAACGACTTTACCCAAAGGACTTTACACATTAAATGACTTTATATTGTATATTTTTCTACGAGTATAGTTATATATATCTGTGTATTTTCAGTAGGCATCACAAACTTAAACTTGTGTATTTCTCAGCATACAAATGAACTTAATAATAATTGAATTTTGATAAATAAAATTGTCTTGTAAAAAGCGAACATCTTTATATTTAGCACACACAATATCAATTTTCGTCCTTATTTACTTTCCAAAACCATCCATCCACGGCGACAAAGTAGGGAAAGATGAGGGCGGTGCTCCTTTCCGCTGACCAACAGTAGTTGTAGGGGGAGCGTAAGTAGTTGTCACTCGAGGGTTCTCAAATTTTATGTCCTCCCAGCTGAATTTATGGGTTCCTCTGGTAGGCGGGTGCTGTGGTGGCGCCGGTGCCGCCGGTACATTGTGCTGTTGCACAGGGTTGTACGATGGTGCACGATTCTCCTGTCTGTTGTAATCTTGATTAAATTTCTGAACTGGATGTGAAGGTACCTGAGGCGCTGGTTTAGGAACGTAGGGTTGGTAATTATTTGGTAAGACTGAAGGATAGCTTGGTTGGTTGGGATGGAACGAGGAAGTCTGCTGAGGGGTTTCGTAATGTGGGAAAGATTGTGTGTTAATAGTGTGTAAGTCGGATAAGTCAGCCCATTTGGGAGTTGAGGGTGGCGGTGGAATCGTTGGGGGGAATGATGATACATGGTTCCATTGAGAGTTGGGTACAATAGGCGTAGGCACATGCGGCAAGGGTTCCATTCTTGGGAAGTTATCTATGGATGGTAGTAGCGGCGAGCTGGTCGTAACTTTGGGTCTTCTGTGCATGTATCTTCCAACGTTTTCGTTTCGTTGTTCCACTTGAGGAGGTTGATCCCTTCTGATCTGTTCGAAATTGTATATGATGTTTTCATTGGGTTGAATCATTAGATTTCTGTTGTTGACATCATCATTGAAGTCGTATGGTGTAAGCGATGCGCCTCCGTAAGACTGACCGAAGACCCCTCCATGGTCAGTATTCAAAAGTGACGTTGTGAAGAGACAAAGCGCGAAAAGTAGCATTTTCTGTAAAACGAACATAAACTTAATTAAAATTAATTATGAATTTTATAAGTACATTAAAGAAAAAAGAAATATAAAATATGATTACCGTTTTGATTGCTCGTCGCAACTGACGTGTGCCACAATATTACTGATTTATATATCTAATATTAAACACATAATTAAGTAAAAACAGGTTGAGGAATTCAATAATTTGTTTTAACGATTACTAATGCGAAATGAAGTAATTAAAAATATAGAACTAATTTTAAAATTACTCAATAAGGTAATATAGAATGAAACGAGAACATGTTAACGAATTATTATTTATGTACACTACACATTGTAACAATAAAATTAGTATAAATACATTATAAGTAAACTCATAGCTATTACTAAAATGCTTACAGAGAAAATTATGTAAGCATGCTGTTATAATATTCAGTTGCTTGCTACAGAGAACTTATAAATAAGATTATACACCCAGTAAGTAGTCATTGCAACAAGTGGCCATTACTTTAACATTTAGACATAATCTAGATTCTGCAATGGCTAGTTATTCGCAATGACGTTTTGAGAACATTCACCCGGTTAAGAAAATAATGTTTATTAGGCAGGGAAGTACGCAAACGTGACAGACTACACGGTTTGAGATAGTACTTAGCTATTTCCTGTAATGCACTAAGAATATGCAAAAACTGTATATTAGACCATAAGATAACTTTATTCATTATTTTGTTCATTAATCTTGATCTTGTACATTGTCATTTAAAATTCCTACGCGCGCATTCAAAAAGGCTATTTTACCGGTCATAAAACTATTAAAGCGCCCACGAACATACATTTACAAAGCCTATTTACCATTTTAATAAACGTATTAGAGTTCAACAGCCTTTCCGCTTTATAGATATTCTAATAATAAAATGTTCCTTATTTAATCTTTACAACCAATTATACATAACTTAACGGTAAATATTGATCCACAAAAGACAGATAAGTGTGGAATTTCTTTTTATAGACAATCTTTAAATTATTAGACTCCAGTAAAATTGACCATTTTATATTTACAGCCCCACCTAATCTAACGTATTACGGAATACTTATAGTGACGATATTAAATGTTAAGTGTTTAATGGCACTAAAACTGATAACTAAAGTAAAATACATACTTGTTCTATTACTATCTGCAATTTATCCAAATATGTGCCAGATACGTATTTTTTTTATGAATTATAGCAATTATGTATAAATTTTAGGCTTAGTAAGTTTCGATCGTTCGATTGAATTAGTTTTGTTTCATCAGCGCAGTTTATATTTTGTTAAACAAACAATACTGATAAATAAATAAGGTAACTTAATTTCCTCACATCTAGTTTAGTTAGTAATATTCAATTTATCGGTCGCGGGTCGTAAGGCGTTGCGTCGTGCCCAACATATCTATTATTTTTTCGAATTTGGAATCCCTCGCCTGGCGCTGTATTGTAGTATATAACGCGCCGTATGCCGAAGGGATCTATATACCCAAAACTCCCAGTTCTGTCATCAGACCCTTCAGACTCTTCTTCGTGATATTGCTTGGGAAGGTAATAGCGGAAGCCATTCTTTTTGTATGCAATACCATCATAAGCGTTAAATTGAGGAGTATAGCCGTCGCCTATTTGAACGTTCGGGCGCTGCCGCCTTAGCCAGTCGTCAGCATGCCTATAAGAATTTGGGTTAAATACGTCTACATGTCTACTATCACTGGCATAATAGTCGTCAAGTGTGTTGGTATTGGAAGAGTCATAAAAGTAAGGGTTTGGTGTTGTTGTTGCTTCGTTACTTGAGATCGGGGTTTCGGTAGGTTTAAAGTCGTAGGTCGTTGATGAGTCAATTGAATTTGGAGATACGTGAACATGAGGTGTAGAAGTTGGATGTGCGTAGTAAGGCGGTGTAGGTGTGATTGTGACATCCGATGGCACTTTGTGTGGCGGCTCGATGGTAGTCGAAGGTTGTGCAGGACTAGGTGTGGTTGAAACGACTCTTGGATGCGAGCTAGTTCGTTGCACTGCTGGTGCTGGTGTGACGCCGTACCCGGGATCAGTAGGAGCTGTTTTAGCTATATCCAACGACTCCTGGAAACACAAACACCGATATATTAAAAGTTGTAGCGATTGAAGGTGTTCATAATAACATTTATTCAAAATATATTGAAATATTTACGTACACTTATGGGTCGATTATGTCCGACGAACACAGTTTTTGATCGGTATATTCTGTAGCCTTGATTATCAGCTATGTAATCTTGTAGGCGTAGATATCCGTCTGCACCAACCCACCCTGTGCTACCTAGAAGTAAGTAGAAATGATTGCCCAATACATAAATAACGTTTATAACTTAATTGCTAAAACGTATTGTAGTTTCATGACGCCACGTCTTCGAAGAATGATTGCATTTGGAGACAAAAGGTTTGAGCCCTTTCGCGCTGCAGAGAGCATCTCAAATCGTCAATACCGGAAGCGTAATTCATATAAAATCTGGGCTCAGGGCAGTCCGCCCGCCAAGCCGAGAAAAATCGTACCATAATTTACACGAAGTAGAAATTATATGAAATAAAAAGTGTTACCTACCGACGACAGAACCATCTTTTAACCGTCGCTCCTTGCGATACTGTCCGTTGTGGGTTTGGTAGAGGAAGTAGCGCTCGTCATCCTCGTCTGTTTGTATGTGGAACTGGTTGGGATCTTGTTGCGGGCTGTAGCCATCGAGTGCAGCGAGCGAGCTACACGCAAACACCTAGAAACAAAAGATATATAATGGTTACTTATAATTCTTTGAAGTTGGTTTATGTTCCTCAGTTACCTGATGAAGATTATGAACAATTATATTTCAATCACTCATTGAATTTCATGAATATTACAAACAAATAACATGTGCTTATAATTTACCAAACTTTAAGTAGTGTTTCGTAATAAAGTTAATGTTTTCATTTCAAAGCTATTCATGTATGAGTACGGCTTTTTCACAAAAGCTGTATTTTTCAAGAATAAGTATACCTACCTAATTCCGAGACAAGGCTCCTGTAGCTTAATAGTCGTGTTGAATAAATGATAAATCGCGGGTTAGACGATCGTGGGAGCTAGGATTACATGAACCAACACTTTATTAGTGGTGGTCGCGGTGTCAAGGACTTTGTTCAATTATCATCAATGGAGTATTATTACTCTCTAATTGGACATTATCACGCATTCCCGCACCACGATAAGAGAATAAAAACTCATTTTATCCATTTGTAGTACCTACGCGTATATATTTTTGAATGCTTATTGAATATTGACAAAAGCACGAATTTATGTAAACAAATATAAGCTACCTACTTAATTAAATTAAGGGTTAATATGTGTAAATAAGTAAAGTAGCAAACAGTTAAAGATTGGACTCTGTGCTGTGGTTAAGAAGAAGCTTCAGTACTTAATAAATTTAATGGCAGTAATTATAATGACGATGATAATAAAAATAATAGGGACTTTTTGTAGGTATTAACTTTGTTTCAAATAATTGTAACAATATTCTGTACTTGTTTACTTAATTTAATAGAGTTGTAGTTTAATGTGTCCTAAATTTACTTTTTTAGGACTTCACTAAGATATCTAGGGTTTGATCGTATTCAGTGAATGAAGAAATTGTCGTACTTTTTATATCAATACAATCTAAAATACAACAATAGCACAAAACGCTTCGAGCAAAAGTAATGCCATGCGCTTTGGCTCATGTAGGCAGGCGCGGAGGTAGGTACTACTGTGCAGTGTACACCTAGATAAACAGAGTAATTAACTGGAGAATGGCGAATAATCGTGGGTTAAGATATTAATTTTAAACTTTAACGCGGATAATAAAATTTGGAAGAAGTATTATTTATTATTAGTTATGTTGTTATGGGTGTGGCATGTACCTACTGTTGTACATATAGCTTCTAAATTAATTAAACGAAGAACAGCCATTTATTGATTTTAGGTCGTCTCGCAATGCACATGACACGATAAATCGGTCAGTGGATTGTGAGAAACAATGGTTTTTGCCACGAATCAGAGACGAAATCAACTATCTGTGGAACAATGGATGCTAATTCAGCCTCGAAGGCCGAAATCTGGGAACAAAAACACACAGCTCATCCATTATAGATAAAAATACGCTTAATGTAAAATTAAATCCTACAACTCCAATGCTTATGTTTTGGGAGCTTTGGTAATTCAAATTTTCAGGTCAAAGAATGTAAGTATAATAAATGTTTGATATGCTGAATTGGATGTTGCACAGTTTAATGTAATCCTTTATGTAAAATTGACCGAAAATAAAGAGCAGTTCGTAAGTACTCGTATTTTGCGGAAAATATTGTTTCCTCGTCGTTCATTGCAATTGGGGAAATATGTCATATAAATGTTTTGGTATTTACGAATTGGTGTTACTCACAAGATGTGTTGACGAATACCAATGCTTGTTCTACTGAATACGACCTACGATGCTAGCAGCGTCACAGCCTCGGGACATACGTGGGCAGACAACTAAGGACTTACGCGGAAATGTGCTCATGCATCGTAGATTAGACAACGCTTGCGACAAAAATCCAAATCCATAAATGTACATATTTGTTCCTTAGTCACTTGCGGTCGCTTCCGCAACTTAAACAATTCTTTTGAGTGACAAAACACAAGTTAAAAAGTCGATGACTTACAAAATATTCAAACGTGTGTGCTTCCACACACACACTGAGACTAGGGCGATTTTATTTGCATATCAATAGCAATTTCGTGCATTTAGTTGGAATAAGTAATTCGTAGACTGTAACTGTTGTTTTTCAACTAGATTGATATGTAAACTACGCGTATTGCACGTCACTGAGTCTTGCCTAGTATTGTAGATAGTTATCTAGAAATAAGATTACGTATTCATATGATTCACAAATTTGGTGTATGTAAATTTTAAACGATGTTGGTCAACAACCTTCTAAGGTTTTTGTTTATAATTATGCAGAAATAAAGCGTAATTTTTTGATCAATCTTAAGCGCTAGTTTCTTGTACAAAAAGTACCTACTTGAAGTTTATGTAATTCCCGGTTAATTTGTAAGAGGAAGACGCTGTAATTAAACAGTGTTTGCACACTATAATTTTATGAAGTAAGTAATATTTTTTGCAATCATTAAATTGTTGTTCTGTAATATAGGAATACCCAAAAGGAGGATGTGTTAATTATTGTAACCTGCGTCACCCGCCTACAAATAACCAGGAAATATGTTCTGTAGCCATAATATACAAAAACATTTTTAGGCAAAAACAATTACATTTTTGTGTTGCGGCGCGGCATGGCGATTTCTTCGCTATACGAATTAATTTAATTACACAATGGTTACAAGATGGCGACTTCGTCATCTTGGCTAATTAGGTATGGTTACCTGGTTACATATGCACATATTAATTATTATTTTACATTCGTAACACAACAAGACGGTGTTGAGAAAAACACTGACTGTTACTCTAAGTATAGAAGGTCTCTTTGTAGACTGGTCTTTTATTTGTTCCTTTATTTTTTATTATCCCTATATAGTCACGATAACTATTGTGATATTGACTATGTTTATGTCATAATTCATTTATCTACATACATATTTCAGCCCGAATGATATTAGACAGATAGTTACTATTCCATAGGAATCATTATCTTCGTGCTACTGGAATCCAAATGTTGACCATATAAAATATAAATGAATATCAACCCGTCCTTTGTAACTAATTTTCGGAAGTATACATTTATCATGTAGTAAAAATAGGGTCAGCAAGCCAGCTAAGACATGAATACCAAGAATACCTGCGGAATTGTTTGTGTTGCTGATTGCAGTGACTGCGGGAAAGGAGTGCCTCTGGGCTCTTACCTTTACACATAGATACGTATTATGATGTATTTGGAGCTCCTAATTTTGTTTTCTTTTTTAAAGGAACTCCAATGTCCATTTGTTTTAATATACTCGCGTACTTCTTTATGGTTTTTTCGAGGTTGTAATGGCATTTAAAAAATCATCACGAATTTAACAAAAACAAATTATACATTAGTCGCGGCGTGAGACGCTGTACCGGTGAAACTGAAGCATTTGTCATTTCGGGCCAACTTCCAAAAGTCTTATGTCATATAAAAAGTCCTATATAATTATTGATTTTGATTCTTTGGACCTTAAGGGACATTTATACTATGAAATAATATATACCCCTGGACATGGAAATAATAATCCTTGCCATTCAAACCGGTACATATTTTTTTTATATATCGGTCAATATATTGTACGCATAATGGAGCGTAGTTGTTAATACTATGGTTATGAAAATCACGTGGCTTTATAACGTGCAGTTCAGCATACAAATCATGCAAATTAGTTCATACTTTATAATATTAATGTTTTATTTATTTACGGATATGTCCAAGCATATTTGTTTTAGAAACTGATTAATTATATTTTTAATATTATAGGGGTTAGATGAAATTTAGACATGAAAATAATTTCGTATTTCTTCAAACGTGGCTACAAATGATGATATTACTAGTTTACAAACAAAGCCTTATTAAATAACACCACAGTAATTTTAAATAATAACGAACAATTAAACAGTAAAACTTAATGTGAATTTAAGAAAGAACTCGTATACATTTTTGTTTTCCCTTTTGTTTAAGAGTAGCGGAAAGTAGGCATACAATATATCTACCTATTATATGAAAGTCTCGATGGGCTAACGATTTTGCGCATTTTGCATTGATTACGCAAGTGATTTGGCAATCAATATGGCAATTATTACAAGTTATATAATGATCTTCATTAGATTAATTGTAGACCATTTAAATATTTTTGGTGTAATAAAAAGGAAATTTATTTATTTAAACATTGTCATTCTGTACTTGTGAGTGTTCCAGACTAATACCAAAATGAAATTGGTGAGAATTTAATATCTTTATTATTCATATTATCAATTAATAATTTATTGAAAATAAACATAAAAAAATGTTTCTATTATGCTATAACAAAAACATATATTGCCATTGACTTATATGTAACATTGATATCGATGTATATTGCAGGTTGTAATCGTAGCTTGCGTGGCAGCGGTGGCTGTGGCTGCCCCCAGTCCTGCTCAAATCGCCGCTCGGCGCAACCTGCCAGCCCTTCAACACGAGGAAGTGCACGATCAATTCGGGCAATATGCTCTTCGGTACGTGACCGCGGAAGGCACTGTAGTCTCCGAGCGTGGTCGGCTAGTACCCACGCCTCAGGGCAACGCCTACGTGCTGGTCGTCGAAGGCGAGACGTCCTTCATCGGAGACGATGGCAAAACCTACGTCACCAAGTACTCCGCTGGGCTCAATGGAACACACGTAGAAGGCGCCCATATTCCAGTATAAGCTCCCGAACCCGCAACTCAAAATTGATCACGAAATAAATTTTGAAAAATCTACGTGAGGTTTTGATTTTTCATTGACGTTATCCATTGTTTGTTACGTATAGTTTTCCTCAATACATTTAGTCATGGCTCATGATTCAACGTCATATAATGTAGCAATATTCAGAAACGGATATGAATCAGAAGTGGACACTTGCTGGACTGATATTCCATGTGTAACTTGTATTAAATCTGTAGGCGTAGTTATAAGGTTTCTAATGGGACTTTCAAAACGTTAACATGTAGCATACTTTTATGCGTCTATTTTATATTTCTTGTGAACCTCTACTGAAGCAGTCACCGTAATTTGATCACACGACAGAGCAAAAACGGTCGTGGATGAGAAACAATTAAAAGTATCTTCCGCATTCAATTTTTTGTTGATAGTTCTAAAATATTCCGACTCTCATGGTTATCAATTTACAATTAAAATATCAGACTACATTGTAATTACCATTATGACAGGATTGTCAAGGTATGAGATCAGCTAGCTTAGTAACTTATTTTGAGAGTGGGCGATAGAGCGCAGGTAATGCGCAGTGGGATTTGCGGTGAACACGAGGAATGTGCAATACACAATGGTGTAGTAAATAAGGTTCGGGTTTCCTTGTTTTATACCATGGCTGTAATCTATAATATAACGTGGGTGCATTCGCGTGGGCTTTAGGGACGTAAGTCCGCATTAAGCCCAATACCCGTAACCTTGCTTACCTCCGGTAACTAATATTACGGACCTTCGTTGCGTTAGGAAATGTAGTCACGCACAATTAATTCGATCAATAAATTATTCTATTTCTAAATAATTTCAATTTTAAAGAGGTGAGTTATAACAAATTACATATTTTTATACTTTGCTGGTATATTAATGTCATCATGTATTTTTTTTAATTCTCTTTTGGTACTTTTAGGAAATCTGAAAATTTGGTTCTTGCACCAGTCTTCCAGCTTAGCACACCTGTGGATGTTACCGATGGGCTAGGTCCCTAGCAAACCATACGCCGACTTGTCTAATAAAATTCTCACTGGCCGCAACGCGGATTGGAGGCGGTGCTAGTTTTCACAGGGTAGAAAGGATATTGAATTCCTTCCCCTTGGCCTCCTGTGAGATGACCAAAGCCAACACAAACTTGACCTACAAGCTAAGGCTAATGTATCACTATAACTATTTTGTTTGGACGTATGTCGTTGGTAACGGTGTCCAAACGTTCGTTTGGACGTTGGGCGTCAAAATTCGTTGCTCATCTCAGAGAGGATATGGGTCAGAGGATACCGCCTCAGCGCTGTGTTTATCGACCTCAATGATCCGTTTAGATCAGGTCTTACGACGGGCAGAGAAAACTGTTGCGATTAAGGTGAATTGGGAGAGATCTATGTCCAGCAGTGGACTGCGACGGACTGATGATGATGATGATGAAGGCGAATTCACCTTAAGATTGCTTAAAGCAATTCTTCATATAGTCAAACATATGGTATTGATTTTTATCTGTCCCTTTGGGAAAATATAATTGGGTTCGATGCAAATTAGATTTAGCTCAGGTGAATTTGAATTGAATGCGTTTGCAATAAACGCAATCGTTGCATCTCTAACAGGCACAAAAGTAATTGCAAGCGTGAAAATCTAGGTGATTACAAAAATGTTAATTAAGTATTAGTTTGGTAATAGACGACGAGTTTCCATAAACAGAGTACCTTGATCCGAATCTGATTAAATTTGAAGTTGAGAAAAATAATAGCTCATTAAGTGGCACAGCGAAATAACTATTAATTACTTCAACAACATGCGTGTCTGTTTTAATTTTCCTTTCTCCATTAAGAGGCCGAACAATAAGTCGTAGAAAATACCGATGGTAGGTTAATGTGAGTTTTTAATAAAACTCATTAGAGGTAATTGTCCATGGGAAGCATACATCCAGTTTGTTCGTCGCGTCTGCCGGTCGCCGCGCCGCGTCCCATTTGCATTCCTAGCTGTATGCGATACATTTCTAACTCGCATTTGCTTTTAAGATGAGCTTTTACTAAGAAAATTATATGTTTTAACGATAATATTGTGAATAAATTGATGTAGGCATGTATCAAATAAATAAAACATTTCGTTTAATTTAATCTGTGATTTAATTATAATCTAATTGACACGGAACGTAGTGGAGATTTATCTAGCATATATTTTGAACTCAATGTAAATTAAAGTAGGTAATAAAATAAACCAAGGGGTCATCAAATGCATAGATTTGTAAGTATTTAGTTACTTACATCATTACACGCTATTGCTTTTGAATGCCTTTTTGAGATTATTCAATTAGTTCCCACAATAAAATATTTATATACTTAATTCATGGGTATTGTGATCATTCGACAGATGGCGCCACTTTGTTTACCATTCTTTGAATTTTGCTCGTAAATGTCAATTCTTTGTTAAGATAAATTTTCCGAACTGTTATGTTATAAAGTTATGTTTTATCTGCAGCTCATTATACATCCGAGAATAGGTTCAGGTGGCGTGCATGTTATCAAGCGTTCCGTGCAGTTCCGCATAAACAATGAAAGTGATGCTCGCACACAATGCTGGAGGGTTCTCACGCGACGAAAGCGCTGACGTAATCATGTGTGACACGGCCGTGTTGGTGACAAGATCCCGCTTTACGAGTGCAACAGTCAATGCTCTGCAACCATTAGTAAGTTTGATTAACGAACAAATTACCCTATGACAGTGAAAAATCATTGTGTCGTTAAGTTTCGATACGAAAACATCTTGTTTTAACTGCACTTTCTTTCAAAACTTTAGACATTTTTATTGCTAAAAATAATTGTGTTTGTATTTTAAATCGGATATTTGATGTTATCGTGAGAATTTTTTACTTTTTAACGGAAGAGAAAACATTAAGTCAGTTATTATTGCGCTCTAAAGTTAAAATAATAAGAAATGTTTATTAATATAGTTCCGGCAATTTGGTAAACTCCTAAGATTATTAATTAATTTGAGCAATGATAATGGCGAATCTTCACGTATAATTTTCCACTGCTCTTTTGGGTGACAATAGCTTGATAAATTGCTTCATGGTTTAAATGCGTGAAGGTATCTTGTTTTATTAGAACTCGCCAATTTGTTTATACGTTCTATGATAAATTTCCAGAACTAACTGCCACACAGTTGGCAGTGCTAGAATTGAAATGTATCTTTGATTCGATAAAAGGTTTAGGTATCTATACCTACTGAGTTTATGTATAATAATATATACTATATGATTGGATAATATCAAAATTAAGCTGCGGGATTTCAAAAATGGGGGCAACATATAGCTTATGTCATTGGGCATATGAATTCACAGGAAAAGCAGAGCTATTTTAGTTTACTGCGTAAAACTTACAATATTCGATCAATAATGCAACTATTGATCGAAGCTTACAATGACAGTAATTCACTCCGCTGTTAGCTAGACAACAAGCCTAGTTTTACCCTGCAGACCTGCTAACGTCATTTCTGGCAGTCATAACTGCTAATGTATCAAGGAATTGGCTTAAATATATCTGGTTATTGCCAGTGCTCAAACCCGCAGATGATAATAAAATTAGGATTCAACCTTGTAGCTGAGAGCGTCTGTGGCGAAACTTTTAAAATCACGGATTTTCATCAAATTTTTCCATAGTACAATTTTTATCACGTCAGCATCGTAAGTATATGGACATCTCACATGTTATAATTTTTGATAAAGGCTATTTCTACAGTCCTTGTTTTTAGATCACCTATTTCATCACTTAAGCTGTACTCTGCAGTACAATCGTGTTTTGTTCTTTTGTAGTCACGACAAACCCAATTATTGTACTGTAAAATTGATATTTTGCATCATCATTTTTTCGATTGTTTTTTGTGTAATTTTTTGTCTATGAAGTAAAGCGGACATGGTTTCGATTATCGTAGAAATTTCAAGAATATTGATATTCTCCTTGGTTTGGGATCACGGGGTCGTCATTTCACGTCGGTTTAAGGTTTTTAAATGGCAGTTTTTTCTCACCTCTGACTGATTGCGACACATTGTGTGTTATGCCACCCACGACACAATTGCCATATTCATTGAAGGTGGGTGATTTACTTGCTTTATTGTTGTCATATTATGTTTAATAATGAAAACCCACCTCATTACAATAACTTGCATAGAGCCTGCTGATTGATAGTCATTTACTGCTTAGTGACAATATTTTCATGCACAAGTTCAGTAGGCTTTCAATAGAATTAAATAACACTCAAAGAAAAATAATCTTAAGCTCGGGAGCCGGTAGAATTTTAATGGCACAAATGTTAATAACCAATCTGATGTCTACGTTTAAAATAATATTACTGAAAATAAATACTTGTCAATTCAGGAAGTAGGATCATGGAACCTGCCGAAATAACGCCAGGTAGAACGAACTATCGAGAATAACAACTTTCGTGGATTGCTCCATTCGTAGGTACTTTAAATAACATGAATAAAAAAAAGTATCAAATTATGACATTTTAAAATGGAAAACTTGTTTGTTTCACATTATGATAATTTTTATTAAAATTCTGAGCGTGGAGAGCCAATCTACTAGAAATAAAATGACTATATTGGTACGCGGTAATAAAAGTTAAAAGTGCTAACAGAAGATAGTCGCTATATAATGTGTACACAAATGGTTTTGGCTCGTTATTTTAAAACTTAAAAGTGGTTTTTCTACTATAGCTGGAAAAAAAAACTATTTGTAATGTATGTGAAGTGTGAAGGGACTGATTTGGGTCACGTCTGTTATCCGCAGCTCAACATGCTCACTTACATGGATCGTTTTTATGTTCACATTCCGTTTCGTTCCAATTTGCTAATTTCTGGTTCCGCACCTTACTTACCTACCTTATGTAATCAGCATGAGTGTTGCTGCTTACCTTTCGATAGTTGAGATTTATGCTTCTTCCAAATCAATTTTTAGTAACTGGTTTATATTGTTTATTTTAAAATCCTTTCGATTGAGATCTAGCTACATTATACTCTCACTCTAGGGAATTAACCCCAAAAATAAAGGGTGTTATGCATAAAATCAACATTATTTTGTTATTGTCTTTGAATATTAACTAATAATGTGCAATGCACAAATATATTAAAATAATAAAAAATAAATAACTGGAAGGAGGCCAAATTCATACGATTGTTATAAATCACTTGACTCTAGATAAAATAACACGTTCTTATAATACTGAATATGATATATAATAATGATTTGTGTAATACCTACTACAATTACTTATAAATTTATTTATTGTTTCTAAGACCAATTGATGTTATGAGATAAAACTTGGTGCTACACAGTACACGTGCTATGTGTGTCAGTCGCCGTACAGGCATACTATTATGATCAACAGTGCGTGCGCCTGATGCTAACTGAATTGACATGTCCGTTCGGAAGTCCAACCCATTAGCATTGCACTAATGTTATACAACCAACCTGTTACACAACCGCGCGACACCTTGGCACGCGCCCAAGATAATGCGCTTTCTAATTGAAATATGACCAGATGAGTGAACCTTCGTATTTGCGATTCGAATGCGGATTAACGTTTCGGAATTTGGAATTTTTAGCCACTTTAAAGTCCGATGGTGATTTTAGACAAACCATGACAAATTGTTATACTCTTAAATATAAGTTTGTGTTTTAGTTTAATTAATTCAGCCCAGGTAAGACTTAGAGTTGGCATAATATAAATTGAATATGCGGTTATGCTATCGAGCAAAAGCAAATATACTAAGAGATCATAAATACACATTATATACACGTCCTTTGCCGTTAATTTATTCTTTTGAATTAAAATGGTCTATTCTGTCTGTGGTTGGTTTGAAATTGGCGATAATATCGCTGTGAATATAAAAATCGGAAGTTATAGATTGAAATTCCAGTGTAAAATTAAATGACGTCATCTAGCCATACGTGGACTAGTCGTATTGATGGGACCAGTTGCTTTCACCCAGCAGGGGATAGCTCTTAGGTATAGAGAGTGATGAACTATCATTTGCTTACTCGCACTATTTTATTACAGAATATGTCCAACGAACCATCAAACTGATTGGAGTCTTGCAGTTCGGAAGATATTTTCTAAAAACTTAATTTGATATGCTCTTGTAAAAAAATATTGTAAATTGTAGTGTTATTTAATTGTAGGCAACGAAATTAATTTCAATAGATTCATTTCGTATGTTTGCGATAAACGAATATCGTGGACTCGGTCCGCCATCATCTCTTAATTATCAATTGTACTACGTTATTGTGTGTAATTATATTGATATTATGTTGACAAGCATTTCAATGGCGTTTAACGTTAACTCCTTATATTGCACAGATAAATGGCATTTTATAGAAAAATGGTGCAACGTGATATGTTCAAGTTGACAGACATGTTTTCATATCCGCAGATAATATATGTGAACATTTATTAATATTATGATGCAAAAAATATTACACCTAAGTATATTTCTTAGCATGGCAAAATAAAACAAGTTTGTTGGTGCCAAAAAACATTTTGTGTGCATATTAAGATTTTTTAAAGATTGTATTTCGTCACGACTCAATTCGAATACACTCGAGTATTGTAAGTTTTTTTTCCCAAAAGTTATAGTTTACTTTTATTTAAAAATATATTTATTGTGAAATTAACGTTAATTAATCAATGCAAATGACCAACATCCTGTGGGTTTTATATATTCAGATTATAAAGGGCGGTTTTACTTAAAAAATCACTATTTTCTCATGAAAATAATCTACAATTTACCCACACGTTATGTAAAAGTTTCCATGTATGTATCAAAGTTATAATGCAAAATTAATTCAAAGTATTCTTGGCACATGCTCAAAAAGCGAGATATTTACTGGATTATTATTTGTTAACATTTCGCGTTAATTCACACTCTATTTTTTTGCTCAATAACTTTTACTTAAGTGTAGCATTTTAAATAAATTTATAAAAAAATAGCCAACAGCTTATGGAAGGTATCGATCAAACACGGGATGCCAACTTTTTATGAAATCCGGTTGAAATAATTTGTAATTATGACTAGAATGTTTTTACTATAGAGTATCTTGACTTGGTTGTGTCATAAGGATGACGTCATAACTCGAAAATGTAACCAATAAAGTTGTGAGGAAACATATATTTAAGTGTGGTAATAGGTAATATCCTATGTTCATTTAGCGCGATATAATTTGGCTGGTTCCTGGTAGTTATAATAGCAATTAAATGAAACAGACACATACAATTTATTGATACGAAATTATGTTGTAATTTTGTAATAGGCCGGAATTATGTGCCAATACAAAGTGTATAACCGCAAAGTTGGCTAACTTAAATGAGATGAACTTCTTATATGTATATATGTAGGTCTTCGCAAATGACAAATGTTTAGAACCATTCACATGGAATAATGCGATGTATTGCATTTAACCGACACATATCATTATGGATCTTATTAAGGCCACGTGGCTGCTTTAAATTAACCATTTAAATACTCACGTCTTTGTTCTTTTAAATTCTATAAGAGTCGAAATAATGTAATCAAGATATACAGATTAAAATAAACAATGCAAAGTCACATATATGGATAATGTTAAAGGAAAACATGTAACAAACGGTTCGTAAAAACTGCAGAGAACTAGATTGTGCTGCTAATTATCCGTGACTACTGTTAACTCAATAGGAAGTTATGCCAACCTTGATTTTAAAGCGAGTAATTTGTCTCGCGTTAAATTTTCACCTTTTCAAAGGTTCGTCAATCATTTTCATACGGCATTGGATCGGACGTTCGTTTGAGAAAGAAGCCTTGAATACAAGATGGATGATTTATTCTAAGCAAGGCTTTCGCACGATTGTTTACAAGTAGCGACCTACGGCTCGACCGTGATAACATTGTTTCACAAAAAATATCTCATATTATCACAATACGGTCTGTTTATTTCCACCAGATGACTGCGACATCGGCCACATGGCATTGTTCTGTACGACTGATCTGCTGTAGTGATAGTCTTTTGAATAAACATGGCCATATTATGTGACACGATTACAACAGTGGCTGGCCACATGCGCTTTGTGGGTATTCATTGCAGATAGCTCTTTTGACATAAATCAATCTTTCTTGTTTTGTTGTCAATTTTAATTAGGTTAAAATAAGTTCATTAAAATAATTTATTTGTTATAAATCGGCGATATTATTTTGCAATTTTTTTTCAATTTAGTTATCGAAAATTAAGGGTAGTTTAATTGTAACAGTCACTGAGCGGATGACTAATACCTCAGTCCGCCCCGTGACCACGAAAGCTGAAATGCAATCGAAACGACGGGAAGTTAAAAAATGTAAAAATTAAACCAAATCGCGATAAAATCCGCAAAAATTTGTTTTATTTCAATGTGTAACATTCGCGTAAATCTAAGAAACTACTATAATAATGTTTCAATAAATAATAGATACGTGACATAGTGTAAATAGGGACAAAGTATGTAATAAAATCATTTTATTTATTATTTTGGTTGAGAACTTCGAAATTCAAAGACATTTCTTTCTAAAGGTCGGCATAAAAATTATTGTTATTGGTAAGATTACAGAAGCGCCCGAATCGCGGCAGAAACCTGTTCTGAATTGCTTATTTTACCTAAACTTATTAATAAATTTTATTATATTGAGTTCGTTTTAGGTTAAAGAATCTACATTAAGTATTTCGAATAGATCAGGACAAATTCCTTTGAGCTTAGTAATAAAAAAGTTAATATAGGAGAAAAGGCAGTAGGTACAAGTACATTGTACAACATCTAAAATATTTCATTGCACGATTGACTGTCTAATTTCCCATGTGTATACTGTACGAGGAATCCAGTGGATATTCACAAAGGCTTATTGAATGTACGTAGGTATATTTGTGGGCGCAAATAAACTGCGAGTGCGTTGTCAGCTGCGATTGAACGTGGGTACTTTTGGCGAAGACCTTGTGTAAATAATCTATTGTGTGTGATCCTTGGTGAAGCATTTACACTCGGCTTCGTATTATAATCCAAGGCGAATTGTTTAGTTGTGTTTTCATCCTATATTTTGACTTTGAAATGTTGTTTACGTGTCATTGAAACTGTTTGCAATCATTCTTTAAGTGCATCTACATATTTTTAAAATTGTGATCTTACTACTATATTCAAAATAAAACGCAGATATGTAACTGTCTAAAACTATTCACGGTTACATTGTTGTTCTGTGAAATCATCTTAATTTTCTATGCAATCAATGCTGATAAAATCATAACACGCATTCGTGCTGGATACCTACGTACCTACATCTATATGTAGTTAGGAATAATATGAAGATGTAAATCACTAGTTCCATGAATCACTATTCAAAAGTATCACAGATGTAGAACAATGTAGATGCTTCATTACATTTAAGAGCGCGATGTTAATCTAAACAGTTACGCTAACATTTTGCTGGACTCGGCTATGGAAGTGCACTTGCGCTTTGTTTTGATGTACAAAAAGAACAATACTGTTGATTTTAACAATTTCTAGAATATGCAGTCTTTTCTTATCTTCATGTAAGAATTCTGGCAATTCTGTTGCTTTCAAATTATTTATCATTATGTTTAAAATAATGTATACCTACGGCGGTATATTCGTATGACTCATTAATGCGAATATGTTAGCATAAAATCAGGTTAATTAAATATGCATGGTCCGGTAGCTTCACGAAATTATTATCCAGTGCCGAGGTGATAATAATTTGCAATGAATGAATTGTAATTTAAATAAGGCGGGTGCAGCATTCTTTCTAAGTCCCGAACTTGTTCAGATAACCAGTATCCGAAGGCCAATTTCTTCAACGGATTTAATGTAATGGTATGTGGTGTGAAAGGTAATTTTATTTATTTATTTAACGTATTAGTTTTATTGTAGTCTGTAATTACAATGTAAATATGATTAATGTTATCTATATTTATTATATTTATTCTAAACAAAATTATGGCAATGTGTAAGAATTTTGTCAGAACACCTTTGAATGAACACGAAAAAAATATCGGAGAAGTTCCTATGCAATTTTATGTGTTATAATAAAATTAATTTATGATTATATAAATGTATAATAAAGTATTTAAATAACGTACTACACGAAATGTCATGCCGAAAGGACGTTCAAGGAGGACATCTTGTATAGCCGACATTCACTTAAAACTAAACATGATTGCGAGCCAATTGATCAATACTTATGGTCAACGCACTAGTAATAGGAAGAAGCATTTATACTCCGACACTTTTTGTACCATTTTTTAAAGACGGTTCATTAGTAAGTGTTGACAAAATAATTACTATTTAGTCATTACGTCGACGTTACATGGCTACTATACAAAGTGTTTATTTGAAAAGAAACAAATGATGTTGATTACAGTTAATGAAGATAATGGTTTTAATGAATCGTTGCGGCGTGTAATTATTTCCTTCCAATGAAGTAATCCAACACATAATCTCTATTAAATTCGTTCTGGTGCCAGAGGGAAGAAGGCGATGGAGCTACCTCATGTAATTACATAAGTATATACAGCGTATTATGAACAGACAGTAATTTGGTGATTAGTTGACGTAATGACAAAGCCTTAAAGAATAACTACTGATTTTATGACTTGCAAATAATCTGTATAATATAGTGCTTTCTATAAAATTGCAACACAAGTTTAATATTCTAATAGTATATTTGACAGTAAATATATGTATAAGTGTATTATAAACACTTTCTTTAACAAATAATTATTAATTTTAATAACGCAAGGCAATTTGTTTGGAAAACTTCGCTGCGGGAACTCTGCTGATTAATTAATTAATCTATAACTTCCCACTTTTTGATACTGTTGATGCATATATAGTATACAAAAATAAAACAAATAAGTAAATAAGCAGCTTTAAATAGAACATAAAAAACAAGAACTTAAAAATAAAAGAAAATAATATGAGTTATTCATATAGCATACCAATGTATATGAGTATTCGCTATCGCTTATGGTTTAAGTCGTGTGATAATGTGACCTAGACCGACATGTGACGGTCATCGTCATCGCTTTCAATTTATATAGGGTCGCCAACTTGATTTCAAGTGCATGATTGGTATGAATTGGCTAATACTATGCCCGTAAATGTTAGAACGAATTATCTAATACATAAAGTGGTATATATCTTTCTTAAAACGGTCATACGAAGTCTACTAGTTAACTGCAAAGCACTTTTTTTTATCAACACATGTTTTGCAAGGTATGTTTGTAATAAGTATAAAATGTTGTCGAGATATATAGGTATATTATGATGTTTTTTTTTAATATACAAAGAAGGGAGTGATAGCCTGGTGGGCGGAAATACGTGTGGAGCCATGATAGAGTTCTCGATTACAATTGTTATATTTGGAGTTTGCTGGTTACATAATACTGGTATTTATCAAGATAGCAATCAGCGTATACTTAGGCGAGAAACCCATCAAACCCACGCAAATGGGTAGCCGTAATATGCCGGAATAATTGTCTCGACATGCGAAACTTGGTATATTGAATGTACCTTATCTGGATATCATTGCGATTAGCCACAGGCTGTATTGTAGTTGTTTTATCCTGCGATAATAGAAAAAAGTATATTCTTATTTAATAATATTATCTCTTTCTTCAATGGCGAAGAGAGCCATCATAAAAACAGCATACCTGAGAATTCTATGCATAATTTTCTAAAGTCTTCTACTGGCATTAAGTGTTGTTGATTGTTAATGAATATGCGAAGATTGGTGTCAATATCCTTGTAAATAAGTGGGGGTAGAAAAACCCGTGTGAATTTCGTTCCGTTGAAAGCGGGACGTGTGATCACATGACTCACAACATATTTGAACAGAGTGAAGTGTTAACGGATAATACATAGGTACATACATCCTGCTGTATTTCATAATGTTATTAGCTAATACTTGTATTCATGAAAAGCGTTTTAAATTGTCTGAAAGGCTACGCGAATTTGCATTGTGGCATTGAATATTATGTCATCTTTGTGTATGAGTTTGGAATATATATTAACAACATTCATAGGACTAAGTTACTTATTGTTTTAAAGTAGTTATGTGTCTTTTACTAATGGATCATAGAATATGATAAAAACGTGGCTCTATTTGTGGATTCTAATTTAATTATGGTTTCTGTAAAGTGCGTGGTGGCCTGTTGGTAACGGACCAGACGTGGCTGCCTACATGTCCACGGTTGTCGCGGGTTCAAATCCCAGGGCACACCTCTGACTTTTCGGAGTTATGTGTGTATTGATAGTCAATCACCACGCACTTTAACGGTGAAGGAAAACATCGTGATGAAACCTGCATACCGTAGCGATTTTAAAGAATTTCTACGGTATGTAAGTCCGCCAACCCGCACTAGGCCAGCGTGGTGGACTATATGGCCTAACCACTCTCAATCGATTCTCTCGATTGTAGAGTAGGCCCGTGCCCTGCAGTGGGACGTACATATATGGGCTGATATAGATATATATATAGATTCTGTACATGATTAGGGCTTTATAAGACACTAGCGGCCCGGCTCAACTTCGCCTGGGTGCAGATATTCTTTCACTCAACTCCACACCAGAAATTGTTAATGTTATACCTATACAATTACCTTGTGCGTTTCCCCGTACCATCTCAGCAAAATACAGGGATAATGTAGGACTCAAATCAGTTCAGTAGTTTCAGAGCCTATTCAATGTAAAAAATCAAATTTTTCCTCTATACAATATTAGTATAGATTAAAATAATTTTAAATTTCTTGAGTTAAAGTCACATGTAACTTTTAATCCAAAAGTTATATAATAAGTGTGTGATATCTGAGTGATTAATGAAGTACTGTGTTAAAACAACAACAACCAAAACGTAATAATTAAGAGATGAGAAAGCTTACGTGTAAAAAAAAGGAAATTGGGCGGCACGACCTGTCGTCACGAAAACAATGAATACGACTTTTGTTCTACATGGGAATGCCAGTTTGGTCGTCTGGCACTATTGTACTTGGCAGACCACATATGGGACCCATTAAAGTAAAAAAATTACATAACTTTGTACCTATTACATCACTAGTTAATATGGCGGATTATGCCGTGTAGAAATCTTTTTTATAAACTGCATTCGGTTTCTTCAGATTGCTAAAACAGTAACGGCCTTGATATAATTCTGCCTTTTGTCACGTTGGTTGTTTCGATACACTTTTTGTGCATCTATTTCATTTAACTATTTACCATAGTACATGTCATTATTGAACAATTTATGAAATTTCAACAAAATCTACCAACTCTGAATTGCGACCCTTATTCTAACAATGAAATTGAAAACAATGACAGTATTTTAGGCATATAGGTAATTTTTTGGTAGTAAAATACTGATCTGGACATATTTCCAACATTTAGAAGTCATATGTATAGTTCATCATAATGCTTTTATGGTTAAGAAATAATATACACACACACGAAACCTGCACGTTTGGGAATTCTCATCATTTCAAGTACTTAAAACCTGTAGGTGTGGAGTCCACTAACCGCGCATGACCTGTTCAATACTTGTATCTCTTCATCCTTCAAGAGGTCCGTAGCTGACTGTGTGGCAGTTTAACAATAATATTAATGGAAATAAAACTATTTCTTACGGATTTTATCGCGGATTTGATTATAATAAGACCACACTGTAAAGTAATCGAGACGTCTGGAAGTTAAAATAACATCCGTAAAAATTAGTTTTAT
Organism: Deilephila porcellus; assembly: GCA_905220455.2. Classification (NCBI taxonomy): domain Eukaryota; kingdom Metazoa; phylum Arthropoda; class Insecta; order Lepidoptera; family Sphingidae; genus Deilephila; species Deilephila porcellus. Next base: position 8,237,909 of record LR999971.1, on the reverse strand, counting down.
ATCAATGTGTAACATTCACGTAAATCTAAGAAACCATTAAACAATATTAATAATACATACTACTAACTCACGCCTTTATCCCAGAAGGGGTAGGCAGAGGCGCAGCCAGGACACCCACATTTCGCCTTGTATGATCCGTCCCATGATGTGATAGGGGTCGAGCCTATCACCATATCGGGCACAAATTTCTGACTCCGGGCTGATAATGAATAGAAAAACCCAATATCACTTTGCCCGACCAAATTCAAACCGAAATTCAAAATTCAATATTACATAATAAATTCAATATTACATATAATTCATACATAGTATGTGTATTTCAAAGCAGAGTGTGGTTGAATGTATGAAGTACGAGGATGTTTTTCATTAATTACAAGTGGGGAGCAACATTACTTAAATGGATCTCATTTAATTTAATACCATCGGTGCGGATGCGTTCACTTAGTTCACACACAGATTTTCCTCAACGAATGTCATTAAGGAAATTGTACACCGGTCTCTACCACTAAACAGAAAAAATAAATAAAACTTTCTAAGATGTTTATATAATGTCACAGTCATACACACTAGAAACACTTAATACATTTATAGCACGTTGTTACTACAAAGTTACAACTCATATTATTGCTGCATTTCATAAAAATGCATGAACTATTAAATCATTCAGTCACTTTACAAGACAAATGTGTATCTATTAAAGAGATATTACTTATACGACAGCGTGTGTCCACATAATGATAAATGAAGCAAAAATCATTATATCAAGACCCAATAAAATTATTACATAAACGTGGTTAGCGGAATGGTGCAGATAAAAGTATGCCTCGCAGCTGATTTATAAAGATTTAAAAGCAGCAGGTATGTATGTCGCAACGCAGTTACATTTGCGGCCGCTCAGGTTAAGTCTATGCATTAGTCAATGTATCTGAACGGAGGAAACGAAATTTAGTTTAGTTTCAAAATACGCTACCAGAAACGTGGGCTTATAATGGGGTCAATGTAATAGATACCATAGATATGTTTTATGTGGAATTAGTGGGTGTGCACTAATGGCTGGCGAGTGGCGTGAGAGCGGTGCCTAGCGCAGAACAGACAGGTAAGGTTGCGAATGGCGTTTGTCCAGCTGGCCACAGAGAGTAGGGTCGCCGCTACACCTCTTTTCGTCTTACGTCATGCGTGATGTGTTATACAAATATGTAGACTCAATTACATATTGTTTGAAGTATTTCAAAATGATCACCTCAGTAATCTAGTTGCAACTAGCACGTAGTTAGATTATAATTTGTAATGTAACAGATTACCAATTCAAAATGTTTGATTTGCCTGAGCCTGGAACATTTTCGCCGCAAATAAGTTATGTGTCATCCAGGCCGATTCTAAATATTAAGCCGCAGAGGCTTTATATTAAATTATGGAAATAGAGCGTTTAGATAAGTGCTAATAGGCCGGGTCCTTGAACATACTTTTGGTTGGTAACAGAAACATCAAAAGAAATACATGCTGTTTTAAATAGATTCTATAAAGGCGGTAAAAAATTAGTTCAACAATTTGTTTATAGAGCATATGCAGTATTTAGAGCATGGAATTATGCCAAAAGTAACCTTAAAATATCCACGGTATTACGTGGGAGTGAATTCCAGCAAAGCCTTTATCCGCAGGTGATTCAACACAAAAGCACAGCCCTAACCGGTCAATTGCATTACGCAAGCAAGACTCCGCTCGATAACTTGCTCCACATTCGCTCTTTGTCTCACTGCGGACTACCAGCGATAAGTATTGGTCTCCGGCAGGGACTGACTCGTTTATTGGGCCCCATTTTATGTTACTTTATATAACTCATGCGCAAGTGCTTTGCTATTTCTCTGTTGGCATTTACGGTGTTTAAACAGTTCTGGGATTACGTCATTAGTGTATAATTAGATATTACCCGTCGGAAATATCTGTGGACCTGAATAATTAACGTCATTGGAACATAAGTTCAGCAAATTCAAAATATAGGTTAAACAAATTGAATTAAAATAGAAAAACGAATAAAAAATAGAATTCGCATCCATCTCAAAACGTTTTTAATATAAAATAACATAGTACATTGGGGAACACAAAAAAATGAAATGTGAACCGCATTCCAGCTAGGTTCACAGATATTTCCGACAGGTTATATAATATATATTATTATTTATGTGAGGCGAGATAAAAAAGCGTTTTTAGGATTAGTATTGACTTAACATATTCTTTCTGGTCTGCTGGTCTCCTTCCAACATATTTGTGCTGTAATTTTTCTGGGATTGTAGAATTTTTCGAATGAGTTGACGCTAGGCAGGTGGTCCATTATCATTAAGCAAATTTTTCCCAAACGCGAACATAAATAATTTAATGCTGACACTACATTATATACGACCAGGTTATACGAGTATGTACATTTTCTGTGATGGTAAAGCAGATTTCGTTGTTTTGTGTTTAATGCTCTATGCATTCTATAATGCATCTTGAACTTTAAATTATTTTGATTGATTTCTGGCGATCGCGTTATAATTTTTCTTGATGTCTCTGCCACTGTGCCTACCGCAAGTTACTGAATATCTTAATTCGTAGGTAATATTAGATAAAATGATTTTACTTAATTTTGTTTTGTAAGTAATTAAAACAGCCAATTACGTACCTCATAGTTCGCATAAACATCCTGACATCACCGTCCATCTCCTAACACGTTTTACGACCATTATTATAGCTATCTCGGTACTGAAGTCTCAACGCTCAATAGGAATGTTTATAACTTATGCAAATAACTTGTGTTTATTGATAATTTTTATTTTCTCCGTGTTGCCGATGATAAAAATTCTAATTGCGCCATAAAATTTACAACATGATATTCTTCTTGATCAATTCCGTGAAGCAAAAAAACCGGGTCTCGTGGGTGATGACATATATGAATAAATATGTGCGTTTGTTTTTCGTTTGCTAATTTCTTTAAAAAAACTTTAATATGTGTGGGTGTAGTATAATGAACTCTTTTTAACAGCTGGTGAACCAATGTCTACCACCCGCGGTGCCCCCTGCTGAGCAATGAAAGAGACTGTCAGCCAAAATACAGGCAGATGGCAGACATCAGCGATATCACCGCGAGAGACTAGGCATCAACCCGCCTGCCAAACGTGGCTAGTATTAGTAAAACCCTGGAGCTGCCTGCCAGCAATGAACTTCATGCGGCTGAAGATTGAGACGAAAATCATAGTATTTCATCCCGGTACGGTATTTGTGGCGTGCTTGTTACTATACTACAATGTACCTGATTCTTAGTGCTGATGCACCAAAAAAGGAGTAGTGAGAAATAATTATTTAGATTTTCATGCAAAATGTAGGGTCTCTACAGGGAGTCCTGGAAATCTTTGCTAAAGACTTTAACAAAGAAATAGGCCACAATAAATCTACTGTCAAATATTAATTTGACAGTGGATTTATTGTGGCTAAAGATCATGTAGCTCGACTCTACCATTTTTGTTCAGCTAAGTTTAAATTAAAACTTTTATGTCAAAAAAAATCATATGGATGTTAAAATTGGGTATAATTTACGCCGCGACGGTTACTTGGTTACAATTTGGTGTCCGTAACACAATACTCGGCTTGGTAACGAGCCAACAAGAATGCGCATTGTGTGTGCAATAAGTATTTCGTCCACTGACTTCCGATTTCTGACTGAGCGAGTTGAGAAATGTTCTTGTTAATCTATTGTTTAGTGTGGCTGCAAGAAATGAGCTGTGAATATTTATGTACAACCATCAATTATGTCAAAGAAGCACAAATTTTCAAAGAAATTAATATAAAACGGTTATTTTAAGGCAGTTTCGTATTAGTAGATTTTTATCATTTTTTGTTTTTGCATGTTCATGTCCGTGTCAACTTCATAGATACACAAAAATGCGAATTGATTTTGACGCTTTTATCCATTTCTAAGTTTCTTTATTGTCTAGATTTTGTGAGTTAATTAATTCATTGTTATCTAAATTACATTACATTGTTTAATAGCTTTTTAGATTTTTCTTTAATATTGGTCAGGATTTTGAACATATATATTTCCCCGATGTTAGTACATAGTTTTCGTAAGAATATTATGTAGTTGTATTTTATCTAACGTTTGCTCACACGGTCTACTTAGCATATACGCTTAGCTTTGTTTGTTTAAGTGATGAAAAACCGATTCCAAAAATTGTATGTTCACAAATTGCAAAACTTTTATATAACAATAATCAAGTTTCATTACTGGAACTGGGTCCTGTATGAAATTACGTATTGATACGAACATTGGAACTCGCTTCACTTTCACTCAGATGTGACATTTTGTAAGTCGTTCTCACTTTTATATGTACCTAACTTTATAATGAGTGCATCGTCTGGACATGACAATATCTATAAGCTTAAATAACATCCAGTTTAAATTAATTCCTGTTTCCGCGTAAAGATGGGGCCAACAGCGTTTATTCTTTCTAGGAGACCATTTTGCGGTAGTGATGCATTAGGTAATAGTGTTAATAAAATCTTATTTTTATATATTTTTATTGATTGCTATGGGACTACGCCCTTTAGTTTATCACATAAGTACATCGAAGCTTCTACATAGAATTTTATAGTAATGTCTGAGTTTGTCTACAGGCTTATGGTGAAGATTATTTACGTTAAATATAGTTAAATTCCAGACGAATAAAATACAATTTTTATATTATGATTATATTATACTTAAAACAATGAGGTCTAACAGACATCATAAGTTAACTATTTTGCAAGGAGAAACCATGATATCCTTGACATGATTTATGATGAGATAAAATTGTATGATTTGCATTTAAATTGCCATTTTTATAATCATTTCTTCTACCTTGCTTTTATGCTCTTTTAATACGAAAGTTCTTCGCTATATTTTATTATAGTTGAGTTTGCGTCATGTAAAATAACTGAGGCATTACGTTATGCTTTTATGGCTACTTAATATCAACATGCGCTGATTGCTGGCACAAGTACATATTCCTATTATAATTAATGTTGAAAAACAATGCGACTTAATTCAATATTGTTTTCCTCGTGTTCGTTGCAGATATTTATAGGGTGTTACAAATCGAATTGTTGTTACGGATTTAACTGCTTGCCTATTTTATAACAGGCGTTTCAATATTTTTTTGCCGTTTCCGTAGTTTTGGTTGTAGCGTAGATAAATAAATTCTGCCTTTTTGCAAGCAATTAATTTTGAAACGAATATTTTACCTTATGCAAAAACATCACCGATTTAACGGAATTTCATTCGATCGTAAAGTTATTTTGTATATGACATCACACAAAGATAGGTATTGAACGAAATTCATCACGTTAGTGTTAAAAACGCGTGCTAGTTTAATTAATTTTATAAACAACGTGATTTAATAAAATTTGTTAAACATTTACATTAATATTATTTTTTATTGTGACTCTATTTACAATTCGGTTACAAGAAATGATACATTTTCCTTTAAGTGTTTAACCAACCTCTATTGTTATACAGATTCATCTCTTTCCCGTATAATTCTTTGCATACCTGTTGCCTTTTCGCGTAATAACATCGATATACCTTTCCACCAGGGGGTTCATAGTGATGAGGGCTTCTTCGTGTCGGTCCAATGATACCGCTGTACCCGCACCACGTGTCTATACAGTTGCGCTTTAGGATTACTACGTGGGTGCCAGTTTTCAAGAGAACGTTAGCGTCAGGTTTTATAGTTTCTTTTAGTTTCAAACCATCTTCGTAAGGTACGTAGGGATTGAGATCGCAGTTGACGCTTTTATCTTGACCCTCTTCGCAAATAAACTCGTCCTGTGATAGAACGTTGGGCTCGTTCGGCCTCGCTATAGTCCCAGTATCGACTAATTTGGTGTATGAATCAACGTCGTCCTTCTTATGGCACACTCGCCCACCGTCTGAGTAAACTAAACAATCGACCATGTAAAACGTTTTGTTGCGTATGTTGCTCGCCAGGAACAAAATTTTGTCGACATTTTTAAGGTAATTGTATCGAATTGCTTCGCATTTGTAGTTGTCGGATTCGTTGAAGCATGATTTCAGTGTCGCTTTTAAGGAAGTGAGTTGTGTTATTGATTGCAGCTGGATTGATTTGCATTCTATGGTGGAGCAGTCGTAAAACACGCTGTTCGCCCTTGGTATATAAGGATCATGTGACGGCACATGGTTATTTATGCTGCTGCCGCTTCGTCGATTCGATCTTGGCGTGGATTTACATATCGGATCGTGGCCCTGGAATGTTTAGTTAGTGAACTATATTTTCCTAATGCCGTTAGTGCTATCGGTCTTTCCTATCCACATAAGCGAATCTTGGGCCTTTGCCTTACACGCATACATAATAAATCTATACATACGAGTACAATAAATTTGTAACCGATCGTTGTCTGTACATGGAAGATTAATGAAAAAAATCTTATATGAGGGGTCTGTATTAACGTAATAGAACCCAAAACAATGATTTTTAGAATTTTTGTCTTTTTGTCGGGTTGTCTGTTTGTCTGTGCGGTTGTGCGCGATGAACTCAGAAACCGCTTAACGGATTTCGATGAAATTTTGTATGGAGGTAGCTGACCCCTGGATTAACACTTAGGATACTTTCTATCCCGAAAATCTTAGTGTTCCCGTGGGATGTGGAAGGAATTCCGATATATTTGTTATATTTTTTTACTCAAAGGGTTGGGATGGGACAGGATTACATGCCTTGAGTAAGAATAAAACGTGACGGGCAGGATATAATACTTAATATAAAATCGAAAGAAATATATTTATTAAAAAAAAACTGTAACTGTACTAGTAATAGTAAACCGAGAAATCTTTAAAGTTAGTGCTTAAAATATTCAAACAAATGACCAAACTGATACGAAAAAATCCATGCGATTTCCCTGTGTTACTCTAATGGCATTGTAAATATTTATATTTTATAATCAAGACATATCATTGTTTACAATTTGAATTAAGACAAATATATTAACTGAGAGGCATTGAACGTAATAGGCGGGTGTGTAAAGCAAGACTTCCTTTGATGATAATTAATTAAATATTTATGACGGACAACACATGACAACATTAAATGACTCATTGGTCTAATAAACATCACATTAAATAATACAAACATGTACCTTATCAATCACGCAAATAACGTCCTTGCTGTACGTCTGGAAACATATTGCTTCAGTGAATATACATAAAATAAAAAATAACAATTGTTAACGCTATTGCTTCAACTGTAATCTTGACCTTGTAAAATCTATCGCAATGGCTAACCACCTAGAACATTGTCAGTTGTTAAATCTATAGTTTTTATTAATAAAATATCAATTAAAAAAAATGAATATCGTCTGAATCTATTATTAGAATTTAAGATAATTGGAAGAGATGTGACGGAAGAGAGAGGTTTTAGCGCGTTTTGCGAGGTTTTTGTTTTTCTTTTGTAGTGGGGAATACCGCAAAATCTAAATAATGGTTGGCTTTCTTGTTTCTCCTTTTGTAGAATTGGACCAAATAATGAAAAAAAGTGTTTTAAATCATGTTTCACGTTTTATCTTTACGTCGAATTTAAGATAATATATTGCGTTAAGGTCAGTTGATGTGCTTTTATTTTGGTACGAGAAAGTGCCTAGATTGCACCTGGTGATAATTGCAATGTAACAAAGATAGCGCATCTACCAGCCATATGTGATTAGGTCGGTCTTGGCGGCTGAAATAATTATGCCAGATTGGTCCAAACTGGACACAGGCGGAACCCAAAATGTGACTCACTTGCGTGGGTTACAAAGGATTTCTTTTTATTTTCTACGGTGGTGGTTATCCGGGTGTCTACGCCTATCCTAAACCAACACAGCTTCTCCGGTAATATCTCTTGTCGAACAAAACGTACCGGTTTTCTATGAGACATTGGTGTGACCACCCCGGCTACCTTCTGTAGTTTTAACGAACTCTCATGACTATCACTTAAAAACGGTGTGATGTATTAGACCACAGAACAATGACTCATTACCAAATTAGAATATGTATCAATTTGGGATAATGCGTCATGTTGTCCAGGATTAACTAATTATAAACAAGTTTAACGGATCTTACCGCACAAGCGCCAGTCAGGTAGGTGATGAGTAAACATAAAAAAGTGAAAATCATGTCTATGATATTACATCACGCATGTGAACGAATCTCCTAGGAAACAAGGAAGTCAATGAGCAATAAATTGTTAGCCGGTCCATTGCACATTAATGGGTGGACAAATCGAATTGTTTCAGTGTTGGCTATTGATTGGTTTTATGTTCGTTCAAACTGTAATAACAGGCATGTTGTTTAGGCGTGTCCGGTCTATTATTTATTACCTTTACAGTCGTCTATGAGATAAATTTATTAGAATGTATTTTATTTTTGTGTGCATTGTACAGGTATTTTTAGGAATGCAATAAGGATATGTCTTATCAATATGTGTATTTCTTGTATATTTTTTTATAAATGTATTGATTATTGTAGATAGATATAATTGATTTAATTACTCTATCAAAGTAGACTATAATGGTATAGTACCACAGCCAAACTAATTAACTAGTAATATCCGTTAAATAAATGAATTAATGAATATATTGACGAAAATAATAATTTATAAACTGCTTACCAATAAAAGAAGCTCCTGTTTAAGCATTTTTCATTCCAATGTCTGCGCTTCTCTGAAATGTAAAAAGTATAATGTTTATTATAGTTGCTAGGGCCTTAAATATATGTATAGTAGTAGCATTGAGTTTTTCTAATCTTGTAGGCAGTACGCACTTATTTAAGACTGGAATCTCGTCAGTTATTTCATTAATTGGGCACTCGCTTTAAATGTCGGCCTTTATAAGAGCACAAAATATTTGCATTCGCTGTGTGCTCCGGATTTGACAAGGTAATGTATGAGTAATAACGCATGTGGGTGGTTATCAATGTTCGCGACATTGTTAGTTAGTACCATAAAGAAGAAAACATGTCCTATAACTATAGATTTTTTTCTAACATCATTACCCACGCTGATACTTTAAAAGGCGGTATATGTTACTTCAATTGCTTTATCTAACAAAGTAGTGTTTTTTGTGTTACGTCCATGCATGCAGTGTAGGCGTCGGAATTATTCAGAAAATGAAATGTCGTACTGTATGTTTTTATATAAACGGCTATCTGCCTTCCTCAGATATGTGGCATTGACGTTTCTCACAATTTGTCGCTCTAATGCTTGTGCAAATTTATCAACTACTTGAATATAATTAGCAGATCAATATTGAACGAAAGATACTCCTTAATAATTATGTTGACGCTCTAAATATTGACAATAAACTCTTCATTGTTTTATTGGACTTGAATAATTAGGTTTATATAGTTGCAATGATCCTGTGGAAGAAAGCCAGATGCCAGATCCATACGTAGAGCGTTCAACAACTCACTCGTTTTACAAATAACATTGGTTTCAATTAGCACAGTTTTGCAACAATGACATCATACCGACAAACAATGTAAAGACGTAATTATTTATAAATTCTATCGGTTAAGGCGTTGTTTACTATAGAAAGTGTTAGTACAATGGAACATTGAACGATAGTGAAAATGGACGCGTCCCTCGCATAACAAACACGTATTTTATAATGACGCAGGTAAGGAGTGGTCATGACTGACGGCAGTCTTTATGAACACAAAACCTAGCTTCTAATTACGGTGTAGGAAGTGTCATATACGCTAAATCTGCTGACATGTTGTATAACGATGCGGCAATACATCTGTAATACTAATTACAGGCACATGTTACATATCTCGCCATTTACATTGTGTGCAATTAATTGTAGTATCTATGTATATGTCTAGCTGCGCGGGAACTTTCTCCATTTTCTGTCCGTCAATTTAATAGACATACGTTGCCCATAACTGGTTCAGTGATAGTTATGTATGATTGTATAATATCACTTGGTGTGCGAATAACTTATTAATTACAATATGTTCTAAGCTGAAGATGTATTGTTTTATTTATTTATTATTATGTACTGCCATGACTTCTAAGTCGTTTATTTATTATAGCCTATAGGCTATAATGCATCGGATAAGTTAGTATAAAGTCTTTCTCGAAAGCCCATATAGTTACATGGTCTTAACCAACAATGTAACACGCCTACGTGAGTCACTATGCCGGGTTTTTCAGCATCATAGACTATGATAGATACCCGGAATGATAAGAATATTTTACTACTACTTGTTTGTTAAAACATATTAGGTACTCTGTTAATATGTCAGTGTTTTATACCATGATTTATTAATACATTAATTATAAAGAAGTAATAAATGACGTGATAGATGTTTAGAACAACTAGGCACCTTAAATAACAACAATGTAACATAATTACATCAGGAAATGTACTGTTATTGGATATTTCAAAGGAAATATGTAGTTGATTTGCGGTTTGTTCTGTACCGCAGGATTTATTATTTCAAGATTCCATGCATTGACCGATCAGATCAACTTAATTCATTATATATTTTTTAGTAGGAAGCCATAAACAACATTTATTAATTTTCGTTCCTTTTATTATAGAGCTATCTTCTAACGATTTACAACATAAACTTTTTTCACTGCAACATGTGAAATTAATGACGTAATTTAAAAAGAATTTAACATTTTAGCCACCGACCCATCCTCGATATAATGTATAACAAAACACGTCGGTTCAAGGCACCATTAATTTAGTTTCGCTATTTTTTGCTTCGATTTAAAACTCGTCAATGGACATTTTAGTAATGTTTAAAAAAAGTTCAAAAGCCAAAGGCGAAAATGATGTCATTTAATAAATACAAAAAAAAAATACGCATTCTATATATCGTATCTTTAGTTTGTGGTAAAATTCTTCTTATACACTAAATTTGTTTTGACATTTACATAGTGTATTGTATAAATAAAAAAAAACATATGACTTATTGACATTGTTTTGTGATCTCTGTGTCGATTCGCCTTTAACTCTTGTGATTATATTGAAAATTTATTGGCATCAAATTAATAATCTTTAAAGAACTTTCTATGAAAATAAAACAATCCAATGATGTGAATGTAATTTCCTTGTTACATAGAATATTCATAAAAAGTTAACTTCCGAATGAGCGCGAAGTGCACTGATACGGTTACGCTTTGTTCATGAATGTAACGGTCAATTAGTAGTGGTGCAATTTACATTTTGTTAATATTCTATTAGAATACTGTATGTAGATAATCGCAGTGCTGAGCACGGGGACTCCACTACCATCAAGACTTGGATTGAGAGGGCTTAGGTCAGTGTCCACCACCCTGGCTTATTGCGTGTTGACGCACTTCACATATCATAGAAATTTATGTAAAGATCTCTATGATAGGTATTAGGTTTTGTTAATCCTACTAATATTCTAAAGGCGAAAGTTTGTGTGTTTGTTACTTCTTTACTAACTTTGATGAAATTTGGTATGCTATGGTAGCTGGTACCTTGGATTAACGCCCTATGCTATAACGCCCTTCTTTTTATCCCGAAAATGTAGTGTTCACGTGGGATGAACGGGGAATTCAAGTATGTATATTTGCTAGTCTCAAACTCAGAGGGATGGTTTGGGATAGAATATAAGGCGAATGAAATCAGATATAAGAGGACAGGATTGCATGCCTTGAGTCTTGGAGCAAATTGAGAAGGGATATAACGGGACGGGACGAGTAAAACAGTATAAAGGACGACAGACACGTTGAGTTTAAAAGTTAAACAGCACGCAAAATAATATGTCTCTGATGTGGACTGGACTCAAAAAGTATCTGACCCGGGCGAAACCAGCTCGGACCGCTAGTATACAATAAATGTTAATTGACTATCAATATACCGATGACTCGGAAACTCAGACGTCTCGGAAAATGCGTCCGGTTAGTTATTAATAGGACGATGGGAACTTATTCGAATAACTACTATTATAGTGATAATAATACCTAAAATATAAATATAAATATATAAATAATAATAGACTGCCTCGGTAGCGTAGTTGTACTAGGTTACGATTACAAAGCTGAGGTCTCGGGTTCGAGTCCCGGGTCGGGCAAAGTGATATTGGATTTTTCTATTCATTATCAGCCCGGAGTCAGGAATTTGTGCCCGATATGGCGATAGGCTCGCCCCCTATCATATCGTGGGACGGAACATACAAGGCGAAATGTGGGTGTTCTGGTGGCGCCTCTGCCTACCCCTTCGGGGATAAAGGCGTGAGTTTATGTATGTATAGTGATAATGCAGTATAGAAATATGTATCATACAGTATGAATATTGTAATACAGTGTCTGCGACAGGCTATGCTTAATTCAGAAGTCAACGGATGAATATAATACAGCGGTTTATATGGACCTAACGGGGCTGTAACATACTCAGACGTGTCGGGTTAGAAGTGTAGCGACACCGGCATACTTCTTCTTAAACAATAAAACAAATAGATAATAATATCTAAATAGAGTAACCTCGGTAATGAGTAGTTTTGCGGCGCGTTTTGGCTTTGTCATAAGGAATTAAGAGTGATCCAAATCTTACTGTAATAGTTAGACCAGCTATCGAACAAAATATTATATCTTTGGAGAAAATCTCAATATTTATGTCCTTATGTACTACATATTTTCAATCTAAAATTACAATGATACACAACTAAAGGGTTTATTAGTCACAATTTTATTATTTTCTTCTGTATAAAGTTAGCAGTTTTTGCGCACTTTAACTACAGATATTATAATTTACCTGGCCTCGGTTATGGTGCAGTTGCCCTCGGATATTATTATTAATCACATTTGGAGACCTAATTTAGTAGCTCTATTTATAGGCTTAGAACTACTAGGTACAATCTAAAATAAAATATCACAGTATCAGGCACAACTTAAGAGTAAAAAAATATGAAACAATTGGGATATCAACGGAACTGCAGTAATAAAAAAATCTGTTGTCGTTTTTTGGACCCAATTGTACAATAAGTGCTGTTCATTTAATTTTTATTGATATCGTATTTGATCTAATTGATCTGATTGATTAACCTAATTGATCTATATTAAAATAATTCCGTTTTACAGTATTTAAATGTACAAGTTGTACGTGACATTAAATAAACTTTTCAATTTATTTAATTTACCTTGAGTGACCTCTTGTATAATTATGAACCGGAATTACCTTTGACGAGGCATGTAGATTATTTAAAGTGTCTACTGGTTATACCTCTGCCTACCCTACAGGAAATATAAGCATCGTGACTTTATAGGCTGGTGTGTTTTTGACTCCCTTCCCAGAATTCTTAAGAAGGGCATGAAGGTGACCCTGTATGTTCCCGATAAGAGCCAGAAAGATAATTGGAGGTTCTGCCTTTGGGGTCTAACATTAGTCTTCACGTAAATCATCGCATAAGCCGCGAGTCATGATTTTATGAACCTCATTTATTAAACGAAACTGAAATCATTTAAAACAAGTGAAGGACATTCGGACTTTTTTACTTCAATATTATAAGGTCAAAGTTAATCAGTTAGGTCATACTTTATATTATTGAGACACACCTACACACAACCAGTTACAGAAAAAAATATTTGTACGGATATACAACAGATAATATGCATTATTCATCTATCACGTTCACAAATAGTGTACAATTAATATCTTACATATTCTTGCACTTTGCATTGCAAGGATATCGACAAAGATGACATGAATTGATTTAATTTATCTTACGACCGCAATAATGGAAATGCAAAGGAAAATATTCATAATTAAAGTAATAATTAATATTTTCCTCTCATGTGTGTTTTGTTATTAAGATTAATAAATTATCTATTATAATAGATGATTCAAATGAATTCATTATTAAATATGAAATAATTTTTAAGCTGTTTTAAATTAATGAGATATTGTCGGTAAGTCAAAGATTTTTGTTCATCGCTTATTTACCTTAAGGTTTTCAATAATAAAATCTACAATATTTAATTGTCTTGTTTATGGGGATTTAAGTAATTACTTATGTTACGCAGATACATAGATTACGCCGAAGGCAAGGCTACTATGACCAATGTGTTTTCTGCGTTAATTATGGCCGGTTTATAGAAGGATATTATTCTTATTATTTAGTTACATATTGTATTGTGTATATTGTATGTTAAATAATGTGTAATGTTAAAGTGCAATTCATGAGGCTTCTGTTTTCATGCTTAATATAATTTCATACATCGTACGTATGTAGGTTATTTGGAATTAGTAGGGTCACATATTAAGGTTTTGAATATCTTGTGAACTTACTTCGATAATATTCCTTCCTATACTCGCAAAATCGACATCAAATATCGATTGAGCAATTCAAATAATAAACTAGAGCTGTTTAGTCAAAGGTTCGAGAAAGTAGAACTAACACTCCTTTTATGTTTCAACAAAACATTTTCACACAACTTTAAAGAGAATCGTTACAATGGGAAATGAGGTGCGTCCTCAATACTTCCATGTACACAATAAAACAGAAAGACGAGGAGACAAAACTCGGTGTTCGCGATCGCATTAGTTTTTAAATTTGAATATCGAGCGCGTGTTGCGCACGCGCCGGCTTTGGTAAGACTGCTCGCTGTTTCCCGCCAAAAGCACGCGCACATACTACCACCGGCGATGCTGAACTTCATTCATGATCACAGATCTTATGTAAGTTTTCCTTATTGCCACTGTAACAGGTACTATTCTAGCATTATAGATGCCTTTGCATTATTAGTAAAATAGACGTCGGTGAAAACATAATTGCATAGGTACTTATATAGTTAAATTAATCATCTTTTGTTATTTTGGTACAAATGTTCGTCAGAGTTTAATCTAATGTAGATAAACTTTCGGATAATACGCACTTGAACCCATTCCAAATAAACACTATATTGTAATTACAAAAAAAACCTTGTTATCTTCTTCCTCTACTGGTCTAATTGGCTCTAAACTCCTATATACTTCGCCTATGGTACCTATGTACCTCGCCAATCTTTTTTATCTTTCTCGATCATTGGCATCCTTAATTATTATTAGAATAAGAAAGATTTTTAAGTATACACATTCATCCCTTTTATTTCCAAGAGCAGTAGCGGAATCACTCTTCACAGCTATCGCTCTATAACGAATTAGGCAAAAAATACTTAAGATTAATAATTATTTAGGATACTTACCTACCCTATCAGAGATCATAAATATTTTATTTAGGAAATGACAGATTCACTTACCTATATTAATTATGTAAAGTAATGTTCACCAAAATATAGTCAGAACATTCACATAACAGTCTAAAGTGGTAATGGTATGGCTCTACCACTCTCTCCCACAGTCGTGGCATAAGAATATTCTTATGTGGGCGAGATAAACATTACAGCCCTTCGAAGTTAACATTTTCACATCAATGTGGTGGATTAGGGATGCCGTATACTAGCGATTATATCATTTATAATTTTATGAGGGTATATAAGTCCAAAGTGGTAGAGCCACGCTGTTGCCAGTCAAGACAGCATGAATGGGCAAGCTCTTCCGAGTTTATACCACGGTCTCACAGGAAATTGACGTAAAGCGATAGCTTGGCTGTCGCGTTTCGTTCGGTGATGAGATTACCGGATACCCAACACCCTTTCCTCTTCTCATTCTTTTTCCTTTCTGCTCCCATACCAATTAGATGGGCCGTTAACGCATCTATAATCCCAGCGTTATAGATATTCATAGGTGGCAGTGATCATTGACATGTTTACTTGTTTGCCGGACCGATTGTATAGAAAAAAGAGTATAAATTACATACCTGGATCAAGATCACTTAATAATGATGATGATTCAATGAAAACTTATTTAATGATCAAGACGTGAGGTTCTTGCCTAACAAGGCCGTGGGCTATTCCCTACTTGCACAGCTTCTGCTCTACCACTCTATCCACCAAATTTTTAATGTAGGTATTGCATTAATTTAATACTAAAACTTCTAAATTCTTTGATACTTAAATTCTTCCTATATAAACAAACATATCAAAAATAACATTGGTTCGTAAAATAATAATAGACTCGTTACAAACATATACATAGAAAGCGCCATCTTGCGTGAAGTCTATGCTTTACTTAGGACTCTATTGTAAGAGCTGCGTCGGCATGTTGAATGCTTATTGGTATCAGTAAATAAAATTGAGCAAAATATGTAGATGGCGCTGTTTTTAAATTTACGGTTATTTATTTAGCAGTGCCCAGCCAAGATGAACCTAAAAGCAGAGCACCGCCAATCATCCCTGAAGCGCTTTTGCTGCATTTTCGATTCCTTATAGTTTCGGCCCAGATAATACTAAGAGGACCCCAATTCTTAAGAGAGGCTGCAGTTAGTTTTGTGCGTAATGTAACAGACCACACGAGGCCGTCGAGGCAGTGGTCGCGGGTTTGAATCCCAAGACACACTTTTGACTTTTCAGAGTCAGGTGTGAATGAATAGTCAATTAACTTCAAACTTTTACCCTGCATCCCCTAAACCGGTGGAGTTAAAAACTCTACAAGAAGAGTTTGCTTTTTTGATATCTGGTACTCTTTTAAGTTATAAATACAAGTTAGAATCTTGAATGTCTTAGTCACTTTTTTATATACCCTACTTTTTGTTTTTGGTAGTGTTATTATTTATTACGAAAGCCTATCAATAATTAACTAATTTAACAGGTTTGAATTAATATAGAACAACTCTTTCACTTTGAGATATCTCTGACTACTATTAAGGCTCAATAGAGTGATATGTGGCAATCATTTGAATAACTATAGAGTCGAGGATATAAGGACTACAGGAGATTGGAGTAAAGTTAACCAGGAATTAAGACTGACGTACTTGAAAATAAAAAGCAGTTTTAATTCACGCTTGCTTTATTCCTGTCTATATGTATAGGTCGCCTGCATTAGCAGTTGTATTACTTAAGTATATAACAAATTAGCTAATAATAAAGTATAATAGAGCCTAAAATAAGTTTAACATCTATTCAAGTATTACTTTGTACATATAAATTGAAAACTTTACAAATTTGTCTATTTTTTTTGTGTTTATAACTCACGAAGCGTTTTGTTGGCTTTTTGTCTCAACAGGAAAATAAAGCCATTTGAATTCATAGCCTTTCAGTCCATATTTTTCGTCCTTCTCCGTTTCTTCTTTAGGAACATCATCAGATATCAAATCATATACTTCTTGTGAAAGCGTAGGATGGAAACCATCTTTGTCAGCAACGTAATCTATTCGTGTTCGTACACCATTTCTTCCAGTAGTATAATAATAACCTCGTTTGACGCCATTTGTAAATCCTTCTTCAAAATGAGCTTGGAAACCTAAAGTGTAGTTGAAAGTGTATAGGAGTTTTAACATGTCGTCTTCTTTTAAGCCTGGTGGTAGACCATCTCTTTCGCCTGGTGCTTTGGCATGTATGTCTGTATTCTTATCGACTATTTGCATTTGCGCGTATGATAAGACTGGTTTCTGGTTAGGACCTGGTCTAGCTTGTGATACACTTGTGCTCACTGCCGGATTTTGCTGACCCGGTGTGAATGAATCAGATGTTGCTGTGTACTGTTTGCCCGATCGTGATCTTTCAGCACTGTCACTTTGTTCCTGCCCTTGGTGTCCACCAAGCCCAGATTGGGATCCGTAGCCTTGCGAACCTTGAAGACTATTTGGTATTCCATAGTTGCCAGGTCCATTTGTCAATTGTGCCCCACTTTGGGCCCCATTGTAAGCATTCGGCTGCGCTGGTGCTTTAGACTGTGCTGCAAAACCTTGAGCAGCATTGTAACCGTTAGATTGACCTTGTACCGAATTTTGAGCTCCATTATAGCTATTCTGCTGAGCTGCTCCACCAGGCTGTTGAGCGGAGTTTTGAGCACCACTATAAACATTAGGTTGGGCTTGTCTATTAGACATTGAAGCAAAAGTTTGAGCTCCATAATTATTTGGCTGTGTTTGTGCATTAGATCCTTGCGCGAATCCTTGCTGGGGGCCTGGGGCTTGAGGACCTCGGGCATTGTAGTTATTGTCTTCTTTAGGGTAGAATGAGGGATTGTATTGACTATTACGGCCACCATTTTGTTGGTAAGTCACTGGTGTTTCGATTTTTGGGGCTATCGTGGAAGTTGTGGGAAGGCTGCAGTGTGAGCACGAGTTAGCTGGGGGCTCGATTGATATTTTTTCAAATTCTTGTTGAGGTTTTGATGTTGGGATTGAATTTGCGATTGGTGATTGTCCGGCTGTCACTGCTTTGGGCGAGGGCAGTTGAAGGCTATGACCTTGTCGAGCTGACGACGGCGGTCCTGTAACTGATAAGAACATTAAATTAGTATGGACCATTATGCAATTAAAATAATAGTAGTGGATGTTCTTACAAAATTGATTACAGATAACCATCTGGGGATAAAATAATTCTTAAATGCAATATTAATCAAACTTTGGGTGGTGATGCGTGCATGTGCGTGGTTGTCTGTTGGTAAACGGACCAGACGCGACTGCCAACATATTTACGATGTTCGCAGGTTCAAATCCCAGGGCCACCTCTGACTTTTCGGAGTCATGTGTGTATTAATAGTCAATCGCCCCGCACTATAACGGTGAAGGAAAACATCGTGAAGAAACCTGCATACCATAGCGATTTCTAATAATTTATATGATTTGTAAAGTCCGCCAACCTGCACTAAGCTAGTGTGGTGGATTATGTGGCCTAAACCCTATCAATTGTACTCTCGATTGTAGAAGAGGGTCGTGCCCTGCAGTGGGACGTTTATGGGCTGATATAGTAGTAGCTGAATGTCTTAACGTTATAAATTGTGAAAATTCTTGGTATATATTTTTTTTATTGCAATGAATGACGAGACGAGCCTTCCATTCGCCTGATGGTAAGCGATACGACCGCTCATAGACAGTAGCAATACCAAACAACACCATGAGTTACAAGGTAATGCTTGGCATTCCACTGCGCTCGCCATCCTGAGACATAAGATGTTAAGTCTCGATATGTCCAGTAGTTACTCTGGCTACAATGTCCTTTAAAACGGAACACAACAGTGCATTTATACTGCTGTTTGGCGGGAGAAATAGACATTGCGGTGGTACCTACCCAGGCGGCCTCTCACATATGAGAGACCTACCACCAGTAAAAATTAACCAGTAACCAGTAAATTAAGATTAGTTACAGACAAAATAATCACAATTTTGTTTCACGGTATATAGTCCAATGAATATATTATTTTGTTATATTAAATTAAGCATTTAATTTCGACTTATTTACAGTATCAAGTTGAGTCTATGTGGACTTGTTTAGTGTCGTCAATTAAGTTCCCACTGCTGAGCAGGGCCCTTCACTAAGATTAACAGGGGTACTTCACCATCCATCTATTTAGTAATTTTCGTCATGTCGAATGATAATTACCAATGTATCGTCAGAGAAAAGTAGTACCAAGATGATCGCATTTTAGTATCTTAGTACTTACGTCCTTTGTAATCTTGGTAACGAATGTTCTTCATAGATAATATTTTAAATCTTCCTTGTTCATCTGTGGCATACACCGTGACGTGATACACTCCGTCGGCTGTGATGAATCCGTACTCTCCTTTGATGATTCCATTTTTATCTGAAAATGTATAATGCTATTAATAATAAAATGTATTTTTGTCTCGTTATTCAATACCAATAATAAACATGTTACTGAGGCCCATTACATCACGTTACATCACGCTTCAACGATTGGATGGCCAATAAGCTAGCAAGGACGCTCTTACGAATTCGAATTTGGGAAGATCTTGGCGTGAACTACTAACAATGGTACTTAAGGCAAGGTCCAACATAAAAAGATATAATAATTTGTGTGTATTTATTATTTATTTAAATCTTTACTGTACACAAAAATAACATTCTGAAACAGAAAAAAAATTTACAAATGGCGGTCTTATCACATAAAACACACCACTATGGGTACCACAATATTAACTAAGGTTTTAAAAATAAATGTTTATAAGTACTAGTTATGTGAAATAATTTAAGATTTTAACCTTGTGGTTTTCTTATCAGTTTCATTTAACATATTACCAAATACAAAAACACAAAGTACTTAACAGAATACTGTAGGATTTATCACATCACAATTTTAAAAAATCGCAAAGTAACTTAGAGAGTAATATAACACACGAGAAACGTATACTAGGAGTCTATGAGATCATAGTTGCCTTTATTATTCCTTTAGCTTTGAATATAAAAATATTTTATCATTATTCCAATCACGTTAAAATGGACATTGGACAAACCTTTTATCCATTTTGCCGAATTGCATCTCATCGCCAATATTGACCTTGTAAGCTTGATTAACTATACTATTAAATATAGGAAAATATCAGCGATTCTTGAATATTTCTTATAATGGAGTCTGAATAATTAACACATCTTTTTAAAGACGACACAACGCCACTCCACCCATCATTTACTTGATGATGTCATTATATTTGTAAAAATTGTCAACATTATTTTTATTATTGAATAATATATATTGATAGAACTATTGTGGTTTTAGACATTTTTTTGTTATGAAAAATGACGATGAAAAATGATGAATGGTGTTTAACTTAGCCTTATTCAGGAGTAACTCCAATCCGCTTGTTATAATAACTAAGCTTACTAATGAAATATTTCAATTTTGGCTTTTTAGTTGCCAACATTCCCTGTCAGTTTAAACTAAATAAATAAATACACCTAACAGTCACATACATAGTTCTGACCCTATGCTAAGATAGAGTCTTATGTCGTGGGTATCAGAAACTACGAGTGACTATTCGGTTTAACATTCCTCTAAAACCAAAATAAATACGTGTGGATCTCACAAACATTTGTTTCGGTGCAGGGATCAGTCTCGTGGCCTCTCGTTTCACAGCCGGCGTCTAACCAACTGTTACAACTCACCGTATATGACAAAAACGAGTACATATTAAAGATGTAGAGTATTGTATGAATGATGGATGACTTATGCAATAAAAAAAAATGCTATGCCGGACACAAATTCGAATCTCGGGGAACTCATGAGATTTTTCAAATAAAAATATAGCTGAGCCGTTTCGATCTAGGATTTAAATGCAGGATAAAACAGTTCATAGCTCATACTGCCATTAGACCTATGAGACGATGTGATACAACATTATATTAATCTCATATAATATTCAAACTGCACGTGGTTAAATATACGACATTGAAAAGCTATTGGAAGACATTTATAATGGGAGACAGCAATATTTCATTTGTGCATAATTACGATGATAAATCTAGCCGGGTGTTACAAAGCAATCTGTTTCCGAATGTCAAACAAATTACGTCTTTATCACATTCTTTACAAATGTATTTTATTTCAAACTAGCGGCCCGTCCCAGCTTCGCCTGGGTGCATATATCTTTTGATTCCACTCTACATCAGATAGATGTTATTTTTCGTACAAACTCTTGTATACCTAAACCTTTTGAAACCTCAACTCGACGTAGCTATTCTACTGTCCCTTTTTCTTCAAACTTTGACCTGTCCGCCTCAATACCGTCCCGTCCCGTCTGTCAAGTCACTGATCCGTCCCGTTCTTTCTCTTCGTTATCCATCCGGTCTCATCCCGTGCCTTTACATTTCGTACTATCCCATCAAATGAAATCTGTCAACTATCCCAGTCCTATACCGTCCCTCTTACTCTATTCTATCCCATCTCTCTAATAATAGTGTGTATATAAATAAAACTTCAGCGATTGCGGATTAGCAAAATCGGATCAGTAATACGGGTGCTCCAGCAATTTTGGTTTCCATACAATATGTCATCCCTTATTTCACCTGCATAATGTTCTTTTCCAAAATTGTTGATCGCCATTATTTTTCGTTTGTAATAAAGAGCTGAAATATATTTTTTCATAGAACTAACTGAAGTGATTTCGATTTTCGACACAACATTCAAACCTTTTTTTCAACCCCTTTGGAAAAAATATAGCCTATGACACTCAGGGATGTTATACCTTTCTAACGGTGAAAGAATTTTTAAAATCGATTTAGTAGTTCCGGAGATTATGATAGTGTGTGATTTTAAATGATACTCGCAGGTGAAGGATAGGACATTGTACAAAATTGTGATAAAATGAAGTTTAGTTTTAACAAAATAAAGAACATCGGTCATTCCCATACATGTTGGGACCTGACAAAAAAAAATATTGTACACAGCTGGGATATAGTTTATTTTGTTCTTTAGTGATTGAGGAATGATGCGCAGTTGGAAAAATATTCTTGTAAAGCCGGAGATTTTAGATTATTTCATAATTTGTAACCTAACCTAACCTAACCTAAAAAAGGTTAGGTTCGAACTAATAAAATATAGCACTTTATAATGTCATTGTCAAATAATATACCTAATGTATGGTGGTATTATGGTTAGCAAGTAACTGGGAAGAAAATTGCACTAAATCATAATGCTCGCTTATTTATTACTAAGCTTTATAATTTCCCTTGTCATAAAACTAATTAACCTTTGAATATGGTGTACACTATACCTGTTACCTTAAGATAATAAGAAAAAATGTAAAAATTAAAATAAATAAAATGAAATAAAATATTTTGCTAAAATTCTCTTTCCATTAGTTCGCCGTATGTCATTACTTCGCAGGATTTGATCCTTCCTAGCGGCTAGCAGCATAAGCGAATTGTGTAATAATACAGAATGTGATTTTTTAAACATCAGGTTCAATTCCATGCTACAATATTGATTTTCAAAAACGCAAATATTCAATTTTATTTTTCATCAAAATTGGGCCCGAGACTCCTATAAGTATTTTTCGCTATTCTTCATATTTCGAATTTGGTCTTCGATACACACCTTAAAAAAATCTCCCTATATGCTAGAAAAGGAATATACCAAGCAGTTGTCACTAAAATAAAACAAGAAAATATGTTAAATATATTTACTCCTCATCTTGTCTTATCACTATAGAATCTAAGAAATCTGCAGGGACAGCAACATTACTTTGATCTCGTGCCCATGCAAAGGTTTCCTGGTGGGATGAACCAGCTGCTTGTTGCTCAACATTTTTGTCAAAGACTAATGCATTATTAGCTTCTTGAATTGCCCAACAAACGTGACAAATGTAATCATCATCCATGATCTAAAAAAAAAAAAACATAAAATGACCCACCCTCAATATTAGGCTCCAAACAATGTATACGGATTGTGTCTTTTGTTTTTTATTACAGGATCCCAAGCCACATTGATTAAATAGTAAATTGGATACCTTGTGGATTCAGGAATAATTATAAAAAACTTACGATTAATGGAGATCCACTTACTGATTACAGAAATGACTCTGGTGTCAAGTTCCAGGACAACGAAGTGGCGTAGTGTATTAAGACGGATATTGCATTGAACACTATGCAAATATTTGTTGAGGCATAGACTGTTGCTCCGGGTTCATGTTAGAAATATGGTGATACTTCGCACTTTAAACCAAATCACAAAGAGTTATCGTTATCCAATGTTCCATCGGACAAGGTAGTCAGAAATGCAAGGGTCTATCGGAGTCTGCAATCAATGCCAAGTCACAAATATAATAATATACAGAGAATTAACAGTAGTCGCAAATCGGAAATCACAAGAAAGCAGAATGGTGACAGCCCGCAGAAAAGTCACGTGTGTCATAGAAAATACCTACACTTTATTTTTAATTCAGCACTACCTTCAACGCTGCAGTTAAAACCTTATTTTAAAACAAAATATGACTGATGGAACGCGCTCATATGCGTTCAATATTATTAAAAACACTTTAAGTTTTTCTTTTTTTTCCCGGTGTTTAAAAATAAATGGAAATATGCATTTTCATTCTAATAAATTATACTATTTTCTGATGTACCATTCATAACTGGTCGCGTTCATGGTCCATTATGGCCGATGTTCTTTCTGAAGTCACGCATAAATATTTGACAACCAATTTAAATGTCAATCCTTTTTCATTAGTGACATTATTCTACATATTTAAAATCTAAAATACGCCATTATCCGAATATTGTGGATATATGTTGTCGATTCGAAACATTTATTTAAATACGTTCTTTAATTTGAGGCAAGAGTTTGCTGTATCGACACATGAACATTAAATGTTTGACAGTTACGAAACCTATGAACATTTTGTATGGGAAAATATTTTATTTTTATTTATCGTCACGTTCCACGGGAACGGGATAAAAAGCATTCTATGTCCGTCTCCTGGCTCTAAGCTATCTCCTCACCAATTTTCAGCCATATCGGTAAAGCCGTTCTTGAGTTATAAATAGTGTAACTAACACGACTTTCTTTTATATATATAGATATAACAATAATGAATATTTGTTTCGTAATCTGTAAAAATATTTAATAAAACAAATAACTTCCTTATTTTAATGCGGTTATAAAACGTACGTAGATAAATATTAATTCTTAGTTATTATTCTCAAATTGATATAAAAATGGTTTACAAAACGCTTACATTATCTCTGTTATGAATTAATTATGGAAATTTCGACCAGTCTTTATTGGCTTAATTGGTAATTTGAAGTAATAGTTGGCCATTACTTAAAACTTGTGACATGGGTGATCTTGGAATTTTTATAATCATAAGAATTGATATTTAGATAAAGTTGGCACAGCGCTTATATCAAACAGTATAAAGTGTTAAATAATAATGATATTTTGTGCAAGCTTTTGCAAAATAATACATGGAAATATATATCAGTATATAAATATATTATGGGTATACATAAATATTAAAATATGTAGATCTTTTGTCTATTTGCGCATAAGCATTGAGTAAAGAAAGTAAATTTTCTCTGAAAAAAATTATTAATGAAATTCTCTTGTAGCAAATTGAATATATTTTGTTAGTCATTACTCATCAATCATCTTTGAAAATGTTATTAGTTCATGCCACTCAACGAATGACATCCGACAACAAAAGTCCCACTAATTTCGAGTAGAATGCCGCCGCCTACTCAAACATAGCGCAGGTATTAGTCAGTGATAACAGCAAAAATTTGGGAAACTCGAATCTATTTAAGATTGATAGATCAACTCGATTTTAAAATCGGCGCAGACGGAGCATCAAATTGTTACAAAAAATGTAGTTGTTGAATCATAAAGCTTCAATACATGAACATTCGTTTATAGTTTATACCAACGAAAATAGTAATTATGTAATAATACAAACTTCGTCGGATTGTAATTTATCGAAACAACAGACAGGTATTCCTGTAGGTAAAATATTTTACATATTTTATTGATTAACGCGACACGTGACTCCGGCACCCGTGTCTACTGTCTCGTGATTCAATATATTTAGTTTGTTCGACAGCCTCCGTGGCACAGATGATTGGACGCCGGGTGTAAAACGAGAGGTTGTGGGTTCGATCCCCGCACCTAGACATATGTTTGTGCGATCCACATGTATTTGTTTCGGGTCTGTGTTTGCGAGATCGAGAAGGCTTTCTTAGTTTCTAATACCCACGTTACAAGACATGATCTGAGTGTGGTGTCAGGTCTATGTATGTGACTGTTGGTTGTATAGTGCTGTTTACCTTTCTCTTCGTGTCGATGTTGTTGACCCTCGATGGTGAAACCGAATTCATAAGGTCTGTTTTCGTCGGTGTACTTGTCAGCCCCTTGTGCTTGGATGAGGTAGCACGTTATAATGCTGGCTACTATAAGGATCCTCTGGTGCCGCGTCATCTGAAAAACAAAGTCGGAATTTTTAATGCTAGTTATATGAAATTCTATGTTGATTCATTATCATCATTAGCTGCAGTCTGCCGTTACTACATTTTGTTTGGGATAAGCTTTTGTCTTTGGCGAAAGAAGGATGGTTAAGCAGTGGGTTTTGAGATTAATTCGTAATCACGTAGAGAACATAGAAGAATTTGTACTAAGTTTCAAGTTCATAGTCAAACAGTAGCCAAAATAAATATTTTCCTTCTCCAATAAATGATCATGAAATATTCTGCGACAGATTCGACCTTCACATTTCATTTGTTTTCCCGCTGATACAACAATCTGAAGGTGAATTGTATTCCAAAGCTTGGCGATATTTATAATCGTTTGTTGATACAAAACTCTTAATATCGAGTGATTGGTTCCGGTATTCGAGCATCCACAGTTTGTGCTGATGACACAAAAGTTATCACAGCCCTGACGTAATGGTCGGTCAACACATTTAAAGACCTCTTAAAAATATTTTGAGCAAACGCTAAATATCTTGCGGGTAAACAAACATAGCTCCAGTTAGTATTTGTATTGAGTAATATTCGCACTGAGTACGCTTCTGTTGGAATGGGTAAATCACGATTTATTATCACACTTGAACATAATACTATGTCTAGCTAGGCATTATTTGTGTTCTGATACTATTATATTTTATACTCTTTAAGTATAAAGTACCGATACTCATGTACCCGGTTTGGTTTCGATAAAGCCGGCATAATTGTTTCGAGAGACTTATTTTTAGTACCTACTCTGCACTTTTTGTTTTTATTTATATAACATACTTAAGAAAGTATCAAAATTGCAGTAGATAACATCAAGAAACCGTTAAGGTTTGTATTTATGTTATTAGAGTTGACAATAAGGTTATAAGTAGACATTACTGTAGTGATATTAGCATCAGGAGTTCTGTAGTCACTTTGTCATGACAGTATAAACGATGTTAAAATATGTGTTATGATTTTATGACCGGCAGACTATCCGAGTCTAACCACAAAATAAAAAATAACCAATTCAAACAATTTAAATATTTCTTTACGATCGGTTCGACAAAACCGCTATCAGTGATCAGTATCATCACCGCCCATAAACATGAGCACACGAGACCCGTCGTAAAAGTTTAAAACGAGTTGACATTAAAAAACAACTGGAAGAGGGAAGAGGAGACAGAAGTTTAAGGGAGGCTTCGGATTATCCAAAAGTTTCATTGACCTAATGAAAAGCAACAGTAAAGCTATATTTTATCTACATTATTACGTATGATGAACCACGAGCTTTGGATAGTTTGGATACCTTGAAAGTAACCATGACATAAATAGTAAAGATAGTTGGTAATGAAGTTATTATAGAAAAAATCTGTTTGCCTATAACTTATCCGCATAGTATAATAATGCTTTTATCCGTCATTTGGTTACCAAATATTTATAGTTTTTTGACATAGTTACAATGTGTGGCCTCGGTGGCGTAGTTTTACTACGCTACGATTGCAAACTTTGTAATTTTCTAATTTGTACAACGTTTGTAATTTAGTCGGGCAATGTGATATTGGATGCGACAAGCCGAAGACAGGGTGAAATGGCGCAATTTTGAGGAGGCCTATGTCCAGCAATGGACTAATATAGGCTGATGGTGATGATGATGTTGATGATGATGAGGATGATGATGATGATGATGATGTGATATTGGATTTTTCTATTCCGGTGTCAGGAAATTGAGCCTGATATGGTGATAGGCTCGCCCCCTATCACACTATGGGACGAAATATACAAGGCGAAATGTGGGTGTCCTAGTAGCACCTCTCCTTCTGGGAAAAAGGCGTGAATTTATGTATGTGTATATGTATTACAAAGTGTTGGTGGTTTCAAAATGTTTTACAATACAACTTTGACAATACTATAATATTGCGTGGCCATGATAGAACATCACGACCATTATGCTAACATGAATTGCTTTTAAATACAAATGAATGCCAAAAGCAAGATGATTTGATATAAAATGAGGCTGAGTAAACAGCACGGCGGCACCTGCGGAGGCCCATAACACTTGAAACAGGCGTGTACATAAATAAGTGGAGGCCTCTAGGACCCTTTACTGCTGGAACCAGCAATGCCAGCGCTGGACAGTTGAGTGGCTACAGTGCCCAGAATGTGCGTTACAACTATCGAGAAGTATTTTTCGATATGAATTGAGGATTTCTTGACGACCCAGTCTAGACAAAATATTCACAAATTTGCGGGGGAGGATCACTTCCATCATTGTCGCATATAAAAATATTTTCTTATTCATACAAATTTTAGGCAGATTAAGTAAACATATAACGTAATAAGGCGGAACGTAAATATTGAGCATTACGTAGAATACAAATTTATTGACGAGTAAATCTATTATCATGCGCCAATGTATGCTTTGATCTGATATAAGCGATATATAGCAGTCGTTATTGCGCGTTAAGTTTCAATCATAAATTTTGCGATGACATAAATTTGATAAAATTAATACGAATAACGTCATAATTTAATTTTTCTTAATTACCTATCGCCCCATGTGCATAGAATCTAAATGTCCACAAGTTTGGTGCCTTTACTTTTAAGAGTATGGCCAATTTTTATAATTTTATACTGTGAGCTAGTTTTTAGTGGAAGTTCAAATCTTAGGCATGTATGTACTTGTGTTTTCATTGGTAATTTCCGCTCATTTTCACGATGAACGAAAGCATTGTGAGGACAACCGTTACCGTGGTGGACTAAGGTCATCTTAGAGAAGGTGCGTGCTCAGTAGTAAAATATAGTTGTATAATTAGAAACCTATATAAAATATAAAGATTATTATTAAATATTATAAAAACGGTTCATCGTAAATATATCATAGGTACACAAATCAAATAGTCATAAAACGATTTTTTAAATCAATTAAAAGCCTAAACAACATTATTAATATATAATCATTGTAATATTATTTTATTACAACTTTATTTATATTTTACGATCTTGAATTAGACATAAATAAGCGAGATGAAATTTTTATTACGATTCTAAATACACCGATTGCATTCATTTCCATAATGTTATTATAATCAGCGGTCACAACACATACTAGCTACTAAAATATGTGCAAAATATTCATGTTTTTTTAACTTTATTTTTTTACTGTTATCCTCTTGTGGAGGTGGGTAATCCTGCGTGTATACTGTACATTATTTTAAAAATATATTTGCTTTCATACAAGTTAATCGACATGGCCAGTAATCAACGAATATTAAACGCCGCCACGAAAAAAAGTGTATAGATTATTTTAACGTCGAAATAAATTATGGAATATATTGATGGATATTATAATCAAAATAATGTCCTCAATTAGTAAGAGCCTGATTTATGTGTAAATTATTGCTGTTATAAAAACCATGGTTAAACCGGTTTTACATTTTTTGACGTAGATTGTGAAAGTATATATTTTGATTGTCGTTGATTTTTTATACTGATAAGTTTAAGCATATTTAAATACAATGTTGACATTTGTTTTATAAAAATAAAAATATATTTGTAATTTACAAATGTCATTTCGTATAGTAATTTTTAATTTTCATAATAGTGGTAATGTTGATGAGCATACAAATAGATAAATCAAGGTAATAAACTCGACTTCGTGGAGATATTTGTTTAAGCAGTTTTATGTTGGCTTGAAGAAATTTATTGTATTGCTATCGGGAACAGTGAATAGCGATGACATTTTGTAATGGCTTGATCTTTGTATGCTTTGGATTGAAATAAAAATTCTCGGCTTTGTTACTAAAAAACTATAATAATCAGGAAATATTCGCTATTTTAATAATTAGATATTCACATTGCATATTCTGTGGAAATTGTGATAAGGGCAGGCAGAAGTTTATGAATGTAACCTATCAAAATGAATGAGTATGAATGTATTAAGAAACGGTCGCTACGAAAGCTTTTAGGGAAGCTTCAGTTCAGTAGTGAGCTTTCTGTGATTGAAGATATTAGTCAACCGTTATCTTAGATATCGTTCATGTTGAGCTATTGGTAGTTAAGTTTTCAATTAGCAATTATTGTTTGGTACTGTTAGGAAAGAAATAAATTATGAAACATCTCTTCTTTAATATGGATGGCAATTGTCATAATAATGACTTAAGACGTGGTAGTAAGGATCAGTGTTTACGCATGTGTTTAACAAGGTCTATATTAAGTTTCTAAGGATTTATCTCCGTCCTCGTCACCGATATTTCCTAACGTCTTTAAATTGATTTCATACGCTATTGTGTTTTAAAATTATAGGCAATTTTGTATACAGACAAATTGATTGCAAATCAAATTAATAGTTCGGGCTTATATTAGCATTGTATTTAGTTTTAGGGTAACAGTTAATACCAAAATTTACACCCATTGTAAAATAAAAATATTTTTATTACTTATCTGGCTCATGTTTCAATATACCTCTAAAAAGTGCTATTGTGTTATTAAAAATACATTTTTCGTTTTGGGATTCAAACACGAACACTACTTTAAACAGCTTATTAATAAAAAGTAATAAAATAGACTAATAAAATACAGTTTTCCTAAATTCCTACAATCTGCATACATTAATTTCAAAAGCCACATAGGTTTCCACAAGCGCCGAACTGTTCTCATTGTAATTATCTATAAGATTTTTTTTATTAAAAATTAATAAACAAATACTTACGTTACTATGTTATTGTTGGACCTTATTCTAAGTAACAGCCGTTTGAGCGGCCTGTTGCGCAAGCGTCCACACAACACTGTGCCGATTCTTCGGTTCACGTAATTTATTAATACGTTTGCATAGAACAAAAAAGCATACACTATAACTGACAGATACTTAGGTATAATGTGCCAGTAGCTTACTAGTGTCATGTAAATACGTCGTTGATATGACTAGACTAGTCAAATCTATGACTCGACATAAACATCTCGAGTATGTGTGACACGATTTTAATTTTTTTTGTATTGTTAAACCCACATTAGACATCAGTAGCCATATTTACATTAATTCAGCTTAAGTGTTAAATCGTAAACCTAAAAGATATAATATAGTTAAATGTTTTAATTTTATATCACGTCATTCATTTGTAAATTAGTTAAATTGCTTTCTTCATAGACCATATCGCCCTTATTCAAAGACAGCTTTACAACCTATTTTAGTTATCGAATGTTAAGAATATTTAGTGATTGCTCTATTTAAGTTTGTTTGTTGATATACTGGGTTTCATATAACATGCCTATAATTTGGGGTCACAGTATCTTATATAAGCAATGATAATAACTTATTAAGTTCATTATTATTGACATTAGTTTATAAAGGTTTTGTAACGCTGTTTAATTTAATTTATTTTTACATACTGTATGTAGTATTATATTGTACAACATTATCTGTATTTCTTATGAAATTATGTAAGAATTTACTCGTTACTGGCAGGTCATAGGGAGACTGATTCGGGCTGTCATCTTTAAATCTGACTAATGATTACAGTTAAAAATTTATATAATTTTAATTAACTGTGGAATACTACAATTTATTCCATGGTTAATTAAAAATTAATTGATAATCCATTTCCGGCATTAGCATAAGAGGTTACTCCATAAATAATATATTAACTTGTACTTATCTGAGTGCATAAATTGTTTTACATAGAACGTTAAAACAATGTAATAACATAAACTTGATTGTAAACTATCAACTTATAATAAAAGCGTGGTACTGGCCGAACAAAGAATTGTCGGTTGTGTTAAATTGTATAATCAATACGCAATACATTTCTACAGGTTGCGCATTAGGTTTGTCTCAGACGAATCCTTGCATAAATAGAGTCCAAATTTATTCACATACTCATTGCCCGATACTTTGTACACGTCATACATTGTACTACAGTCTACACGGACAATGTTTGAATTTTGTATCAATTCTAATATTAGAATTGACACAAAATTAAAAAAAAAAAACCGAAGAGGGCTCCCCAAGTGTACATGTTTAAATATTTAAATGTAAACTTGGGGAGTCCTTGTCGGTTTTCTTACATGATTTTGTGTACAATCAAGACTATTATTACATTATAGTACTTTTTATAAATAGCAAACCTCTGTAAGGTTGTAAAACTCTGATTTTCCTATGCAATTCTTAAAGTGTTTTACCCTTATCAATATCTTCAATAAGTTCATTATTTCTTTGACCTGTTGGCTTCATTTAATTTTGATATAATGCATAGATTTTCTATAAAATACTTGATATTTAACTAAGGCATTAGGAAGAGCGATGCTTAGATACCTTATCGCCGTGAGCCTACGAAAGAGTTTAAACCTTATGTATGTGAAAATTATTAATTTCCAAAATATTCATAAAATAAATAAGAAATCTCATACGTTAAAAAACAATGCCCTAATTATAATGCATTGGTGTTACATAAATAGTTTTGTATTAAAAATAAAGAATAAATATACGGTATCTATGTACAGTTATCTATCAACAATATATCAATCTAAGTGCATTAAAATGAATAACTTCCTCATCAAGAACAGTTTATCGTTTAAAAGTTATAAAATTAAGAAAATGTGCAAGATGGTCATAATTCACGCCTGGAAGCACAACATGGTCGATATGTGTGGTAATTTAAAGGGCTGTTATTTATATAGAAAATTAAATTGTTCGTCTTGCTGAATAACTATATTAAACATCCGAAATACCTATTCTAAGCAGAATTTAGGCTCTCATCAAAAAGCAAAACAGACAAACTGAGCGCCAACTAAAATAACTAATAGTAGGTTTTCGAAAATTTACAAGGCGAAGTAAAAAGTTTCTATGCAGACCGGACAAAACTGGATACGCTCAAGATTTTTCGTCTACATAGTATAATTTTTAATTAGTAGGAGTCGGTAAAACACGATTTATTAAATTTATTACACTGCCTCGGTGGCGTCGTTGTATTACGGTACGACTACAAAGCTGAGGTCTCGGGTTCGAATCCCGGGTCGGGCAAAGTGGTATTGGGTTTTTCTATTCATTATCAGCCCGGAGTCAGGAATTTGTGCCCGATATGGCGATAGGCTCGCCCCCTATCACATCATGGGACGGAACATACAAGGCGAAATGTGGGTGTCCTAGTGGCGCCTCTGCCTACCCCTTCTGGGATAAAGGTGTGAGTTTATGTATGTATGTATTACACTGTTTGTTATTGCTATTTGGCAATACCAAGAGCTGGTGGATTGTTGCGTTCGAAATGGAGTGGATGGATGGTGAAGTCAAGCTCACGTTAAATATATGTCATATACTAACATTTGTTCCATGTTTTATTGTTTAAATAGTAGGTACTGTTGTCAAAATAATAAAAATAATGATTATAATTATTAAGCCTAAGCGCGCACTACAAGTGTTTTACCGCGTAGCGAAAAAGCTCTACATCAAAATATCGCACCGCAATATAGCCTGACTGCCTTATTGCTAGGCTGGTATGCATGCTCTCTGAATAGAATTTTAATACTTGGCTAGTATTTGAATTATGTTTAAGACATCAACAATTTACACAAAAATTGGATTGCCTGTTTTGAGTTAAGTTGTAGACTTTGCTTATTTATGTTGCCACGAATGTGAAGACCAGGTATATCAAAGGAGACATGGTATTTTTATCCAGTACGAAACCCACGTTTTGCCTTATGTGTTCCGTCACACGATGTGATAGGGAGTGAGCCTATCCCCATATCGATAAGTTCCCAATAAACATTGTTAAATTCTTAGTTATGTTGGGTCACAGTATCTACGTTACTCGTAGGAATTTCGTGAATCCTAGATTTTTTACGAGAATCGATCTTGACAATTGAGTGGCATACTCTAATTGACAAAGGTCACGCTTGATCGTTAAAATGTTTATTTAAAAATTAAGGCCGTAATCAAGGTTTTACGCCTAGCAATGAATGCGTTAAAAATCTAAATAAACTGAAATAAAAAGTCACACACAGTTAATTTCTTCTCACTTCTACTTAAACCTACTTGATTTTGAGGAGAGTGTGTCTTAGAAGTGCAGAATCCGATACCAATCGAATAGACATAGAATCAATTTGGAATTATAACGAACCGGAAGCAATAAATATCAAACTTAAAGATTTTATAGTCATTTTAGAGCTTTCTCCAACCCAATGCAAAAGTAATCAATTAGTTTTCTTAGTTTTGAGGCTATCACTTCTGTTTCTTTTAAGTCCTTACCTCAATAAATATTGCACAATTATTCAAGAGCTTAAATAAAAAACATGTAAATTATTTAACATTAAAATCGATTCGAAACCCTAGTATATGGTATCCTAATACCTATTATGTGCGAATACAAACGTAAATTTTACATAAATCGGTTTTAAATAAAAAAGTTCGGAATACATAAAATTGAAAAAAATACATCTGTTTTATTTATGTATAAAAAATGTAACCGATTGGCGATAAAAATCTAATTTGAGTTCCGCTATGCGTACCTAAACCGTTTAGAATTCGGTTGATAATAAAGTTCTTAGGAATATTGACGCAAATACTAGCATTAATTGTAGGATGTTTCTTTTTATAAAAATCGAACGCAGGTATTTTTATAATACAAATTGCAATATAATTAATATATAATTCATTCTACATTGTATAAACGCGTGTTTCATAGCTCGCATCGAATTAAATTAGCACCGAATTCGTCAGACCGTTCAGCTTTCGAGTTTGTATTGGTACCATCAATATGTTAAGAAGTGTACAAATAGTTTCACGTCAACAGGACATTATGATGTAATTTTTGCAAATGTAATAAAAAACAAATTAAGTGCGTTGCATCACCGTCATTACCAGGTCAAAAATGTACGTGTGAATATTTGCCGAAACATTTTATAGTACCGCGCAAAGTTGTACTAAATCTAATGTTTTTATATAACTATATAATTCCATTGCGTAAACTGGCCTTACAATTGCAAAGCAGAAAAATTCTTTCTTGAAAATTATTAAATGCTAATCAATCAATGTGTAATATTGCTAACGTGTTTATTTACGATTTACTATAATATTTACTAAAGTATAATTAATAAACGACTTCATTTACAAATGAATCTTGTTGATCTCTTCCGTGTGCAACTTAAGGTATACTCACCCTCAGAATCGTATTTATTTTGTTTATATTAATATTTTACTGCTGAGTTTTGTTACCTTTATTTATTTAAATATTGTTTTAAACTTATAATTAGGTGCTCATTATATTACTTAGCTTTGTATATATAAAAGGAGAAAATATAAACTAACTTATAGTCGAGGGGCAAGAAGCATACCATTTTCGAGGATTCCTTCAATTCATTTTGAAAGTCACCTCGACTAAGATAAGGTTCAGGAAGATTCGAGGAAACGTCTTAGAATACGGGTGTTACTTTCCTAATTAAAATGGTTAGGTTGACACAGGAAAGTTGTTAAAGAATCTTTTTTACCGCAGAAATCACTTTAAGCAGGCAACCGAAGATCTTATACCATTGTAAAATTACTGTTATGAGCAAAACTACAAACGATTATTTTATAAAGCTGATTATTAATTAAAACTAATATTTTTAAAAATGAAGCTCACATTTTTGTTTATAACAAATTTAATTTTTTTGCTCGCTGCACATGTTAGCCGATACTCCGAATTTTCTCTATGCGTAGATTAACATATAAAATGCCAATGGCAAAACAAAAATGTAATTTTATTGGTGTTTAACATAGTAATTACTTAGTTTTAATATTTTAGGTATCGATCCGCAAACATTATCGCTAAATATTCATATAATTCTGGCTTTGGAACTTACCAAGTGTTTTAACCTCGCGGGACCTGACTTTTATTACGAAATTATTATATGGTTAAGGCTATAAATAATGCCGGACATTAAACCATGCTCAAAAGCAATGCTGTTGGTGGGCTGAGATGTGCTTAAGAGCAGTTATAGGTGTCAATTTTTGTAAATTTAATTACACTTAAATTGTGTGAATGTATACGGGAGCTAAACAGGGACAAAAATTAATCTATACATATAATAAATTTGTAACCGATCGATGTCTGTACATGGAAGATAAATGAGAAAAACTAATGTGGAGGGTCTGTATTAACGTAATAGAATCCAAAACATTGATTTTTAGAATTTTTGTCTGTTTGTCTGTGCGGTTGTGCGCGATGAACTCAGAAATGGCTTAACGGATTTCAATGAAATTTGGTATGGAGGTAGCTGACACCGTGGATTAACTTAGGCTACTTTTTAACCCGAAAAATTTAGTGGTCCCGTGGGATGAGGAAGGAATTCCGATATAATTGTTACTTTTTGATACTCAAAGGGATGGGACTGGATTACATGCCTTGAGTGAGAATAAGACGGGTTGGGCGGGATATAATGGGGCGGATTGGGACGGGGCGAGACGGGATGGAAAAATCCAAATCACAATCCAATTAATTTCAAACTAAGTTAGTCACGAAGTTTGTGGGCGGAAGCTAGTTTAAAATAAAAGTTATAGTTAGCTTCGGTGTTTTAACTCGTAATTAGTTTTAAGAAGATTGAAAAAAATTTAGGTGGTTTTCAGTATACAAATAGCATAACAATGTTTTATAGTTAACTCGCCCAATTTTGTTCATATATACTTATTGAAGATCCCTTCATTTTAGAAAATAAAATAAATTGGTAGTAAAATAACTAATTAGCTATAAAATATTAGTCGAACTAAAGTTATAAAACAGCAATAGCCCGTGTCAATTGCGATAGATAGGTTCTTAATATTAATTGATTTCTGTTGCGAAATATCTTGCGCAATATTTTATTAAGACAAATAACATATGCAGAATGAAAATGTGTTGAAAATTTATTTGCTACAAATCATTTCACGCGCGTCAGTGTGCTATTCTTGTATAGTGTGTACTTTTAGTTTAGATGTGGCATGTTAAAATAATTTTACGAACACTGAAGCCAGTAAGATATTTAAAACTTGAGGTATGAAATTAGAAATGTATGGTAATGTAAGTTTAACATTAATTCAATTTATGTAAATGTAACATTTTCAATGCCTGCATTAATTTCATTTCATGCATTTTTTTTTCACAATTTTGACATGAATTTTTTTTAAGTGTCATGGAACTCTGGTCTGTAGAAAACGAAACCGTTTCAATAGCAATACTGTTGATTTCACGATACAACTTCAATTAACTAAACAAGTTTCATGAAAATAGTTTCATTACCTATGAAACTAGATTCGTTTCGTAAATTCAGCTTAAGATAATAATTATATATATTATTCCACATAGCCGCTAACATTTTGCACAGCTGCGCCTGTAAGATTTTATTTATATACAAAGGAACTTATGAGCCTTGATATTCCGTCAAAAACGATACGCTCCTTGCCTAATTGGCGACTTTGCCAAAAATTCGTATAGGCGCTAGCAAAAGAGCTACGCTTGTATGTATTCATATCTTATAGTTATATTTAACTTAGACCATATCCATAACACATTTTAAACTCAGAGTAAATTTATATTCCATTTTATTTTTATCTAAGACTGTCAACCATGTTGTTATAATTGACGATTGGTTAATCGAATGTTGATTGCAATTTAATTATGAAAAATAAATAATTCATAATGCGCATATTCAAAATATTTTGTTCAATGTTGAAGCCGCGGGTACAATGTTTTCTACTAACTTTTCTTATCCTACAGCCATCCAACCTCCATCTTCAGCAACAAGCACTGTTGAACTGTTCTTCTTCCACTGTTGAATCTACGCGTTCCAAGGATTTCCACAGCAACTTGTAGAAAGAGTTCGGCATCCAGCGACTTCCTATAACCTTTAATAGGTCCTATGTAACTTGCTTATATCTTTTATATCTTTTACATGCTTTTATTTCATTTATTTTAAAAAAATTGGTGTATGATTAATCTTTTTGGAAGGTCCATTCAAATAGTACTACACATTTCAATTCTTTTTTTCCGCATTTCCCAATGAAATTTTATTATCATTAACCATAAAAATACTATTAATAAGTGTCACTGATATGTAGTACTTTTGGTTTTAATTAGCAGATGGCACCCATATCATTCATTAGATCATGTTTGACCTTTCTGGTTCGTGTGTTGTGACTATTGTGGGGGATCGGTGATGTTCAGGAACTCAACTCGGTCACGATTGATGACATCGTTCACGCATAGAAGTAATTTATTTTACATGCTTTTGTAAATTGTAATTATTGTATGCTTATTCAATGTGAATATGGAATTAATCGAGGCTGAAGCGTATAGGATTATATAAATTAGAAGACCCTTAGTTCCTATACTGTCTTGGCTGAGATCACGGCGTGCGTGTTAGCTTATCTCAACTACTATTTTTACTGCATTATTGTTGCTTTCTGTAAAAATGTCATTGTTGATACTACATCTGTTTTGCGTACTATACCTACGTTGATTATTTTTTAATGTCGTTAAAATCAATGTAAGCCACTGATTGAAGTCCAGATCCCAGGATAAATTAAGTGATTTTCATAATTTTATTTAAATCTTTTATATTTTATGAAATCCTTTGCTGGAAAATTACGTGTTTTGGTATTGACTTGCCTAATTTCTCCTTTCAAGTTACTTTAGCTTTAAAGTGTCAAAATGATATTGCGGGTTATATTTCTGCTAGGCGCTACAGGAAATATATTCCTCTAATCATAGTAGGTATATTATATTATTTGCATTGTTCTTTATAATGGTATCGTACTCATAAATCCCATTGAAAACCAAGTTTGTTTGAGTGTAGAAATATTGCAGTTATATGATATAAATGTATTCATTTTCGATTAGCTGGTAGTTTTAAAGTCGAGCTTTGAAATATATTGGTAGTATTTTATTAACAGGCGCTAACACATCTAGTAAATAATATTATAGAAATAGGAAATCGTCTATTGTGTTTGTTAAAGGTTTCTGAAGGCCTTTTCCGTTTGTTTGTATGCCCTTACATTTTGATGTCAATGTAATTTTATTTTGTTACTTAACTGGGCTTAAGTTAATAATTTAACAAAACAAAATAATTTTGAGTATATTTTTATATCATTAAGCAAGATCTTAATACCCTTGTTGCCTTGTTATGTTGGCTTCGGTCGTCAAAAGTTATTTATTTATGATTAGCTATGGTCAAAAGCATAGTTGTGTAGTAACATTATTATGGCAGTACAATTTTTCAAGGAAAGATGATATCACATATTTAGTTAGTTTTTATAATGCGTGATTATTTCACAATAACAGGGCATTATGTTACTACCCTTGGTAAATACTTGAGCTGTAAAACTACATTTTAGTGTTATTATAAAATTATTTAATATTTAAATAAATTTATTTCTAATTATTATTTGTCGAATATACAATTTCAGCAAATTAACTACAAATTTTCTTTTATTACTTGCAGAATCTGCCAAACCTGGTAAAGATACTTAGAAAGGACCAGGCTGAAATTATTTTCTATATTATTGTTTTGGAGTTTCCATAAATTAATATAATATAACAGTTTAATAAAATACAATCGGATAGTCTTCTATGATACAATTAGGTTCTATAAAGTGTGAGCGTATATTTGAGAGTGTTACGTGTAACGAGATACTAATATATTCAATGTCTCAATTACAGCCGCGCATCTATCCAAACCTGTGCATCATTCTTTTAACGTCAAAGGTCGTAAATATTATGCAGTTCGCTTGAGACTAGTGGTGACCTCTTTGACGTACGGTGTACAAAAGGTTAGGTGTTTCGTCATAGTAATTTTGTAACCATTTTAAATAAATCTCATAATGAAGGTTCTTGAACATTCGTCCCAGAAATCCGTTGACAATACCCGACTCTTGCGAAATGCATAAGAGAAACTCAAATAGCTGAGTTATTAATTATCTATTGAATGTTAAGTCCTGTTGCACCTCTTGACTCTTTATAGTATATCATTAACATTGAACTTCAAACGCCGAAAAGGTGAAAGAAATCTGTGTGATTATTTATAAGAACTTATAATACAATCGTAATGCGTGAAGGTTGCTAAATAATGATAGTGTCTTCGCGTACAACTTGGGTTTCCGAGAACATTTGCGACGTGTGTGCGTTGGCATTTAGCTGTATTTACGAAACATACATTCAACGTTTGCAGTGTGAAAATTCTGAGCTTAATGTTATTACACCTAAGTGTAAATGGATTTCGTTGGACAAGCCGTGGGCGTGTAGGAAATCGCATTAAATCTACACATACAGAAATTATTGCTTATGTGGGCGTATGTATTTATGCGTACAACTAAGCTAGGAATCAGGAGGTTACAATGTCATCAATATTGTTCAAACATTGCGGGAAATCCTGCAAGTCTGAAAGATCGGCATAGCGATTTTATAACGACACGTCAACTTAACACAGTGGAGGTATCAAAATTAGGCCAAATTAATTGACTCACGCCTACAATTTTTTCCAAAATTATTATGAGGTGGCTGCTCGCAAAATAGCATAAGCAATATCACTTCAAAAGTTGTAGAGCTATGTTGTGGTTATTTCAAACAGGCTGTAGCCAGTATACATTATGGTATGAATAAGTCGACTACCGAAAATCGATGTTAAGAATATCATTGATCTCGAGCTTCGTTTGGTGCTTATGGGCAGTGGGAACATTCTCATAGTAAGTGACAAGTCCTCTCTCAATGACAGTGAAGGGTGGTGACAATTAGTGGTGACTTTTGTGAGAAACAGGGTATCAAGTGTATTTAATCAATGCTATTCTTGCGTATGCTGGCAGCAGTATTTAGCGCTGTTTCGCCGCTTTCAGCGCTTTACGCGCCGTATAAGTGTGATTAAATTCATCCAGTGATTTAGGTGAATCACTAGTTACTCCATCAATCGAATCCATATTTAATATATTTCTATCAGTACAACAAGCTCTAGCATCTAAACTACAAGACCATCAAGCATAATATCCATCAATGCATCAAATATAATTAATGTGTTATGGCCAAATAGTAAAATCGATATGGGTGTTTGAAACTAAGAGTTTATGTAAAGAAGCAATTAATTATCACAGCGCCAATGTTTATTCGTTATTTTGCGTGACTAGTGCTGACACAGGAAAGAATTTGAAACTATAGGATTGTTATAAAATATAAGTTCTTATGCGACGCATATAATTGAGCGAAGAGTGATTATGGTCAATGAAAATACAAAAACAGGTAAGAATAACAAAAGTTACCTATATAAAATAATATAACTTAAAATATTCAAGTCCTTGTATTTGTATATATATTACTAAAAATATAACCGTCTTTTTTATAGTTATTTTAAGTTATAAAATGTCCATTGTTGAAAGTGAAAAGGTAACGCAGCAAAGCTATAGCTCAACATCGGTTTGTACTACCATCAGTTGTACCATCCCGGTGGAGCCTTACGTCGCAAAAGCTCATGCCTGCATCTTCGAGAAACAGGCAAATGCACCACCCGTGCCACCCATTACTGGGCTTATTTCTATCCCAAAATATGATAGGAGATGAGCTCACCACCATTCGGGGACACAACCTAGACAACCCTAGTCCCGAGCAACTTATAAATCTTTTCAAATCGAAATAATTATATACCTATTAAATTGTGAGCTAAAAATTCAAACCTAGGATCTAACGGTTTAAAGCTCAAACGTGTTGCCTGAACTAAACTAATAAGACATTATTACGTCACTGTACGCTGTTAAGCCAGACGTAATGTCGTCTGGCCCGTAGGTACTTAGACCCACTTGTTCCAAACACCAGCTATGGGTGGTCTGTTATTAATAAAGTTCCTGCCCGTACGGCTTTTATTAGGTATATTTTTAATTATTCATAGAATATTATCTAACTGCTTATATTAAGGCGTTAATGTAAACATTTATTATAAAAAAATATTTGTTGAAGCAACACGATTTATATTACTTTTGGCCTTGCATTAACGGAGTTTCTCGTATTTTTTTGCTAATTTCAATACAGTTTAATTAAAACTATTGTATAGTTATGTAGTAAAAAGCTGTTGGTTAAAAATACTACGATGATAACACCCGACGGCCTTGGTAATACTTCATTATTGAATAAATAATAACTTGCATCACGCATTTTATTGTCATTCACGAGCTATAAAAAACATTGACAAAGAAGTTTTTTGTTCCTTAATCTATATAAAAAGAAGCAGCTTTTATAATTGTATAAAATCTTCGTTTTTTGCTTTCAATAATAAAGGAACATTTTTATACATAAGCTTATTCACAAAATTATAATTATGAAAATCCGTATATGGCGAATAAATTACTTAAAACGTCGCTTTCGTTCACATAAAATAAAAACACAGTCTTCTTTATTAATTATGTATTTCGCTTTCATGATACATTTTGTTATAAAAATACAAAAGTACAAAGATTGTCCTTATGGCACGAAAATTTAGACAGTAATGCGTCCTGCATGGATATTAGAGGTTATTGAGATCTGGTTCTATAGAACTTCAGAATACGGTTTATTTTATGTATTTTTAATATTTACAAGTCAAATTTATTAAGTGTTTACTTTTGGCCTAGAGAAGTCTTGGGCTGGAAGCCGTTGGGGCCAGCGGTAAAGGTCACGGTGTAATGTTTGCCGTCGGGAGCAACGTATGCGTATTGGCCAGTGACAGTCAAAGCCGCGTTCTCAGACTGCGGGTTGTCAAGTTTGCCCTCTTCTTGTCGCGATGTGCCATCGCTTGTTTCGTATCTGTAAAAGTTCAAAATGATAAGGTTTTCGTCTTAGAATTTTGTAGTCTTGATATGCTCAAAATATTAGCTTAGTCTACGATAATATGTTTTATTGTAACTTATAATTGGGACAGTTGGTGTCGTATTTTTCTAGGGTGTAGAAATCCTTTTCAGGTCAGAATATGCCTATGCACAGTAGCATCTATATTTTGTTGGGCGAGTGATAGCTAAGGGTATTCCCTTAAAAAATAAGACTATTCCCTAAGGGAATAGTCAGGAACAACGCATAATTTTGGTTTTCTTTTAGATAAAGTTAAATTCAAAAATTGCGTCTAAACCTAGACAGAAAGCTGAAAGACGACACTACTTGAAGCCTCAACTTATGATATTCCTATAGAGTTGTTTTAAATATTCCCTGAGACCTACAAAGTTAAGGGCCAAATTAATATGACCTTTATTTCTCAGGTAAAGGAACAAAAGAACACAATACGGCAGTGGAAAGTCCCGGCGACAGTATTTGCACTGGCTGCATTTGCACAACAGAGGCCGCGCATCCAACTTGAGTGCATAGGTCATACAGTATTAAAATCTTCGGTTCGTCTGTACCGATGTAATAGCTTATACGTTATATAATTGTGTCGCATCAATTTTTTTCTTAAACTCCTTTTGCTAAAAGATTATCTTAACGAGTTCAGAATTTCTGAATGTTTATTTTTTTTTGTTTACGTCAGGCAGTATTTTCCAAAATGAATTTGTTATCTTTTTCTTCATAGTGGTCACAGTATTATTATTGTCTCTTATTATTACTTTTTCATAATTTATTTTCAGTTAAAGATAAAAAATACTCTGTGTAAAGTGTGAAGACTTACGCGAAACTGTAGCCATCGGGCTCGACGTTGCTGTCGAAGCGGAGGATCTGTACGTCTTGCGGGTTCTGCTGCGGGGCGCCTGCGCACATTGCCGCTACTACGCACAACACAGTTACCTGCGAAAATAAATGATAAATGAATTAAATTATAATTTATCTCCATTTTCATCAATTTATTACACTTTTGGAAATATTTTATATATTCAAATGATTACTATTATTTCCATTAATCCTTGTTCCATTTTTAAACGATAAAATATTAATCGAAATTTTATCCAAGCATGCTATTAATACTGATGATCCTTCTGTATCATTAAAAGTAGTGACGTTACGTAACTAAAGCCAGGATATAATATGGCTTTAT
Source organism: Deilephila porcellus (assembly GCA_905220455.2). NCBI lineage: Eukaryota > Metazoa > Arthropoda > Insecta > Lepidoptera > Sphingidae > Deilephila > Deilephila porcellus. The sequence goes on along the minus strand of LR999971.1, from coordinate 8,194,134 downwards.
CCTAGGCTGTCATAACAGGTCAACCAAGATTCACCTTCACCCATTACTCTTGCAATGACTATACAACTGTACATTACAATGCATCACTGAATTATCACGACACAATTTCGTAATTCCCATAGTCATGGTAAATTTAAAATAAAGTAACATCTATGAATTAATATATTAACAAAAAATTTAGACTCACGTATTTGAGCATGGTGCTTAGTATTCGTGCTGAGTTCAACCTAACGAATGAGTAACTAGTGTAGGACCGTTCATTTTATATATATCCCGAGGTGCAGTAGTTGTAGGCTGACATCATGTGAGGATGGGACGCGGAGTCGATACGCTCCGCGCTAAACACAACACGGTTTTTTGTCTCCTTTGGATACGGTATTAACCTTTATAATATTACTGATTACTATTATTACCGCCCATGATGAAATAGGAAACTTGGATTATAATTTCGAATTATTGAAATGTAGAAACCTAAACTAAAGCGCAATTGGTTAAGTTCAGTAGTTGTAGGGTATGATTATAAATGAGGTAGACTATTCCAATTATTTTACTGTTTACAATCCTTGAAATAAAACTATTTTATACGGATTTTATCGCGATTTGGTTTAATTTTTAGTCTGCCCCGTGACCACGAAAGCTGAAAAGTAATCGAAACGTCGAGAAGTTAAAAAATGTAAAAATTAAACCAAATCGCGATAAAATCCGTATAAAATAGTTTTATTTCAATGTGTAACATTCGCGTAAATCTAAGAAACCATTATGTTTACAATCCTATTAGGAATACATCATTAGTTACACATGCGAAACATTTAGCGCATCCGTTTTGCTCTCTAAATAAGACATATAGCCGAGCTTTGTACGAATAAAATGTCCATCGGCGCTATATATTGGTCAATTGCAAATATTTGTTTTAATATACCGAAATGTTATAAGAAAGAACTAACAATAAAATCATGACAGACAAATTGTGAAATAGTACGTGAGTGAAAACACAATGGGCTCGTTTGAAAGCTTCAAATTATTGTCGTTATGCATGAACAAGTATACAAAAGCTCTGTCAACTGTTTTAGGATTAGAGAAATCCAAAAAATAAGTTTGCTATTTTACCGAATGAAAGCTGGTCGACTAGAATGTATTGCATAAGCATTATGTGATGCCTATTCTTACGTGCACGATAATATTTGTAGTTTATTTTATTGTCTTCTTGCCTAAACATATCATATTTCAATAATGAAACTATTGGCCGTTGATTCTCCTTAATGTCATGAGCACCCCGATCTCCCCGGCGGCTGGTGTTGCAGTTAGAAATGCAACATAAAGTACATCCTTTTGTGAAATAAACGTAGACCTTTTAATGTCAGTATTTAGAATCACTTAAAATTCGATAAAGTCGTGTGGCCTTCTAAGGCATCTTTTACCACAGACGCTAATGTTGCGTTTGTTTTTTGTTCATCTCGTAACCTTGCGCATCAAACATGAGGTTTTCTGTCATTGAAACTGACAATTTTATGTATTTCTTTATTACAAGCACGGAAGCCTAAAGTCATGTTTCATAAATCATACAGATTGTATCTAAATCGTGCTCGTTTTGCTTTCTCCCACGCATCAAGATTCCCTGGCAACCTAAAGGCATATTCTTTAAAATTCAGTTTCATACTTATACTATAAATGTATAACAAGTTACGCTAACCCGGTCTGATCTTATATATTTGTTCATACAGAAAATGACGGCCCAGATAGAGTACTGGCTGCTGGCTGGTTTTTTTTATACTATAGGGGGCAAACGAGCATACGGCTCACCTGATGGTAAGTGATCACCACCGCCCATGAACATCTGCAACACCATGGGGCATGGAGATGTGTTGCCGGCCTTTAAGGTGGGAATTTGCTCCTTTTTTGAAGGGTGGTTAAGAAGAAAATGAGCATTTTATGTCTTGCTATTCCATACAGTTATGGTATAACCAGATTTATTACTAGTCACGCTTTTTTTACAGACCGTGGGATTATAAGGAGGTGAGAATAATTGCCAAATAGTCCACAGCTTGATAATATTATTTGATAACGGTGGTAATCCTCATAATTCTTACCGAGGTGCTAAGATAGTGTCACTCCATAAGTCAGTACAATAAACTCCTAATTAGTATAATGTTGGTTGTGCGTAGTCAGTAACAATATCTTCATTAATTACTGTTAAGATATAACTATCTATATTCCCGTTATAAATTTCTGTACCTATTAGAATATTCTGTCCAAAACGTCGTAATGTATAAGAAGATAATCGAATGTATTATGAGAGAATCATTAATTAGTAGAAATGTCATCGCAATGAAGCCTCTATTATCTGTACAATTAGTATTTGACCCGCCAACAGCTCCAGCGCCTATCTCGCCGAAGACAAAAGTGATGGCGAAATGTGCGATGCAACTCGCATCAACATTAATGCGTATTAAAGATATAACTTGGGTTACCCTTTATGAAATAATATACTCGTATTTAGTAATATTCTCACATATGAAATATTTATTAAAGTCCTTCCTTTATGGTTCCAATCATTAAAATCACATGTCAATGACCATTTAATTTGAGTTGAACGTGAATTGATTTCCTTTTATTTCATGTTTCAAATCACGACGTTTACATTGTTATCTTCATAATCTCTCTGTAATCAAGGTTAAGAGCATAATCTTCAATCCAACTTTAAATATCAAACAAGTGTAAACAAAGTTCAAAGCGAATAGTACTTCCAATTAACAACGATACTTAGGAACTACATTCGTAATGCCAAGGCTAAGATTCTTCGTTTGATATTCGGATACTCAGTATACTCCATGAATCCACCGATGTATTGATTATGCCGAATTCATAATCGCTGTCCCAGTGAAGGAATGTTGACAGGCTTTACATGTTTGCATCAATGTTTTTAAATGAATTGGACGAGTTTTCTTTCAACCATGGAACTCCGACAAAAACAAAATACTACTACCTAGAATTTATAGTCAAGTGACCTAGAGCTAATGCTTAGTTCTAACCCTTTAAAAGTAGCAAGTTTACATTCATATTTAAATAAGTGAATATTTTTAAAAGATTGTTATGTAAAAGACCTAAAAAAAGAATGACATACAAAAGGTGGAGTTGACTAAGCATTAATATCATCATAGCCTTTGTGCTGTGCGACATTTATAGGTGTAGTTGAAATGATAGTTGTGAAACACAAACGGATTTTAAACGCTGAAAATATTAAATTATCTTATGAAGAAGCCTAGATATCACATATCACATCGTAGATATCGGAATTGGAACATAAGTCTTTTTCTCTTCCATACTTCCCAACCAATGTATCAAATGTAAGTGAATTATTTTTTAATAATATTTAGAGTTCTATACCAAATATATATTGAGTATATTATTCTATTCACTCTCTCTCTCTCTCTCTGTTCGCCTACAGGAAATCTTCTGTTGAACATAGGCCTCTCCTCTATATTGTATTATATCCTTCTAATTGATACACTTTTTGTAAGTAATATATAATAATAATAGATATAATTTCGTACTCTTATTATAGAACAGATTGTCTGGGATTATCTGGCGTAGTTATTAGTAATTTCAAGCGAATCATCTTTATTTTTAGGTAGTAGAAAAATTTTCTAACTCTTTGAAATATTATTTTATTATAAATCATGGAATAGAAGAAACTTTGCCAGTTTCAATTACCTCCGTCAATTCTGTCGTCGTCAAAAACCATCAAACATATATAAACAGTAATTTATGGTTTTCATGAGTTACGCCAACGTCATAACATAGTTTAATCAATTACACTTTACGGATCTGCTTTAGAAGTACAGTCGGATAGGCAATATTTTAATGGCTCCTCAAAATAGTTTCATCCTTGATCTTTGTCCTTTTTTATAATCAATATTATTGTTTCTGCTTAAAGGTTGTCTCGATAAAACACACTAAGATGTGCTGCATCTGGTAAAAAATGTGGAACTTATAAAAACTAAGGATTATCGAGGACTCATCTATAAATAATTTATGATGCAATTTACTTTTGAACTTGTTGAAATACTTTTTTGTCATGTCGCATTGGACATAAATCAGTATATGACAACAGAATTATTAGGAATATATTTTGATTTGTTGACTTTAAATCTTCTTCCTTTAATGTGTTTGGAGGATCGTGATTTATGAGCAATAGCAAAGCTGACATATTTTTATGAATAATATTTTATCAAAAATAATATTTTGCCAAAATGTTTCAGAGTTTGGATTTGAAAGATAGAAATAAATTTAACATTTATGATTTAGGTGGCTGGAGTGCATCACAGTTATAAGCTGTTTACTTTCGAAATTGTATCACTTATTTACCAACTTGTTTGATTTTAAACTACATTACAAGTAATATTTTTTTATTGTATTGTTTCAGTGAATTAATAAATCGCAAGGATCCTTGGTTAATATAATATATAACATTTACATAATTGTAACTAAGAAAGCAGTAGGTAGTGTAAATCGCACTATACACCAAAGCCAGCCCTGCGACACAGCAAAGAAAATAATTATGTCGGCAACAAGCGCCCGCACGTGTTGCCCACCGACATGTTGGCGACGCTCTGCTCAGTTGCCCGGCGATACTCAACAACGTCATAAAAATGTTCTTCATGTCATGTCGAGCCGACGACATGTCGGCGTCAAAGTATTCCCTCTTGCAATGAGTTAAGCCTTGCCTATGTCGCCAGCAATAAGTTGCCGACAAGCTCGCGGGTTGGCGGCTTTTCTGTGTAGTGCGCTTTAAATTATAATAAATATAAATTAAAGCACTTAATTGCAAATTGGGGAGGCCTACGTACAGCAGTGGGCGGCGATAAGCTGAATATATAATTGCAAATTAATTAAAAAATTTCCATGTATAATCTTTGGTACGTTTTCTATGTACATAAATCAAGGTACAAAACTGATGACTTGTTGTTTTCTAATGGGATGTTTAGATCTAAATCTAGGTATTCTGGCCTGCAGTGTCGTCGCTTGACATTTCGATATTGCGATAAAGGCATAGCGTAAATTTAATTATGATTACTATTTCCACATAGTTAAAAAAATGATTATTTATTCGAATTAAATGTCAGCCTGATGTAACGTATTTTTAATTAGATTCCTAAAATAATGCGTATTTATGTTCTTTACAGTTAATGGAAAAACATTATTAATGCATGCAATTGAATTATTTGTCTAGAGTGTTTACTTAAAATATTATTACTAACTAGGCATAAACAGTTGATGTTTCGTAAAATTAATAATTAATTTCTAATTTTATTAATGTTTTATGACTGGACATGTGTTCTTAAATTCATTGCGAATATTTAAGTAGCTTGTTAAACTATACCTAGTAAAAGTAAAATAATTAACTGATACTACAACATTAGGTGTATTTATTTATAAAATTATTCATTTACACATTTAAGTTATGCTTTAGCGTTAAATCTCATGTACTGAGGTGCTCTCCTGTTCATTTAATTGGTATTGGACCGAGAAGTCTGGAGATTAAAAAGAAATTTCTTCAAAGAATAAATCGATTGCTCACATTTATTTTCATATTGTAGATCATGAGTGATTTGAAATTTGGATTAACTCGATCTTGAACATCAAGAAAATGCGTTTGGAAAAATCTATTACGAGTAAGTGTTACATTTTTTTGGTACGGATGGTTTAATTTTGTAAGACTTTTTTATTTATGCCATAGTAGAAAAATGCCTCTTTTGCAACAATTTTTTACTCGTCGAGATAATATAATATTATTAAAAGTACCGATATAAGTTGAATAAACTAATGTGTGTCTCCCTAGTAGGTTTTTATTTCATGCCGTGGCCTATACACATATTTAGCTTTTGCTTATATAGCTACAGCTCCCCACCCTGGCTACTGTCTTTTTAGCAACAATGTAACATACATGCATACATCATTTCATTATTTCCTTCATGATGCTTAAGTTACTTTTATGGATGTAGACATAACTAGGTTATAAGTGAAGCATAAATTATCCTAACAAAACGTTATTAAAATATATGCTGTCGTCGAGATTTTGATGCTAGAGTAAATTTTAACTAAATTAGCCCTGCATAAACTATTAAAAGTGAAAGCTTCAATTCAGAAATAATAAATGATACGAGTGCCATTCACAATATCAAGATACAAAAACAATTTCACTTTTCAAAAATGATGTAAATCTAAGCGCTAAATGGTGATTAAACATTGACTTGTTCACATACTCGTAGGAGCGAAATAAATATGCACAAGCATACGAGGTCATGCGTTGTGAATAACGTTACTTGTTATTTATTGGGCATAAATGAAGTTTTATTGAAAACAAGTACGTATTACAATGACATATTGCGTTGTGAAGATACCGCGGCACACCACACACAGGCCACGTTACGTAACAAGTCATGTGCATGTGTGCCTGTGGCCTCTCCAACTTAGGAGTATTGTCGCTCTTTAAGGATGTTCAACCTTTACCGCCGATTTGCCGTGTAAACTCATTTTATACGCAATTAAATATTATACGCTTCTTTAGTCTATTAAAGGCATCGCACTAATGCCTGCGTTTAATTTAATTGTCAAATATTAAATTTTAACGACCGATTTAAATTGCATTTTGTATTTGAAAATATTGTTACAAGAAAATTCACGTTTTAAGTTTTATAATATTCATATTTTTCCACAGCTTTCTTTCATTTATGAGATATTTATGGAACCAGCCATCTTTAGTTAATTGAATAAAATACGTAATTATTATGTTTAAATTGAACAGTAAATTGATAAATGATCGTATAACGCATTTATTTCTAGAATATTTTGCTTGAGCTCACGGTTCCGCCCACGTAATGGATTTAATTGGCTATTCCGTGAGAATAATTGATTTTAGCCCTGTTAAATAAACTGACGTGTTATTTAAATTCATGTAGATAATGATTTGCTACAAGCAATATATGGTTATTTTACAGCGAATTAGGCAAATATATCGCTAATGTTACTTTTAAAAAATTGTAAATAAGTTGTAATAGGTACATTTATTTTATTACCAGTTATCCAAGTCGACGCATGTATGGTTGTACAGGCCTATTATTGTATATTTTTAAGGTTCCAAAAGTCGTTGCGAGCTGTGCAAAGAGTGAGTATGTAGGTTAAGTGAGACATGCTCATCTGCTGCGTCTTGCCGGGGGCTGGCAAACAATTTACACAATTGACAAATCCCCGTAACGTTTTCGTGGATCACCTTAAATAAACTGTTTGCATGATTGTGATTAACACCTTGCCTCCCAATGAAACGTCGAAACATCGCATTGTCAATACTTTGGAAAGATATTTATAGCTCAAGTTGTCACTACAGAGCATAGACGTTCAGGACTCGTCCAACAATCAACACATTCTTCTTTATCCAACAAAAATGATGAAAATTGTAAGTCGTTTTTTAAATTCGTTTTTGGATTTACATTAATAAAAATATTTACCCAACTTAAACTTTATAATATTTCGTCAAACAGTATTTATGTTTGTAAATTACTGATGATTTAAAATAATATTTGCGAATAATTCCGGTAATCATCATCGATTGCAAATTGTTAAAGTCAATGCAAAACATTTTGTTGAATGTGAAGTCGGGGCGTATTGCTGTGCTGTGAATAAACTCGGGTATCAATGGCAAAGCCCTTTCTCTGCGCTTCAACTTAAGACCGGACTAGTTGTTTTGTGATTAATCGATCTTCCTACCTATTTATAATTTTTGTTAAATTAGCTCGACTAAGTGTCTGTATTCCGTCTGATATTAAGTAAAATGCAAGAGAGAGAGAGTATGCCAATTATGCCAGCCTGATCGAAATCGGGTATACAGAGGCTGCACGTGGAACGAAACAAAATTTCTTAGATAGGTTTTCAACGGCCGTGTAAATTAATCGCTTACAGGGCGGATATAAATATCTTACCAACTTAAGGTGTCCGGCAACTACATTCTAATTTGGTTATAATCTCAATACTAGCTGATATGTGAATTTGTTTCAGACTTTGTTCGCTCTGGCCGCGTTGGCGCTGGTGTGCGCTCAACAAGCCCCCGCGGCTGAGAAGAAGGCCCCGGTCGAAATCATTAAACAAGACTCTGAAGTCGACGTCAATGGATACAACTTTGAGTAAGTAGTCTTTATTAGTACGAGCTTCTACGAAGGAGGTATTTGCTTGTAACTCTTATAAGGATTGTTGAATTTTCATTTAGATATGATTGATGATCGATAATTTCATGTTATTTTATACTCTATTCACCTTCCAAAATGCTTTAATATGCATTTATATTAAAATAAATAGATCCCGTTTTATTGTATTCACAACTAAATCTTAAGAGTTTAAATACTGAATACAACAAGTCTATCATACGATTTCAAAAAGCATTAATGTAATATTAAGTAAAAGATAGGCATTTTAATATTCTAAGCAAGCGTACCACAGATTTTATAGTTTTATTAGTGCTATTATATAATTTACGTATTAAAATATGTTAATATGCTAACAAGTCGCGGCGCGCCGCGCCGTTGGTATAATAATAATAATCTTGTGCACTTACATATTATGTGTTAGGAAATGTTGTAGGTAAATTATGAGAATAGCTAATTGCATATTATTATGTGATGTCTTGCTGTTAATACTTATAAATACCTATTTAAATTTATTCTATGAGGTGTGATTTATCGTTGTTGATGACACTTTATGTTATTTTGTTTTTATGTCGTTCTGTTAAACCTTTCTATTAAGATATCTCTATCACTCTCGTGAAGTTCCAATAACACATCAAGATTATTTTATCTATATCTACCTGAACAGTTAATTAAGATGTAAGGCATAATAGAGATTATTATGATATGTGAGATCGTTTAGCACCAAAATGGCTTTCAATTTGTCGCATCAGACCGTTAATATGCCTAACAAAGCATTGTTAATCATAGAACATCGATTAGGCATCGTTCATGCTTAATTATCCCAATAAATGAATAAACGTTCTGTGTGGATACTCATGGCACCAATCTTAATCTCTAAATAGCACGCTCTTGACAAGTACGTATTTATGTATGAACACGATCATAAAAACTCGAATTATTTTCATTCAAAAATTTTCCAACCCGTTTAAGCAAAATAAATCCTTAGTATAGGTCATAGTCATTTGGTAGCCAACACTACCAAATGACCAGTTTTCAACCGAATCCTAACAGATCAAGTCTCAAGAGTAGCACTGCAGGTCTCTAGTCTCAATTAGCTAAAATATTTATGATTTTTACCAGGTTTGAGACAAGCGACGGAACAGTCAGGGAGGAGCACGGTGAATACAAGAACGATACCGAACAACAAGGCCTCTTGGTCAAGGGCAGCTACAGATACGTGGCTCCTGATGGCCAGCACATCGCTGTCTCGTTCGTCGCCGACAAGAATGGATACCAGCCCATCGAACACGCTGAGGAAGAAAAGCCCGCTAAAGCCTAATGTATAAGTAACAATAATAAGAATCGCACAAACCAAAAAAAAATATTTTAAAGCTAGGAGTTTATATTCTCTAGTCTTAATACCAGTTTAACACTGCCGAAATAAACGATTTTTAATAATAATCTTAACTTTTATTTTTACTAATGCTCCCGATTAAATTCTTCATCGAAACGGAATGGTAATTTGAATATTTGTAATTTCTTTCATTAAAGCACTTACAACATGCATAAAAATGTAGTATTATTATATTTATATTTAATCGTTATGTAGGGTAAAGTAGAAATTAGGTTATACAGCGTTTCTGATATCTAAGAAGAGGGATATTTTAAGGAAACTAACCTGATTCTAAGATCAGGGCAGTAGTTACCTTAACAAGCATCAGTAATTCAGGATGAGATTCTCAACTAGGTTTTTAATTCGATAATAATATGTAGTTGCTGCAATTGTAGTGTCAAAAATATTGCGTCAATGGATGTTAGATCTAACACATAGCTGTTGCAATACTATCAAACATGCGATGTCAACGCAATATGCTTGTCGCAAAAAGATTTGCATTATGATTGTAAATACTGCAACTGACAGCTGCCTAATTTTTTTTCGTAATGTAATTGTACAAGTAGACGATTTTAATATCTATATTTTGAATGCACAAACTAATGGACCGTATGCTTTGGAAATCCACTTTAGCGTTTTACAGAAAACCACAGGTGACTGGTGAAACATGAAATTGTAACAAGTAAACATGATGTAAATAGACCCAATGAAACATTGTTGTTGAGGACAATTTATGTTCAATAGATTTTACTTTAATGTTATGGCTCATACATTTGTAAATTATGTTCTTTTTCAATTCCTTTTAATTTAACTTCAGTTGTCATCCTCTCTTTGTTTGAGAAACATTGTGTTCAATCTGAAAATAAGAAATATTTGTCAAACATGTGCCAGGCTAAAAATGTTAACTGACATTTAGAAGTTAATCATAAATGCCTGTTGACATCACAAGATTCAGATCAGCTTTGGATTGTTCTTTGTAATCATATAAAACAAATATTTTAAAAGTATTATATTTAAGAAATGCTACACTATATCCAAGCAGTGGTTTTCTATCGAACCAATTCACGGCTTAGATTCTTGTGTTCTTTTTTCCAAATACAAACAGTAATATTTTTTAAATAGGAAATTTGTTGAGCCGTTTTGATGTAAATCTTAGTTTTAGATGTTTTAAATGGTAGAAATCGGTGTTATGGTCATTAAAAAGTCTTCTCAAATACATTTGTGAGCTATATAGTGCTAATCTAAATGTCTATGGTATTCCACGGGGCCGTTTCTTCTTACTCCACATACAAATCATTTGAATATTAACTAAGATCTTAAGATTATAAGCATTATTGTGCTTAATGTCAACTAAAATAGGGAGATCACGTATAAAACCATTGACAAATGCACATTTAACAGTATATCGTCGACTAACTGTCGTGGAATTTTATGACCCATACAAGACTGTTTTATTCACGCTTAGTGCTGGCTTAACACAACAGCACACAGTGTTGGGAAATAAGCAATAAAATCAGTGGTAAACAACATGTGCGTAAGATGTTAACATTTACCTTAAATGAGACCTCATTTTAGACGTAGTATTTACTGTTTCGTCTCTCTATTTCACAAACGGCGCATTCTAACTGAGCACCTACGCAGGAGTCCACGCATTGTTACTCGATGACCCGTTTGCTATTTTTATTTATAAGGCGCGGGCTTAAGCGCTCGTTGATGTCTTTTACATTCAAGTTTGGAACCCGAATATTTGGATCAGTTTTAATAAAAACATTTTACTGAAAGATCTGCAAAGTAAAAAAGCTATGTTTGAGCGAAGTTATGGTAAATATGATGTAAGGAACAGGAGTAATTAAGTAATTTCTATCAGCTGGAGAAAGAAATATGTTACGAAGTGAATTCGGTCTCGAGAAGACCGTTATTGTGTCGACCCACGAGAGATAATCATCTCTCAATGTATGAGTGCAAGGCATTTACCATAAGTTGCATTGTAGTCACTGTATATCAATAAAAATAATTAATTTAATAGTATTAATAGACTATTCATTTCATAATTCACTTACTATTATTTCCCTGTCAGAGATGACAGCTCAGGATTTACTTCAGGTGTCGTGTAAAAAATAGTCTCCTCTGGGCTCACATTATTTAAGTAATGGCATAAATTCCTGAAATATAAAATATTATTTCAATACAAATAAAGAATAAAATAGGTATTAATAAACAAAATATTTTGTAATTATATTATTTCTTCAACATTACAATTATTAATTATTGCTATGATTGCTGTGGTTATTGGTATTCATTTTATTCTACGATATAAAATAGTTTTGAACCAAGTCAGGTTATTAAAAGTTTAAAAAATAAATTTTATTGCCCTCTTTATTTATTCTTTCATTGAACTGAATCGTATGCCATTAAATCTATGTACGATTGTAAAATAATTTAAATTTACTTAATAGTATAAGAACTTAATTCATATATGTTGTGCATCTACTAATAAATAATGTAACTTGACGAATTGGAGCTGCGCTAATAGAGGATGGCACGACCTGGCTAAACGGAGCGACACGAAACAGCCTTTAAATACGTATTTGGTGACAATGTACATATAACTGTCGTTGCATGGATTTCTAAATGTTCGACAAATACACGTCACGCGCCTTACAATTACTTCCAGGAAGATTTTTACTATCAACATATTATCTATGTTAAATCTATTTCTATTTTTGACGTAAATAAAGATTGCTATCTTATAAAATATTAGCTTTTTTAAAGATTCTTCACAATGATATTGTATTTAAAAAAATAATAATACCACGCCAAATTCGTATCTGCAACATCTTTATTCAAACACATAAACATGATTTATTTAAATGTTAGGCTTAGTGACATAAAATACAGATGAGTGTTGCCCATAACTTTTCAATAGGCTTGCAAACAATATTAAAATACATTTCATATGTAATAGAAAAACTACAGAAATTCTAAAAAAGTAATCTAAATTTATGTAGCGCACTGACTTACATTTGTCTAAACATACTTGACTTGTAATCCTTTACATACTTATTAGGGACGATTAGAACTGTTTTGTTCTGCATACGATTAGATATTAGTCAGGGATGGATTGTTGATTGCTTTAACGAAACCATAACTGATTACTTTACCATGTTTGGGGTGAGTTTTTTAGCTGCTGACTAAAGTTCTATTTAGTTAAGCTTTTGCGACCTAGGTAAGGAGTATTACATATTAAGAGCAAAGGCTACAGATAAGAGTAAACTGTGTGTAAACGTATTATGATTATTACGTTCTAATTACTTAATATCTTTTGAAACGCTTTCAATATGCAACATGTAATCATAACTTATTTAATATAAACGAAATGAGTATATTAAGTATAAAAGTACAACGCTAAGAAAAAAATGGAGTCATTCTAGCGTAGCTATAACAAACAGCTAGTTGGTTAAATGTGTTTTAATAAAATTATGACTAACATTTTACCTTACGCCCATTATTTTCACACTTCAATCGTTTGCCGCCGTCTGAAAACACAATTCAATATTAATATCTTATTTTAAATAGTCTTAATTTTCCATGAAATGCCTCGAATAATCATATGTAACGAATAGGTAGGAATGTGCATTTTCTTCATCTGTATACGCACATACATTAGAAGTCGACAGAAAGTAATCATATTATAAAAGAGTAATCAAATCATATAATAAAATAGTCATAAGAAAAAACAACATGTGGGTTTTTACTTAAATAACGGAATACAATAACATAATTTTAACGTCAAAGTAATTTAAGGTTTTTTTATCCATCCATCCATCCATCAGCCAAAGGAAGTCCACTGCTGAACATAGGCCTCCCCCAATGATTTCCACAGTGGCCTGTTGAAGGCAGCCTGCATCCAGCGACGTCCCGCGACCTTAACCAGGTCGTCTGACCAGGTTTTTTTTTAAGGTTTCTTAAATAATATAATCAAACGATTAGTTTTATTGTCCCCTTAAGTGAATCGGTCTGCGAAAACCAACCTTGTGTATAGTAGACCCTGGGGTTTTAAGGTTTTGTTGTCTGGCTGTTTGTGAGATCGAAATGTCTCGAGTAGCTACTAATACGACTTAAGACTTGGATCTTAGTGTGGGGCCAGGAATACTTGCGTGACTGTTGGGTGTGTTCATTCGTGTTAATATTGTATTACTAGCCTTTGTTGTATATTTTTAGATGTGTATGACTGATATTGTAATTGTTACGTTGACCCGTCTTGTAAGTTAACTAGTAATATAACTTAATTGGACCCATAGTCCCAGATATAATTGGGAGACAAATTGAGGTTTTAAGAATGTAATAATTTTATTGTTTGATAAATGTGTCTATTAAAGTTACATGGCATTCTAAATCTGATAATGACCCCAAATTACATTTGCCACTATTTATGTATTTAGAAATTTACATTACGTGTTAGTAAATTATTGATGCTTTATTATCATGATTGTCATATTTAAAATTTTAATAATAATCTAATATCATACTATGATAAAATTCATCAAAATGATATGCACACGCATATATCAGCTTTCTTTTGTTAATGTTAGAATATTGCTTTGTCAAAATAATTGAAACAATTCATTCAACTAAAGAATAACGAAGACAACTTACATGAGAGACTCGACACTAACTGGTGGTAGGTCTCTCTCGCGCAGTGAAATGCCAACCATTGCTTTGTAATTCATGGTGTTGTTTGGTTCTGCTACTGTCCATGAGCGGTCGTATCGCTTACCATCAGGCGAAACCCTACTGATATAATAAGAACTGAAAAACCCTACAGCAATGCTACAGAACCCTTCTGCACTGATCACACAGCGTACATTGTTATATATGAAAACTGAGCATCACCATCGCAAATTAGTATGTTCACTTTGTGAGTGCACTTCTAACGCTGCGTCCACAGTATTTAAAATATTTTACTAATAATACTTATTACACATTTTTAAATCTAGGCTACTTGAATTAAACATGAAATGTTAAAACTAGATATGACAGTTGTTTTATAAAATAAGTGGGTAAAACCGGTGCAAAAAAAAAGCAGTCCAACTTACCCCAAGTAATTCGGTTCCAGCTATATTGAGAACAACTGATTGAAAAGATTTGTGTCGGTCTTTAATATACTTTTAAAGCAGAGAGTGCTAAGTAATGGAAACGAAAGGTATAAATGAAAATGCACGACTTGATAGCTGTTGTCTATGCATTTACGCTTTTAAAGTTACTGTTTTTCGAATGTGTTAAATTGTACATACATTTATTCCAAGGGTACGTATATGTTCCATATTCTATCATGGTTTTGTAGTAGCTTTTTGTCTCTATTTTATCATGGACTTAGAATTTTCGTTGAACATGTCAGATCTATCAGATTTTAATCCAATATGACATTTTTAAATCTATTTGCATTTCTCTGAAACTAATCTCTAGACCTAGATTATTTTCGCTTGCTTTTAGATCCAAGATGACACAAATTCTTTGCAATATATAGGTATATTTAAATTTAAATTTAAATTATTTAAATCATATTGCGCCGACCCCATGAGGTAGATATATTGGGTTAGTAAATCTGATTGCATTTGGTGTACGCCACATGTATTTGTCAAATGTTTTGTAAGTGAGCCCGAAAAGTCTCTCGTACTTTCTGATACTCGCAATAAAAGACGAGTTAGTGCGGGGTCAGTACTATTTATGTGCTTTTTGGGTGTATCTGTTTATTTATTGGTAATTGTACTAAAAGAATATGTCTATCACACATACTAAAAGACAAGAAGACGGAAAGAGTACATTGTGTAAATGTGGCTTACTATTGTGCATTCATTAATTTATGATTTCATGTGCCATAAAATTTAATTACTGGTTTCTTCAATGCGTTCGTGATATTATACATCTCCACACCTGTGTGTTGTTTTAAAATGTATATGTATGTATATACAATGTTTATGTATATCGATAAACTACTAGATCATATAAATGTGCGTAATGTACCTATGTAGATTCGGTAAGAATGAAGCGTTGTGTGATCTCGATTGCTAACGTTAATTTTATATACATCGCATGCTGGATATGCAAGTATTTTGACAAAGGCATGATAATCAACCTAACCTACGCTAAAAACGTTAACTAGACAGGCCATATATATCCAACGTATTGTTTACGGCATAGGCATTTCGCAAAACAAGTGCCTCTAAACGTTGAAGGTCTCATTTGTACCTAGAAACTGCAAATATAGAAGGACATATCTATATAAATGCTAACTATATAACAAAATTACTGTACATGGCATTTAAACAAACCTCTGAGCGATAAGTCAAGTATGAGTTTTAATTAGTAATGACAAAGAGCGAGCCATAGCGCTAATTACTAAAGATGCATGGAAAGGCAGCTATGAAATTTAGTCGCAATTTTTGGCTAACGCATTCATTATAATTTTATTGATATTCTGTATTTTTTTGTTATAGTTGGTTCATTATTTAGTTAAGAAATTTACCGATAGATGTCACTACTATACATTTCTTTTTATATTGAAAATTAAACGATTTTAAGGTGTAGTAGTTTTATTTTATTCATTTATATATGTGCATTTTAAATGGGTGAACCTAATGCCATCGGCTTTCTTTACCAAATGAATCTAACGAATGTTTGGTTCGATTTTGATAGATTTTTAAGTTTGAACATATGTACATAGGCACATAAACTCGCACCTGTGTTCCATTGGGGTAGGTAGTGATTACAGAGCGCCAATTCCTACGTTCCATACATAGTGATATAGCGAAAGGAATGTGACGAGAGAGGTATGTATCTCTTTCGCTTCATTAAATGACGTCAATCTTTTCACACAAGCTCGTCGGTTACGAGAACTCCCTATTTGTCTTTGTTTAGCAGGGCTTCTATTTGAATTTTAAAGCACCGTCTGAGATATCCTAGACCGACTCCACCACTCATTTTTGCACCATCAATATTTTTTCAGGCCTCTTGCAATGTCCTTTCAAAACGGCCAAACCAAATACCTCAAAAAATACCTCATCATCATCAGCCCGTTGCAGTGTACTGGACATAGGCCTCTCCCAATGTACGCCACAGCTCGGTCTGCTGCTTAACGCATTAGTCGCTGCCATAAAAATACCTATAAGTACTCATATTTATGATAATCAACTGTTGCATGCAATGTGAATAAAATGTGCAGAAAATAAACTCTTTCGTAGAAGTTAACATGGTAACCACATTATGTAAAAGGGGCCATTGTTGTAGAAAATACAGTGTAGAAAATAAGGACCGCTTATGTAAAAGCGTGCAGTATCCGGTTCTTTATATTATACATTACCTATCAATCTTGTGTTGTGGCGTCACTCCTATTAATATAATTTATACATATTTTTATTGATATATTACTTTTATTTATTCTCTTTGGGTAGAATTGTGCTTTTTGTTATGGAAATTATACGAGCATGCTATATCTATATTCTGAATAATATCGATTTTTGCAATATTTTGTTTTATTCATGTCAACTCGCCGTCAGTGAGCGAAAGAGCTAGCGGTTCATACGAGACTATCTATACTTACAATTCTTTGAGGATCTTGGCTGCATCATCGTACCTGAGGAGAAGATTGGAAAAGTACACTTCGGCTTATTGAGCTAAGTTCTATTTTTGATGTAGAATGGCAAAGAACGAAATTATTGATCCTTATTTTGCAAATGTTCCATCACAAAGTAGAAGAAGGGGTTGTGAAAACCGCCAGATATTTCTGCGTTAGAGTAATCTCTCACTGGACTATCTCTAGTCGCTATCCTCAAGAATAATACAACATTTTAGAAAACAAAACAATATATTTAACCCAGTATAAAAATACAAATAATAATATAGTTTCTTATATACAGGCTAATGTTACTGAAATAAAACTATTTTTACGGATTTATCGTAAAGCTGTAAAGTATTGAAAACGTTGGGAATTAACAAAATGTAAAATGACCAACTCCGCGATATAATACGCACAAATTAGTTTTATTTCAATATACATAAGTAATGGTAATATTTAGTGCTGGCTGGGGTCGATCACGCGGATGATGGGCTTGTAACCCTTGTCGTCAGCGGTGAAGGTGACCTCGTACTGTTGACCATCGGGAGCGGTGTAGGCGTAGGATCCCCGCACGGAGATGGCTTGACGGTCTCCCACCGTGACCAGACCAGCTTGCTCTTCACGCGCTACACCATCGCTTGTTTTGTACCTGAAGAGAGTAATTGAAATTAAGTACTGTTTAAGAGTAAGTAGCATGAGTTGAATATAGATGTGGTTGTCGTCAAAATACGTAGAGATGCGTTCTCTTTCGAATTGGAGGGCAGCCTCCAGCAATTATATTATTTTTTATTAAAATTGTTACCTACACTGTTTCGTAGTATAAATAGCCTCCTAGACCACATATTATTGAGATTATTTATATTCCAAATTACATTTTACATTGAATGCTCGTTTGGCATGTTTTGAGTAAAGATAGGTTTTTAAAAATCATGCACATCTTATATGTGATGTAGTGAGAACAGATTTATGATTTGTTAACATATCACCGTCAACAATCTATTGATTGAAATGCTCATAAACGAGTACATGCGATCATATTGTCCTATTCTAGGAAATATTGAATCCTCCACATAAAATACTCAACTTTAGAATATTGATAGACGGTTGCTTACTCATGCATTACGCCATAGTTTTTTTGCATCATCACGCATTTGCCGCTGACGGTATATAGACAAAAGTGCATTTATACATATTACATGAACTTAGTTATAGTTTGTTTTTATACTGGCACGACAAAGTGAATTATAATGGACTTAATGATAGTACAATGCAGTTGAGACGGTTATCCCCCGTTGGTGGTCATAGTCATGCCGAGCTGATTGTACTAGGAGATTAGAAACGTAAGAAGATCTTACTCGAAGTTGTATCCGTCGGGTCCGACATAGCTGTTGTCTGAGAGGATCTCGACGGGAGGCTGTTGTGGGTGGTGTTGAGCAACGGCCACGGCTACCACCAGAGCGAATACGAAGAGTTTCTGAAACGTTACAATAGGATATAATATGACAACTTATATACAGTTGTCCATAATTAAAAGTACCAATAGGTGAAATGCATGGATCCCTGAAAAATATTTTTATATTTTGCTACGATAAGAAGTCTTTATTAAAATTGTTAATAATGTCGTGATACTAATATAGAACGAGCCTGACATGACACTACAATCGTATTAAAGTGCAGGAGAGCCATTAAATCGCGTTAACATCTGTCAGCCATGCGAGAACAACGAAATATTTATGTAAAATACATGAATAAAGATTATAAAAATAATCGTTAAATTACCGAACTGCTCTTTAGTTCAAAAATACATTTTAAATGCTTATTGATGACCATGAATTCTGATGCACTGGGTTTTTTTATTGAAATAATAATTCTTAACTTACCAAAGCGACCATGTTGGATAGATTTGTTGATATTGTTACTGGATGCAAAGACAAGTGACTGATGGAAAAAAATCGGCGAATTCTTCTTAAATACAGGATTTGTTTGTTAAAGTTGCGGCAATTGTCAACGTGCACACCGCTATGAAGGTGATAATATAAATCAAGTGTTGAAACATAGCGCCAAACAAATTGACACATGCGTTTGCGCACTGTTCTCTAATTTTTCAGTTTTGAGAACTGTGTAGCATAAATCAAACTTTCTTCATTATTAAATACCTGTTTATTGCAATTTAATTCAATGACGTGATTGTAACTGGCATGTAATAATATAATTGAAAATGTGTTATAGTTTTTTGGCGAAAAAGGCTTTGAATACACGTCATAATAGAGTAATTTTTAAACTATTTATCTTTTTGTAATGCATATCTGAATACTTACTGCTGACATAGACATTTCTCGTTCAGTAAAAAATCGCGTACATAAATACATACATATAATCACTCTAACAGTACAAAAGATAACAGAAAATATTTAAAATATGTGTAGTTATCCGTAACTAATATAAGGAATAAGGGAGCACATCCTTTTTATGGTACGACCTCATCCGATGACCTCTGTAGCACAGTAGGTTAAGTCGTTGGCTGTGAAACGAAAGGCTGCGAGTTCGATTCTTGAAGTGAGGCGAATGTTTGTTAGATGCATAAAACTTATGTATTGGTGTTGGAGGAGCAGAAAGTTTCTCGCTCGAGTTTCGAGTTCGAGTCAGAAAACATGTGTGTGACTATTCGGTGTATATAAGAAATATTACATTCATGTTGATGATATTTCAAAGGGCCTGCGAAGGCTATCTTTGAAACGTAAAATTCCCTACAAGCTGACCTGAAAACCAAAAACGACAGTGAGTTCCCGCACCATGATTTACATATATTTATGTAGTGAACTAATACATTTTTGTATGAAAAAGTGTTAATTATAAATAATTGTTGTAAACTGTTGGCATGATGTTTCCTCGTAGTTTTAATGTCCGTAACGGAATAAAAGTATGTCCATATGACGTCATAGCTGTGTATGACGGACATACTTAATTCATTTGTATACCTAATTCCATTTAACCATAATTACTATGTGTTGCTATTTATAAATGGGTTTTACCTGAGACCAAAATTTTCGTTTTCCATTTCATTGTCAGCTATTTGTCCTGTCAGTCCGGTAGATAGTTCAGCTAATTATGTTTTGGAAATTTATACATTTTGCTACATTAATTACCTTTTAATGGGTAATGAAAATGAAACAGAAAACAAATGGCCTCTGAAAGGAAAACTGTTGGGTTTTATAGTTTAGATTTAACCTAATGTTTTTTCAAAATTTATTATATCTTACCAGCCTCTCAGTGCATAGGATACTAAGCATTTATGTGTGTACGTAAGTTAAACAAGGGTGTATGTTTTCACTAATAAAATACGCATACATTCTTAAAATTATTTAATAAATATAGTGCATAAATTACAATAAAATTAAAATCAACAAGTTCGTTTAATATCTATATTACTTTAACATGTTTTTTTTGCTATATGTGGACGTTTGTAACACCTTTTATATGTCTCCACAGGTGAGATCAAGCGCTGCTCCTTGGAAAAACATCTTGATTAATTTAATTCCTGCTGTCCTTACTGTCCAGTCTTTCCTTATTGTTAGTGTTCGAATTTAAAATAAATATTTAGGAGACTTTTTTGATTATCGTTCGGTAGCCTCTTTTGCCGGCTTTGTAAATCATTTCGTAGAGTTGGCCTTTGCTGTCGTACCAGCGAACTGAACCATGGACGTCGAGTGCGGCATCCTTCGTGTCTGGGTTTAGAATGGCGCCTTCTTCTGTACGCGAAGACCCATCACTGCTGTCGTATCTGAAATTAAAGGAAATTGTGTTTTAATTTTTTTTGGCACGGCAAAGTGATTTGACTTGCAATTGGTGACAAGTGCAGTGAAGTAGAGTATCTACGGGAGTAGACTGTCTTTCGCCGGTAGGTCAAAATTGGGTATATAAAGGCTGAACATGGAACGCTATATAAATGCGTGAGTCACCATAACGGCTTTCCATCATTGTGTACGGGTATCGCTATCCGGGTGGGTACTGATACCTTTACCTTTAAATTTGCTAGGATCAATGGTAAATTCTCTCACAGAATGAAATGAAACAGCAATGTTGTTTTATCACGTCGATTTTCTACAATACAGTGGAGCCAGCCTGGTCAATATGTCCCACGGTTATCGTAGATTTAAAGAGCTAGAGAAACGCTTCCGTTTGTCCATATTTTATGGATCTAAATATAGTCATCATTTTAAATGACTGCTCATACCTGTGTTTACAAGGATCACTGCGAGTAAACACCGCACGCAAATAAAAATATTTGGTTCTAAAGCAAATATTGAAATCTTAAATATTTGGTTCCTATCTATAGAAATAAAACTGATAATTCTATTCTACAATAAAATAAAATAAAATGTTTGCTTTTTTATACACATAGAAGACAACGATAACTTTTATAAGATAGCCCTTATGCTTTCATACATATATTATTGTACAATCACGTAGATAAGCACCGAGCATCAGGTAATGCAAAAGTGTTCGAAGATTAGCCTCTTTCGGTATAATAAATCTCATATTATAATTAGGCGATTCAAATTGCGATAGACAATTTGGTCTATGGTCTGTAGTTGACTTCTAGCTCAAGAGAGAGAGAGAGAGAGAAGGGCACAATTAGTGTAAGGTAGACTGTGGGTAACAGGCCCGAAGCGAACTGCGAAGATGGTAGTCGCAAGTTCAAATCGCTGTGCCCAGTGATACCTTTGACTTTTCAGAGCCATATTACTTAAGTGTATTTATTATTTTTCAGTACAAATAACAGGCAAAATGTAATGATTCGCTATTAATGCAATGTCAATGCTAATTAACATGATTTTCCAAGTTGCTGTGGCGTTTTCGACACATTTATCCGTTATGTTGTATATGGTTTAGTGATGTCTGTGTTTATTCATGAATACAAATAAACCTTGGCTGGATCGAGAAAACGCTAATAATTGTTGTCCATAAAATATGATTTATGTACTTGCAGTGGGTACTATGGCTTTGCACCTCCTTGTAATAATGTTCCTATGCAATTGTGAAATATAAATGCAAATTATATTTAGTAGCAGACTATCGTATCACAAGCGAAGTCTCGTTGCTTACCTTACCTTTACATCATGCACTCTTCAACTACACACTCAAATTTAATACCGAAAAACACAGTAAAAAACAGAATTTAGTCATACATTACATAATCAAAAACACACACGGATATTCCCTATTGAGCAGGTAGAGGTACCTATTAGGTACCTCCCTGGAACAATTGTTCATGCTACTGGTTCGTCTACATTACGAGGAAAAATTTATTTCGGTCCCAAGTTTGACTGATTCCAATGTCATTCTTAAGTGATCCGGATGCGTTTTTACAACTCTAGAACACATTTAAAGATCATTTGGGCAGAACTGGGAATCGAATCTTGGCGCTAACAGCCCGCGCCACAAACTGCCACTAGGCCAATGAAGAGACTATATTTAGTGTCGGTTACATTTCATAACATCAATAAGGGGACTAGAGATTAGTCATAGTTCTATTCATAATGAGGATAGTATATAATATATAGGGTAATATTAAATTTTCCCATATAATTTAATAAATATTCGACATGCACTTTATAACAAGACGTGCAGTACGCGTATTACGTGATTCATTTGTTAATGTCTATTGTAAATATAAATAACTGTTTGTGGGTCTTTCAAGGTTTGAGGAAACCTGCATACCTGTATTTTTCCCTGCACTGGAATTTCAAAGGTATGTAAAATCCGCTATCCCAAATTCTGTGTTTTCAACTGAGTTTTGCCTGATATAAAACAAGTCACTCTGATATCTAGATTAAGTCATGTTGCACAAATCATAATTAAGAGAAGTAAAAGGCAGGTGAAAGGAAAAAAAGGATCTTGAAGTACTCCTATCTTATGCATTGATTCACAATGCGTATCAGTTTTACAAGAATTAATGATAAAATTCTTTGTTTAGGGGTCCTGGGTCCTCGCAGCTGTTAGCACGCATAATCATCGTGTTAAGCCTCAGAATATCACAACAGAGCTGCATCTCTTACCGTTAAAATTGGGACTTCGTTTTGTAAAAAACAGTGTTGCTTACGTTTTAGAGTCAAGTCTTATAGGCAGAGGCAAAATTTTGTCACTAGAATGACTATTACTTCATCGAGTATAGAGCATTATTGCGGGGATTAACATATTACGTCACTAATGTTCTTTTTTAAATAGCCAATAAAATTCCAATAACATTCCGCCAGGGAAAGTTAAAACGTGGCAAAAATTCGGAACGCTCCTCGCGAGATAATTTCACCAAAGTTACATAGTTGGTGACATCGCGTCCTTAATAATGTATTTATTGTGAATAAAATTGTAAGAGAAACATAATTGAGGACATTAAGTAACGGCTTCCGAAGGGTATTCGAACTTCAAAACGGACGTTCAACTTGCAGAAGGTGAGACCACATACCGTGTTTTTGCCCAACATTGTCACCATTCTACTTTTTATGAGCATGCTGTCACATTGAGTGACATGCTTTGGATATTTATGCTGTGTACTGAACTCCGGATAAGAATCTACTCATTATGACAGCCGCTTAAATTAACTTAATACTGTTTACATTGTACGGTCGGTCGTCTTGATGAATCAGATTGGTAGGTAAAAACGTTGTACTAATTTGTATCTTAGAAATGAATCTAGTTTAGGTCCAAGGGAAGCAGATACAAAATGTGCTAATTCTGGTGAGATATGAACTTGCAATAAACTGGAATAGATTAACCTATAATTCTAAAAAAAATAATATCAACATTTTCATAAAAATATATTACGCAGTATGGATATCGAAGCAATAATCAAAAAATATAAATAATAATGAATAGTGGTAGCGGATATTCGCTAAAACAATTCTGCAATAAAATAGTATTTGGCGTCATCTGACAAGCCATTAACATCGTAATATAAGTTTTTTTCAAATAATATATTATAGGTATATATTTTAATTTTATTTTAAGCTAAATAACAATGCCATTGCCTCCGAATAATCTGTGCCAAAAATGGTTGTACGGTACTCAACACACCATAATCTTCCCTGCTGATGGCGGGACCCCTGTACAATCGACAGTTTGATTGTAGTACTAATACGTAAATCTCTGACCAGCTTTGTAAATGCCTTCCTTCAGACCTTATTTCATTTAGTTTGTTTACAGTTCCGTTTATAATGATTTGTAAAGTCAACATTCATCTTCTAATACCTAATTGGCCGTGGCACATATATACGTATGACACTGCACCGAAACGAGAATAATTTGCGCACACTCTCAAATCAACATTGGTACGAAATTGGACTGTGAGGTTATTGTTATATATTTTATTAAATATAATACACAATATGAACAATCTCCTTGGAATCTTTATTCTAATGAATTTAACAGTTTGAATATAGATTATCAATTTTAGTTATTTAAAATTCTCGACCTTTATACATAGTTTCTAGTAAATTATTAATGATCCTGTATGTATCTATTACAATACAATTTACTTAAATACATACACACATAAACTCACGCCTTTTTCCCAGAAGGAGTAGGCAGAGGTGCTACTAGGACACCCACATTTTGCCTTGTATGTTCTGTCCCACGATGTGATAGGGGGCGAGCCTATCGCCATATCGGGTACAAATTCCTGACTCCAGGCTGATAATGAATAGAAAAATCCGATATTACTTTGTAGTTGTACCATGGTACAATTATTAGGCAGTCATACAATTGTAATACAATGTAGTACAATTTGGTGATTCTTAATATTGTGAAATTGTATTTGAATGAAGAATATATACTTACTTATATATTTTTATTTTACAGACGTACCTATTGAGAATAAAATAAAATAGAAACACGACTTATGTATTTTCCTCATATAAATACAGACACTTAAAGAACAGTGCAAGATAACTTTTACTTCATGTTATTTTATTAAGCTATTCTTATACTCGTTAAATTTAATAAATGTCTTGTAAACCGGAATTAAACTGCGTTTATGCAGTTCTTTTGGGCAGCAGAAATAGATAAAGCGGTTGTTCCTACCTATACAGCACCTTACATGCGAGAAATCTACCAACTAGTAAGGTACTAATTGGTGGACATGCGACTCACACAATAAAATCAAGTTATTATTGTGAAGCTTCAATGAAGCTGTTAACACTTTCCAAATAATAGATTATCACTATAATAGGTATACTCGTAGTTGGCGAAACGTAACATTCGGAAGGCATTCTCAGAATCTAAATATAGAACAA
Source organism: Deilephila porcellus (assembly GCA_905220455.2). Classification (NCBI taxonomy): domain Eukaryota; kingdom Metazoa; phylum Arthropoda; class Insecta; order Lepidoptera; family Sphingidae; genus Deilephila; species Deilephila porcellus. The sequence goes on along the minus strand of LR999971.1, from coordinate 8,168,658 downwards.
ACGGACTTAGACGGATTTAACCTGAAATAACGTGGAATGAGGCTAGTGGCTACCGTATGACCGCAGTTTTGTATTTATATTTACGACCTCAAACAGGACATCCTTGTGGCAATACGCCAACAATGGCCTATCACGGAACCACAAGTTGAAAATATTTGTTTTACGACAAAAACAATGATGCTTACAAAGACGGTGGGTCACGTAATAGGATTATCGGGTTATAGCTGCACACGTAAGGCCGGTAAAGGCCAATTAACATAAACATGACATTCCTGCGTGTTTGTACTGTAAATATTTACGTCCACCATACATACTGACTCACATTGCTTTCCTTTTCGTTTAATATTCCAAATTTCTCCTATATTTGTTTCTCGACCTCGTGTTAGCGGTTCTTTTTTCAAATTTAGGTACCATTGTTTTTATGTAGGTTTGTTCTTGTACTGTAGAAAAAATGTTTATGAATTTACACCAGGCTATTGAATTGGTTTTAACTTGCCATGGATATTATTCCAATTTGCTCATAAGGTTTTTTGATAAAAACACATATACAATTAAGTCGACGAATCTGCCGCATCTTAAACATCGTCATTTACATCTCAGCAACGAAGCAATTATCTATGAGACTAGTTTTTATATTAATTGGAAAATGAGAATTCTTTTAACTTGCCATTGGTAATTAATGGATTAAATGGATGAACCGATCGAGATACATAAATATCAATCATTACTTTGGAAAGAAGTTGCTGATGAAACTGACCAACACAGAAAGTGACTTCAAAATATGTTACGGAGCTCGACCCTCAATTACGCTATAAACAAAATCTACTCGGTGTGCTATCAATTTTATCATTTGCTATTTCATCACTATTTTTATGGCGTTTGTTTTTTTAGTTGTACAAGTTTTGTGTTAATGGATTGACATTGAAATTTTATATGATAGCACACATCAACGTGAGTTTATTGTGGAGGCTACCTACTTTCATTCCGCCGCAATAGATGCAGGTGTATGATATGTAAAATATTAGCTTCACATTGCTATTTACGGGTTTACCAGCCACGTGATTTTGTGTCAGATTATTATAATGTAGGTTAATTACCAACAGACGAGCAAATTTTTTTAAACTCCTAATTTGACGACGGAATCCTAAAAACAACTATGAGAGTAGGTTAGGAACTAGAAAAGCTAGTTCTTTGGTCTAAAATTGATAAAAAAGATAGTGTAAAAAGTGAAATGGATTTATGCCATAATATGTAATTTTATTTTTCATGCTTTTTACAACTCCTTCAAGATGCACACATCGTAGCATTGCATAAGTTTTTTTAATCTCAAACCTGTAACGCATAATATTTAGTAGTAAAACGTTATATTCTTTCTATTTCTTTGTGATAGATGGGACGGGATTGAATGTCTATTGTTGTATTTTCGGCTATCTAAAGCCCGGAACAGACGACCGAACCTGATCGAACAATTCGCGGTTCATTCCGGACCGTGTTCGGTCTCTGTTAGGGGCTTAATTAGCCGATTGAAACAATTATGAATGACAGTAGAACTTCAACCTATTTGCTAACAATAACAGAATTTTGACACTATACATAAGATGAAACAATAATCCACCAATTCTTTCGGTACTTACATACGTGCTAGAGTAATAGTTCCTTGAAGTATTATTTCTTGACAACATTTGAATTTACTAGTATTAAAAAAATATCCTGTTCACAATAGAAACAAGCTGCAAAACAGGAATTACACTTTTGAACTTGTATTTGTCTGGTGACTTGTTCGCGACAAGTAAACTATGTATTTATATTACGCGATATATTAAACAATAGCTTTTAGACTGGTTTTATTTAAATGTAACAACAGAAAGTCGAGTTATATAACCTAATGTAGTGTGTATGATGCCTTAATAGTACATTACTTTATGAAATGAACGAACTAAACACGTTAATGTATAAATATTGACAGGACTATCAGGTCACAGACAAAACATATTAAGTCAAATAAAATTTATGTAGTGTTATCAAAGAGAATAATAATGCTTGCACAGCTAACATTTGAAATCTAGACAAAAAAATCTAAATATTTAATCAAAATAAATTCAACTGGAACTTGTTTATCTTCATTCATGGTCGCCTCTTACTTCATTCAAGGAAATAGTCATTAAATATAGAAGACGATTAGTAACTTAAGATTATTTAGTAAAAGATGTGCAGCACATGACTACGTGATGTCAATGTACGGAGGGAAAAGCGAAGGTCCAACAATTTATAAATTTAAAAATATCGGTATACCGGAAAAAGGTAAAAACATAAAATAAAAGTTATAGAATATAGGAAAGTATGAATAGACTGCAATAATTGTTTCATTTTATTATGATACTAGAAAAGTGTTTAAAGAACAGGTACAACATATCGATATATGTTTATCTTTATAGGTAATAAAACGTAATAATTGCAAGTACCAATGTTTATATTCACAATAACAAGCATCCGTGAGATGAACATGTTTATATCTTTCCTGCAAACCTCGTAATGTATATAATTGCTCCTACACAATTAGTATGATTATACAGAATGTAGCATATGACCAACTATCCAACATCATTACAAAGCCTCGTGCAGTCATATAAAGTTAACGACAAAGGAAAAAATAAAGATGCTAAAAATATAATACAACTGCAGTATCTATGACATACCTACGTAGGCTTGGTTTATTTATGATTTCTACTGACGACAAATCATGTAACAACTGGTATTTCCATTCGGGAATAAAAAAAACAATATGAATATAATTATTGCTTAGTTTCAGTGTATCAGACTTCCCTATAAAACATTATCTTCTTAAAGCGTTTAGAGGATCAATGTTGAAAATTCCTTTGTATTGTTTTTCTACGTTATGTTTACTGGAAACTTGATGTCGTTTAGGTAAGAAAATTCGATCAGAATCTGTCAGTTACAAACAGTATTCCAATACTTCTCGCAACGCTGGTGTGGTTCGGACAAGTAGGTACTTGCTCGATTCTTTGGATGGATGGTAGCGACGGGCCACCCGAGTTATAAATGACGTTTTGAGGAACTTGGAGTCGCCACAGTCGTGAAAATCCCTTCGCTTATCGCCTTATGCTTAAAGAGTGTTGTATCGTCTGTATCATTGTGACTACTCAGGAGAATTGCATATTGTCACTCCCTTCTTCTTTCCATTTTATATGCACAAGTGCCAGCTAGGATAGCTACATCTTCCTGGTCACATCTATACAAAAAGTTCTCCAATTGATATATTTGCTATATCATATAATAGATTAGTTTGGTACCACCAAAGCGTAAAGAAGGCAATTGGATGGGCCTTAAAAATTGTGTCAAATTGTAATGAATAATTTCCCATTACCAATTGATACTGTATCTAAAGACATCGTACTTATTATCAAGTGCCCTGTACTAATTTTGAGGAGGCAAGTTAAAAATACAGCAACATATCTTTATAATGAAAAATTAATTAATTAAAGTTACTTGTAGCATATAGGAAGTGCCGCAGATTGCAATGAAAATCGTAGCGCCCGATGGAGCATATCTTAATTGGCAATTGTTGATGGGATGAATCTCATAACGAATGAAACTGATTATGAGCATATTAATGGGTATAAGCCCGATAATGTGCAGGCACAATGATGTCATAATATAATCGATTTTCGAGATACTAGTTATCAATAATCTCACGTGCCGAAGTACCGGTTGTTCTCAAATGGCAGCAATCGATAAACAATGAAACCGTATGAATATGAAATAACGTATGTAATGGTCAAAGGTTAGGAGTCCAATCGCCCACGCGTCTGCACCGGTCAAGCCAGATGGACAGCAGCAAAACCTCGTAATGTCAGAGGTCGTCGGTTCTACGATATTTATTCAAATATAATTAATGTAAATGCGAATTTAATGAAATATTACACGAATAACCTGATGTAATATTGCCCATATACGTCCAACGGGAAGAATATGGTTTTCTCATTAAAATGTATGAAAAATTCATCACGCTGGCTCGACATGGTTTAGTGGATGTATTTTACGAGACTAAAAGCTGTCAAAGACGTTTCTAATATTCACTGCAATTTGTTTAAAGCAAGACAAGTGACACTCCAACAATTAAGAATAACCATCGAAGCTCGATGTGTCTCTTATGGATACTATCGTCAATTAAAATATTTAAATAGGGTACAACCATTCTGCTGGACGGTTCGTAACCGGACCGGACAGATTGAACCCGAAACACGACATATTTTTGTGTTGCTGAGGGTGTTTTTTTGCGCCGTTTCCTCTTTACAGCTACAAGACGTTCCGAAGAGGTGGTAGCAGTATTAACGATTCAAAAAATGTGGTGAAAGACTATTTGTATAAAGAATATTTTGATTTGATAGGTTTGACCATCAGATTCGATGGTCACTATGCAGGGGATATGAATATTGTACTACCAGCTTTAGGGTCTATAAAAATATTTCGCACAATATAAAATATTATAATATTAAAATGATAGAATACAGATATCATTTATAGATACATCGTTATATATATCTATGAATGTTAATTAGTGTACAACCTCCACATTTTATTAAATTATGCAACTATATACTGCTTATTAAAACACAATGTCATTAATGTGACCCATGTCATTGTGAAAATTAAATTTATTCGCGCTCAACAAATAAAAGCTGTATTAAATTACAAAACGACGAAATTATCTCTCATAAATATTTATCTGATTAAGTCATCCGGTATTGGGATGCTACGTCCGCGATTGATTGTATTCATTTGTATCAATAACATTACATGTATATAAGGTGTGTTGGAGATATAAGAGGTGTTTTTTATTATAAATACTCCCAACATTCTCATACACAGTCCCGACCCCACATTAAGATCAATTAAGTCTTGTGCCGTGGGTAATCAGCAACTACGAGAGACTTTTCGGTCTCACAAACACCCAGACCCGAGACATATAACTTGTAGAGCCTTTTAGTAAGACGCTGAAGCTTCATGAGTGGGCTCGGCTAGGGGGCAACCACAGTGTCATAGAAAATAGACTTGATGTCTAGTTGGTGGCAGGATATTTTCATTCATCCAGATAGCGACCAACGCACGTAATAGAATTAACCAGTCACAAATGTTACTCGACGTCAGGTTTTTAGAAGTTCGTGGTACCAACTCGGTCGATACGAAACATTAGTGCTGTAGCTATTAAGAGCTCCAGCATCTCTACCTCTTTCAGCCGCTCCTTAGCCTTCGCAGTTCGAACCGGCAGAGCAGTATTAAATAGAAGCATACAAAATTATTATGCATAAAATCCTTGTATTATACAATCGGGTTGTTTGTAGCTTCGCTCACGTTTTTATAATCTTTATATTAGTGTCAAAAATAGATATAAGTATGAAATTATCTTTTGGAAACACCATATATACAAAGATAATAAAGAAGATACATTCGTTCGATGTTTCTTTTTTTAAGAAAAATATTATATGCATAATTATTAATAAATATTTTTTTCGCGCGTAGCCGTTATCCTAAGGTTTGTGTTTTTGCAAACATAAGCCTGTGCAAAATATTTAACATAGCTCCTTGCCACAAGTAGGTCTGACTAGGATGTACAATCAAATCACACAAAAAATGATAATATTCTTCTAGCAAATCCGATTTATTTCAATGAGTATATTAATTGACAGCCTCCGTGGCGCAGTTGGTTAGACGCCACCTTAGTACGAGAGGCCACGGGTTCGATCCCCGCCCCGAAACAAATATTTGTGTGATCCACAGGTATTTGTTTCGGGTCTGGGTGTTTGTGAGACTGAGAAGTCTCTCGTAGTTTCTGATACCCACTTCACAAGACTCGATCTTAGTGTGGGGTCAGGACTATGTATGTGACTGTTGGGTGTATTTATTATTATTATTTTATTTCTATTCATGAATTAATTAAAACCATTGTCTAATTAACTCAATACCTGCCTTGTATTGTGGTTAGGGGCGTAAGAATTCAGTCAAGGTATCCGCTGCTCTTCGTAAGAGGTAACCTTACGGGCACACCGGTTAGGTAATATGCCCTAAGTCCTAACCGACTGTGACTCCAAGAGGAGTGACAGAGCGCGTTACTTCTTATATGTTGTACGGCTCACAGTCTAAACTAAAATTATAAAGAGAAAATATTTAATTGTTTACATTGAATAGGCTCTGAAACTACTGCACCGGTTTGAAAAATTCTTTCGCCATTAGAATCCTACATTATTCCTGATGAACATAGGCGAAAGATATTTTCAAAAAAGTGTATGTCAACCTGGGCGAAGCCGGGCCCGGCCGCTAGTATTCAAAGAAGGCACCCGTGCCGCTCGATCAGAAGATACGCGGAAGACGACTTTTCACCCTGGGATTATAATCAGTGTTGACCGTGACTTCCATGACGGCCACTAAGGGGTTTTAGTCGGCACGCTGGCATATAATTGTTAGAGGCCAATTTCGGCTGCAATATCTGTAAGCATGCCAAGCTGGCAGGCCGATGAAATGACCCTTTTATATTCTCTCGTGGTACCGGAAGGAGAGCTGAACAGCTTTCGCTCAGTTAACAAAAGGTTACAATATGGCGATTTTGGGACAAAGTTATAGCGAACAGCGGGTAGCAGTAATGCCACTTCTACTTGCTCCTTTAAAGATAGAGGCATGTGTTTTACTTCTCAACTAATATAACTTAATAGATAATTATTATCAACTTGTCTCGAAATGGGCGAATAACGTCGATTCAATTGAGTGAGCTTGTATATACTTTTTGCTTCACTTATGTTTTTTGCAGTCATCTATCTGCCGATCGATACTTCGTTATAAATACTTCCTCGTGTCATACATGATTTATAGTTCACACGCATTATAATAATAAACTAATCAACTTAAAAATAAAACGATATGCATTTGTTATTACAAATAATGTAAATGATTCGGAATTAATTATAAAGTAGGCGAACGCACTTCCGTACATGGACTGAATTAGATTATGAAAAGTAATCCGGCAGTTGTCTCAGGCTCACGTTTTAGTGTGCATAATAATTATTCTTTAATTCAATGATCACGATCTGGCTTGCTAATTCCGGGCTGTCGAAATACGATGAAATTCTGACAATTGCTGACAATAACAGATTCAATTTTTGTACAGGAATATTTTAAATTTAAAACTTTTAGACCATCAATAACACCGGATATTTTATAATGTTTAATTAACTACCTTAGAACTTAACAATTAAATAATTCTTATCCACAATTAATAAATCGTAACTAAAGACTTACATGCAATCACTTATAACCCTTATAAAAAATAGCCGCTAACGTGGTACCATGTTATTATTATAAAATGAATTCGAAGTATAATCAATTAGATTACTTTTACAAGGTCTTATCGAGCGTCAATTAATGCTATCACCGCCACTGTACGTAACGATAATGGCCGAGCATAAGAAGCTTCGCAACTTAACTGCTTGCCCATACATTATTTATACAGTGGTGTAATTACATAATCGTGCGCGCAAATTTATTGGTGAAGCTATAAGGTAAAACCGGTACGTTCCTTGAAAACGTTGGCTCTATCAACATTGGACAGATTTTGATCAAAGATAAGAGCTAAACAAGCTCAAACATAGAAGCAACGCCTTATTTGATATTTAAATCTACTATGATAATATTACTAGCATAAATACGTCGCACTGCTAGCACCGACTTTCTCTGGAATGAGAGGGGTCTAGGCTGAAGCCAGCGTGGTAGACTTTAGTCTAGGATCCGTAATAGGATTCGCAATAATCTAACAATCCGCAGTAGGCTAGCGTGGTAGACTAAAGTCTACTTTAAATACTTCAGATATTTTTGAAAGCACTTCAGGTTATCTCCAGATATTTTCCTTCGTGTTTAATTTTAAAACTTTCTAAATCTACTACTCACGAATATCTGTAGGAGTTCGGCAAGTTGTTTGTTTCCAAGTCATATCTGAGCACTTGCGCGGGCGCCTGGTTGCCGACGTACGGACTGGCTGCAAGCATCTGCACCAGAAGTATGGACCCAACAAACTGAAAAGTTAAATAACAAAGTGTGTTAATATCGCAATTATACACCAAAGATTTAATATACCGTCGAAAGTGAAATTAGGCAACGCAGTAATAGAGTAAGCCCTTTCTTCAGAATAAGGTGAAATAAACCATCAGATTCAATTTCATTTCAAGATGTTTTACAATAGTGTTTCCCATACATTTTTTTTTCATTTCACAAGGTCCAAAAAAATAAAACACGATGGCGTAGTACAAACTCAACTCGTATTAGTAAGTAAATGGTAACACATAAACTGACTATTTTGGAAATTAAGATTGAATATAAACCAGATCCATGTGCTTCGAATTTCAACAAGTGTAATAAATCGTGGCGCCTACATATCGTGGAAAGGTTTAACTTGTTCGTGATAGCGGCGTCGATAATGTCGAGTGACGTCGGAAGTTAATTCTCGCCTTCCCCGTATTTATGTTGGTTAATGTAAGGTTTTTATTCGCAATCGAGTTTAATGGATGCGAGGTATTCAGTACGTTTACAAAAAGCCGGTAATGTGGGAATGATTGCCGTTGTTTTACACTTGCGTTTCGGCGTCATTAACAGAAAAACTTTTCAATATTATGAAATTTTTATAAGATATTTGTACCAAATAAAAAATTAGAGTATTTCACTCGTATTACGTAATTTCATCAGATTTGAATGATATTGAGAATGCTAAGTTTAGGATTTTGTTTAATTTAGGTCTTTGCTTTGGGGGTTAAAATTTGACAATATTTTTGATTTAAGGATAGTTAAGGCTATCGTCAATTTTCGAGTAGAGTACCTAACTAGTTGCGGGCCGAAACGAATGGCATAATGCAGGCGATTGGCCCAGTAGGGCTATTCAGCAGATTTTAAGTAGACCATATTGATAAAAGGCAGAAGATATTTCTACCTCACTAAAGAGAAAGAACGGGTAATATTTGGTCAAGCATATTTAAGATTTCAACATAAACATAAAATTCTATTTAAGAATTCTAGATAAAAATAGTAGTGACTCTGCGACAACGACATTCGGACACCATTAATAATAATAATAAAGATGTTTGTTTGTGGTTTTGACCGACGCAGTGACCTTGAACTTGTATTGGATTTTAATAAATTTGATCTGAATTCGCATCACAGGATACTCACAAGGCCATACTAGCTATTTCCCGCCGACGCATTACACGGCTATTCACCTTTATAGTGTGCTATAATTTTAATAAATGTACTCTGTGCTTTAAATTGATAATAAATTATTTTCTTAAACAATCCACATGCACTAAAAATAAATACGTGTATTAATTATTATAACCGCATTCAAATAAATATATTTTAAAATGAATTTGGTATTTAGTCAATTCTATTTATTGTATTCAAAATTTATAAAATTACGCGACGCAAGCACAAGCTTAAATGGTAAATGCTTATGGCTATTGAAATAACTGACACAAACATTACAGGTTTGTACCTAGGTAGTTGTGCTGTGAAGGTCGACACTTGCTCATCAAGACCCGACCACTAACGACATCGCGTTCAAATTAAACATTTAAGCACTAGACACCGTTTTTGCAATAACACAACTTGTACGATTGCGCGTAAACACAGGGAGGTCGATTAAAATTCTCCCGAACACTCGTCCTCGCCACTGCCGTCGAGACAATATTAAAAATTGAACAATCCAATTTTTTTTAAAATTTACGTTTCTATAATTACCAGAGCGATCAGCATCTTGAATTTCGCGGGTGACAAAAGAAACTGGTGACTTCCTGGACAAGCTGTAGTCCGAATGTGCTAACGGTTTCGCAAGATCTCTCCTTATATATAAAGAGTGGGCTAAGTGTGCGCCAGGTGTCGCGTACAACCGTGCGCTCAGCTCTGCCACCACTGAAACCGAGCTAATTCTAGCTGACCATCAAACATTTACGTATGAATGGATAGAGGATTTACTAAGACGCACGTCACTCAGCCGCATAACAAGGTGACATCCTATCACGTTCCATTTAGAGACAAATAAACAATAGGTTTCTAAGTGGGTCCGTGAACCGATTGTCAGTGCTTAACTTAAATAAAACGCTCGTTGGCCCTCACTAATTATAGTCCGAATTTGTAAAGCAAAGCTCATTAAAGCTTAATTGTTTGTCATGGCACAGACAAGATCCTTGGGCATCTTGACTTGTGTAGCAATATGCTAGATAACTGCGGATTAGTGTTACCCAATGCCACTCACTGGAAAATAGCATGTATGTGAGACAAGCGAAAGTAGGGCCAGGTCGAGGGTCAACGCCCTTGCCTTTGCATAGCTTTTGTAAACAAACATTTATTTTCATTTAAATAATAAAAAATCGTTGGGATTACCTAAGTGAATTGTAGAAACAAATTACTACCTAATAGACTTACCGCAGCGGCAAGCTGTGGCTTATTGATGATCGTAAGGTGATATCATCAGTTCTTGTGATATAAACACAGTATTAGGTATAAAACGTCGTCTAGACGTATATGTATATATGCTGTTTAATCGGCACAAATACGACATTAAAGTAAATTTAACAAATTATAATTACGCTATACACGGTGATGAAGATAAAAATATAATTACTGGTACTATATTGTGAGCAAAACGCTGAAATAATTCCCTGTCAATAAATAACGTGTCAACTATCACCTCCGCACCTATAAAGATTTGTACAAACGTAGTAAGGTTTTATAAAACACTCGGCATTTGTTGCATGTTTATTGTTCAATATTACAACCTCTTCTATTTTGAACATTCAATAACAACATTGTTATCTCTATTAAATATGCATCAATATCACATACTTATGGTATGATAACTTATAAGGATCACTCTTTTGGAACAAACATACACATTTTAAGTGAATACTAAAAGGCCTCGTGCGTAGTGTTTGGCGTAATTTTGCGATGACTCACCTTGAACCGCTCTAGACGCACAGTAACCTATCACGCGGGGTAAGCGATTACCAGGATCAGTGTGAACTATAATTATGAACACATGAATGTTGTAAATCAAATTATCACATTAAAATCTTAAAGTGACGGTCAAATTCCAATTTGCATTTTGAAATACCAAAATCACCTGCGTGGGGAACTGTACACGTGAAGAAAAACATTAAGAAAATAAAAAAGTAGTTCGTAATGTACAATTGCATCGTTATGGATTTTATGGTAGCCTGGTATTTGAAGTAAATAATGATGACGCCATAGCTCCATTGTCTAATGAGAATATCAAATATAATGTCATGGCAGGTACCAGGATGTTGACGCTTTCTATATACGGTCCCTTTTCCCGCGTGTGTGCCTTTGCAGTTACTCTGCAAGTAAACAAATTAAAGAAGGAGGATTTTGTGAACAAATTCTAAGCACGATTTAGTGACAAGAATTTGGCAAAATCTATACATATAATAAATTTGTAACCGATCGATGTCTGTACGTGGAAGATAAATGAGAAATACTAATATGGGGGGTCTGTTTTAACGTAATAGAATCCACAACAATCATTTTTAGAATTTTTGTCTGTTTGTCGGTTTGTATGTTTAACTGTGCGGTTGTGCGCGATGAACTCAGAAACGTCTTAGCGGAATTCGATGAAATTGGTTATGAAGGTAGCTGACACCCGGGATTGACACTTAGGCTACTTTTTATCCCACAAAATGTAGTGTTCCCATGGGATGAGGAAGAAATTCGAATATATTTGTTACTATTTTTACTCAAATGGAAGGGATATGACTGGATTACATGCCTTGAGGGAGAATAAGATGGGTCGGGCGGGATATAACGGTACAGGACGGGATGGGATGGGAATTTCAAATAAAGTTCATTTCAAATAAAGATAATCACGCAGACGAAGTTTGCGGGCAGAAGCTACTGATTAAATAAGTAACTTCACGAGGAGACGCTGAATAATATTGACTAGCCGTTAGATGCTTTAGCCATTAAATTAAGTGATTTTATTAAGATTTTTCTTCACTTTATCAATATTTCCAAATAAGTAACTGTAGTACAGTTAATGTGCGTTAAAGAAGCGGCAATTTTAAGTTTGAATACATTCATGAACCCGTATTTATGGTAGCAAAGTGTAGGTCGTCCACCGGTAATATACGCTTGACCAGGCGCTTTCTTCTGTGGCTTCGTTGGCAGGCTGGATCAATGTTTTCTCTAATGTTCCTTCGCCGCCCTTTTCTGCAAGACGTTTCTTTAATAGATGGAAAGCGTTTTTAGCTACTACCAACAATTTCGGTTATTTTGCTGACTCGAGGTCCAGAGCTTTAGGGTACGCTGTGATTCGCTATTCCACCAGAATAGGCGTGCGAAGGGAACCAGTAGCAAGTGCAAGAAGATTTAATGTCAATGTCGTAAAATAGGGTCTTATCCAATTTCAGCTTCGACAGAACTTTTATCATGTTTACTTTTATAATATACTAGCTTCTGCCCGCAAACTTCATCTGCGTGATTATCTTGATTTGAAATTGATTTTATTTGGAATTTCCCATCCCATCCCATCCCGTCCCGTTATATCCCGCCCGAGCCATCTCATTCTCACCCAAGGCATGCAATCCAGTTCTATCCCATCCCTTTGAGTATAAAAAAGTAACAAATATATCGGAATTCCTTTCTCCTTCTTTTCGGAATAAAAAGTAACCTAAGTGTTAATCCAGGGTATCAGCTACCTCCATACCAAACTTCATCGAAATCCGTTAAGCCGTTTCCGAGTTCATCGCACACAACCGCACAGACAAATAGATAAACAGACAACAATTCTAAAAATAATTGTTTTGAGTTCTGTTACGTTAATACAGATTATATTATTTTTTCTCATTTATCTTCCAAGTACAGACATCGATCGGTTACAAATTTATTATACGTATAGTTTGCATGTAATATACAGTTATTTTGTTTTAACCGTAATATTAAAACGCCAACATTGTGTAAATATTACTTTGATTAATATAGATATTAATTTTATATTTAAAAACTTGTACGTTTACAAAGATGAAATTTAGATAAAATATGGTCTTTTGACGTGAGATATTAGTAATTTTATCGAAAGAATTTCGCACATCGCATTAACTGCAACATCATGGTGGTAATGAAATAATAATATATCAACTAGTCGATCTTACTTTATTAAAATTGATTTTTATCTACACAAATGTTGTTTAATTTAAAAGGTTTAATCTAGTATTTCTTAGAAATCAGTGGTGATCAAACTACTGAAGTAATGCGATTAGGCGTGAGCACAGAATTAAGAGTAAGACAGTCGATATTTTAATTTATAACCAGGCTGTTATACCAAAGTTAGGGTTTGGATAATCTTTTACAGCAAAAACACGTCAAATACTTTCATCAGGAAAATTATTTCTTCAAATTCGCCGGCGCGCGTGGAACGCGATTGTAATGCTGTAAGGTATCGTCCGGTTGTTCCAAAACATGTTTCTGGCGACATCGGAAGGACGCTGCGTCGTTGGCATAATGAAGAGATAGCGGTAATGGAATGCTATGGTCTTTTATATCTTTGTAACTGTCCCTTAAGTAACAATTAAAATAAACCAGAGAAAAACGGAATAATCACCATCAAGATTAATAATGGTTGTCGTGGTCACCACGACTCTTGGTAAAAAATATGTTGTTTTGTTCGGACAGAATGTATTTAAAAACAAAATATTATTTATGTGTGACCTTCCACCACTATGAATAACATTCATTGGCTGCGATTTATCATATTATGTTCAAATTGTATTTAATATAAAATGGAAAAAATATAGAACAATATGAAGTATGGAAATTTAGTTTGCTATAGTGACATCATATTTCACGGTAACAGTAAAATTTCCATTCAATTATTAGAGAATAATAAAGGTTATTACAGGCTTGATTGGAATTGCTAATACCCGGAACAAATCACAAACCAGTTGACAACATTTAGCTCGCAAATAATGTTCATTCTAAAAAATGCTTATGTGAGTATAAAACACGACAATAAAATATTTTTAAGCTTTTTGTGTTTTGTACTGATATGTAGGCACATAAAGTCCGATCTTGCATATTGGGTGGAAAGTAATCAAATTATTTTAATTTTATTCAGCACTAGTTTCTGCTCGCGCTCGCGCTTGCATTGATTTGGCTATTTATTTTAAAAGCAACAAATACTTACGCCTAATCATATATTTGATTTAGGCTAAAAACCGGTAGCGAAACTACCTATATCGTAATTTTAAGGTACCAACTTAATCTAAAAAAAGACAAAACTATTTTTGTTACTTTTTTATACTCAAAGGAATGAGATGGGACCGGATTACATGCCTTGAGTGAGAATGAGACGGGACGGGACGGGATGAGAAATTCCAAATAAAGTTAATTTCAAATAAAGTAAATCACGCAGACGCCGTTTGTGGGCATAAGCTAGTAAATAATAGTTATGTTTGAGTGCTGACAAAAATTAAAAAATTATAACACTGAAGTCATGACCATTTTTTGTGTATAAAAGCATTATTAAAATATAAAATTGCGGATGAAACACTAATATTACGTGTTTTTTAATAATACTTCCTTTGAGACGTTATGCAGTAAATACTCACTTTATTACAGATATTTTGTGCTGCCATTACCGCAGTACATTGTCTTTTAGGTGATCATGCTACTGACACAAACAGGTAATTTATTTGCACAAACAGCTCAATTAAAAATAGTTACTGTAAAAACATGGGTATGGAAAAGACTGTAAATTTTGAGAACACTAGTTTAAACATTTTATGCAATGCTATTGTTAGTTCGCATTATATAAATTGACATAATATTATGATAATATAAATAAAAATACAATTTACTGGCTTTGGGACGAGATCAACAAATAGTGGTTTCTTTTTGTCAGTCCACGACTGTCCACCACATCAAAGGAAATTATGTATTGTATACTCGTTAAATATCTACTATAATTATGTCCATTCTTATGCTGATTATCGTATTATACTAATAAATCAAAATAAGGTGTCCGTTAACGTTAATGATAAAGCTACCATTAAAAAGAATATGATAAGAATCTTAACTAGTTATTACGACATATTTATTATATAATATGAAACTACAACAATAAATAAGGTTAAAATATAAATATCATAAGAATATTCAGTGAGATAGTAAAAATATTAATATTGAATTTATACAACTTTAATACTGAAATGCAGGTACAAGTCTACGTCCAGAAACAAATATTTATAAAACACTTATACCTAAATAACTAAATAAATAAAACTAGTATTTTTCTACAGAAACGGGAGTATAACAAGTCGTCAAAATGATTTTAATGTCACAGCAAAAACGAATCGAAGAACAGTACTAATCATTAACAGTGACAATATTCTTCGGAACTCCAAATCAAAAACAACGAAGGTTGAAAGTCTGCGATACGAAGAATATGATGAAAGTGGTAAGAAGCTAAACGAATTTATGATGTACACATTAGAAGATGTTTCTCGTTTCTTTCAAACATATTTACAAACTCAAGTATGCCACGTGAAATGTTAATACTGATGATAATCAACCGAGTATGGAAGCAACTACAGATGGGTTTACTCCAATTCGGGCCAAATCCTCATCAGTGGTCTGCAAACAAAATGTAACAGTTAATAAATACAAACTGAATGCTCTAATTCAATTGTTGTCTATAAAAATAAATAATTGATTGTATTGTAACAGTGTTTTAGATTTTATATTAATGTATGTTATTGTCTGAAGGCTTATGAGTGCCAGAAGTTTTATACGAATTACAAAAGTTGTAACTTACTAAATCCATATCTATCGTGGTGCTGTAAGTTTCAGTGGTAAAATCTACCGTAGATTCTGTAGTTTCTGTGGTGGTTTCTTTCATTTGTTTAGTGTTTGCAGTTATTTTTGTTGTACTAGTATCATCATTTTCGTGGATACTATTTGATTCATCTGTTATATCGAAATAGATTTTTTCTTTGATGTATTCATTTTGTTCCGGAGGAATAATTTCATAATGTGGAGTCACAACATTGATACGAGTATCAATAGGCTTTTCATAAATGTTTTTTTTATAATTCGTCCAATCATCGTTTCGACAATTCCCGTGAGCTTTTAAATTATAATTATCTTCACGTGGTCTACTCAAAAATCTAAGTCCAAAAGGTAATTGAAAAGGTCTGAAAAAATACCATCATATATGAACATTGCTATTGTATATCAACAAAATATTATTTTATTTAACGTAAATAAGATAGCAAAAACTTACGACATTAATCCAATGCCCTCCTTGAGTCGTGTTTGAAGACGATTGATTGGATGTTTTCGATTTTGCCATGTACCTATAGATAAGCAGGAAACCGACGCTAACACATTCAATGTGCATATTATTGTACTCTGGAATTAAACGAGAGGAACTATTAAACGAACCAATTAAGTAACGTTAACCGATTAGTTTTTTATGTTAGCAAAAATGAAAAAAAGAAACTCACCTTTAATATCCGTACATGCATGTTGATTACAAAAAAAAATATAATGTGGAGCTGAATAAAACGTCGTTATTTACAGCAATTATTTAGTAGCACTCACTTTTAGAGACAAGTTATCAATCTGAATTTAATAAAATGTCTATCAACGTTCAGCTCAGTGGTCTTCGGAGCTGTCAATGAGTTACAAAGTTATTAGCAACGGCAATGTTTCCTGTTTTGTTCTCGGAACATTGAGGTATCAAACTGGAGTTATTTTATACAGCGGAACTTTTTGCACGTTGAAGAACGTGACGGCGTTCATTTGTCTGTACTAACGTTCGTTTTTGTAATCGCTTTTTGCTGCAAGTGGTTAAAATGAGTAAAATACAATAAAAATAAAATGCACTATGTTTCCAGTTACAAACTTTTTTCGTTTCAGTTAAAACGCATTATCTATCTGTATCAGCCGATAAACGTCACACTCTGGGACACGGGTATTCTCAATAATCGAGAGTACGATTGAGAGGGGTTAGGCCACGCCATCACGCGGGTCTAGTGCGCCATTACCATTCGTTAAAAATGTTTCTTCGACAAATATAAGCTTGTAACACGGTTATAATTTTGCAATCGCCTTCCGTTCGATCAGTTAGACTTTAGAGGCGAAATAATATTTTCTTTTCATCCTTCGTCTCTACTATCCTTTACTCTTAAGCGGTAAGATGTGGTAGAGCCACGCTGTTGTCAGTCATGAGTCAGCATGAATGGTAGGTTCGTCCGGGGTACCACTGTCTCACATGAGATCAACGTTAAGTCACAGATTTGCTTTTTTTTATTAATACACACTTGTCCCTGAACTTATGTTTGACATAAGTTATAAAACATGAAGATGGCGTAGATAAACTTTACGTTCTGTTTCCAAAGTCTTAACTATAATTTAATCCAAGTGTGCTACATAAATCCAGAAATATACTAAAACAAGTTTCATGTTCACATAAAATATTAAAGCCCGTTTCATTAATTTGAGTCGGTTATTGAACTAAGCTCCGTTGGTATTCGTTGTGTGGTTCTCTGATTGTAATTATAGAACCTGATAATAATTGCTATCAAAATGTTTTCAATTAAAAACAACTTGAAATGCGTTTTGACTATCAAGACCTTGTGTACCTATTAGTAGGGGAGACTAGTGACGAAAGTAGCACGGGACGAAAGTAGCACGGGACGAAAGTCATGTTGAATCATAATAACACAACTATTCCGCTTTCTATAACAGGGTAAACAATAATTACTATCCAAAATTTATTGAGGGTCTGGTAATGTATTTGTCCAAATCTGGAAAAATGTAGGGACGAAAGTAAATACTTGTTACTTTCTTCGCTTCATACAATTATGTTCGTGATATCAGAAATCTTAAATTGCATATTGAAAAAATTGTTTATGATCATTTGGGTAGTATCATATCTAAGAGAATGATGTAAGAAACTATCTAGGTGGGTGCCAGTGACTTGTCTATTTCTGCCGCCAAGCATTGGTGCGTAAATACCTGCTGTTGTGTTTCGGTTCGAGACATTATAGTCAGTGAAATTACTTAATATATAATCTCTCGGGGTATCCAGTGCTTAGTAATTATACGTTCGACTTGGTGTTGCTCTGGTTTATAGTATTTTGTAATGTGATGCTGATCAGGCAAACGAATTTATATTTTTCGCTTATTATTAATAATACAAAGAACAGCAAAATTTCCCTCGTGTCTGGTGGATTAAATAAAACAATAATTTATACGCTCCTTTAATTTCTATAATAATATTTAGAAGCGCAGGAAGATGTACGGCTACAAAGAATACGCACTGCGCGCTCCCGGGGCTTGTGTCTCCGTCGTACGCGGATATCCCGAGCGCTTACTGGGCGTGCAAGTCGGGCCAAATCGTTTAGCCTGTAGCGACCGCGCTCCATCTGTAGCAGGCCAAGTCTCACTCCACGCTTCAGTGCCCTGGATACAAACAATACGATAAAGGATCAATGAACACGATCGTGGAGAACCACTCATAGTGTTGTGTTTGTGCCTAGTTGCGAGTAAACCGGCATTATTGTGTTGACCGGCAAGAAGTAATCACCATACCACTATATGCATTGTATTCACTTTGTCTTGCCAGAGTAGGAATGAAATTCTGGCAGCTTCCTTAAACATATTTTAATTACTGTTGCTACATGACAACAAATAACATGAAGTTGCATTAATGTCCTCAAACGCGGCATATTTTTCGATACACAAAGTTGCGTGGAGAAAATTGATTATCCACTAACGCATGTGTAATGATCATTCGGACTGATAAAAACATATGAGTGTTATCCAACGCCGACCGCAGTAATCAATCGCGTTGGTAAGTACAAAAAATTCGCAGCTGCCGACGCGATTACGTCTTCACCAAATTAAATTCTGGCGTTCTGCTGCCAATATTCGGTTCCAAATCAAATCGAAATATATTTTTGTTTAAGTAATCTTTTAAAAGACAACACATTGAATCGTCAATACTACTATCTCTGCAATGAAGAAACGGCGCAAGAAATTTCCTCGGCAATACGTTTACGAAGATATCAAAGCAGCAGACCCTATTAAAAATATACGTTCGATAAAATGGTTACAAATCGTTGAGATATTTAACTGGAAGTGCAATCTGGCAATTGTCTGTTCGGAATGTACTAGAGAGTTGCCACACTGGTTCGTAATTATGTTATCTTCGTACAGATATTTATGACTGTCACTTACCTGGACACTTTTCGGCTTATTTTAGGGTCAGAGATACTGTATTCAATCTTAATGAATTTAATTATTGTGCGTGCGGACCAGCCTGTGTTTTTCATCAATTTTTTTATCGCTGATACAACCACTTCACCGGTATTGAAAGGTGCTGCTTTGGTCATCTTTATATCTCAATAATAAATATTTTGTTTAAAAACTGTGTTCATATGAAATATGTTCCATGAAAAATATTTGAAAAGTATTTTGAGAAGCTCTTAACACATGTAGTATTAATAACAATGTCACATAAAATTTATAATTTCTGAAAAACATGCATCATTTACATACAAGAAAACTTGTACAAAATATTACTTTTCTACTATGACTGACATTTGATTTCATGTGACTCAAAGATGTTCTGTCACTTGACCCATATACTGTAAAATTAAAAAAGTTACTAAAAAGTATTTATGTTGTATTCCCGAAGCAACTTTTTTTGACTATTGTTTAATATGTTCACTGAACTCTTACACATATGAATTAAATAAGCTATTGCAAATGTGCAGCATGTTTATTAAGGCACACAGGCGCCTGATTCTTTGAATATTTCGAAGAAAATATTCTTTGCTTGTAGAAAACATTGCTAACACTTTGCGTGAAGGTGTTAATTGTTAAAATATTTTACATACATAACTAATATTAGTATTAAGAATCTGTTATCTTTCTGGCCATGAAGCATATCCAAAACAAACAAATAAATTGAAAATATGAGTGATTTATGCATATTAGGTGGTAGATCCCCTGTATCTTACAAGATCTTTTTTTTTTTTTTAATTTATTTATTCATTTTAAGTTAAACTATTAGTACATATAATAAAGTATCGCAAAAACCTTTTACAGGTTTGTCTGGATAGGTGTAGTTGTAGTTACCACTACTTTATTTATTTCTGCTTTCTCTGTTGACTGTTGCGTCCCAGTTTGACATTGTATCTAATGATAAATGGACATTCAGATACGTTGCATCTAATGTCTCAGTATGTCGAGGAAGCCAAGTGCCATCCAGCAACTAATAAGTTGTTCGTTGTGTTGCGCTTATATTATTAGTACCTAGTAGATATTATTATTGATTAAATGCAATTTCTACAGATTTAAACGTATTTGTTCGTTGATGTATTTTATGATCTGGTTGTATAATTCTGATCATTATGGAAATTTTATTTTATTTCTCGTGGTACGACAAAGTGACTGCATTGCACTCGATTTTAAGCGCAAAGCTTTCCAGTATTGAGAGACAATATTCTCATAACATTATAACCGAAGGACACAGGAATAAAGAAAGGAGATAAGACGTGGGCCTGCAACTGCGAGACATTAAGAGGTTGTAAACGGTAAATAAAAATAATTACTATCATTATTAGTGCGTGGTGGCCTGTTGGTAATGTACCAGAGCGGCTGCCTACATGTTCACGGTGGTCGCGGGTTCAAATCCCAGGGCACACCTCTGACTTTTCGGAGTTATGTGTGTATTGATAGTCAATCACCACGCACTTTAACGGTGAAGGAAAACATCGTGAGGAAAACTGCATACCGTAGCGATTTTAAAGAATTTCTACGGTATGTAAGTCCGCCAACCCGCACTAGGCTAGCGTGGTGGACTATATGGCCAAACCACCCTCAATCGATTCTCTCGATTTAAGAGTAGGGCCGTGCCCAGAATTAGGACGTATATGGGCTGATACAATACAATACAAAATACTATCAGTATGGCAAAAATTCGTATATTAATTCATTTAAAACTACAGCTAGATAATTGGACTAATAATGTATGTACAATTGTACATATTGTTTAACCGAGGAGTGACGCGGCGACTGCGGGTGGGATTGCGCCGCCTGGACCCTGCTCAATGGTGGGCTGGAATCCTTTGTCGTCAGCAATGTAGTTGACAGTGTACACGACTCCATCAGGCCCGACCCAGGAGTACGAACCCTTCACAGCCATAGACTCGTCGTCTGTGCCGGGGTTGATGACCTCTCCTTGTTCTTCGCGCTTATTGCCGTCGCTTTGCTCGAAACTGATGACAAAATTGTATATATTAAAAGATAAAATGGCAGGGTCAATATAAAAATACAAGGACTATGTACGGAGCAGAATTTGAGTATTTGACGGCGCTAGGTATTTTATAACTTATGAAGGTATTTTTCCAGAGGATTTTATATGGCGTTGGAATTATTATCATCATAATTTTCAACCACAGAAACTCCACTGTTGAATATCCCACTGGATATAGGATATCAAAAGCGAGTAGTGATGTATTGGAAAGGACCTGCATCCAGCGATTTATTGCAATCTTCATTAGATTGTCCATCCATTATATGGCTCGACTTTACACGCAATGCTACGCTTACTCAAGAAGAACAACATATCTCGGAGGTATTGGACCAAAGTTTTAACTTACGCGAATCTGTAAGAGCCAATTCCGTCGTTGTCAGTATCGTATCGTAAAATTTGCACATCCTCGCTTTTGGTTCCTTGCGGCGCAGCCAACACTGCCGCAGCGAATCCAAGAATCACTAACTGAAATCCATAAAAATCAATTACACGCAGCTGATTACAACACAGATAGATTTTTTTGTTTTTTGAGCACTGACCAGTTTAAACATTTTACGCGGTTCAACTTCTCACGCTTACTTGAAATATGTTTGGTTCCTAAACTAAACGCAAGTTATATACTTCTTACAATATTTGTATTGCGACATCAGGTTATTAACTGTGCATAAACCGATATATTATTTTTTGTATGTGGTCACTCCTACGATACAATGAAGGTAAACGAAACATTTGAGGACATCTTTGACCTTTAGAAAATTTAATTTAATTACTTACGTACGGCCTTTGTTAAGGCACAGCTCATTTGCTTGATTGACGGCAATCAAGAACGATTTTAGTTGATGTCGTAATTTTGTAATAAATACAAAAGAAAAATTATGTTTGTCGTAGGAGTATCGCATTGTTTTATTGTTTTCTTAAAGTTTTGTGTTGCTGCAATCTTTTTATTTGATGGACTTTTGTTCTAAGCCGCTGATGGCTTTTACTATTGTATAACAAAAGATACCCATTTAAGCCTGTTACGTGGATTTAACATAGAAAAAGTATTAATATTTACTCTGAATTTATAGGGCAAGATAAGAAGAAAGAGAGAGAGTATATTATGGTGGAAAACCGTTTATAGTATCACATGTAGTAAGCGTGTCGTTTTTTGGGTTTATACATACATCTACAAACTCACGCCTTTTCCCGGAAAGGGTAGGAAGGGGTACTTGGACACCTACATTTCGCTTGGATGTTTCGTCCCATGATGTGATAGATGCCAAGCCTATCGCCATATCTGGCACAAATTCCGAACTCCGGGCTGATAATGAAAAGAAAAGTCTAATACCACTTTTTACCGACCCGGGATTCGAACCCGAGACCTCAGCTTAGTAATCGTGTCATAATACAACTACGCCACCGAGGCAGTCCTGGGTTTAGCCTGAGTATATTTGGTTTCCGGCAACTAGTTATGTTTTTTCGGTAAGTAAATATTCTGTATGGATTATACATGACGTCAGGCGCATAGTAGTTATATGTCACCATTATAAAAAAGCTATTACGCCAAGGTTGACAAAATATAAACCATAAAACAATTCTCATGTCGCATATTTCAATTCACAAGATTACTTTAGTGTTTATACCTCAGCTCGTTGAAAAGTCTGTAGTTAATTTGACCTTAGCATTTACATTATTTAGTTACAATGATTACGTACTTTGCTTAATAATCCGATATGGCTAGTATAAGTAACGCTGTCTTTATCCACAATCATATATTGAACAATAAAATATACTGTTTAGTCATTCATATGCCCATTCATAAAATAATATGATTTTAGATTTAGCCGATTTTATAATCAGCCCATGTCGTACTTATTGACAAGATAGAAGATAATTATGAATTGCATATAATATGTGTATATTATTTGCGGTTATTTTAAAAAAGTATTTTATTTGGAAATTACACGGCCTGCCAAGACCTGAAGTTCAAAATTTGATTCAGCGCACTTACGTCTAGTTGTTTGTAGTTATGTGATAACTAGGTAATCATAGCTACACAGGAGGTGGTATGTTTGAAAATATATAAATAAATAAATACACCAATAGGTCGGAATCCAACCCGCGGCGTCTCGTTTACAAGCGGCATCTTACCAACTACGCACCGGAAGCTGTTTGAACTAACTACATAAAATATATTCTCATGCATTTTGACGCGCATTTAAGCATTTTTCTGGGCATTTTTTGTTTTATTTTATGTATTGTAAGGGAATATAGTACAGTGTTACAAAATCATAACAGGGTAAGAACTAAAACTAATTACATGTTGTCAAACATTTTTAATAACGTAACATAGGTTATGGTCATACTTTATCTATACTAATATAATAAAGAGGAAAAATTTGATTATTTGTTTGTTTGTTTGCATTGAATAGACACCTAAGCTACTGAACCGATTCAAAAAAATATTTCACTGCCGGGAAGCTACACCATCCCCGGGTGACATAGGCTATTTTATATAAAATAGGGATTCTTACTAAAACGTCAATAATGTAACCCAAGGTGTAATAAAATTACCTAAAATATTATTTACATCGCGTGCGCTGCAAAAACTATAATAACATGTTGTTGATGTGGACCATACCATTTATATTTAACCTTGTGGTTAATGGTACGGTTATCCATAAACGTTTGTTTATGGTTTTAGGACATTAAGAAATGCGTGATAAAATGCGTGTTTGGCTTCAGTATGGGTCGTCTACATGCCGCTCATCCAATGGAACAACGACGTAATTACAAAAAAGTCGAAAATGACTTTTGAATGTCTTATTGAAAAGTTTTCTTGAGTTTCTCATGAAGTTATTGTAAATTATCATTCATAGTACAGTTACTTACATTAATATTAAAAGAATTTCATCAGAATGATTGGAAATACATTATATTTTCAATCTCAAACTTTTAAAAAGTTCTCCTGAAAAATAGCTAAGATGTAATTAAGTCATTGTTCTATTGGATGAGCGATGCATAAGCATTATAAGTTTCTGATAAAAAACGTGCACACGACGTTGTTCGTCCAAATAGTGGTGAATAACTCCTATACGTGTGTTTTAGCAAATATGCTTTTAGCACATTTGCTATTTCTCTTGGTAAAGTTTATTTCTTTTACTATAATTTAAAACTTAGTTTTGCTGAATAATTGTACCACATATAAATATCCTATTGCGCTAAATATCGATCGGGAAAGATAAAGCTGCTCGACTAGCGTAGAATATTTCGACGGTTCCTACGTATATAAAGACATGTCGAAAATGCCATTTTTTTTTTATTGTATCATTGGCTTTAGATGATCTATGCGCACATACTGACATACTCTTTTTTATTTTATTTTATTTATTTACCTTGTTTTACAAATCGTATAAAAGAACAAGTATTATAAATACAACAAATAAGTGTCGTAGATACAGACATCTATACATATCTTTTTGTACGGTGTTTAAAAATGCGCGCCACTCGGTGCGAACGCGGTCTTGTCAGACTTGTCGCCATTTACGGGAGTTCCCTGGATGAGACAAGTCGATGCATGGCGCAAAATCATTGCTTGTCCTTCTACGTATGGAGCCCGGATGCCCTCACTTAAAAGTGTTTTTGGACGCCGGCTTAAGATATTATAGGCGTCCACGGCAGAGACGAGGCCATGGGCTCTGGCACCCATCTCCGAGTCGCTATAGGTAAGGGCGCACCGCCTCCGCCTTTAGGTCGCTTCTTACGACGGGTAGGGGCAAACTTCTTGCACCTACACGACAGGGTTCAGCCATTTATCACCCGGCGCCCCTTCTTTGTAGGCGGCGGCGAGTGGAATTTTTCGATCACGTTCGTCACGATTTCAGTTCGCGCTCTCACATGGTAGTTTCTTCCTTTCTGGCTCGCTTCTATGCACCACAGGTATCTAACGAAGCAGGCGTGCCCCGGTAGGACCTGTGTCAAATTGACCGCCAATACGCCGCGCCGTGGCGCCTGTTTGGCAACTAGTAAAAAACAGGACGCACTGCCACAATAGTCCAATCACTCCCTCACTCTCTCTCAAAGGGCTGGTAGTTCCTCTTGACGAAACGCTTCCTCCTGTTAGACGAACTTGACGGCGATAGAACTTTGGCGTAAATTTTCCAAAGCAAAAAGGAAACCAGCAAGAACGCAGGCCGCCCCTTGGGCGATCATACAATTTCCCCTGAATCGTGATCATCCGTATGCGCAGAGATTCAACCGACAACGAGACATTCGTTGGAATTGGACTATATTTCACGTCGGGTCATTGTCTACAACTTTATAAGGCACAGGTTTGACCTCACGAGGAATATTGCACCCATCTTTAGGCGGGGCCACCCCAGTAGGTACCAACTTCTCCCTGTCGACCGATTTCAACGCCGGGCAGCTTGAGTCATCGACGACCGAGTTCTTTCCGAACGGCTTGATCCTTGGCTTTGCGTAGAGATGTAACACCGTTCTGCGTTATTTATTGCATTTACCACGGGAAGTACCCTGCAGTTCGAACTTATCTCTGCTGCTAAGTTCCGGCACCGTACAACACGGCAACCTCCAAATACCATCTTCACTAGCTCCGATGTTGGATATCCACCACGGTACCTTTCTCCCTACATTTTCTTTTACATACTACAAATTTTGGGAACCAATTGCCAACAGCAGCATTTCACAAAATAATCTAGTGATTTTCAAAGAGCGTATTCCCGCCTTAAAGTTCGGTAACGCATCTCTATTTCCTATGGTGTTACAGATGTTCATGGGCGGCCGTTATAACTTACCCTGAGGTGAACCTTACGATCGTTTTTCCAATTAATATAAAAAAAAATCTGTAAAAGGCCATTGATCGTCGCACGACTCCCGCGTACAATCTCCGGCAAAGGATGCCGGGACCTTCGAGGTTGAGAAGCAGGCTAGACAATGTGCCTGTTGCCTTAACTAGTTTTGGTCTTAGGCTTTAAAAATGGACATAGGAGTTATCTGGAGAGGATACCCAGGTCAACTCCAAGATACTTCATCGAGGCGCTGGTGGAGACCTCCACGCCATCGACCGTTATGTAGGCCCCTACAGGTGGCCCTCTCCGAGACCCATGAAAACAAATAGCCTCAGATTTATGAAGATCCACTGCGAGGCCCAGCCGTCGTATTGCCCTTACTACGTTACTAATGCCCAACGCAGCAAGGGTGGCGGCGTATAAGTGGAACATACATAATAAAACTTGCTTAATAATAAATAATGTTGAATTTATAAACCTTGTTTAATTAATAAAACACAAACCGGATCATTTTATTTAAAGACATGTCTTTGTATACATTAAAAGAACATATTCCTACCCCGAATTACTAAATCCACGTATAAAGTGATATGTTTCCATTGGAGTACTTATTATATACATGGGTGATGATTTGGGGATATTTAATGTATTAGTTTAAAAATAGTAAATTAATCCTATATTTTCATAAAACATTTTATTTAAATTCTATATCAGACACAGTTTTTTTGTTTCCTGCGTATAAAAAGATATCATAGACATGACTTACATGCTTCTATTTTATTATCGGTGTAGAAACAGTCATCTATCAAGTTTTCTAAGAAAACGTAGAAAAATATAATATGTGTAAATGGCACTATAAAGCTCTTAAAACAGTTAAATGATTGTAGAAAGATTTTTTTATTTTTGGTCATAGAATTATTTCTAGGTCGAATTGAACACAAATTACGCTCTCCTGTAAACCTCGGTTTTTGACTTGTCCTTATATACGTAGGGACCGTCGATTTATATCCTATGTCTCACTACTTAAGGCGCTCGAGGTGCGAGAATTTTGGGCCTTGTATCAACTTCCGTCAGCCAGAATCACCAGCGGCAACACATAAAGGATTGACGCCGAGTACTGAAGTTCGAAAAGTCTCTCGTAGTTTCTGATACCCATGACACAAGACTATCTTAGTGTGGGATCAGGACTATGTACGTGACTGTTGGGTGTATTTATTAAAAAAAAAATGTTTACCATGTAGGTAGAGTTCGGGGACGCAGTGATTTTATTATGCTTTTGACGTGAGTGAAAGATTTTTAGTGAAAGATTAAGATGATACCGTTCCTTTTGCAATGATCATTCATAAGTGGTAAAAATCGGACCGACATTATTACGTGCAATCTGAGTCTCGGCATGACTTGAGGTTTTTCCCACCAAACAGCAGCCTCCGTGGCGCAGTTGGGTGGACGCCGGATGTGAAACAAGAGGCCGCGGGTTCGGTTCCCGCAACGAGACAATTTTTTGTGTGTACCACAGGTATTTGTTTCGGGTCTGGGTGTTTGCGCGACCGTAAAACCCCCGGAATTTTCTGATACTCACAACACAAGATTCGATCTTAGTGTGGAGTCAGGACTATGTATGTGACTATTACTTATCATGTTTGATTTGGACCAACGCTTTTGTATAATATAGACGTATTAATAAACAAGGTTTCTCTTTTAAGTGATGAACACTTCCTAAAATAATATTACTTAAAATATGGATGTTAATTAAAAATAGTACAGCAGTGTACTCATAGTACCTACATGTTTATGCACGTATATTAATTTATTTAAATTCTAGTTTTACCCCACCGTAATAATACAAATATTGTTCACCTACTCGATATAATACCAGTGATTTACGTAAAAATAATGGTCTGAACATATTACGTATGTTCAAAATCAAATACAATCGAGTGGGAAATGGGAACATAACTTTTAACTGCTAATTTTAATATGTCATGTTGTTCGTTTGTTGCCTTTAGACCTTATGTTTCGGGTTGCATTTCTTATGCATCTAACTGAATTATTATATACGTGAATAGAAACACTTTTTGCCGGCTCTGGTGTCGCATATTTTTTATGATTTAGCGTTCTAAGCTAAGCGGGAAGCACAATTTGAAAAGGCCGGTATGATTATGTCGAATAGTAGAGATCATCGTCTTAGGCCAATCGGTGCTCAATCTAGATACTGAATGTGCATATGGTAAATACTTATGTCAGTCACATTAGGTATTGTAAATTAAAAAAAAAAACAAAAAATGAAATATTATAAAAATTGAATATTTAATACTTAATGTACACTGTATATAAATATTATATACAGATGTATGAGCATTGTACTATTTACAGGAATCATTGTAATTACTTCTAAGGAATTAGTTTATCAGCCGAGAAGCGAGGCTACTACTGAAGGTGAGATTGCTCCGCCAGTTCCTTGTGTGATTTGAGGGTGGTAACCATTCTCGTCAGCCGTGTACACGACGGTGTAGAGCACGTTATCAGGGCCAACCCAAGAATATTGTCCTTGCACAACCACCGCTTCGTTCTCTGTTCCTTGATTTTTCAACTGTCCCTGTTCTTCGTGCTTGGTCCCATCGGTAAGTTCCCATCTGGAAAAACAAATTATCAATTTATCACCAGTCTTATGGACCACTTTTTGTTCTAAATGATTATTAAAGCTTACGCGAAATTATAAGCTCCAAGTCCAGAGTTATCGTTCTCAAAGCGGAGTATTTGAACATCCTGAGGGTTTTGGGGAGCGGCAGACGCGGCCGCGATCAGGGCGAGTACTACGAACTGAAACAATTCCACAACTGTCAATATGTTTCACGCACAAACGTATTGGTAACTGGGCAAGTGAAGCCGATTCATTGTTACTGACCACTTTCATTTTTTTCTATTACTGTTTGGTACAACCGTCTTGTTGGATGAGCACTTGGTGTGTGGGATGATTACGTATCGGAACGGTCCTCTTATATACGTATGTATTTCTTCTAATCCCTGGTTGCAACACGACGTCTGGTGAGGCACTTCATAGTGTAGTACAAGATGTAGCATCAGTCGCGGTACAAAGGTGAACGTGGCATGCTTATAGTACATACAATTGGTGTAGCCACATACAAACACATGTTTGAAACCTTTAATGTGAGAGATGCAACATTTCTAAAGTAATAATGGCAATGCAAATGTCAATGGTAATGTGTATTTCAGTAGGTCGTAATCTAATTTGAACAACATGTCGTTATTATACAGCTATTGATTTGTATATTTTCTTTGATGCAAAGAAATTGTCAAGTTATGAAACGCTTAAAGTATTATACTTGACACCACTTTATGACTGCTTCACACAGTGACATTTGACTAAGCTTTTATATGTTTTAAAACTGTGTTTTAAAACTACTTCAAAATATGACAACATACAGAAATGTTGATAAAAGATTTTTAGATTCTTTTATTTTAAGAAAAATAATTTCATTTCGGGGTGATTCATAATAATGGGTTGAATCTGCGTAATATTGCAATATAACATAATTACGTGTACATAATGGTGTAATTGTACTGGTTAACATTCATACTACAGTCAATTAATTAACGTTTGTGTTGCCAACTCTCCAGATACTGCCATCTGATAATTTGAAATTTAATATAAGAGAGAGAAATGAACATCAATTTGATATCATCAGCTGCATGTAATGTAAGATTCAAAATCAACACGCAAGCTTTATAATGTCATTTAAAACATCAAATTAAATGCGAATACTAAGGCTTCTGCAAGGAATGAAATGAGTGTGGAGATAGTACTGGATTGTCAAAGTGTGCAAAGTCATTTAAAAATGATTAATATTGTTTTGAATCCAAAAGTCTGTTTGATTTTTTATGCTTTCATGCTCTTATTCTCAACAGATTAATATTGAACATTGACAAGTGAACAAAAAAGGACATAAGATATTTTCTATGAGAAAGCATGAAGTGTGATATACAGAAAATTAGCTACTAGGCAATCATTCGGCATTGTTTCAATTTCGACCCACATCCTTTTATATGACCCCTAATCAAAAGACTTTTTATACTATCGTGGCGAAGTAGATAGACTGCACCTGATAGTAAACACAGTAAGTCCAAAAGGTATTGCTTGGGAGTTAGTGATCACTCGCTAGTCGATATAATTGTGCCGGCCTACTCGTGTCCAGATAGTCTAAGTATAAAACATTTAACAATGTTAAATTTACGTCAATATGGTGGGTTCTTAACCACTGCAGAATGGTCATTGGTCGGTATATGTCCGGTTATAACGACCATGCTTTGATACTTTAGGAGTTGCAGAGCTCTGCAAACTATCAACACTTCTATCTATGTATATATCTATCTATTCACCCACAGGAAGCCCATTGGAAGGCTTCCAACAGGTCGATGTAGGGATCCTTAGGGGAGGCCTATCAACATTTAGATACTACAAAAATGTTTACAGTGCTATTGTAATATCCATATGTAAATATTGATTCCATTTTATCATACATGCATTGGGTGGAGCATTTGAAGTATAATCATTTGTTTACGTAAGAACAAAATGACCTGTGTGCACTGTATAGTAATGTCTTATGTCATTACAATGATGCAATTTGGAAGTTTTTAAAGCTGTTTTAATATTACTGATTTTATATAACGCATTCGGATAATAATGCATTCTAAACAATATTTAACTGTAATTAGAATAAACACTTTTTATTATTGAAATAGTCTTTCGCAAAATAATATTTTTAATCAACGTGTTACAACTGTGAAGAAAAAACGTCACAGGAAACTTTCTCAGCAATGCGAACTGTCTTTGTTTTTATTTCATTTTATCAGTGGTATTTGGAGGCCATGAACAGGCAAGCGAATTGTCGGACGCCTGCCTACAAGGTGGACGGACGACCTGGTAAAGGTTGCAGGAAGTCGCCGGATGCAGGCGGTTTCCAGCAGGTCGATGTGGAGATCCTCGATGGAAGCCTATATTCAGAAGTGTACTTCATGTGGTTGAAGAGAGAGAGAAAAGTTGAATAGGGTACAAAAAAAATTAAAAAAACCACTAATATTTTGTAATGATGTTTTATAATGTTTAATGTAACAAATGTTGCATGAAGACTGAATTTAAATACAATATCAATCTATGGGTCAGAAACGTGGTAATGTCAGGCTTGCGTGTAATTTGTTGACCTCTAACGTTTTTGATTCGCAGGTATTATTCGGAAGAAGACGTGTTGCGTTGAGATCATAACAAGTAAATATAACTTTTATTGCCTCATGATAAGGTCTACACCAAAATGTTTCTGTGATCTAACGCCACACAAAGAATACCAAGGCTTTTAAGGTCCATTAACATTTTACGCCAAATAATATGTGGTGTCCAATTCGATTATGATGAGAATACTTTACAAATTTTAGCAAATGTGTGAAACTAATTGCTGAGAAATTACTAATATCTAGGTAAACGATGTTGCAAGATAATTATATGTTTATTATGTTCATACTTTTTTTGCAATCTCGTATTTTTACGAGATTAAATATTGGGTAATTCCAAAACCATAGGCAAAATTCTAACTTCAAAAAAATAATTCCTACAATATTAAAATCAGTACCTATCTAAATGTAATTAAATGATTTTGTTTGCATGGGTATTACAGAAGATGGATCGACGTCGATTTTCCTCACAATTTTGGTCATACAGATACACAGTTCAACTCAGTTCTTATTTTATAGCTTTTGTATTGTACAATTTTGCCAATTTTGCAGAAATTTGTAAATTTTAATTATTTTCATAGATGGTGGCAGGAATTCATTTGACATAGGCCTCTTTAAACTGGTTGCTGTGGAGATTTTTGGAGGACTTATACTCTGCAGTGGATATCATGTGGCTAAGGGTTGAAATGATTTGATTAAGAACTCCTACAAATTATTTGCGTATAAAAGCTAAAGTGCAGTATCCTTACATTATAACAAAATAGCTACGGCTAAATCTCATGATACTTCTTAGAGAAGTGGGTATTTGCGAAAGTCTGCTCATCACAATAAGCATTTATTTGTTGTTGGGTCATATCAGCCATATTCGACTTATGTGCAATAAACTACAAGTTCTCGCTAGTATTGAGACTTGACCTTCGCAGTATGTTATTGTCCAGCCGACCTATAATGTGAAGTTGATATTATTTATGATATTCTATAATATAAGCAAAGATAATAGGTATAAGGTCAGAAATTGCAAATAGGAATCATGTTTTAGGCGAAAAACACATGATTTTAAGAAACTGTTCAAAGTCTTCTCTTTTTTTTACAGGATAGCCAATTATAGCTAATACATACCTACGTCATTTAAACATAAGCTCACACCTGTATTCCTTGAATCGTAGACAGATGTGTCGCAGGGAATCGAACTTAGGATCTCTGTTCACATTCCATACATGCTGCCATTAGATTATATTCGAGGCGACGAAACATATAATTTGCCATTATAAAATTTACGTTGAGCTTAACTTATTATTACGCAGTTATAATATGAATGAGATTATCAAAATAATGGTTATTTCATCCATAAGAGGAAAATAACTAAATAATTGCACGAAACAAATATTTCGACACTAGATGTGCCGCTTCGAATTCTTTTAAAGAGACCCGAGTTTGCCAATCGCTATGTCGTAGGTTAATAACAATTAACATACCAACTACATCATGCCTACAATAATCAAAATCGGGAGGTCTACTGCTGAATATAGGTTTCTTCATAGAACAATTATTCAGCTGTTCACTGGGCTTCTCCAGGGATTTCCATAGCTATGTAATAAAGGTTGCAGGAAGTTGTTTAAAGCTAGACGCTTTCTCGAGGCCGCAAAGGAAATGGCTCTTTTATTATTCTAAAATAATTATATATTTACTGATTTTCTTTTTTTACACTGTTATATTATAGTTTTAAATAAATTGCAGCCTGTGGTTATACGGCATACGACTTGACACCTATGGTTTTGTGCTTATGAGCGCGGTACCATCCATGTATAATAGGTTATAAATTGTGTTAGTTTTGTATATGGGAAAGCGTGACGCTTACTAGGCGAATTGCCTACTCTGCTCTTTATACTGGCTAAAATTTAAGGCTAATAGTTATAATTATAATGGTGAAATAAAATAAAAATAAAGTATTCTAAGATATAGTAAAGAACGTTTGGAAAAAACAAATATTTACCTCTGTAAAGATTTATTATTTTTAAAAGAATAATTTCGAAGTTACAAGCATTTTATTGCATTATACTAAATTAAGCTTTATTGATATGTTATTGCGGTAGTGACCGTTAATTTTTATGTAGTTTCTTCACGTAGTTGTATAAATGCCGTGAATGCATTTCACGCTGGCGGTTAGGCCCTAATCCGATCGCGGCTACTTATGTCATAGCCCGGTGAACTTACCACACAGCCAAGTCGACCTTTGACCACAAGCATCTTCCTTATGCCCGCCACGAAAGCCGGAGCCGATTGGCAACTCAAAAGCGCCCACCACGTTACTATTACACTGGCAGATATATTAATTGTATTGCCACAGATCAAGTTTGTTGTGCGTGAAATGCCGCCTATTCATGACGTTCTCACTTTAGTTTATATAGCTAATGGAAAAATAAGTATAATGTTAGTTTATTTTTTATAAAATTGATAGACGGATTACGTATATTCAGTTATGAATTTCGTTGCGGAAAAAAAGACCTAATATTACTATGAGACTTGCCGACAGCCGAGCTTTTGTGCTTGGTGTTCTTTTTGTTTGTCGCCGTTGAAGTGTTGATCCTGACTATCATTACTTAGCATTAGTAGCAGTGGTAGTTATGGCTCAATAGTCTCTATTTAGTTGTACCGATGACTTTGCATTATTGTTGTGTGAGCCATTTTTTTAATCAGTTCAGTCTTACTCCCTTTAAGCATTAGCGATGGCATTCTCTCAGGAGTTATTTTCAAGTTGAATGCGAATTGATATAGTCAAAGTCTGCTAAATTGCACGACCAAAATAAGTGATACCTTTCTACAACGAATACATCATAAAATTGAAGAGGTAATTATTATTGACTGCTACCATAATTACAAAAAATGGACATTCCTCAAACTCAAGTACATTACCTCTAAATGTTATCGTTTTTGAGCATGTCAACAGCATTGTAGATTTATAGTTTCTCATTAATATTGAAGCGTATAAAGAGTCATTTACTCACAAGGTCAACACTACGTAATTTTGTCGGTTAATAGCAAACAATGTTATGTAAGTGCCGCGTCGTTACGTCCGTGCGTCCGTGAGGTTAAGTTTCACACAAGTGGATTATAATAAAGTTAAATACCGTGCTGTGTGAACCAATAAAAGTATGTCGATATCCGAGCATTACCGCGTTACGATATCTATAAATTATTTGTTTTTTTTAATGAACATGTTGTCATTTTCATCAAAAAATGTTTTTGTGATTTAACCTCAATTTTTCGTCAGATAAAGTTCATACATTCCCAATAGTCTCATACATAGTCCTGTCCCCACACAAAGATACAAGTCTTTTGTCGTGTCGTGAGCATCAGAAACTACGAGAGATTTTTCGGTGTCACAAAAACTCAGACTCGTAACAAAATATACTAATGGAGCACAAATATTTGTCTCCTACGTTGTAAGTTAACCTGACTGATGTTCTATGTTATTCAACTAATAACTTTTATTAGACTAAATATTTTGGCTGCCAGTATAATATGTAACTAATATAATATATTAATAACTTTAATCTGGTCTTTGTGCGACGTATTTGCGTTTCACCGTAAGATTTCTGCATTGACAATGCAAGGAATTAAAACTTTTCGAGCTGTGTTATGTAATGGTTACGACATTGTCTGATTTGAGGGCAGCCGACCGCAGGACGGTGTTCTACAGGTCATGGGAACAACTGAACTTTGAAACTCTTTAAATAAACATGAGATAGTCTGGGGTTAAGATGCACAAAGCGTGGAGTCGTGCTTAAATGTAGTTTATAACAAGACTACTCCTGAATATGAAGATTGTAACATTGCAGTTCTTGTAATTACTTAATGGATTTTAATTTTAAACATTACATTTAAGAAAATATTTACATTTGTTAGAATTAGATAAATCCTAGTGTCATAAGGTCGCCTCTTGTACTATTATTATGCCATTTATTTACTGTAAATGTTTCTTTTTTGTGCAATAAAGGATTTAAAAAAAAAATTATAATTAATTAGTTGCTTCGGAACTTTACTACATGACGAAAAAATCATGGTATTATTGATAATATTTCTAATCTTATTGTGATTTCGAATAAATATGTTATGATATTTTGTTCCGTAATTAAAGGAATTATATGTGTCGCATTGCACCTTTTGTAAATGTAATTCACTGTATTAATTAATGAATACAATTTATCTCGACTAAATATAATCATAAAAAGAAATCCATTAGCTGAATATGGAATCAATGTTATTTTTCCATTAATATCGTATGAAATCACAAAATACAACCATATTTTTCAAAAAATAATAAGAATTAATTGTTCTAGAATGAGGCGACGACCCTGTCTAATTCATCCTCTGTAAAGCACAGTAACATGAAGCAGTATACTCGACGACGATCCAAATGGCTCTCCTTTACTGGATTCATGAAGTAATTGTCCTCTTCACGGGCGTACCGCTCCAGGTCAATTTTGCAGGGCTGAAAATGTTTAAAGGATGTACGAACAATATTACTGCTTTGTTTTCTTTTTTAATTTATATTTTTCTTTTGAGACTCAATTTGCTTTTGATTAAAAGATGTATTTGATAGATTAGAAAGATAAGCGTAGTGAAATGAACCAAAAACTTTATACTAATGTTTAACCTAAATTGTGCAAGTTTTAACAATCTATCTGTTTTGGTTTATGAGTAAATTGAAAATTAAAGTCATCTAAGAGAAATATCATCCAGATATAATAATGGAGAAATATAAAATTTTGCTTAACGTCTTTAATTTCTGTTCTAAATAATGTTTTAGCAAATCAGAATTATTTACCATACCTTCGCAGCCCCGTCATCATAGCATACTAGTTCTTCGAAATGACTGTTTATCTTGGACTTTGGATGCAAAAAATAATTTTTGAGCTCAGCATACCGCCCTAAATGCTAGAATAAATCAATATAATGTCCTTAATGCCTACAACTCATTTTAGAAGGTTATAACAAGACGCTGTGGAAATTCTTCAGGGAATTCCGTGTTCAACAGTAAATATATATCGTTTGGCGGAAGAAGATTATGCCAAGGTTGTTTTATTTTAGGTTGTCTTTTATTCGTTAGCTATTCATTTTTTACAGCTCTATTCGGTAGTTTTTATTGTAGTTAGCATACAACTATAAGTGGCTCCCATGACAAGGTAAATTTTGCCATACAAAACTTTATTACTGTCAGCCTACTTATTTCACCTTGACATTACCCATGTGTTGTACGGTCGGGAGGTCATCACAAACTATACAGTAATATCTATGGTTGCCTGTTATAAATGGTTGCATGTTAATTATATATTAGCTTGATATTTGAAAACCAATGCCTTTTATTTGCAAGATATTTTATTGAAAACAAAGGCCGATAAAATATTTTTGCTACGAAGTATTTCATAATATACTAGTGAATTTTGAAGGACAACCGGATTTGTTGTTGAGGTTGTTAACTTGTACGATATCTGCTGTCTAGTTTAATATTCAAAAATAGCAAACAAATATAATCGAAAAATCATGTTGGCCTTGTCCAGGACCCGTAGCGTAAATAAAATTCGCCTATGATAAAATTTCAAACCTGTTCAAAAGAGTGCGTAAACTTGTTTTTATATCTGAGCGGCAGTAATAGCAAGATATAGATAAAATACTAATTATATAAATTTACATATAGATATATTTAAATAATTTACTTCTGCATCCACGGACCCGCTTTTCCTTATTGTGTCTTGCGGAAAATCAGAGGGAAATATTCGCCTTAATTCCACGTCTTCACTGAAATCGCAGAATGGTTATAAATTACGATACAACTTACTTACGAGTAATTCAAGTTGAATATTCATAAACTGTTGAAATACTCACTACGTGTAAATTACACCATACATTTGACCAATCAGACTATTAAGGACCTAAAAGTTAAAGGTATTTGTAAGTTACATAATTAAGGCACGGAATCTTCTCTATTCATTGCACTTACGAGATATACGATACACAATGTTATTTCGAACATTGTTAATAAATTTTGATGTTGTTAATGCTAAACGCCTCTTGCCAACAAACATTCAAATCGTTGGCTAGTTGGGAAACAATACTCATAAAATATTATCAATTTATAGTCTGTCGTAAACTGTATTGTGAAATATTTACTTATTGTTTTTGGATGGTTGGGAAAGGTTTTTGAAGTCATTAAAAAATAATTGACATATATATGTTTTATTTAAAATATTAAAATATTTTTTTTGGTAAATTTCAAAATTTACCATCTAGGTGGTACGAGGTTCGCCGGAACAGAAGTTATGTACATAAATTATTTCAATCTTTAAAAATAACTACCTAACCAACATAATAACGCCTAGAATGAAACTACGTCTTTAGTCTTAAGAGAAGGCCAAGATGATCGTAAAATTATAAGTCAAATTATAATTATATAATAAATTATTGCAAGGAGATAGTGGTAACTTGATACTTAATTATTGCAAGCATGTCTACATCTATACTCGACTATACGAACGCCAGTTATCTTTAGTAACGATCAAAGCAAATCAAACATTATTGATTTGTTTTTTAAAGGGTATCTACATATTTGTAATCGTGATTGTTTTTTGTCACAAATGTTCAATGTAATGACAAGTCACTTGTTTCAATCGAAGCTTTAATTATCTGTATCGTAAGCTAATTATAAATCCGGTTTCTAAGACGCCGAACCAGTTGTGTTGAGTAGTAAATAATAATTAAACTAACATACAACAAACATATTATTACAATGTTTGTCGAGAAGCTTCAGAAATTATTAAAGCGATTGGTGAGACATGTTTAATTTTCGGATAAATTAATACTGCAATATTATTTTGATGTAAAATTGTGGTGTACAATTGTTTCTATTTACAATATTCGCATTAGCTACTAGTAAGACTAGAGTAAGATTTAAAATATTTGCAACTTTGTAAAATAAAAACATTATGTATGAACGATGTAAGCTTGCGTGTTGGTTAAGATTGTACCTATTCATATTCTAGATTATAGGTATGTCCCAATCACTATTTTTAGCTTTTGGTATAAAACGGAAAACAACCATGAAAGATAAAAACAACGGGTTTTAAACAACAATTTTATTTGGTGAGAATGGTTTGATTTCAAATTATTCTTCTATCGTTGTATCTGATGTTGTAGCTGCTGGGTTCTGGTTGGAAGCCGTTGATGTCTGCAATGTACCGCAACGAGTATAATTTGCCTCTTGTGTCTATGTACCCGTACTCTCCTCGTACCGCCAAGAAGTTGCCACCGCTGTTCGAAGTAACTCCACCTTCCTCTCGTCTATATGTCCCGCCAGATGTTTCATATCTAAAACCAACAATAAAATTTACAAATGCTTTCACTGCACGTTTGTTGTGTAATTGACATGCACAAAAGCTCTTGTTAATTGATGATCAAGGTATTTAAAGAGCATCAATTAGTTCTCAGTGCAATATGGGTCGAGAAAGTTACATCACCGATTTCGTTGTCTACAAAAAGCAATTGAAGTGATTTATGTTTGACATGTTAAAAATGCTTACTCAAAACTGTATTTCCCATATCCGTCGCTGTTTATTGTGAACGTTTTTATTTCTTCGGTTGAACTTGTTGACGGAATTGTGATTAAGGCAACGAAGACAAGAATGATTCTGGACAGGAATCGAGAGCTATTTGCCTGTAAATTAAAATGGTCGTGTCAAATGTAAAGGATAGCACAAACCGGTTGGAGTTTAACTTACCATGTTAGTTGTCAATGTTCCTCAGTAGAGTGGGCCCAATTGTACTGCGGCTTCTGGACGTGTGTTCACTTTATATCTAGTTCTCCAAGAATGTCAGTTCTGTATTTAAGTAATTCCTTAGCACACAATGCGACGTCAAGGACCAAAGTCGTTGACCGGATAGCATAAATTACGCAAACCGGGGAACACTTAAACCTGGGACCTCAGTATAGGTCAACCATGGTTTTTTTTCTATTATAAAATGAGTGTGATTATTTACGTATTAGTTATGCAATTAATTTAGCGTAAAATTTAAACTGATATCTGTTGAAGATTTTAAATACTGATAATTATTAATAACACAATGAACAAACTATTAATCATATTATATTATGAATTTTGAAAATACTAAGTTACCAAGTTGGAGTTCAACCAAGACGTCTTAAGAGTTAAATAATTTTTATTTTTTTATTGCTTACCGTATATATCTATTCATAGAAAATAATATTTGTTAAATATGGGATTTGGACGTAACATTACGTAACATTTATTACCTCTTTGTAGCGCATTCCTATTATTAAAGTAAGATAAAATATTTACTATCGCGAATAATGTATATTAAATATAATAATGCATTATTTAAAAGAAAAATATATATTATATAAAAGAACAGGTTTCTTTTGCTTTTTACTCGCGACAGGTCACCACAATCTTAGCATTGAGCTCGGTAATAACAGAAGGCTCACACAGGTTTTCAGATATAGCCCAAGGTGACATCCGAAAGGTAAGCTATTTGGATATAATAGTCGATATAAATGAATACGCAAGTACTAAATAGAGTAGGTTTATTTATTTATAGAACTGAGTGATACAGATCAATAAAAAAAATTTACCAACCAATAATTTAATCACAGACTATCATGATTAGCTACTTGTATAATACCTTGTAATCTTACCAACCGCATATTTTACTAGTAAAACTCGCTTAATATAAAGCTAAGAAAAATAGGAAACCAAATTAATACTTTATAATGCTTTTTACATATTGTAATAATTAGTTAATGTATGTCATTTTCATACTTAAAATACATAATTATTTTGAAATTGTATTAGGTAATTTTGGACGCAATTTTCATCCAAGACACGATGCAACTACATGAGGAGGACAGAATCTATAGTTGTCTTCGTAGCTCTGAAAAAGAAAAGGTATTTTTTTAAATATTATTCATAAATAATATGTTTCCCTATGGTCAAAGCAGCAGACCGGGCTCTGTGGCGTAACTTGGGAGAGGCCTATGTCCAGCAGTGGACTGCAAAGGGCTTATGATGAGATGATGTGACACATGGTCAGGGGTAAAAACACTGACGGTATTGGAGATGGGTATGTTAAAGATTTTTTTAGTGCCGCGCACGCAGAATATTTAGACGCCTGCATTAGTAATTAGCTTTTATAGCTTTTCCCGTCTGGATTCTTTGAGTGAGAATTGCATTTGAGATGATAAATTGATAACTTTACATTGAGTTATTGTACAAAAGTTGTAATTACGAACAGAATTTGTGTGAGTATACCAGTCACGCGGGGAATCGGCAGATCGCGAGGGGAGATAGTGTGAATGCGTACAGAGAAAGTTTTTTTTAAATCAACCTATTTCATCCCACTCCCTTCGCGCACACAAAGAAATTTCAGACAAAGAAACTCGAAAGCATTCAAGTCCTATTGCTAGCGTTTTTTATTAACAACTTATTGCTGACAGTCGTCCGCTCTGCTTTATTATCTGAATAGTTGTTTATACCTATTCTATGTTATTTGGGCAGCTAATTGCTGCCGTGCGGATATATTTGAAACTACTGTATTTAAGCGTTTTTTTACCATTTGAAGGGATAATTAAATAGCTGATGTTTTTAGTTTATAAATACAATGTAATTTGAGCGACTAAAATCATAATTATCTAACCAAACATAGAGTGATTTGCATTTGTCATAGAATTGTTATGTGCTATCGCAAATCTGAAACACTTGCGGGTTCCGAAAAAGTGGTTTTGAAAAACAAGAAAGTATACAGGGCGAATTTTTCAAGTGGGCGGGGATGGCCAAAAGCGTAACTATGAGGAATAGCGAAAAATACTGAAAGGAGTCACGAGCCCGATTTTGGTGAAAACTGAAACTGCATACTTGGATTTTTGATAAATTAATATTCCTAGCGTGGAATCGAACACGATGATTTTGAAAAAAATAAAACATGCTGTATTATTACACAATTCGATGATGTTGCTAATAGGGATCAAATTCTAGGAAGTAATGACATATG
Source organism: Deilephila porcellus (assembly GCA_905220455.2). NCBI lineage: Eukaryota > Metazoa > Arthropoda > Insecta > Lepidoptera > Sphingidae > Deilephila > Deilephila porcellus. Next base: position 8,127,174 of record LR999971.1, on the reverse strand, counting down.
ACAGACTAAAGGAAAGAGGTTTTTTAAGCAAAATAATATATTTTTTCTTCTGTTCGTCGTAATTTGTTGTTTGATATTAGGAGTGTAAATTGATGTGAGCGGTATGAGCTATGTGTGAGTGAAGGGAATAGAGTAATCTCTAGTAGACATAGATCACTTTCATGAGTGTTTTTTGTTTACATCTCTTACATAAAACGATCCGTGCACTAGAGGTTTCATGTGATAATCTATTTAACTAAAAAAAGTCGGAACCATCATTCGATAAACTAAGGTTTGGTTCGATGCAATATTGTACGGGAAATCACACACTAGTGGATATTTTAACCTTGTGAACGGAAATTAATCCATAACAAAAAATCTATACCAATTCCAACAATACTTACATCTATGTCATAAGTTTCGAATCCATTTTTGTCGGAGTGATATGCGACTAATTTCAACTTTCCATCTGGGCCGATATTAGAATAAACCCCGTCTAGGATCAAATTTCCATCCTCATCTACATCCGCAATTTCCTCTCTATGTAACTTGTTCGGTACCACATACCTATAAAATTACAATAATACACTTTGGTGGACTGCGTATGCGTATTCTCATTTAATTTATACAGGAAGTTTGAGATACATATGTCATTTATAAAATTTTAAACCACATTCCAAGTATCGCGTAAGTACGTGAGTTGTATATAAAAAAATACAATTAAGGAACAACAGTGGTATCCCTACTCGATATTTTTTCACTGGGTTTTTATAAGATAGGTACATTACTTTCTCATGTATTTTGATTAAAAACTTTTTTTAAATTTTGACGTGTCATCTAATTTAACACTTAAGAAGTATTTTGATTGCCTCGTAGTAGTCTTATTATAGTTTAATAACATCACGTTCTTACAATTCTGCATATCGAAAATGTATATGTAGGATGAGGTCAATTGAGCTCACAGTTTAACCTTTATATTTCGAAGTTATGTAATTATAATTTCGATTAAATGGCCACGAACTTAATCCCACAAGGCAAAAGTAATAACAATAAATAATAAAATGTAAAACAACAAATTAAATTTACCTGAAGGTATAAATATCGGTGATATTATCGCCTACATCAAATTCGTATATAATTCCTGCAGCTGACGAATTATTTTTAGCTAACGCACTCATAATTATGCACAATACTATGAGGATGACACATTTTGCCATAACAAGCTTCTTGGTTAGTAACATGGTAATAATGTTACACTGAACAACGGACTATAAATAAATTTCTTGGTAGATTTTTATAACAGGTGTGGCAACATTGAGACAGGTTTGTAAAAAAAATGATATGCGCGGTAATGACAGTTGCTTTATCCGTCGAGAATTCACATAAACAGCACTTTAACCGAATACCAGTGGCACACACTGAAGACGTTTGGTTCGCCGAACAAGCTACGAACCAGTAAAAATTATTTACGTGCGAGCAGCAAGCTACTTAAACAAAGACTAAGCATTTTAATGATGCAGTTGTGATAATTAATGCATAAAACAAAAATAACACTTAAATAGGTACTAAGTCATTGCGATAATAAATCACTAAGAACAACTGCACTAAAAAAACCCGACTGTAGTTTTTTTCATTTCTGTTGTTGTAATATTTAAATATTAGTTTTGGTGAAACGTTTTCTCTGTTACTACGATTAAGTACAAGCTTGTCTCCAAAGATGTCGTTGCAGGGATCTTGGTAGTGTTCCAAAGTAGGTAATTCATGTGGTTTTGGTGAATATTTAATAAAACTCGACTATGACAGTATTTTCGACAGGGTCGGGTAATACTATGCACTGGTATGAACACCTTACGTAAATATAAGCTCAAGCAATAAAACCAGGCGTATCGGAGGAAATGAATGTGAAGAATAAAAATATTTGCCTAAACCAAATTCAAAGGAGCTTTCCGAAGTAACTCTTGTTATCTCATGACTAAGAGAATAAAAAGATTAGTACCTCATAAAATTAATTTGAATATGAATTGGAAATGATTATAGTAATTTCAATGCTATGTTTGGGATAAAAATATACATTTTAAATTTACTAGTTGTTAATTATAGTCGTTGGGGTTAATTACGTACACATCCAATTAAAATAAAGATTAATTCAGCTACATATGTAAAGTTAATGTTAAATACACAATTGACGAAGCATATTAAATGTCTAACGAAGTGTGCGACATCCTCTGGCCAGATGGCGGGACGACTTGCACAAGAGGGCCGGCAGTGACTGGATGCATAAAGCAGCAGACCGGGCTCTGTGGCGTAGCTTGGGAGAGGCGTATGTCCAGCAGTGGACTGCAACGGGCTGATGATGATGAAATGAGATAAATAAGAATGTTTTTTTCCTGTTTCCTTTATCTGTCTATATCACCCCGTATACGTCCCAGTGTAGGGCACGGGCCTCCTCTGCAATTAAAAGTACGATTGAGAGAGCTTAGGTCATATAGCCTACCACGCTGACTTGTGCGGGTTGGGGGACATTCTTTTATGTGAAAATACATTTTTTACAGTACAATGTACATATTTAAGTCGGGTACTCACTAGCGAGACTTAACCTCAACCATTGGCATGTATGTAACTCTAAAACATAGTGTGTACGTGGTTCGCAAACCTGCTGCAAGCGATACGCTTGCGGTTCACAGCGAGCTGACGATTTCAAGGTTCTCATTCTGTAACCGTAATGTTGTAGCGTTACATTTACTAAAACATAGTGTGTACTGGTTCGCGAGCCTGCAACGAGTGCTACACGAGTGGCCCATAGCAAGCCGACACCTGTCGGTTTTTGCCGCGAATCAAAGGACGCTCGCAGCTGCCGTACACACTAGAACCTTGTTACTGTATCTGTTTGGTTAAAGTTAAAGATAAAGTTATATCTCGCTCAATAAATACGCTCGGTGAAAGCGTTCAGAATGTCAAAAACGACGCCATGAGCCTAAACTGTAACACATTAGAACCTCGTTACTGTTGTGAGTACCCGCCTTCATACTTTACAGTGGTAGGGTCATATTATAGTCTCATAAAAACTTGACATATAATATAGACTAGAAAATTGATTATACAATATTCAATCAACAAGTGTTTTTATCCTAATATAGACGCCAACACAGCAGGAGACACAGCCCTGGAAGGGAGAAGGACATGTTCTTGAATTTCTGCTTGGTAGCCATTTTCGTCAGCCACGTAGTTCACAGTATAAGTAACTCCGTTAGGACCCAGCCAAGAGTAAGATCCTTTTATTGCATACACCTCTTCTTTGCTCCCTGCGTTTCTCAATTGTCCTTTTTGACTGTGTCGTGTGCTATCTGACTGCTCGTAACTGTGAAACATATAAATGTATGTTGTTACGTGACTGTAAACCAAGATTGCAAAAATTTCGCAATTTCCAGCTATTAGCAAAATAATTTTTATTAAAAAACCTATAAACAACATTTAGTATAAAAAAACAACTAAAAAGTAAACAGTATTTTTTATGAGTTTAAGATTAGAAAAAGGTGTGATTAACATTAATTATTTTATTGTTAAAAGAATAGCGTACGGTGCTCGATGATTATTGTTGGAAACACCCCCGCCTCTTAAAGCAGTAGCAGGCGTGAAAGTTAACCACTTAAACAAAAAACGCATCTCCTGAAGGTCTTGGTAAAAATAATGAGACAAACTTTTAAAAATATTGTATTGTCATCGGTCCTTGACAATTAGTGTTCAAAATATCAAATCAATACTACATTTTGAAGTGCTCTAAAATTGACTATAAAGATTTTAGAAAACAATTTTGGGAAACAGCATTACGGTGGTAAAATAAGATATGAAATATTGTACATAAAATCAAAACTGCTGAAGCCATTGATGTTAAAATCCATAATTAGGTATATTACTATGAATGAAAACTATGCATATGCATAGTTTTGACTTGACAAGAGGGTCGGCAGCGACTGGATGCGTAAAGCAGTAGACCAGGCTCTGTGGCTTAACTTGGGAGAGGCCTATGTCCACCAGTGGACTGCTACGGGCTGATGATGATGATGATGATGATGATGGTGATGATGATGCATATGCATAGTTTTCATAGTTTATTGGCCCTGAACGGGCGAAAAGGAGTTTTTTTTTGGAACGAAGCTTCTTAACACCGTTTGGGTCAGGAGTGAATTAGTAGAAATCATCAAGATGCGAAAATACTTTATACTTATACAGGGTATATCAAGACTGCGACCGAAAACGAAGCCAGGTGGTAGTATTAGTGACTTCAGACACAATGCAAGTAAAAATTTCGCAAAAAAGTACGACAGCCTTTTTTTTGTAATTTTTACTTATCGTCGTATTTGGGTGATAAATACATAGTTTTCCTAAAATAATAATGTACACCTCTTTATTTTTAAACACGCAATGGTGCGCAAGGGTTTAAATTAGTATTTTCGCAAAAACTAGGTATTTACCACCCCAACTCGATGATTTTTAAAAAATTCTAAAAAAATATTTGTCACTCTTTTGGCGAAATTTTTATTTGCATCGTGTTTGTAACCACTAAAACTACCACCTGGCTTCGTTTTCGGTCGCAGTCTTGAAATACCCGGTATTATAGCATTATTTCGAAAAAAAAAATACTTGTTATTGTTTTTCTAGTTTTCTATATGTACTTGAAAAACCCAAATAAAATCAATTTAGCGCAGAGAATAAGAAGTTGTCTTCTTGGCTGAGGTTATACTATTTGTATAGGCTTCAGATTTAATTAATTTGCGGTGAACCCACACGATGCAGTAGTCGTCTTAGTGTGAGATTAGTTCTAAAATCAAAATAATTTAATATATTACTAGAAACTGTGAGATCCAATACCAACGTCGTTTTCGTATTTCACTATCGTCGCATATTCGGGTGAGTACCGAATTGGCGGGGCTGCCGCGGCCACAGCTACTAGACATAACGCCACCAACTGAAAACAAATTGTTAGAGTTTGTCTATATAGTATACCATTTAGAGTATTATGTCATATTAATTATATGCATAATGTGTAGAGGGAGCGCTATTTTTGTATGTTTTAATTTTTTTGTTTTTTTATTTGTTAGTAATAATGGTAGCGCTGTTGCATTAGTGCAAATAGAGCTCATGATGTCTATGCATTATGTCTACTCAACTTATAAACTAATAAACATCTATAAATTCCCAAGGTAAAACAAAGTATTTTTGGTTTTTATCCGCCCGAGTATAACGAGTTTGATTGGAATTCAATAGCGCTTATCTTCTTTTTTAATATTTAATTTTATATAATTCACGCGTATTCAAGGTATCAAATGAAAGCCAATGGGCGATGCAAGAAAAAGGCGGCTTTGACACCATTTTTTTATGCGTTTTCAAGTTTGAGCAAACACGACCTATAACCAACCAACCTATAACCACTTATAAATTAATTAAATTGCTAACACGACCCGTTTTAATCCATCAATCCAAATATCTTCGACGGCTTGTCGCTTTTAAAGGAAAAACGCGAATGCCAATGTTTTATTGCCGAATACTGAATGTTAAATGATCCGTCTCTTCCCACGGAAGCGGTTTATATTGCAAAGCGTTTTGCTCCTACCCTCTTCGACACTTCCTAAAACTGTGGATAGATGGCGCCACAATCGTTTTGACAAACAGAACCGCTACCGGGTCTACTTTAATAAAATTACTTTTACAACTACCCGTAGATTGTGTAGGGCTTATATACAATGGTTTAAGCATTATTTTATGTTAAACATATCGATTTAACATAAGGTTGACCCTACATATCCCATTGGATATTAAAATACGCAAAGCTACACGAAACAAAGGAATGAGTTATTGTACATCGCCTTTATCCATGTTATACCGGATATATCCAGACTGCGACCGAAAGCGAAGCCTGGTGGTAATTTTAGCGACTTCAGAAAAAACAGACAAAAAAATGTTTTGAAAAAACTTACGATATTTATTATTATTTTTTTACTTACGTGTTTGGGTGATTAATACATAGTTTTGCCATAATAATAATGTACAGCCTTTATTTTAAGAGACGCAATGGTAGGCAAGGGCTTAAATTATTATTTTGATGAAAAATCGGTGATAGCTGGGAAAAAAGAGTTGTATTGAATCTGAAATAACTAAAACTACCACTTAGCTTCGTTTCGGTCGCACTCTGGGTACACCTGGTATGTTTGCCTATAATTACTTTCTTTGATGTATTGGATAAACCATTAACTAGATTATGTCGTACCTTGGGAGAGGCCTATGTCCAGCAGTGGACTGCAACGGGCTGATGATGATGATGATGATAGATTATGTCATGCAAAAAAATAATTTGTAGTGGGATTGGTAGATTTTTTACAGTTATTTTGTGTTTGTTTATACATGTAAATAGATTTTAAGAAATACAATAAATTGGTTATCTTTTAATATTTAATAACACGTAACTACGTATGTAAATACCAAAATGTATTATGTGCATGATATAAATAAAATAACTCACAGAAATTCTGTGGCAGGTTTAAATATTTTTGACACAGTCGTGTACTACAACACGTTCACTATGAATAAAATAAATTATAACAATGAAAACCAACCAGTATCATTTCTAGAAGTATTCCGGTTGCGGAGTTATGAAGAGAAGTGGCGAATCGGGTTGTATTTCAAGCTTTATATTCTATTGCGAAGTTCATGCCGTTGTTTTACCCAAATTATACTGCGAAGAAACGAAGGTCGATCACCTTTGACCATAGATGAGTATAGATTGCTAGGTTTACATTTTGAGTGCTACCAAAACGAGTTTATGACAGTGTGCGTGAAGTTTGCATGTGTGCATGATAGATAATACTGCGCCATGCAATATTTTAAGACTTGATTATAAAATTAAAAAATAAATTATTTGAAATCCACTAAGCCGTTTGTTTAGGTATGAAAGTGAAACATACAGATTTAGAAGATTGTATTTTTTTATTTTCTTTCGTGGAAAATGTCTGCTTTACCGTCATTTTTTATCTTCTCTTTAACGACTTTCGTAGAGCTGCGGCTCAATATTTTCTACATCATATCAACTTGTCATTTTCATTCCACGTAATGATATCGAGTTGAGTTACAACAAAGCCCTGGGTAAAATTTGGTTGTAAATACTTGTGTTTAAATAAAGAAATCCATGTTTAGTAAAATGTACTTATTACCTATGCTGTCTAAGAAGTTTGAAATAGAAAGCAAAATTAAAAAAAAAATAAAAAACCCACGACTCTTAAATGTAATTGAACATTCATAAAATAATTTAAATACCCCCGACTTAAAATATTTATGTAAGTAGACATAATAAAAACCCCCGACTTAAAGATTTTATGTAACGAGAAATAATAAACGTCCTGGAGTGGGTCGTACAAATAATAGAATATCAGTTTTCATAGGATTTCCCGACGTACTACCTATTTGGTTATTGAAGATATAGATATGGAAGTAATATATTCAACTTAATAAAAAACCCAAGAATAATATCATTATAATAAGAAGAATTATATGGTTTTGTTGACCTATGACATTTTTTTGTCTTTCTATACAAATGGCATCTTGAGAAAGAATATAGTGTAGTTTAGAAGCTTTTATTTAATTTGCAATGTATGTACGGATAAATTCTTGCAACTCAATTTTAAACCAGATATGTTCAACCGATTGAACTGAAATTTTGTATACACGTTTAGTTTGGATGACAATGCAAAGTTAGCTGTGTGATGTAATTCTAAAGGTACAATTTTGAAAATTCAAAAACAAAAAAAAATATTGCAGTATCGATGATGATAATATTATTAATCATTAATTTTATTATTACGATTCGCACTAGAAATATACACGTCACAAAAATGTAACGATGTTTTTAAAGAATTTCTTTTTGGTCAAAAATGTGTTCAAGTTAAAACAAATATAATTAATTTTCATTTTAAAACTTATCTATCAAGGAATCTGATGATGTTTAGCAAGATTGTTGTTATCAGACCCAAATTTACTCAAAAACTGCCGCAAGTCGCCGGGTTTGGTAACATAAAAACGATTTCTCTTTTTAGTAAGCAGTGTTGCCACTGCACTAAATTCACGTTCACACAACTATAACGATGGGAATGCTATCAAAATCGTTGGACGCTCGACCGCAATGTAAGGTACAAGTACGGGATTGGCTGTTGTAGGCAAAATTTTTAGTAAACCTTTTTGGACTTTATTTTTATTTTTGTTTTCAGTTATGTGAGTTCTTCTTCTAGGTGGGATAGTGTTGCTGTATTGACGTGTAAAAAAAACGCAATCCGACTTAAACATTTTGAGACATGCGTGGACAAACATACAAACATACGTAAATTTATTAAATTTCGCACACATTTAGAGAAGCTAGTATAGAATAACTGACATATATTAATCTGATAATATTACATATAGCGGGTGTGGATAAGCTTTACCGAAAAGGAAGCAGACAATGCAACTAAAAATTTCGCAAAATAAGGCGCCGTTTTTTTTGTAAGTTTTAGGTGGTAAATACGTCATTTTTGCATGCATACATACATATACATACATAAACTCACGACTTTTTCCTAGAAGGGGTAGGCAGAGCTGCTACCCGGACCCCCATGTCTCGCCTAGTGTGTTTCGTCCGACGATGTGATAGGGGGCAAGTCTATCAATGTTTCCGTTATCGTTTTTGCTAAAATAATTATTTAAACCGTTTCGTACCATTGCGTCGTTTTTAATAAATAGTGTACATGCCGTGTCTCAACGCATGCTTCATTGCGGAATGCAAAATCTTTGTTGCTACGTTGATGGATCGTAGGTACATATTTTCATTGATTAATTTATTCGGTTTTCCGGATTTTAAGCAGTACATATTCTTGGAACCAATTCGTGTAATTCCATAAGACCCCGTTTGACCGGTGCCATTGGCATTGCAAGCCACCACAACTACGGATATTGCGGTTGGGATTTTTTAAGGACCGAAAGTTCTAAATCCTTCGCCTGCGCGCTATGTTCTAGTGGTACAACACTCGTATCCGCCTGTATATATTTTTTAGAGACGGTCCCGCCCACACGTCCGTCACTGCAACTCCTGTAAGCCAGGATCAACGGCACGCATTTTAATGGCATTAAAGCTCAACGAGTCTCTAGCTTAACGAATCCCCCCAGATAGCAACCATGTGCACGATGGTGGAAAACCCATCACAGTGAAACGCACAAGTGTGTCGCGTTGCGTGTTTACCCGGTTTGAAGGAAGCCGGAATAATGTGTGGACTAGCGAGAGATAACCAAATCCTGGAGGTGGATATGCTGTTTGAATTATATGACTTATCATCAGTTTCACTTCATTTATTTTGTCTTGTCATTAAAATATAAGTACCTATTATATTATAGTACACAGATAAATAAAAAATAACTATATACTCACAGTCTTTAAATAACATTAATGAAATACATTTTTTGTATTTATTTTTTGAAAATATATTCTTGACAGTACATATACTTTATAGGTGGTAAGTTCAGATCATCCGATAAGAATGGCTTAAAGACTAGAAGTAGATTAAAATATATTAAATCAATAAGCTTTTTAACCGCCTAAGATAGACGCTAACACAGCAGGAGAAACAGCTCCGCCAGGGCCTTGTTCAATTTCTGGTTGGTATCCATTTTCGTCAGCTACGTAGTTCACGGTATAGGTAACTCCGTCAGGTCCCACCCAAGAGTAAGATCCTTTTACACCATACGCCTCGTCGTCGGTGCCTGCGTTTTTCAATTGTCCCTCTTGTCCGTGACGCGTGCCATCTGACTGTTCAAAACTGTAAAACAGAATTTATCATTATGTGACTAATTAAACTTTGCAATTATCACCATCCCAGCTCATTAGATTACAAAAAAATATTGTCATATTCGATTTTCCATTGAAACGTTCTTAAGTGATATAATATTTAATAATATTTCTAGTGACATTAAAAGAGGCAAAGACCTAGCTAACAACGTACAATATGATGTTTCATTAAGAGGGGCAATTATAGTTCTTACTTTGTCAGCGACCTATGCTTTTATTCTCATCAATGGATTATACATCTATTACCTCATTGCGGGTGATCCTTGATAACAATCACACACAACGGTGTGTAATGACAAAACATACTAGTCTCAGCTCATCGATATAATACGGTCAGTATAACGATAATGGCGTAATTTTAAGACATTGGATTAGAAAAAAAGAGATTAGTAATAATACTAAAGTTTCTTCATACTCTATTTCTAGTACAACCATTACACATTGAGATTAAGTAACAAAATAGGCTTTCTGTGCCGGAGGTTATATTTGTATAGATTTTATCTAGGTCCGTGTGAGCCCATGTAATTTGTGGTGAAGGTACAAGAAGAAACAAAAAATATTAAATAAAACAAATACTTACTAAAAATTGTGAGAATCAATATCAATGTTGTTTTCGTATTTCAATGTCTCCGCGTATTTAGGTGAGTACTGAATTGGCGGGGCTGCTGCTACCACCACTATGAGACATAATGCCACCAACTGAAATAAAATAATTGCGAGATGTTATTATCGTTCAATATTACGCATACATACATTCTTATAATTGAAATATCTCACTCAAAGATAATCCATAGTTATATCACTGGCCAGGGCCGATAGTCCTCCTCATAGAAAATGATATCTGATTACGTCAATATGAACAAAAGTATAAAGATACTGCTATCCGTTGCGATTTCAGATTGCAATTTGCTGGAGATTCGAACGAAATAAAGGGTGTCGATACAAAAAAAGGATCCGTAAAGTAAAACTTATACCACAAATGCCAAAAACATGGATGGAATAGATTCTGTGTAAAATAGTCGCGTTTATATTTTGAGTGATGATTGAGACCTTGGCCTTGAAATCGCTAGGTTGCAATCGTGTTGCAATATTCATTCTATTGATCGTAATTCCTAAAAATTGATGTGACTAGAGACCGGATCATAGGCAAACTTAAAGAGTTTTTAATAAGAATTGAACATAAAGGTCGAATCTGGCCGGATTTAAATTAGTTCCGGATTGCAATTCCTAGTTTCGCTACATCTTAGTTCAAACAGTTTTTTGATTTCATTTATAAATTTAATCATTCTGGAATATTTACAGCGTAAATCCGCTTGATTATAAAAAAAATAAAGCATTTTGAGTAACACTGTACGCGAAGAATATTACAAGCACTTTAAATTTTTAAGTTATTATTATTTGGATTCCTTATTTTGTTTTCAATGCACTGTTGAATTGCTTATACGTAATTTGCAAAGGAAAGGTGTTAATTGAACGTTGCGCAGTCAAAATATTGTTCAAGGTTTCGTTGAAGCTCATCATGTTAGCTTAAAAAATAGTTGCAAGCAATCATTTTATATTTTCACGTGCAATATAATTAGGTCAACGTAAACTCAAACGATAAAAAGCAAATAATTTGTTACACATCTCCTGGAGGGAAGTTATTATATTTACCAAACTGTCATGAGACTCTCCCGCCCTCACACCCGCCACTGTAACTCCTGTAAGGCAGAATCAACAGTGGCACGCATTTTAATGAAGCTCAGTGAGTCTCCGGGAATGTCTAACTTCTCTTTAACCCGCAACGAAATCAATCACGAAATTAAATTAATAGGAGGAGTTGGAAATAAATTATTGTCCAATTTACCAAACTTTCTTCTATATGCTTAAGAAAACGAGTAGCTAAGATACATCATGCATGTAATTCACGTTTCTTTCGATTAGTACACTTTTACAGTTACCTATTTCACATTCACGTATTTGTAAATATATAGATCAATCACTAATTTTACGAGTCATCTTTAGATAATTATCATCACATGAAACAAAAGTATATCTGTAAGAAATTAGTATAAAATAATCACGTAAACTCAGTTTAAGGCTTTAAATATTTTTTTACATTTTAACACACATGTACCACAACACAATCACTATTATAAAAACATATTGTAACAATTAAAACCAACCAGTTTCATTTCTAGAAGTGTTCTGGTCGCGAAGTTATGCAGAGAAGTGGCGCATTAAGTTAAATGCCATGCTTTATATTCTGTTACACAATTAATGAAGTTTCTTTTACTCAAGTTGTACTGGTATAATCGAAGGTGATCAGCTTTGACAAACATCCCAGTGAAATAACCTCTTCAACTTTAATAGTATCGGCTGATTAGGAAATATGCCTACGGAATCTAAATCATATAATAAGTATCTTTTAATTGACTTTTTCCGTGTACATTATTATATACTAAATAATAATATTTAATTGTACAATAAAGATTATAAATAAATAAATACTAGCGACCCAGGCTGGGGCTTCGCCCCGGTGCAGATACTTTTTGAGTATAGTCAATTTCAGCAACATTATTTCGCGTACTAGCCGTTTTATTTACATGTGAACATAAGAAATTAATAAACTCAAAGTGACTGATATCCTCTGTTATGTTTTTCCCGACCCGTTCCGATATATCCTGTCTTGTCCCGTCTTATTCTGTCTCGTGGGTCAAGGCATGTAATCCTGTCCTCTCCTGGCCCATCCTATCCCTTTGTGTTTGAAAAAGGAACACATATTTTTGAAGTCCTTGTAAGAACAAGGACTGGTAGTTTTCCCCTGGAAAGATCCAGGGGAAAACTATTTTTTGAGATAAAAAATAGCCTATACGTTAATATATTTCCCCTATAATCGTTTTTCTCATATATTCCAAAGTGGCAAAGCCACGCTGTTGTCAGTCATAACTCAACTCAGCATGAATGGACAGGCTCGTCCGGAGCGGACCACCGTATCACAGGAGACCGACGTGAACCGACAGCTTTTCAGTCGCGTTTCGGTCGGTGAGTGAGATTTCCGGATGCCCAATTCCCCTTTTTCCTTCCTGCTCCCCTCCCAATTTAATGGTCCGGCTACATATCCATGATCCAAGCGTTGCAGATATTCATTGGCGGCAGTTATCACGTACCATTGGTGTCCTGTTTGCTCGTTTGTCAGACCTGTATAATGAAAAAATATGGTGACCTGTTAACTCGTTTGACGGACCAATTGTATAAAAAAAATCTTTCATTCACATGGACCACTTCCAAATTGAGTATATATTTAGATTAATCAAGAAATTGTCAATTTGCGTTCATTTTTTGTTGATTGTTTTTATACTGGTATTTAAAATTTAACAAATTAGCATAGGTACATTTTATTCCGATTATTATTTATATATCGAGAGAGTGCAGCAAATGGTTTTACTGACCTTTCATACAATTTTGATCTATTTTTGAGAGTCACCGTGACGCACTTGGTTGGACGCCGGGTGTAAAACGGGAACCTGCGGGTTCAATCCCCGCATCAATAAAAATGTTTATGCGACCCATAAGTATTGGTTTTGGTGTTTGTGAGACCGAAAAGTATCTCATAGTTTCTAATACTCACAACACAAGACTTGTATTTAATGTGTGAACTATGTAAGGGATTGTTGGATGTATTTATGTATTAATTTCAACGAAATTTGGTAAAGATATAAATGGCATACGTCGTAGATGCTCTGAAAAGGGACTATATTATTTTTCGACTTCACTGAAAAATATCGCCATAACTTTATGTGATTTGTATAAGTGTATTAACATAATAATTAGTCTATATCCATCTTTATTTGTATTCTCGAAAAAAATCATAAGAATTTATCAAATCAGTAATGTGGTTTTGGAATTTTAAAAATCAATTAGCGCAACGTCGCTGGAACTGATTTCAAGCGACTAACCTGTTCACTTAGTAATAACAAAACATCTGAGCATTTAATAGAAATCCTACGCTTAGTCGTTAACTATCATATTCAGCAAAATATCTAATAGTATAAATCAGCTCAGGACTTTTTTTTTACCAAAAGGAATGGGAAACTAGTATTGTGACCTTTACATTTTACAGCATTTGGAATGATATGTTTTTTATGCTTTCTAGATATATTTTTATATTAGCTGCTTTGTCTTCTATGATATGTGACCAGTCAAGGTGCTATATTATAAAGATACACCCAACAGTAGGTATTTTAAAAACAAAACAAAAATGTTAATTGGATGGAAACTGGAATGATGCTTTGGTATGCTATTCTATTATCATAAACACACCATAAAGCAAGATGTTTTATAATTTATAAATAGTAAAACGCAAAAGAATTGGCCTTTTATTGCACGCTTATAACATATTGATATATATTATGGTAACATCCTTGATGTTTCAGATTAATACAAACCATTCTAACGAAGTCACTACCAGATGTAGCAAAAAATTATCTTGTCGGCAGCCCGTACTGTAATTTAAATTTCTAGAACTTTATGAAATATGTTTACGTTTCCCTATAGACCATTATACCAAAAAAATTAAGTGAGAGGGAAGAAAATATCCTTGATGTTTGCAAATGAGTTCCATGTAGGCATCTACCTAATCATGTTTAAGTCAACTTATGAAATTATTCATGTACTACTATGAAATTCAAAACAAAGAAAATGTTGTTATTTTTTCTTAATAATTTTTAATTAACTGGATTAAAAAACGATTAAATAGGCAAGAGTTAAGGAATGTTCTTTCGCTTGTTGACCTTCAAATTGTCCACTCACGATCAATCTACATATATATACTGGTATACATATCTATACATATATAATAATAAATTTGTAACCGATCGATGTCTGTACATGGAATATATACGAGATAAGCTAATATAGGGGTCTGTATTAACGTGATAGAACCCAAAACAATGATTTTTAGAATTTTTGTCTGTTTGCCTGTGCGATTGTGCGCGATGAACTCAGAAACAGCTTAACGAATTTCGATTTGGTATGAAGGTAGCTGACACCCTGGATTATCACTTAGGCTACTTTTTATACCGAAAAATGTAGTGTTCCCGTGGGATGACGAAGGAGTTGCGATATATTTGTTACTTTTTTATACTCAAAGGGATAGATGGGACTGGATAACATGCCTTGAGTGAAAATGAGACGTGACGGTCGGGATATAAAGGGACGGGACGGAATGGAAAATTCCAAATTAAATTAATCACGCAGACGAAGTTAGCGAGCAAAAGCTAGTATTATAATAAAACTGTACAGTATACTGAAATGCGTGGTGGCTTGTTGTTGAAAGAAAACGACGTAAGGAAACCTGCATATCAAGACCTTAACGGGAATTTTTGCTTTAGTGACTTCAGACACAACGCCACTAAAAAGGTCAAGACGATGTTTTTGGAATTTTTACCTATCGCTGTGTTTGGGTGTTAAAAACAGAGGTTCTCGAAAAATAATAATGTGCACTTTTATTTTTAAATACGCAATGGTACGCAAGAGCTTAAATTATTATTTTAGCAAAAACCAGGTATTTACCACCCAAACATACTTAAAAAAATTACCAAAAAAATCGATGGTTTTTTTTCAGGCGCAGTCTGAATATAGTTATACCCTGTATGATATGTGATTTTGCTAACCTTCAATAGGACAATGTGGTGGACAATGGTCTAACAATCTGAATCACACTCGCGGTTGTGGAAGAGTCCCGAGTTATAGACCATTATGGGCTGATGCAATCCAGTGCAGTAGAGCATATTTATACATCTTTTGATTCTTGTTCCTATAAACTCTTTACGGGTGATGTATAGTTCTTATGAGAAGATATTATGAGTTTTTTTTGTTAATTGTTTATTTTTTAGTAGAAATACGGCGAAGGAACAAAAGGTAATCAAAATTTTCGTTTAATAGTGATTCTTTAAAATCATGTAAAAATAAAAGGTTTGTTTAAAATGAGCACTAGCCACTACTTGAGAATGAAAAGGTAAAGAATTATGTTTTTTTTTTAATAAGGATGGAATAAGAGGATGAAATTTTTGGAAGAAAATGCCCTTAGGTTAAGGCTAAGTGTTAAATAAATAAAAATTCAAATATGTATCTTCATAAACTTTCACATTTATAATTAGTAGGATTATTGTTTGGCAAATAAAAAAACAACAAATAATATGTTTTATATTGTAACAATTACTAACAAATTATGTCACATGCAGCTGGCCTACTCTTGAGATTCGATTTCACTTAGTTCCATGCCACCATGATCAAAAAAAATAAAGAAAATATGCTACAGAAGCATATTACTTATACAAAAAATGCTACAGAAGCATTCAATAGTACTGAAAAAAAAAATGTTTGGTCCTTATCCTCAAATAAAATCGGCTATCAAAAGAAAGTCGGCTGTTTTCACATAATATCTTGAGCTGCGTCGTCTAAGCTGAGCTGCTGCTGTGATGTTCTGTATGGCAATCATTAGCCGGTACACGATGCTAATACATCAATAGGAACAGCACATCCTGGGCCATCATCACCCAAGCCGTTGTCATCTATGTAATCCACGGTGTAGGTCATTCCGTCCGGCCCCACCCATGTGTATTGTTCTTTCTTCTCATTCGGTTCGTCATCAGAATCGTTCTTTTCTGATTCTTCGTCTAGTTCTTGTGGAATGTCATCTGATTGCTCGACACTGAAAAAAGTTTGAACTTTACGTCTGATAATGTATTTCCTTTATTAATTAAAAGCTTGATCTCTTAACCTGCGATAATACAACTGAAAGTAATTTAACCCCAAGAGATGCATATTACCAGAAAAGCCAAGGAAATGGTTTTGGGAGAATCGTAACTAAAGATGGATTATTATATGGATGGATTATTGCCCAATAATGGAACTCTTCGCTAAACATTTCTAATAATTTTGCATTATATGAATAATGAAACGCAAGACTCGACAACTTTAAGGTTCATCTTTCATACATACATACATACATAAACTCACGCCTTTATCCCCGAAGGGGTAGGCAGAGGCGCCAACAGGACACCCACATTTCGCCTTGTATGTTCCGTCCCACGATGTGATAGGGGGCGAGCCTATCGTCATATTGGGCACAAATTCCTGACTCCGGGCTGATAATGAATAGAAAAATCCAATATCACTTTGCCCGACCCGGGACTCGAACCCGAGACCTCAGCTTTGTAACCATACCGTAATACAACTACGCCACCGAGGCAGTCATCTTTCAATGGTAAGAATATTGAATAAACTTGTTACACCAATATAATGTTTTTATTAATCACTGAACGTGATATATCACAGCTTTAGGCTCTTTTATTATGCGCAGTTAGTAAACATTTAATTGTATAAAAATAATCTCTGATTGATGGTTATTGTGGGTGCGATACATGAGATACATTACTAGCCTAACTTTTCACTTTTACAAAAATACTCAGCGCGTTCAAAAAAACGTATTCAGTAATAAAGACTTGAAATAAATTAAAAACCTTTTTACCCGCCTGAAAAAGCAGACAGTTCGGCGGAAGATATTGTGAACCTTATTTCATAGAGTTCTTTGTCGCGATTTTCTCCTTCTTGTGTTTGTCGTACGCTGATTGGCGACCTGAAACTGAGAACAAATTTTATGTAAACATGAAACGTCTAATTACCTGGATATATTTTGCTTATTACCTTGTTCAATTTAAATTATTGATCTGAACTGTTAATGTTAATCGATGGCTCATTGGGTCCGAGTGCGACATGCGGGAAATGAAAATATTATTTCAAAGAAAATGTATCAGTTTCAGCATTCTGTGTTACGTATCCATATGTATATGTATTGATAGAGGCTACAATAATGGGTATTAGTACTTTTCATAGATATCATAAATATAATACATATTACATAGTCATAAAATAACTGCGTGATCTGTTTTTTCAAAAAAAAATCTAAGCTAGTATTAAAAAAAGGTGTTAAAAATATTTTTACCCGTTCAAAAGAGCAAGCAGTAAAGCTGGCGCCGTTAATAATTTCATTGCTTCCATTTCTTTACCGCGATCTGCTTTTCTTGATACTCCTTCTTGTATCTTCCGTGTGCCATGTGGCTCCTCAACCCTGGAACATGTTTTATCTTTGCGTAAGCTCCGATTGTTGACAGTAAAATAATTTCATATTGTAAAAAGAACTTCGTGAATGTTGAAGTGGCAGTGGGCAGGGATAATAGAACCGAGGGCGAGTGGGCCAAAAAAATCTCAAGTGAAGCCCACGCGCCGTCAAACACAACGTCGCTCTTCCTTCCACAAGGTAGACAGACTCTACTAAAGTAGTTCTGTACAATTTGTGCCCCAGTACTGAAAAGATGTTAGCTTACACCAATTCAATTGTTATCCTCGTTCTTCAGCGACAGGAACTCCATTGCCAAACATAGTGTTATATCTGCCTTAATCGAGCTTTAATCTAAAAATTGAGCTCATATTTTTTTAGGAAACTAATCATAATCTCATCTTAATTATACCTTTTAGATCCAATTCTGATGTCATTTTCATCTTGTACAGCTTGGATATCGTTCTCGGAATAAGACTTTCTTGGCGGCGGCGCCGAGGAGACGGCGACTATCAGACATAATAGCAACTGAAAATAAATAATTTGAAGTTCATTATTGATTTCTGTTTATATTTCACTGTAAATGTCGGAACTAATTTTAATACTGTAAATCCTTGGACTTACCGGTAAATCTTAAGATTATGAAAATCCTAGTGATAAAAGTGTTAAGTGTTCTGTCAGCATCGTAGGTTTTTTTGTCTAACTGTAAAATATACAGTAGGGTGTGATTGTGGAGACCATTGAGCCACTCCAGTGTACCGTTAAGGATGTACAAAGCATATTTGCGACATTTTCGTCCAGGGATATTATGTAATACCGGTAAATTTTAGATTTACCATTATCCGTGCATTGACAGTAACATAAATGGCTAAACTTTTGTTGTACTTGAAATGTTCTAAAGTCTAAAATGGCTATAATTATATGCAGTAGAGTGTACTTAGCTAAGGTTAAAAGTTAGATACATAGTAGAGTCGGGCACGAAAAAAGGTAATTAAACATGTTAAAGTTGCTCTAAGTTTTTACGAGGCGACTGTGTTGGTTTGCTCTAGCTATATTGGTGCGGTGCATCCCCTGATATACAAACATGACCTTTTCAAAGCACCGTTTTAATATACTAATAAAGCGATACAGTTAATGAAGTCATTTTAAAATAGATCGTATTGACGATGAATCATGACTAAACAAAACTCCAGCCTCTGCAATGGCATAAGAAAATATATAAAACAATTGTTTGTCATTTATCCCTTTCACGTAGTTGTTATTAGTATCTTCTTGTATTAGAAACATGCAAGTTGCTGAGCCAAACTAGATTCGTGCGTGTTATGGATCAGTGGAATTTGCATATTTCATTTACCAAGTAACCACATTTAAGCCCGTGTATAATATTGCAAATTAATTTTTTGGCATAATATTAGTAGCATTGCATTAAGAAATACCAGAGTATAGTAGGAGCAAGCATTATACAAATGTAAATTAATCATATATATACAAGAATATGATATCTAAATATAGCATTGGCTATTTAATGAAGTCAAATCAATTCGTTACCAAAATTTAAATATTTTTGTCACATTTATAACACACTCAAATACCACGACACGTTCACTGAATCATATCTCACAAAGTTATAATAAAAACAAAAATAACCAACCAGTTTCATTTCTAAACGAAGTGATCCCATTAGAAGGTATTGTTGAAAAGTGGCAAATTAGTTTAAATGCTATGCTTATATTCGAGGAACTTTATGTCGTTTTTTTCGTCCAAGTTCAACTGACAGATTTGAAGGTGATCAGCCTTGACAAACAATCGGGTGAAATGACCTGTTCAACTCCGGTGATATAATAAATATACTTTGATTAGAACGTATGGCTACAAAATCTGTTTTTGTTATTTGGTGTCTCCCGGTTAAGTAAATTTGATAACAAAATTATGATTTTAGGATGAACACTATCTATTATTTCCACGTATTTCACATGTTAGAATTTAGGGAAATTTGGTAAAACACGTGTTTTCCAACACTTCGCGATATTTATAATGCCGTATGAAGCAAAAAGCACGAAATAAACATATATTAATATGCCGATCTTTGACCACCTTGCATAGATGTATGCATCAATTAATAGAATAGTGAAACTCTCAGCTGAATCTACCGGGTCGGGCAAAGTGATATTTGATTTTTCTATTCATTATCAACCCGGAGTCAGGAATTTGTGCCCGATATGGCGCTAGGCTCGCCCCCTATCACATCGTGGGACGGAAAATACAATGCGAAACGTGGGTGTCCTGGTTGCTACCAGGGACCCTCTGCCTACCCCTTCTGGGGAAAAGGCGTGAGTTTATGCATGTAAGTATGTATTATATGTGCAGTGCTATTTAAATAACGTCCAGCCGGAAAAACCTTGCCGGCTTGATCAGAACGGATATAGAATGGCTGAGCCCAAAACCCAACGCACATGCGTTACTCACTGTCACGGGTATTTCCGTCTTCGTCCACGGACGTCACTATCCCGACGGAAAACACTAACAACCAGCTTTTGGATCTCCAGCAACCTCACTCACCTTTCGGAACATAACAGCAAAACTGTTAGTAAACATTGGTTTTCTGTGGTACTTCCCCGTCGATCGTTCTATTTGTACTGTAGTTTAAACGGCTTACCGCAAGGCTCTACCATTTTAAAAACTAGTTACGTAACACAATTACATAATGATTGCGCAGGGAGTTTAAGCTTAGCATACTAGGGCAACATGTTAGCTTTACTTCAACGATATCAGTTCACGAAGCAAAATTTAATTGAAAGTATTATGTAAAGCCCGGCTTATATGCATTTGCATATTTACATATTTTGCATTTTAATTTTCTAAACCTTGTAATTTATGTTGCATATTTTGCCAATTTTTATGCTCCATATAATTGTCTTAAAAACATTAGGAAATAGTACTTTCTCGGTTGAATTTCAATAATATAAAACTTAGTGTTTTATTGCCCGCAGCTTCGCCCGCAAGGGTAAATTTTACCGGGTTAAAGTCCCCTCTTATATATTTTCCCGGGAGAAAAAGTACCCTGTAGTTTTCCTCGACAAATGGACTATCCAACTCTATTTCTTTTTAATTTTGCGCGATTAGAGCGTTTAAACAAACAAATAAGAGTATAGATTAACGAATATATAGGAAAACAGTGATCCAAATGGACTTGTGAAATAATTTGTATTAAAAACACTGTTAGTATCAATAAAAAATCTTATAGTTGAGTAATAAGTATACAAGTATAACTCAAATTTGCTAGTGAAAAACATTAGCCTACTTGGCTTTGCGCTGTCATATCCAGCGGGCTTGCATTGGTAAGTACCATCGGTCCGCAAATGGCATATGGTAATGGTTTTTGAGATAAGTTTATGGTTCGCCTCGTGTTGCGATCAAGCTGGCAGCAGTATCGTAGGCGTCAGCGCCATATCAATGTTCAAATGTGGGAATAAGAAATCAGAAACCGATGAATAAACAAGTTTTTATATTCAAGTATACATAAAAGGATTGAATTTGGTTAGTCTATACACTGTATAATAAATAGACCACGCGTGCAGAGCTGCGGATACAGCTAATATTTACATAAGCAAGGAATCTTAATATCTCTGTTGTTAGAATATGTCATATTTTGTTACGATGAATATTTTTTGCATGTTCAAGGATATTTTATATGTTTAGTTATATAATGTATTATGTCTAAATGTCACCGTTTAGGAGGAAAAATTGTGGCCTGACTGGTTCGCACATCTTCATATCTTCAAAGGTCATGTTACTGGTTTACAAGTTTGCCATGTTTTATTTTGTTGGATATGATTATTGGCTAACATTTTTTTGTACTTTTAATGAAATATTGACATTTGGGGAATATCGCTTAAAATACTTCTTCCGTACGCAGCGCATAAAATTTAGATTATTGCAAATACTTAGAAATCCGTAGTAACAAATCTTATTGAGTTAAATAATAAAATTTATTACACAAACGCGACAACAAGAACATTTTTCACCAAAATATTCGAAAGAGTTTCTATGTTGCTGATAGATCATAGAATTGATGATTTCATAAAATAAACCAATATTAATTGACACTCGCAGGACAGATCAATGAATTATTTATCGTTAGTAATATGAATAGATCACAATTGTTGCATGAAGTGACCAGGAACCGACCATTTATCACTTAAATCTTAAAATAGTTACGCTATTTACCAGTAGAGGCGCTGTTGTTGCTTTGTTTTTGTAACGCATCGTGGCGGCGCGGCGGCCGGCGCGGCGTGCAATATGGTGCACACGCGTGTTTTACAATAATTTAATGTATTTATTAAATATTAGACACACATGTTGATGACTACGAGGGTCCCAAGATTCCCCTAGCCGCATCTTAACCGAAATTTATGGTATAAACAAAGGTTTACTTCTATATCATGAAACTTTGATGTTATTCAAACTGGTTAGTTAGAATTTCTAATAAAAATCTACCATTTATATTTAATTATTTCATGAAATGATCAATTCTACGATCTCAGCGCGATATCTATATGAAATGTAACAATTTTCTGTGGACTGGTTTTCTAATCAAGCGATACCATCAATTAACATTGTGTCATTTAACCTTTGAGAGATGTTAGTAAAAGACCTGTTTACACCGGCGGTAATGCATTGATGGCACCGGACTTAAGGAGTGACAATATTAGTAGACATGATAACTCCTACAAGTTTAATTATGGCTGCGACGTTTAGGATTGAATCCCTCAACAGGACTAGCACATACTTTTAATAAATAAATATCACGAATTATATTAAGTTGAAAACAATTTTTTATTTAAGTTTTGTAAAAATAACAAAATTAATTGCAGTTCCTACATGAAAACTTTGCCTTTGTTACATTAAAAATATATTTTAATGACCAATAAAAATGTCGTGTGTAAATTATAATATAGGGCTAGTACCTACACAAAACTGCGAATCGGCGCGATGCGAATTCGCAACGTAGTAAGCTGCGATACTAATTGCTGCGAAGCGATTTCGTGCGGCAAGGCGTCTCCCTTGCACGAATCGGGGGATGCTTATTGCTAAGGAGATACAGGAAGAACAAACAAAGAAGAAGGAATGCGCGTTGCGAATTAATTAGCAAGTTCCTGCGATGCGTCGTAGGAGTTTGTAGATTTTTACGATGCGACGTCGAATCGCAGTTTTATGTACAAGCCCATATTAACGCAAGAAATCCTAAGTAGGAATTTGTATTTTTTTAAGCAAAATAGCTTTTATAGCATATTAAAATTGGATCATGATTGAAAACAATGGAACTTTTTTACTGTTCTCATTCATTATCTTCTGTTTAAAAACATACTTTAACATGTTTATATATATATTTAATAGGCATTTAGTCGCTGCAACAAAACAAAACTGTCACTCGGACAGTTCAAGATCAGTGTCAACAGTAACTGGTTTGTATAGCATTTAAAACTGGAACTAAGACCCCTTTTGGCACATTGTGGTTAAAATAAGTAATTATAATAATGTCTTATTGACGGCGCAATATTGAATATTTAATAAGCAATTCTAGAGTACCTTGGAACTCGAGTAAAGGAAATAGTAAAATATACCTGACATACTGGCGAGAGTTAATTAATCACTTTTTGTTCGTTGATATTCGGTTAGTACCTACTGCACTAACTAAAATAAAAAAAGTGCTGTGGAAATACCTTTGCCACATGCAGGCTTACGAAGCCACACTGCGGTGGCGACCTGTTCTACCCCGAGCAAAGGGTTCGAAAAATCTTATTTTGGTTCACCAATAAGCAGTGCGACAATTGGTTTAAGTGTTCTCTAAATCCCTACTTCCTATTAACTGAGAATCTTTCGCCCATAGGCTTAAATAATTGTATTGCAAGAGACAATTTTCTATGGCGAAACGATACTGAAGAAGATACGATAGGTACTCTAACAGAAGACTTTACCATCAGGTGGAGTTGAAGCACTTTGACAGCTAGGGTAATAAAAGGAGGATGACCTAGGTCAAGTAGTCATCGCAGCACGTTTTCTAAACTGGCTACGTTAGCAAGTTACAAAAGGCTGTTGAGTGGTCGTCATATGTTAAATTAAGTACGCAGGGTTACATTTGTAACGAGGCTACGGCCTACCCATAAGTTCCGTAGGTCATGGGTGTAAGTCACTTACGGCCGGTCTCTATATTCTATCTATCTTTAAATAGAGCTTAACATAGCTACCATTACTATGTATGATATATTTAACTAAACAAAGATGGACATGTATATTCATTTTACCTAGCTATCTACAAATAAATACACCGTATTTATAACTCTATATTTTTGTTTACTGAAACATAAAATGCATCGAAATATCTGACGAAATCTCTTGTTAAAGATAGATAGATTTTATAAACTGGGCGTTAGTCAGTAAATCAGGACCCTTAGGCCCAACGTTGAGAGATTACTTTTCAACTACAGCATACTCCTTTCAGGGTTACATCATGACAAATGTGGATCTATATCGTCCAAATATTTGTATGACAATGATTTATGGAATGTCAAAGGATCGTGATGAAGTTATGTACTGGCTATACGGTTATGTAAGGTGAAAGATGACTAGTCCGCGGATATTCAAAAGCTTTGAAGTATAACTATACCTAGATGTAGGTGGTAGGTATCTTATATGCGAGAGGCCGACTGGGTAGGCACAACTGCAGTGTCTATTTTTGTCGCAAAGCAATAATATCTAGGGCACACTTGTGTTCCGGGTTAAGAACATTGCAGCTAGTGAAATTACTTTGTATTAATAGACTTAAGGCCTCGTTCAACATATTCAAGTAAACCGTTGATTAGGCTAGTCATCAGTAAAAGTCACCTGTAACATCACGATCGATTTCACGATGCTCCAGTAACACTAATCCTATGATTACACTAATCAATACTTTGCTGGCTACTTCAGCTGCCAATTAGCATTAAGGTTAAAATAAGGTTAAAATCTCAACCTTCTTTATTATTTTTTAAGAAAAAACACGTTAAATCTTCATAGGCATTGCGGGGACCATTTTTTCAATAATTTGAACATAATAATATTCTATAAATAATGATTGCATTTGACGCAATATTAAACGAATGATTCGTTCAATTTCTTATGTCATTTACCAGCACGTTACTTTATTTTCACTTATGAAATCGACTGAGGATACACTGCACATTTACTTGGCAAATAACGTTAATCAAAAAGTAACTAATCAACGGTTTACTTGAAGATGGTGAACGAGGCCCTTAACACCTAATGTTTCAAGGTAATGAGCGCAGTAAAATGCTGAGCAGTGCTTAGTAATATTAATTTATGGGTGTTATCCGTGTTTCTGGGTAATTGAGAATACTAACTTGTCTTGTCATTTCATCTAATAATATAAAATTTATGGGTAGTAATGTTTACTATTTTGTTGTATAAATATTATAATTAGTTATTTAAATAGATTTTAATTCTATTTATAAATATCAGATCTTTAATTACATTGTTGTGTTAAATAGCCTATTTACATTCATAATAGAATGTTCAAGAGTCATATTCACTGAATAACAACGCACCATCCGGAAAATCAACTCTTTTAATAAACTTTACCCAAGTTTATTCATTCAGGATGATATCCTTGAAGCTCCTAAGAGACAAACTCAAAAAGACCTTGTCCTGTTGATCTATAAGTATATTTCTTCAGCCTTCCTATAACCCACATTTATCTGGGTTTGTGCAACTTGAGTTTTTAGCCATGTTGCGGAATGATTTGGCTTTTATTTGCGATCTATTTCCTTTCTGACATCGACCCTTTCGAGAGTAGCCGTTTTAGTTTGTCAAGCTGGCCTAATGGAATTGGTAAACTTCGCAAACCTTTAAAATTCTTTGCAGAATTCTATAGTACACAGATTTTCTATACTCACGTAATTTTGACTTGTTAGTGGCGTGTGCTCATGGTTTGAACCTACGACCACTGGCTTGGCAGTCCCGTCCTCAACAAACTAAGTTATTTCTCTCAATAATAAATGTAAATAATAAATACCCAAACAGCGCCATCTAGGAATCAGTGGCATAACTATGTAGGTACTTTGCTAAATAAATGATCAATGCCGTAACTCGATAAATTACATTATTAGTTCATATGTGCTTTTATAGATGGTAGTCTATTGCATAAATAATTAATAAGATAACAAAACCTATATGATCGTGTGAAAAAATCATTATAATTTATCTTGTATCAGTCCCGTAAAAATAAAAACTACATACATACATATAAACTCACGCCTTTTTCCCAAAAGGATAGGCAGAGGTGCTACCAGGACACCCACATTTCGCCATGTATGATCCGTCCCAGGATGTGATAGGGGGCGAACCTATCGCCGTATCCGGCACAAATTCGTGACTGAAAAACCACTCTATTTAGAACTTATCATTATTGTGACATAATTTATAATATGATGTAGGAGATTTACAACTGTAAGTTTGTGTGTAGAGGTTTTGTGCGACAGTCTTTAGAACATGATCCGATAGGTCAGGGAAGTTGTATTAAAATGATAAATTGCTTGTCAAGTCACCATGATTAAACTAATAATTTATATCAAGGCTTGAATGGATTCCTCATGAAGCATATTCAATATTATTGAGTTTGCTTGTTCATGTCTCATTGATTGGAAATAATTTTGAAATATCTTAGCTCTGTGCGCCCGGCTTCGGTAATCTTTTTTCAAAATGAAATTGAATACAAAAAATCGGGTTATTACTATTATACAATGTTCTTATCACAAACACTACGAGTCCGATTGGTGAGATGCATTTTAATGCGCCTGTTTCGAACCTACTCATTCCATTCTTCTATTTGGATCTATCCGTCCGAGGCCGTTTTAAACTTGCTATTCCGATTCGGTATTTGGCGGCCACATTTTTCTGTATTCATATTTTATTATGCTTTAATACTAATAAGTATAAAAACTGACGGTGTAATAAAATCCGTATTGGATGCCCGGATAGCAGACACGGTACACGGTGGTGAAATACCCTTCATATAGACATGCACAATTGTGTAGAGTATCGGATTCAGCCCGTGTATACCAGATATCAACCAGAGCGGCATGAATGTGTGACAAGCGAAGTATAACCATTTCTTGTCTGTGGAAACTCTATTTGCATTCCAGTGTAGTACTGATGGCTAGTGAGCCATCAGGTGCAAAGACATCCTGCAAGGATTTTCAAAGCGACTTCTTACGCTGTAAAATACTTGTCGCTTCAAATTATTAGATTGACTGTTATAAAGTGTAAGGCGCAAGAATTATAAAGTTATTTTAAACCTTACATAAGGCTAAATTATCAAGTTACAAAATGAGGGTCGGTCATGTTGAAGCTATGCAGATTGTTGCAAAATATTTTGTTCTTAGCTAGCAGCATTTCTAATCACTAAAACCAGAATTAAACTTTGTACATCAGTAACAGTAACCTGGCGAGGCGGGTTTTTGCATATTATATCCTTCAATAGAAACATTTAAAGTAATACGCTTTAGGAACTTTGTACTCTTACATATCTGTATGCGAAAAAGAACAATATTTATGTATATATAGCCTGAAATTGAACAGTGGCTTAAACAATATAGAGCGCGGACTTTCATATTTGTACCCATTTCTCATGCCGTATGTTTGGTAAATATTTCGTGTAATAAGGTTTAATAAGGTGATATATTGAAGCAGACATTGGAATGTTTATGAAAAACATTAATTTCTTCATGTAACTAACATGATGTGCGTCTTTGTTTTCATAATTTTACACAAGTGATTAATAATTAATTACTTAAATTTAATCACCAAGTAGGTACTTATAGGTAAAATCTAAATTAAATTGATGTGTTCATAGGGAAAACATCAACCTAGTCATAGCGTAATAACGCTTCATTCATAACAGCATGATTGTGAGGAAACCCGACGTTCGGCAAAAAGGTCATGCTTGCCATCCTTTTGTTGAAACGTCAGCTAAATGTTAACTTGTAATATTAGTATTGTGGGGGCTAGCCTCGTTGCATTACATGATGAAAACTTATCCGAATTAGACAATGATGACTGACATAATAGGGAATATGCATGGAATTCAAATTGAGACCATTTTTTTTTTGTAGATTCTTTATTGCTTTTACTGTACTTTTTCATTAAGAAAATAATTATTAAAATCTGCATAAAATGAGTGCAAAATTCAAGGTAGTTGAAACGCTACTCTATTGGTCAATGATAATTTGACGTCACAGTCTAGTAAGTTAATGTCAACAAGTGCATATTTGTTCGGTATTTGCGATTGAATTAACTTTTGTTGTAATTTCCTAGCATATTTCGGAGTGATATTAATTGTTTCTCCTTAAAATAGCAAGTACGTTTCCAAGAATAATGACTGACAGTGGTTATGTAAAGGAGCAATCGGATAATCTTCCTAAAATTGATGTATTTATGATGAGTACATATTTCGCATCTAATCCGGATTTTAAGGCTGCTGAAATCAGAGGTGTTAAAGCTGCAAGGTAATTACATTATAGATATTTCTTGTACATAGTTTTACAATACTTATTTCACAAATTAATGGTTAGAAGACATAACATAACCTAAAACTGGAGTAAAACTATAACGGTTTCTTAGATTTACGCAAATGTTACACATTGAAATAAAAATATTTTTACGGATTTTATCGCGATTTAGTTTAATTTTTACATTTTTTAACTTCCCGACGTTTCGATTGCTTTTCAGCTTTCGTGGTCACGGGGCGGACTGAGGTATTAGTCATCCGCTGACTAGAACATCCTGCATATTAATTAATCCACAAAATACTACTATAACTTCATCTATTATAGGGATCAAGTTGTGATCCACACATGCATGAGGTAGTAGCATATGATATTCCCTTAATCTACTTATGACAAGTTGATGGAGATACCATGTCTCTTCTCATGATTTTACACCACTTTTTTCTTACATCCACCCCTCTCGGAACAAAAAAAAAAATACTTTTTCGGGTGTATTTATTGTTGTATTTTTACATTTAGGCACAATTCAGCACTTATAAGTCGGATTTTTACTTTGTTCCATTGTAAACAGTCGTAATATACAAAATATTGATAAATTATAGTGTACAACACTTCCACGCTTGTTTGCTTTATTAGACTATGACGTCATCGTAGCGCGCCAAAAAACAGTGTTTAAACTGCTGTTATCAGTTTGATATTTTAAAATATATTTTTTTTGTATAAATATTAATATTTTTACGGCTGTTTTTTTGCCGTTATATAATGATGTGAACTATCATATAAAAATATATAAAAAAAATCATGCATATTCCCTATTGCTCAAAACACAAGTTAGATTTTTATTTTCAATTCAATTAAATACTTCGTATTATCACTTTAATTAACATAATGTTATCTTAAAGTGTACATAAACATTAGGGTTTTTGTATGTTTTCATTTATTTTCAATAAAGTTTATTAATATATTAATTCATTTAAATATTTTTTCGTTGGTCATTTTTGGATTGTATTTTATATGAAATGTATGAGTAGTACCGTTTATTCTTTCATAAGATAACTGTTGTTTTTTAATTTAATTGCCTTATACTGAGAAATGCTAATTAAATGAGTATTTTATTGCGGTGAAATTTATTTATATTGTTTGATTGATGATTATATTACAAAGATTAACGTGTATTTCTGCGTCGGTACATTTTCATAAATAACGCAAGAAATTATTCTAAAATTATAAAATTATTATACTTATCACCTCAGCGATAAGTTCATAAAGTATTTAATAAAATCACCTGAATTGCATAAATGAATATTTAGGTACCTTAAATTATTACCACCAATAAATCTTAATAGATATTTAAATTAAATCAAAATTATAATGTAGTATCAACTTTGAAACAAATATCTTGTAAATCTTCTTATGATACTTGTATACGTTATACCAAACTCTTATAAATATTAACTAGATAAGTACCATTTGACCGTTGAAGATGCACCTCTAAGAAGGAGATGCACCTCTTGCCTACATCGTTAGCCTCAAATAACTTGACTGTTACAAGAACGAAATTAGTTCAATTTAGCAAGATACAATATCAGCTTCAAGTAAGCTTTATTTGAAATTAATTGACAATTATAACTTATTAAGATATGCAATGAATTTAAAAAGGAATCTATTTACTTGTCTGATTGCATAATGTATGGAGTTTGCTGTAGTTTTTTCAATTTATTTGCATTTGTTAATAGGATATTATTTTAAGTTTTTGGTTTAAGATAACATAATATACTTTTTTTGCAGTGTAATTAATTGTAATGTAAAGCACGGATTTGAAAGAGTGCATTCCACTAACACCAGGTCCTTTTTACATCTTCTTTTTTTTACCAATTTTCATTACAATTATTGAAAGTGTAAAATAAAACAAAAAAATATTTGTAAATTTTTTACTCGAGTCTCATAGATTCATTATTAAATATACATTAAATCACAGTTATATGTTATTTCTACGCGATGTCAGTAAGTACAAATTGACTTGACTACGCCGTCGTCACTTCGTCGATTAAAGGTACATGCGTGGGTGATTCGTGAATGAGGGTGAATTAACCGCGGAAGGGTTGTTGGGGCTGGTAGACTTGCTGCTGGGGCTGGTAGACTTGCTGCTGGGGCTGAGATGCGATGTACTGGAGGGAGCGGACGATGGCCTCTGGGATGGGGGGAGGGGTGGGAAGGTGAGCACCTTCAGCGTGGAATCCTGGAAGAATAAAAAATACGTCACGTCAACTAATCATTGAGATAATTAATTGTGCTAATACTGTCATTTACACTTTTATTTTATGTCATGTCTGTATATTCTTATATCTTTTGTGTGCGGTAGAATATACGTAAAAACAACCCCACTCAGTGGTTAAAAACCTGCCATAGCGTGTGTCTCATTTTGGGATAATTAATATATCCGGATACAAGCAAGCTGATAAAATTGTGCCAACTAATGAAAGATAAATGTTGCGTAGGTAATCTATCTCGACTACACTGAACTTATCATCTGAGGCATTTGTATTTACTTTGTCATGCCAGGATTAAAAAAAAAACTTGTTGAATCGGCATATCATGTCATATTACCCACAATAGGTATGCATTTCGGGTGAGAGATCGTTTGCTTGTATGTTCAGAAGGCGAAATATTTCCATTTATAAATAATAATTGTATACCAATATTTAGACAGATTATCAAGCAAGTGAAATATAAAATCTATATGAGTAATCCAGGTAAAATACTAACACATATGTAATGTAACATTTTAAGTGTGTCAAAATTTTGCCTTACCAAGGTGTTCTAAATGAAAGTTACTGTAATGTAAGGTGTTAGAAGTTACGTTATTCCGGCACATCTTATAGAAAATATTGTACATGAAATATAAAGTTATAAAAATAATATAATGTAAGTATAAATGAAGGTGATAGGGAATACGAAACCTAACCTCTTTAAAGTGGAAATATCCTATTGGATCACTGTCTGCCTTCAGAGCGGTAGACAGGGTTTGCCGGGGATACGGAATACAGTAAGAATTGTGATTTGTTTACCTGTTTCGTCGGCGATGTAGGTGACAGAGATGGGGATGCCCTCGGGAGAGGTGTAGGAGTAGGAGCCTTGAGCGACCTGAGCCTCGGCGTCCTTAGCTCCAGCGTTCTTCAGGTAGCCCTGTTCTTGAGCAGCGATTCCATTGCCGGTCTCGTAACTATGGGTAAAAATGACACAATAAAATATAAGAAGTAGTATAATAATGGCTATACGTCTGATGAAGTAGGTAGAGTTCGCATTACTTCCATCTACTTTTTGCCGATCGGAGTGATTTAGGTATTTTACAAGTCAAGTAACTAATTCACTGTCAATTTGCCAATACAAAAACTAATATTGTAAACGGCTGGAGTGCTAAACAGATGAGATAACATGTCATTTATTTCATAATTTACATCGTATAGGCTTATGGATTTTAAAATATTACGATTACTTAGCATGCCTTATGTCAAACATTATACCTCATGAAATACGGAGGTTTGTGTATTACGCAAGTATTGCCATAGACGAAGATCTCATAAATCATTCGGATGTAGTTATGGCGAACCAAAATCATCTGCGGCACACGCTTGCAAAGATCAAATCTAATAAGAGGTTTCACCAAAACGTTTTCAGGTCGTGCAATCATGGTGCATTGTCAATCTATTGCTCTTGGGAGTCTTTTGTTTGTGCATAAGGCACCTACCCGCATACCTATGTGTTGTTTTGCTCTCATTGCAAAATATGCCGCTGTTTTAGTTGCTGTAACATGTGTATTATCATAAATTGTTATGTTACGAGTTAAACTAAGCCCCTGGCGACCAAATGAGTAATATGCCCATCACTGTATAAATTATTTTGTAATTTTTCTAATGAACTTCAATTTAATTATTAGTGCGTAGAGTATCTACGCGCCATAAATTGTTACATTATGCCGAAGGGCCCAATTATGACAGTATTTTTGAAACTGGATATATGTAACATGACCCACTCCCTTAATCACATGACAGATTTTCCTACCATTATGTTTGGTGGTCGCATTAAGGCAGATATAACTATCCTTACAGCAAGTAATTTATTGATCGCTGCTTCCATAAACGATTTAAACATTGAACAAACAAGCACCTGGTATTCTTACAATGTAATTCAATTACATCTAAGTACGACCTTTACCGTTTACTAAAAATACGTATTCGAGATGATGCATTTTGTGGATGTTCATTTCATTGGTTTCTCACGACTAGCGCGGCACAAAATTGATACGCTTAATCAAGCTTTTGATAAAATCTACCGAGGCGTCGCTTTGGGTGCAACAAATATATGCTTATGAGTTGCTCATGAGAGCCAATTTGTTGTGTAATAAGGGCTTGGTTTAGAGCGCTTGCACGGATGCCTCCTACAAAATTTGCATTTAATATGTTTAACCCACAAGACATGTATGATGTCAGTTTATTTCGTAATGTGATATTTCAGCTCCAAAGCAAAATGTGCATATAACTTAAAGACGACATTACGATAACGAAGTATAACTTTTTAAGACCTATACGTACGAATATGTTTCATTCATTAAAAAAAAAAGAAACAAAGCAATAACTCATAACTTGTACATAGTTCTAAGTAAAAAGTTGGCATCTTATACTGCGTCCTACAACTCCCGTATTAAAAAGCTGTCACAATGATTCAATAGCTAATAAAACCGCTTTGATTTATGCACCAAGGCGAGTCCAAATAAATTGCCAAACAGAGATTACGCAATAAAGATAAATCTCCTATTGAATCTTTTGGAATATTTGAAGATCAATGTTTTATTGCGTTTGAGTTGCTGGCGGGAATATATGGTGTAGAAATAAAATTAATGATGAATAATTGCTATTAGTTATCATTATCGCACATTAATTTGAGGTTGAATATATTAATTGTTGGACTAGGATGACTGGAATATTTGAATATTTTGATAGAATAGGTTTTAGATATAATGTAAAGGAATATTAAATCTTTTGTTTTAGTTGTTAAAAAAATATGCTTGTAATATTTCTTTTTCAATTATAACCTGGTATAAACTCTATCCTGTATTGAGAAGAATATGACATTGGTGCCAGATTTGAACAGATTGTTAATATAGTTAGTCATAATGAATATTATGTTAATTAATAATTTAATTTGATATATCTAATTTGATGTGCAGATGTAGCGAAAATAGTAATTTATGTAAATATATTTATTAAGATTAGAAAAGACACTTTTTACGTATTTTATCACCTTCATAGTCTAATACCGCTCAATTTTATTTTACAGTAATTGTAATGCGTTCGATTTGTATCAACAACGGTAGATTTGGAATCTTAGCACTGAACCTATTGCAGAGGAGTCCCGGATTTAGCAC
This sequence comes from Deilephila porcellus, assembly GCA_905220455.2. NCBI lineage: Eukaryota > Metazoa > Arthropoda > Insecta > Lepidoptera > Sphingidae > Deilephila > Deilephila porcellus. The sequence continues at coordinate 8,093,245 of LR999971.1, read as the reverse complement.
TGGTCGATTTTGGACTAAAATACTAATTTGTCGACTTAAAGGATGATATCCTGTAATCTAGCAGTGGGCGATTATGGACTATAATAGTATTGGTGGGTTCAAAGGGCGTTATATGTTGGAAATTGAGCTTACCTGTATTGGTAGGAGCCATCAGGGTTGATATCTTGGGTCTGTCTGAGGATGGGGATCTCCTGGCCTTGGTATTGCTGCTGCTGGTACTGTTGGAACTGAGGCGCGGCGCACGCGATGGCGACCAGAGCAGACAAAACTACGAACTGGAAATATCACACTCATTAGCACATTTCACACATTTTTGTTACAGTTCACGCGTACGACAAATATGACCTTTACCTCATGTATTTGTGAAATTGACCCGCGTTACAAAACATATAGCTAGATCATTTAAAATTGGCTAAGCGATTATTTACGTTTTTATGGCACATCGGGCGATAGCCGTAAGAGATTGAGTGTAACATCTTAATTTCGTAACACCGATTAGTGCAATGAAAAAGCTGTATATTTCCAACAAGCAGAAAGTTTCTATAGCCTTGAAGACGTAAAAAATATATTTATAGTTTATATGAATTCTAATAATTGACTTATATGGTTATTTCTTGATATTCTAATTGCCGTGACCATGAATGATTTCGTGGTGTTATAGTTGCGTATGTTTTAAAACTCATATTAAAAAAATGTAGTTTCAAAAATCTTAGAGTAATTTTCCACAAATGGGGTAGATTCTAGAAAGCACTATGGTATTTTATGTAGTGCTATACTCGTATACGTGAGAAATGTATATCAATGGTATGTCATTGATAATAATCAAGTGAACAAATGCATTTCTAGTCATGAGATATTGTTTTTGCTAGGCAGAATGTCGCGGCAATGACACGTGAAAGACGGAAACTAGTGACTGAGTTCGTAATTAATTACTGTAATCGCAAATATGAAATATTATGTGTAAAGCAGCAAATTAACTAGATTAGTCAAGAATTCAAAATATATGGTAAATAGATAACTTTATAAGTTATGATGATTAGCACTTTTAAGTTAAGCTTATTTTAACCACAAAACCCGATTCCTTTATGAGTATAATGGTATAATCATAATAAACAACTGTTTGTTAATTAAATTGCAATTACTGTCGTCTGCCTAATTGTTCGGCGTTATAACAAATTGAATTATGAATAATACGCTGCACCGTATACTCACCGATTTCATTTTTATTTTGTAAAATGAAAATGTAGGTGGAGGTGAGGTGATCTTCGATAGATGTGTGTGGCGGGAATGATTTTTCAGATCGCCTGCCGCAGCTTATATACAAAATGGCGGCGGCGCACCTCGTGAAATTGGAGTACAACGGTGCGGCCGCGCAGCTCTCAGGCACCGCACATCAAAGCCGCCCGCCCGCCCCGCCGTACTTCGCTTACCTTACTTCAAATTCAATAAAATTATATTTCGTAAAAATATGTCAAATAACTCCAAATGAACATCGGTAATATGAACCCTACCCGTCAAAGCTACAATCTACAAAAACTATTGAAAAAAATATGGCAGTTAAAAATTAGAACATACCTGTCACATTCGTTATTTATTGCAATGTAATAAAATGCCTCACTAAAAATCAATTTAGTTTACTAAACAACGTCAATTCAGCGAGGTGTAATTAAACCCTGAATCTATTTTGAGGATGTTGTAACGCGTGTTAAATTTTAATTAAACCTCAGGAGACTCATTCTCGAGTAAATTATTAATGTCGTCAAGACAGCTATGCATCATGATTTTCTGACATAAACACGCATTGATCATGAAGTAATTTCATAGGTCTTAAGCACCTTATTGCAAAAAGCTTTAATATCCAATATCCATATAGGAGATTGTAAATCACGTATTGATTGTTAATTAACCAAAAAACAATGTTATTTGCAAATTCAATGTTTGAACATTGTTGATGGCATTGTTAACCGGAAAGTAATTATTTATCGTATGTCTCAGATGCTCGCTAGATTCATAATCATATTTGAGGATTATAAATCTCTATTGTCAACTAAAGTTGAATAGATGGAAGACAGAAACTCGTATTTATAATATACATATTATCCGATTTATTTATTCGAACCATATAACATTTTCGGTGTATCCTCCTAATGCTCATCGAATAATATTCAATTAGAAAATATTGCAACATATTGTTTATTTCAGAATGTTCCAAGTATTTCAACAGAACAATTAATTAATTCACTTATTCATAGGTAATAATTTCATTCGTTAATCATATCAACCTGGTAAAAACTATAAAAGCTTTTATTGAATCAAAATTTGCCAATCATGTGTCTTGAGTAAAAAATATTACTGTTGAACTTAATAAATTACTAATGCCAAATTATTTAGTTCTTTGTTGGCGTAGAGGAAAATGTGGGCGCAAAAACATTGCCTCATATTGATGTAACAATTCTTCTCCCGTAACATTGAAGCTGTAATAATTGCACTATTTCGAGAATTCACGTCGCCACGAAGATTGATTGTATTGCACACAGCATTTACCATGAACATATTGAACGTCTGAATTATCTGATAATCGAAGCATGGCGTGCGAAATGTATTAGTTAATTTAACATTCGTATTTATTTTAAAAATATATATTAATAAATTCATTATCTACAAATTTAAGACAAGTCCCCCTTGTCAAATTTGGAACTTTATTCAAATACTAGTGGCAGGCCCGGCTCCACCCAGGTGCAGATATTTTTAAGTCCAGTAAGTTTTATTTATATTCAAACTCATAGCCGTCCTCTGTACTGCTTCTTCGGTCCCGTCCCGGTAGGTCCCGTCCCGTTATATCCCGCCCTGTCCCTTCTCAAAATCACATGTCCTAAACATGTAATCGTGTCCCATCCCATCCCTATCGTGCTTAAAAAAGTAGCAAATATATAAGGTTATAATAGGGATGAAAAGTGTTCTATTTGTTAATCCAGGGTGCCTATCTACCTCCATACCAAATTTAAGCGAAATTGGTTCAGCCGTTCCTGAAAGTAGCGTAAACAATGGCACAGAAAAAACAGACGAAAAATCTATAAATCATAGTTTTGGGTTCTATTACGTTAATATGGGAGGACCCCCATACTATTAGTTTTTCACATTATCATATCTTCCATGTACAGACATCAATCGGTTACAAATTTATTATAAATGTATAGATTGATGTGTAATCCACAAGTATAGATTTATACAACAGAATAGTATATCCTAGTTTCTAATACCTAAAATACAATACTTGTACTGTGATATGGAGCAGGACTCAGAGATACACGAATATTGAGAGCAATTTTTATATTGCGTGTTTTTGGTTTTTCTATAACCATTGTTTAATTGCAAAGTTTTTGGTAGGTTCAATGTCAAGTATGTGGTCGATTGTAAAATCTAAAGCAATTTTTGTGTAATGAGCATAGATTTTTTCCTCAATTCTAAAACAAGTGTTGTGGAAGGGCATGTAGGCATTCATAATCCGTTGTATGAATATTACGACAAGGTAATTAAATATCATTGTTATAGTGGGAAGGAATCAATATAATAAAATTATTTTTTAATATTGTTTTTGTGAGGTAACAGGAAGTCGCTGAACTCTGCTGTAGAACAGGCTGCTGTAGAAACTTTTGGGGCATCATGTAGTAGCATTAGTAGTTGATTTCCTTGAAAAAGTAGTTTCTGTGCGAAATATCTGGTTGACGGTTATGTCAGTTACTCAAAACAATGGACGAAATTGTTCCTTACTTCCAATAGTGACTGAACAGGCGATAGTTATTAAGTGATAATTACGAGCAAGTATAGTATCATTCTTTGCTATATGTATTAGTAACCACATGCACCATAATTCACGAGTAGAAAAAATAATAAAGCAATTTTTTTTTATTTGTTTATGTTAGACAGTAATAAGCATTGCATTTATACCAGAGTGGCTATTGCAAACAAAACCTTTGCGCAGTTCGCATGTAATAACGAAGACCTCGGGAACACAGTGGAGGGAGAGGGAAGATAGTTTGACAGCGCAAGAGTGACAAAGATAGATACAATAATAGCGTTGCATGAACTGTTCTTTTTATTACTTATTTATTTAAACTTTTTAAACATTTGGTATAAAGGCGGACCTCATGCCCCAGGCATTCTCTACCAGTAATCCTTTGGATTACAAACATTTTGTTCCCCTCTAACACAATACCTAAAATGTATACACAATATTGGCCTACGCGGCCCATTCTGTAGCCCAAACTGGTTACAGCGGAGTCATATCATTCTCATAGTAAAGTGGACAATAATTTATTTCCAACTCCTGCTATTCATTTTAATATTTGATTAATTACATCGCGGGTTAAAGTCAAGTTTGTCATTCCTAGAGACTCGTTGAGCTTTAGTACTTTGGGTCATTAAAATGCGTGCCATAGTCGATACTGGTCCATTCAAGCAGTATACCTATGTACGTAGGTTTGAGGGCGGGATAGTCCCTCTGAATAAAGTATTATACACTTGCTATTTTAACTAATAAGTTTACCTACATAATTATCTAAGAATAAAGTTTATCCAATAAGTTTGTTATCTTAATCAATCTCCTTCAATTAAATAAATGTGTTGCATTGCGAGTAAATGTAAATACCGATAGCATAACGCTTTAGAATACGTTAATAAAATATGATGCTCAATTATCTCATTTTTTTGTTTACGAGTATCTATATTTCACTTCGAAACGGAATTTTTTGAACCTTCTTGCATAGAAATGGTAAGCTGGGGAGTGACATACTATACAACTATATTATATTTATGTCAAAAAACATAAATTCCTACCCACGGCTCAATGGGGTATGCAGGGACTACAGAGTGTTAAGTGGTACGATCCATACGTACATACAAACCTCTTTCAGTATGCTACGTAATAACTATAAAATGTGTAGTGATAAACATTTCATAATTACTCGCCTTGTGACTGACGCCGGCTAAAGCGTAGTAAAAGCTAGCAATAATTATATATACTCAGCCTTTCGCCGTCCTTGCTGGACGTAGGCCTCCCCAAGTAAGCGCCAACCATCCCGATATTGAGCAGTTGTCATACATCCGCTACCCGCCGTTCTTTTCAAGTCGTCGGTCCATCGTGCAGCAGGAAGTCCTACACTTTGTTCACCTAAGCACTCTCTCCACTCCAATACTTGTAAGCTCCACCGACAATAATTGTACACCGGCAATAATTATACATACATTCATAAAGTCACGCCTTTATCACAGAAGGGGTAGGCAGAGGCGCCACCAGGACACCCACATTTCGCCTTGTATGTTCCGTCCCATGATGTGATAGGGGGCGAGCCTATCGTCATATCGGGCACAAATTCCTGACTCCGGGTTGAATAATTAATTAATATAAAAACCCAATATCACTTTGCCCGACCTGGGATTCGAACCCGAGACCTCAGCTTTTTAGTCGTACCGTAGTACAACTACGCCACCGAGGCAGTCAATAATTATAAATGAGGTAAAATATGAAAGGGTAGTTTTTAGAGTATCCTATGAGTCATTTTAGTCCTGAGTGAGTAAGTGCTTAGATCATCATTTTATCTCCCACTTTACTACGAAGGGAAGTGAACAATATTTTATTTTAAATGTTTGGCGGCCATGGGCTCTAGGTCAAAAACGATCTAGATAACAGACCGGCGGACAGCGATGTGATCCTATTAAGGGTCCGACCAAGGGGTTTGACACTCCCTTTTTAGGTACGTTATAAAGAAATATGTAATAGGGTGACCATGAGGAAATTAACAAAAATAATACACATAATAAGCGCTAAATTTTTACGCGTAGATGAGTATGAGGATAGTAATGAGTATCAGTAACAGGATAAGTTAATAAATAGTAGCGTATCAAAAGATCAGAGCGTCTCCACGACGTTCTAAAAATTTTAAGTGCACTCCTAAGCTCGTCCGGCATGTATGAGTCAATGGGTAAAACACCTCACGGATAACCTTAAATATATTGTGGTCAAATGTGCTAAAAATACTTTTTCACTAAATTTGCGTATCATTCATGCACTGCATGTTAGGAACTATCGGACAAGTTATCGGAGTTATGTTTCGGAATTTGACAATAAAACTGAGTAATAAAGGGAATGCAAATCAAAGAATCGATGCTAATAGTCTATAACAATAAAAAATATACGATCGACGTGAGGAAACATATGTAGCAGCGTTAACCTTATAAATATACTAGCCACGGCGCTGAGCTTCAGTTTGCCAATCATTCATAAAGTTTAGAGGTTTGCCCTCTGGGACTGTTGAATTTACTAACTCGTATCGCAGTACATAATAACTGTCTGACGCATCGCGCCTCCCAATTACAATGCAATTTAATATTCCACTTGGTAATGTTTAAAGGTCAAATAATTCTTGCCATAATATAATAATTTTGTTCCGGATTACAAACTTATGTGAATCTATTATTAATCGCCGTCAATTATAACACAAAGCAATCAATTATTTTTATGACTGGATATTTTTTTCTATGATAATTAAGTGCCAATATGTTTTATAGATGAATTACATTTGTGTTCACACAATTAAATTGTTTCACAAAATGATCATTCCGACACTGAGTTTTCTCACGCGTCGTGTCGACAAAAAACCCTTAATTCTGCATAAAGACGCAAATGAAAGGAAATGTAACAAGGGAACCGGTAAAGACAAATGATTACATCTAGAATCGAAAGAATGTTAATATAACCGATATGTACGGTTTATAATGGTGATTAGTAATCAATGTACATGAATAAGTATCGCACGTGCTTCACATAAAATACGTTTTGATGCATAATTAAGATCAACATGCTTTCTGTAACATTCCTCAGTTACATTCTATTTGTATCACATTATATGGTGACATTGAAGGACTCTTCACTCATTTTGTGAATATAGCTGTGGATTGAGATTTAGATTTTGAAACTATCTCAGATACTATTGGTGGCAAAAATATTACGCCTCAAGGGCAAGTTCAAAATCATCATTCATGTCAAAAAACCCATGGGTTGTTCAGAAACTCTCATACACTGGCCACTAGTTTAATGAAATCAATTCGTCCTTCAAACCGCAAATTTTAATGATTTTTGATACTATTAAGATTTATTTGATAGGTAAACATATTGCTATAATTACACGAGTTTACGCCATGACAAGTATTCATGCTAAATAAATTACGAATATAAATTATGCAAATTTGATACCATGTTGATACGCACTACATTTCAGCACTATGCTGTATCAGCTCCTAATCGACCACTGCTCAGCGCCGGACTCCATGATCGAGAGTTTTATTCAGAGGTTGGGAACCAGTGCATCCTTGCCTAAAGCGGGTTGATATATAGTAGTAGCCCCTAAAGAGTCATTGAGATGAATTAAAGCAACCTTCACGAGTTCGTAATTTGGCGGAAGACTTGAGCTCTGATACGGAAAGTGTAACTACTATGTACCTACATATTTTATTATATAGGTACTCGTATATACTACGAGTAATAGTGTAGTTATGATCCACTACAACCCGTCCATTTCTATCAACACAAAGTGGATGATACAGCATGATAGTCCACTTTGCTTAGCTGAGCTAATGAGTATTTGAATAATAAGAATTGTATTAAAAACGATTAAGATCTTCTATAGTAATAATATTTAAACTACTCGTTGTTAAGAAAATTCAATAATAACATAATTTTACGTTCAATAGTAAGGTAACAAAAAACTAGAGAGTCATGCTCCTCCAAATCCACATTCAAATGTTGCTTGACCTACCGTTGTACAAGCGACTTGACATTGCGTCGGCAGATCGGAATTTTCAGACAACGTGAGCGGATCATCCAAGCTTTAGTATAGCTCTTAGCTTAAACTTAATGATTATGTCGGTTTCTGTGGGCGTCAAAATATATGAGTTTCTCCATATCTGATAACCTTTGTCTTATTACAATTATGTAAAAAGAATATCTGTATACATTTTTATTTTGCAACCGTAATACTTCCGGATGCTAAACTTACGTATTATTACGATATAGTTCACTTCTCCACACTCCAGCAATGTATAAATTGATTATTTTATGTAGTTAGCTATGCATGCCAATAATTAACACAAAATTAAATTCTTTAAGAAAACATTATGAAAAAAAAACTAAACGCCACTTAATAGTAAGTTGAGGTCGTAACCTTTTAGGTGTCACTAGCGGTTCAACATCTATTGTTCACATGCCCTTTATATTAACAATTTAGGAGCGTTCTTGACCTTCAAATTGAATTCGGATTCTTCATCGTGGTTACTCATAACGTATAATTTCATTTTACAATTCCTAAGATAAACATTAGTTTTTATATTGATAATTTATTGCCCCTGATTGGCATCTGAGCATGTTTAGTAACCTGTCGACATGTCTTTTATTGTTTTATTGTAATGAGACATCGCGAACATTAGATTAATTGTTTAACATTGTTTGTTTTCGTAACGCAGTTGTGGGGTCCAAGTCTACGTCCACTACGTCACGCTGCATTATAAATTTGAAACCATTAATTTTACTTTTTTGGTTGGAAACAAACTAATTGAGATGTTCGCGATGCATACATTTAACCTGCCGCTGACATTGTTATTTACGTTTATCGTCCAAGAAGGCTTAGATTCCGCATTACTGTTCTCTAAAATCCTTCGTGCATTTCAAGAACTGACAATCTAACGTTTTTGTTCATAAATATTTTTATTGTTTGATTTTTAAATGCACGTCAATGTCCAAATCCGATTGGCCAGGAAGTCGATTATTATTCATCCGAGTGGAAAAGAACAAATAATATATGTGGCTGTGGAGAAAAATGGCAAACTGTAAATCTATTCTATGAACTTGGCAATGGGTTGATTTCTATCGTCAAACGGTGCCAATGTGCGCAGGAGAAGTCCATTCTATTAGCATCTCGATGACATGATGGCGATGACACAGTTCCTGAGATTCACATCAGGTGCCCGAGATTCTCATCAGGCGTTGTAGTGTGCAAAGTAGCTGCAGTCTCTCGTTTCCCAGCGGTGCTGCTCTACACATATTCAGCGAAGCTATCTCCTTCTCTAACGCGCCTATTTCTATCATCTACGTCTTAGGTTTTATGCCCGACGCTTGAAATAAAACTGGTCAGCTTAGTCGGCTGCAGTCGACGTATGTAGACTAGTATAGTCCTTCACTTCCCTTCTCCTTTCTTCTCACTGGGATGTATAAATGACAGAAAGTGAAAAGGGGAGATGTTTGAATTAAGCATAAACCTTAATTCTTACAAATAATGCACTGAATACCAAAACTACATATACTCTAACATAGGACTCTACATATCCGCTGTCAATTGAACAAAGAGAATCCTGGCAACAGAATTATTTTTATTACTACTGAAAGCTAACTAGTCAAGTGACCTCAGTTTAACCATTTTTGGCTAAAACTATTCTAGAATACAAAAAATCCAAAACGCTCGTAAAGTAAATTATGAAGATGGAGCTCGTATCAGATGGTGCGGTATCGTCAAACTCGCGCGGTTGCCGCTGTGCATTTTAATGTGTTAAATGCCTCCGTATAAATTTGCTTTAGTAATTTTTTTTGGTATATTATAACATGTATTTGTTAAATTACACACAATGTTATTAAAATAACGATTTTCCACCTAATTGTAAAAAAATGCCCACATAGAACAAGGATTGTATAATTTCATCATTAATTGTATGATTTGTGTTTAAACATTATTGCAGTAATTATAATCATTAGTTACATTGGCTCTTTATTTTTCATTTATTCCAAAGTATAAATCTGTTTTCAAATCATTTCAAATCAAATTAATAGTTTTATTGTGACTTTGTAATAATTAACTTCATCCACAATATGTGCCTATTTCTAAAGCGTACATTTTGTGCAATAAATACGACATAGTTGTTCTATTAAAAGAAGATCATGTTTAAAAATAGGCATGGCATTTGTGATATTCTCGGTTAAATTGGTCCATTTTGAAACATCGACAAGGGCATTACCGTTACCCAATAAGATTAATTCTTAAGTGTTGTAATATGGATCACACCCATATACATTTCATTGGGCGAAACATCAAATATTTTTTTGCAAGATGACATTTGCAAGTGTTGCCACATACTGCTTTGCTAGGAGATTATTTATGCAGCTTAAGGTGAACTCTACTGATTTCAGATCACAGTTTTCGAGGCAGCACTATGCATATTTTTTCCTGATTAATGAATTAAATTTGAATAATATTTAGACTGCCTCAATGGCGTGGTTGTGCTACGGTACGATTTCAAAGCTGAGGTCTCGGGTTCGAATCCTGGGTCGGACAAAGTGATATTGGACTTTTATATTCATTATCAGCTCGGAGTCAGGAATTAGGCTCGCCCCCTATCGCTTTATGGGACGGAACATACAAGGCGAAATGTGGGTGTCCTGCACCTCTGCCTACCCCTTCTGAGAAAAAGGCGTGAGTTTATGATGATGATGATGTTTATGATAATATTTAGACTTTTAAATAAAAGTATTTTTAGTAAACATTTTTATTTAATGATTAAGGGTAAGGGTGCAAATCTGAATAGCCATATGAAATAAAAGCTATACAGAAATATAACACTATTTTGTTTCTATATTTACAAAATGCTCGGTATACACAGAGAACCTTTGAAGAGACGCGTTGGTAGATCATACACGGCATTGATATATTCTAATATCGTCTGCCAGGTTTGTATGGAGCGGGTTGGTAAGGTTTATGCGCGCTGGGGGCTGGAGCAGTGGTGGGTAGCGTTTGCAAGTAGTCCAAAGCTTTTTGAATTTCTGGTGGAATAGGCGGTGGGGTAGGCAAATGGTCTCCCTGAAAAGAAACAATATGGTTATTGAAAAAATAAATATACCCAACAGTCACACCCATTGTATTATCTCCACACGATTATACAAATGTTGTGTTATCCTAATCAGTAAGTACGAGAGATTTTTAGGTCCCCAGGTGCTCAGATCCGAAATAAATATTTGTGGGCAATTCAAACATTTCTTTCGGTACGGGGATTTAACTCCTTATTTCAAGGTCGTCTCCTAAGCAACTACACAGTGGAGTCTTTGAAAAACATAAAAATAAAGCCAGGTGAAGGTGTTTTCCATTAGGGTCTGGTCATACTAGCTAAGGGTAGAGCGCGCTAACTAAAAGTGACATATAATGCGTTGGGGTAACACCGCAATAGTAGTTCGTAAGTGTTAGAACGTAAACTACTAGTAATGTCGGAGTTTACGTTCTTACCCCTTTCATCATTTTATTACGATGTCACCCAAACACACCTTTGCAAAATCTTAATGCATATTTTATCGTGATTAAAAGAGCGCTAGTCGCTCGTAGGTGCGCATATTTTGCGTTATCCGCGGGAATAAGCGAGTCATTAATTGTCTCCTCTTGATAGAAATATGTGTATTACCTATGGACATAAGGGCAAATTTTATTCTATGTTTACTTTTAAATTAAAGTTTTGCTGCACATCGATTCCGCGCCAGTTTGAGTCAGTTACAATAGCTGCATATGGTTAAATGTTGGGCGTGGTTTCCATTGATGTACAAATTTACATTTTAGTTTGGTGAACTATGTAATTAAGGTTTTTATTCATGTTGTGGATCGTAATTCTGTCAAAGGAAACAAAATACATGAATAGCACAAGGTAATTGACTCCACAATAATCCACAATAAATATTAGTTAGGCCTTATTCATTAACGACGTACATGGGCTTTAGCCTTTAATTGTGACGTCCTAGGTGCGGTTCTTGGGGTCCACATCATATTTTAGAAAGTTTATAGTTGAAAAAATAACACACACACACACATACAACATAGGCCGGGATTCAATTATAATAGTGAAATGTCAGGTCGATCATAAAATCGCAACCTAATTATTATAATTTTGTGCTCACATACATACGCACATATTTACTATATCTGCATACTTATGTATGTATTGACGCATCTATTTGTAAAATTTGATTATTTATTTCAAGATTCAAATAACATATATTTTAATATTATATATTAAATGTCATGGGTCTAGTTCATCGTGTTTTTATATAATTAACTATAGGTGCATAATAATAAAATCAGTAGCTAGATAACAGAGAAAATTACGTTTACGCATTGCACAGAAGAAGTGAAATATTTGCAATAGACGATATAAAGCTTAAAACAGAATATAAAATTGAAATGACTAACGAATTGCTAATCATATCAAAATCAATTAGAATTCTTATGAATATTAAAATCACGATAGTTCACTAATCGAAACGGATGCAGGATATTAAACATATTTTATATTCAATATCGCTTAATTGCATGATCGATTAATTTTCCCATCGGAAACACAAAAAGCACGTCTAATTTATAATGTTTGATGTATCAATCATTTACAAATGGCACCTACTCATCCCACGCTAATTCAAAATGTCTAGTGACTTCACAACATTATTTTGTCATATGTAACAAGAAGCCGTTTTTTCACGCAGTTGTTACATAATGGTAGTATACAAACGGACCTTACCCAATTGACACATACACAGTAACGAAAGCGTTTCCATTTTTACACTTCGGTAAGGTGTCATCAATGTGGCTGAAGCCCGTATCAGCGTCATATCAGTCTACAAAAGCCTACTCATTTCTCAAGAGCGGGTCACTGTGGGTCGCCGTTTGGTATTTTGCAGCGACATTTGAACATGTGTTGGCCAACTAAAACTCCCACTTAAGAAGATACCTCTCAACCATCTTCCTTTAAACTCGTTACGCAAGGCACGTGAATCAGACTACAAAGATATTTTCCTAGTATTTTATGATGTACGTGTGAAGTGACTGCTCCCAGACAGTACCCCGAATTACCAGACCCGTTTTTATTAACGTAACTTTTTGTTTCATCTGAATAAACTCGTTGGTCACACAAATTATTTCTTCCATTTTTTTCTTCGCGGACGACATTTTTCATGTTATAAATGTCATCCGCATATATTGGAATATCGGTCAGAGTAAAATGGTGTGAGCACCATAATTGATAACTTGACATTTTATGTTACTTATAGGGTTCGGGTGCGTGTAATCAATTTATCTGATGTTGATGAAACAAAGAGTTGTCAAGGCGTCCTCATTGATGTAAATGAAATTGACCACCTAATACGTAACAATGGTCGACGACCAGTTACCATTTAGGAATCGTTTAAACATCACAGCAAATATATAAGTATTTCGAAGTTCTATGTAGGTCAGGGCTGATTTCGTAGGTTTGTCCAAATTAAGAGAAATACTTCACTTGAGACTAAGTACACAAAGTACATATCTATGTGAAGCACATTAACAATGTGTATTAAGGTTGGCCCAATGTCAACCTTTATATGAATGTCAGCACAATATATAAAATAGATGACCACAGCTCTAAACATTTCAATAAAAACTGTAGGACCAGCAACACATGGGGCAGTGTATGAACATGCCTTAACATGCTATTTGTGATGGATTCCGTGAATTGTTCCATGCGCAAGATGTCAAGGACGATCCGCCGTCGATTCAAGAATCCTAGTACCAAATATGATTTCATTTTGGATGCTTGGTTTTTACCGCAAGTTTTTTGCAACATGCCACAATAAGAATTAATGAAATCGATTAGTAGATAACTCTTGTTCGATTTTAATATGTTGATTCGATATGTTGAAGTTTCGGAAACCGCAGGCGGTGTATTATTTTGTGCAATAGTTTTGAAAGCATGGATGTGTTTGTTCATAAAAAAAAAGCGTTAGGTTAAAAGTCATTGAGATTTTTCCTTGTGTTAACAAAATAAATGAGAAAGGCAGATATTACTTTTAAACAAATATATAACTTTATAAAAAAATATAGAAATATGAGAGTTTCGTACATAGGACAGAACAGTATTTTCCTTATTTTGGTGTCGAACCTTAGGATTACAACTAGAATGCGAAGTGATGACGTTCGGTGACATATGCAACTTCCTTAAAAGTTCGTTTTAGTTATAGATGTTGTTTGTAACCGTTAGGCAATGTATCATATGTAAATGCCCGAAAGAAATTGTGTGGGTCAGCCAGGAAATTCATCAGCATAAATACACTGGTCACATCAATCCATCTATCTTACTGAATTGAATCCTCCTCGTGCATCTTAATATTTTTCATAATGTGTAAAGAGCACTTATGTGTCACATAGTTTAAATAGAAGAAACTCTAATGGTTAAAATAATGATGCATTTAATTATATACCTGTGGTTGGAATCCATTTTCGTCGGCAATGTATGAAACTGAGATAGGAGTGCCATCTGGTGACACGTAGCTGAACCTGCCTTCTGCCACCTGCGTCTCCTCACCCTCGCCTCTTCCGAAGTTCTTGACGTGGCCCGACTCCTCAGCATTGATCTCATTGCCAGTCTCATACCTTCAAAATATAATAACTATGTGGCATTGGGACTTCAATAATAAAATAACAATTAAGTTATTATGGTAAACGACTAAATTATTTAATATTATAATACAATGTAGCTGTTACATTACGTTATTGACGTAAAGGTAAGGTTTATTAAATTAAATCAAAACGTCTTTGGCAGATTCATATTATATTTCCTTGCGTAGCCCAATAAGGTGAGGTCAATAGATATTTAAGCGTATTTGTAAATTTAACCATGTGGATTTGATATTACCAGCTCTTTATGGCTAAAGGTAACACTATGAGGAAGCTTACATACCTGAGATTTATAGTCAAGGATTTCGAAGAAATGTCAAGTTTATACAATATGTACCTCGTTAGGTCGGCATTATAGATTAAAAGGCCTGCTTCCGAAAGGGTTGATGTTCGGCAGACAGCTGCTCGTAAAATTATTACTGAATTATTGAATTCTGCAATAATGCTAAGAAGTCATCTTATGTGTATGAGTCATGTTATGTGCTGAGAAGTCGGGATTAAAGTACAGGCGTAGTAGCAAAAGAAAAGATAGGGAAGCTCACGCCTCTATCTCCAAACGGATAGGCAGTATCAAAATGTGATAGGGGGCAAACCTATCGCCATACCAGGCACAATATCTATTCCTGGACACTTCACGTTACAAGAAATTCCGAGATGAAAACTCACACATATTAGAGCTGGAACTGAGATTCGAACACTGTCTTATAGCCCTCGAGACGTAAAAATAACTTTTTTATATTAGTAGCTTTTTATGTTAGTACCTATATTATTCTAAAACCGTGTACTTACACCAATTTGTATGAACCGTCGGGTTTAGGTCCGTCGAACTCGTAACGTAGTATGGGGATGGGCGCATTGCTCGGGTGAGTCTGGCGGGGTTGTTGAGGGTGGTGCGGCTGGTGGTACTTCTGAGATTGGAAAGCGTGAGCTGCGGACGCCATAGCTATCAGCACGAAGCCAAACGAAATCTGAAAAAAAAATGTGAACTTTTATACGGATGGTTTTAATGTGTCGTACATAAAGTTTGTATCCAGACGTGGATATTAAGGCTATTGTTTTTATTTCTACATTGTAATGTTGAGCATGAGCTTAATTATGTTGAGAGGAAATGAGAAGCGTTGTCTTCACATATCTTTGATTCTTGGGTACGCACATTATGAAGCTTTTCCACGGTGTATTCTTGAACCTACCGTTAATTTGAAAAATAAAAACAACGAATTAAGACATGCGAAATCTCGGCTTTGTACTCTGGACTCAAATATGCTTGACTAGTAGCAGTCTAAAAAAATATCGTCTTAATATCGATCATAATATCATTCAACAAAAATAGTGACCAAAAAGATATAAGTAACATGATGAAGCACCTTGGAAAAATATTGAGCAAGAGCGATTTGTAGCTTGTTGCTACACTTATATGGACAGGCTTTTGCAAAATACTTGCGAGTTTGTACTGTGTAGATCGTCTACAATGTTCCGGCGCCCGGTTGCGTTGTTGTCAAATAAATAAGAATAGTTTTCTAATAATTCTCTCTTCACATTTTATTACATTGGACATGTTATTATTATTAGATTTCGAGTATAAATGATTGTTGTTTAAATTATAAAAACATATCTCAATTAATGAGTTAAACAAATATTTTTATATTTTATATGTATTTCCAAATTTTGCCACACACCAATAGAATTTAGATGATCAATAGTAGCGCTTCTGACAACTATCATAAATCAATTGATAACTTGAGATCCGGCTGTTGAAAAAGCAATTACTTGACTTCGACCCTCCACGTATACCTACAATTTGTATCCTTGCACTCGTCAAGTACCCACAACCGACACTCAGTTATCTTTTCTCCGGGTGCTTGCGGCAGAACGTCTACCCTACTATCGATACATCGTTCTGCGCTACGTCAGAATATTTTCCAAACGCGTTATTCACCTGCGCCTTTTCAAACTCCTCGTGGGAGTTGGTAATAAACCTTGCAGAATTTCAGTTTAAAAAATCCGATCATCCATGTTCGCAGTTCTGCGAATGAAGACATGAGTACTCATGGTGGCGGACGAAGGAAAATATCGCGTGATAGTGTCTTTTAACTTACACAAGTTCTTTCAACGATGTTCCCTTTTACTTAATGAAAGTAAGCATTACCTATCGCCGTCATATTTAATAAGTTCGAGAGTCAGAGGTGTTTGGCCTAGGATTGAACCCGCGACCTCTGTCTGGGCAGTTTGTTCCGCCCCTATAGCATAGACTATTGCTAACTTTCAACGTGTACTTTCAGTACAATACGTTATGTAAATTAACATATTTATCAAATGAACTATCGACATGAAAGTATGGTAATATATGATAAGTCGTTTAAGAGTATAATGTAGTAATGTGTAGATAGATATATATACCAGATACAATGACGGAAGGAAAGGTAAGCGGCCCGGCGCTTTCATGTCGAGCAATAAAGTTATTGTTGGGTGTATTATATTTA
Organism: Deilephila porcellus; assembly: GCA_905220455.2. NCBI lineage: Eukaryota > Metazoa > Arthropoda > Insecta > Lepidoptera > Sphingidae > Deilephila > Deilephila porcellus. The sequence goes on along the minus strand of LR999971.1, from coordinate 8,076,261 downwards.
TGTTTAATTATTTATTAGGCAAAGGTCGAGAAATTATTCTTAAGAACCCGTGATTTATATATACTCAATAAAAGAATACTTAAAAAACGAGATCTTTTCAAGGCCTTATTATAATTGTTTGAATTATAATTGTTAAACCACACTCCATAATCTATAAACTTAAATGTTTGATCCCTTGTACATTGCAGATTACTATTCTTCGAATAAGTTAAATAAATATGTAATTGGATAGAATAATAATCAAAATATATATTTAGAATGAATTATTTGTAAACAATAATTGTAAAGATTGAGGTGACGTATAATTAAGGTAGAGTCTCTTTAGTGCCTCTATATTTTTACTAATGAAATACAGTTTTAATTTAAATGATCTATGAGAATATAAACAGTTGCAACTGCATAGTGCTTGAGCGCTTAGGTACTTTATTTTCACTGATGTGCTACATTTTATGTTATTTTATTGGTATAAAATCTAAAGGATTTACGATTTGGGTTGTTTTGTAATCGAAATGCAGTCTTTAGGGGAAAGTATACGTGTATGTTAACGCGTCGTGAATTCTTCTATTTCGGCATGCTGACTAAAATAAATTACGATTAATAATAAATAATCGCAAGACAATTAGTTATTTGTTATTTAATTATTATATTGAACAAAAATAAAATTTTAAAATAAGTACTTAAAAACAAATGTAAACCATTACAGACAAGCGGAAAAACGTGTGAAATATTCACGCACGACAGGCGGGATGTATAAATTAAAATAAATAAGCATATTTGGATTTCATAAATAGTTGAAAACAGACGAGCTTTCAAAACGCCAACTCACTTTCCTCGACAGAAACGTGACAATGGCAGTAGACGTTGCCGGAAGGAGATGAAAGGAATCCGTGACTGGATAACAATCACGTTTAAGCATATTATAATTATGGTTCACGTGGTCTTAGATAACCTTTCGTAAACATACTGTAATTGCTTTGAATCTTTATTTTACACAAATAATTATAGAAATTAGGTATTGGACGCCTAGACGCGAAATCATGTTAGTGATTCTACGTTAGTTTGAATTTTAGATGGTTTTATGCAATGATTGAGTCTACAATATTATTAGTATAAGTGGTTATTACACCGAGTTTACTGTTGACGGTTTAACTTTCCTTTGAGGAGCAGGATTCGTTCTGATATGAAATGAATTAATGAGATGAAATGAAGAGATTATGTTCTTGAAGCGACACATTGTAATTATTGCGTAGGTATCCGGTAGTTTTTGAAATCACAATTCTTAAAAATGGGTTTGGATTCAGTTATTAAATAGTTTTATTTACAAGTTGCAAGATTTTTATATCAACAATGTGGCAAGCCGTTTAACCACCATAATATTTATTGCTTTGGAGTCTCAAACGCGTTGCGAATTTTATAAAAACAGGACAAGTTGGTTGTATAATCTTACCATTGCGCGTTAGGGCGGGGTCCGACAGAGGGTCTGGATGCAGTCGGCCTCAGTACAAGTGTGTGCTCAGTGACACAGCATAGGGTTTATATACGGCCATGTTTACCTATGAACTTCGTGCGGCCCGATGCAACAGGCGTAGTCGCGTGCTGACAATATATCTATCTTTACTTGCTTTATACGTAGTGCAATTTTAATGCAAAATGTATCGTATGAACAATTAGAAGCTAATGGGAATTAAAGTAAATGTGTTTTACTGTAACAGAAATGCAAATGTTGCATCTTATCCTATTTCCGTTTAAAGATGATTGGGTGCAAATCTATCGCCATGCTGTACACAAATGCTAGTCATGGGCAATTCTTATGATACTTTTGATGGAAATCTATCTCATCCATGAAGCCTAATATACTACTACTCACTTTAAATTAATTAACATAACCAAAAGGTTTCCAATTTACATTTCTCAATTATTTCTATAAGCGCTGTCGGTAAATCTTGATGGTAAATGTGTAGATACAGCATTTGTGCTTATTTATTATGAGTATTGAGCATTTGAAAATTTATGGCGTTAGATAACTAATGAGAAAAGCTTTAAACTCGCTAATGCGCGCAACTTTGGCGCTAACATTATTTTTAAATTCCCATATTTTTTTATTTCATCACCACATATACGTCCCATACCCCTGCTGGGGACGGGCCTTCTCTACAATCAAGAGAATCGGTTGAGAGTGGATAGGCCATATAGTCCACCACGCTGGCCTAGTGCAGGTTGGCGGACTTACATATTGTAGAAATTTTTTGAAATCGCTACGGTATGCAGGTTTCCTCAAGACTTTTTCCTTCACCGTTAAAGTGCGTGCTGATTGACCATCAATACACACATTAACAATTCCCATTGAAAAAATAATCGTTGTTCATGAATCATTTTTAAAAACTTTGTAATAAGCAAAAACATATAGCATTTGGTTGTATAATTATACAACTAGACGGTTGTCTGACTAATAATATAATTCATGTAAATGGCGTGTGGCCAAATTTGGAACTACAAATAAAATTAATAAAATATAGTATATTTAGCACATTTTTTGAGATATGTTTTTTAATATAAACGACAAGCATTTGTACTCGTAATTTAATCATATTCAATGTAATAAAATGTGAAAAGGTATAAAGTATTTTTATATTTTTGACAACAACGCATTCGGATTCCAAAAGATCGTAGACGACCTGTAACAAGCGTAAAGTATCTACCTTAAAAGATTTACAATTTTAATCCTTAATTTAATCAAGCCTTAAGTAATATTGATTAAAATATCTATTTACGTATAAAGCTTTAAGTAATGGTACTGAATTAAGAAAGGGTTATTGTGAAACACTATAAGATCAACTTCTTTACCGATGACCACAAGAAATCCCGCTGGACGTGTGGTATTTATTGAAACTAATGAAATATACAAGCACCTAAATTTATTGTATTTAACTATTTAATTTTATAATCGTTATTGTATTATATTGATTAAAAGGTCAGCTTATTGCGTAGGAATGCAAATAAGCCATAAACATTGTTGAAGGTGTTTCCAAATTTTTCTTTAATAATGTTTATATTTTTGGTGCCAATTATAAAATAATTAACACTAAATTGCTAACAGATTAGTTAATGCCTAACGTATTGTATACATTTTCTTTTGTAATAACCAATAACTAAAGTTTAGAAAATCCATTTTTTATCGACAATTAAGTAGTTTTAGAAGATGGTATATAGAAAATTAAACACGTTATTGCAATTTTGTTTGAAATTAATGCTTCCGGATCTTCGTATTCATGTATTTTATAATTTATGTTTGAAAAACTCATTGATAACACGAAAGTTACTTTGGAGGGAGAATATTATTACTATGCATCAGATTTGGCGCCTCAATTGTTGATGAAAGCTTATAAGGCTTCGATTATAAGGGCCTATATTTTAAATACGATATAAGGTCGGGTATTGAACAGGCTTCAATTTGTATAAATTGAAATATATTATGTTACTTAGATTATATAAATGCTCTTTAAGAAAACCGTGATAGTACAGTTTCTGTGACGGCTGATTACATTTTTATTCATTAAGATACTACTATGTACCTACCATATTCCTATTGCGGGGTACAAGTACAGGGTACCAAAATATTATTAAATATCCATACACATAAACTCACGCCTTTTTTCCCAGAAGGGCAGGCGAAAGTGCTACCAGGACATCCACATTTCGCTTTGTATTTTCCGTTCTATAACACATCATAGAACGGATATGGATAGCGGGCGGGATATAAATACGGATCGCGGGCGATAGGCTCGCCAGCTATCACAATAGAGGGCGAGCCTATCGCCATATCAGACGCAAATTCTTGACTCCGGGTTGATAATGAATAGAAAAATCTAATGTCAACTTGCCCCACCCGGGACTCGAACCCAATACCTCAGTTTTATAACCGTACCGTAGTACAACTACGCCACCGCGGCAATCATATACCATTAAATATACCAATATCAAAGTTCAATACAAAGCAATAAATACGAGATTTAGTAATATGCTTAATTTACCTTTTCGAAATATACGTTTAATCGTTTATTTAATAATATGTTTACAAACTTGTAATTTATGTTTACACCGGTGTTATTGGCTTGAAAACAGGGACAGCTATGTTTTTGTAACTATCTACAAAAGCTTATACAAGTCCCACTGTTAAGAAATAAAATTTCCTCTCACTATATTAAAGTGGTCGGGTCATAGACTACATAATAGAAGTTATTCCAATTTTGTTTTTATTAAAGCCATACGATTACATTAGCTTGACTATTGCTGGCATTGCCAAGAAGATATAAATGCCATATGAATGTTCTAGCTTGCTTTTTAAAGCTCGGCGTGGCTCATGATTCGCATTTCCGAATGAGGGCATTCCAAAGTTGAACAACATTAATTCGAGCAGTACATTCGTGTTAATTAAATGATATTGCGATAGAAATAGTAACCGAAGATAATCACGATTACAATTACTAAATATATTTTACATAGCTGTGTTATTTTTGATTACGTGAAGTTTATTGCGAAAGGTGTTTTTATCTTTCTCTTACAGATTTTTAGTGATATATTAATATGTTATATCGAGTGTAGACGATATTCTTCTTTAACCAAAGTAGTTACTTATAATATTTTCAATAACGTTGAGTCCAGACCACAGATCCAGACTGTCCCAAGCTTGTCTGGAAGAGATCGCCAATATCGGCCAATACCGATAAGACTGCCACGCCATTTCGTATATTATACAGACAGTTCGTTATCTATTGTTTTTACGGTCCCATTATGTATGGTGTTGTACGCTATAGAAAAATAAATATAATAAATCAAATAAATATGTAGACCAGTGTTATCATATATATACTTCTATATCTCAACGGGGAAGCAGATATTATCTGGTATTACTTGATGTGGTAGATTTCTACTCGAAATCTAAGTCCTCTTTTAAGTTCTGAACTTTTGAATTTTATATTAATCTTCTCACGTAGGAGGCCATGTTTCTAAAATCGTAAACTGAAATGTGACTTGATTTGATTATTATATCGTAAGGATTATAATACAATAAATAAAAAAAAGTAGATAGAGAACTCAACATTGACTTAAATAATAATAATAAACAACAGTAATTGCATGCGCTAGCTGTCGCATTACCGTACATGCACTTTCACCGATGCGACCCCTAGACGAAAGATACTATGGTGCAGACTTGAAAATAAATATTCATAAGTTTCATGAACTATTAAGAAAATGTTTGTATAAATACAACTTGTAATTTTAAAGCTGGCCGAAATTAACCCCATGACCAGTAGTTTGCCATTTCGTTTTAACGTCTCATTTGACGAATTGGACCTGGTAAGGGCTATGAATCTTAAGGTTCTTGGTTGAAGTCCTACGTCAGGCAAAATCTCTTTGTGTAAGTTTTCGTTTTGGAATATCGCATACAAATGTGTCATAACGATAGGCTCGCCCTAAAAACACAATAGATTAGAAATAAGCTGGGTAGATATGTAGGTCCCACGTAGGTACCAACTAATAAATGTGACACCCCTGCCATGCAGCTTACAGGCGTAGGCGTGGACCCCAGTTCTTTGTCACTATTTTACATATTTATTCCCAGATTTCATCATATTTGAATCAGTTGCCATGCAATATAATTTCTGGGTGTATTAAAAAATGAAAGTCAACACAATTATAATACTCGTAAATACAACGCTTTATTGAGTAAGATAAGTTAATAAGGTATTTACAAAAGTTATAAAATAAGTAGAAAAGTAGAAACGCTTTAGTATTACTGGTGTGACCACAGTTTTATAAAGACGCTTGACGGCTTATAGGATAATTTTGTATGTAATTTTTTTCTTAGATCGAACATGAAGTATTTCTTTATTACATGTATGATAAGTTTTGTTCAAACGTTGTTTATAAAACCGTGATTTGAGTATTTGATACCTTACAATATTCGTTGCTTTTGTATTCTAACTAAAATTAATGCCTACAATCCGCACCTTGTAAATACGGTTACTAAGTAACTTTATGCTTGTCAAAATTATTTCGTGGCCCTCATAGAGCCACTGAAATGTTCTTTATGAAGTATTATACGGCAGTGTATAGCTGTAATTTTGTTTGAACTTTGTACCTTAGAATCCAATTAAGACTAATATCAATTATCGACGTTACTGGGCCTTAAGTAGGCAGTACGGCCCTTAAACATACAGGCTAGTCAGTCTCCTGTTAGAACAAGTGTGGTGTGTTGTCTTGTTGGCAGTGATGGCAGTGAGAACAGTTGAACACGTCATCCGATTCTTACAACAGAATCTATGTTAATTCTTGGCATAATTTACTGCTGGTAGTATTGGCCCTTGTAGTCCAAGGCGGCTTTCTCTTCCTGCTGTCTGGCTGCCTCGGGGCTACTCTTAGCATCGATAGCGGCGCGTTCCTAGAAACATATTTTATATTATTATCACAGGAATTTAAAAGGATCTATCTTGAGCCCGGCAAGACAATAGGTTCGCTTACACGTTTTGGGACAGAAATAAGTTTGGCGAAGTGTGAGTGTAACTAATGATAAATCTACATTTCCTCTTGGAGATATAAAATCGTGAGATATATATGTAATAACAAAATATATACGATTATATTCGACTAACTTAAACTTAACTTAATGCAGTATGCATCTATTTTTATTTGAATTATTTTTTTATTGTTAAATATGTTAATTTGAATAAAACAAATAAGATAAACAAGTTTTGTAATATAGATGTATGATAAATAATTTATATGTTTTATTACTGAGTTAAGAAGCAACCTTTAAATTATTTTATGTATTGCAGTTGGTTGCAATATTTATTTTATTGAATTGATTTACTTAACTTGTTGATAATTAAAAGTGCCTAACCCAAAATTTTAATGTCAAGGTGTTATAAAATATTTTTTATTATGCAACTTTTATTCGGTGTCAATGGAAAGATTTGTATCGATGCGAATATCGAATCCGCGACCTCACATTTAAGAGGAGGCATTCTCCTACTAAACCACGGATGTTAAAAATAAGATATGCATGAATAGCGAAGCGTTCATTTTATGAAAATTTAGCATTAACCATTAGCTGCAAGAAATTACCTCATGTAACCAATAAATCCATAAAGTGTTTATCGAACTATTTTTCTGATTATGTGTTTAAGGTTCAGTTATATCATTTATAACCCGGGAACAGTATGAATCTAGGTTCGAATCTCACGTAGGGTTTTTTACACTGCGGGAGTTTTTCGATTTGAGAATTATTATTTGTAACACTTTTACAACTTGGAGCCGAAATAGCCCGACGAAAAGCGCTACTAATTACACCACTGTCAACGCATTTCGCCAGCCAAAGGCACGGGCAGACGTGAGAAGCATTTGATTTTGAATTTAAAAATAGCAAATATATTTACCGCGTTAGCCTTAATGCCAGCGTAGATCAAGTCAAGGCCCTTCTGGATCTCAGGGGAGACGGGGGGAGGGGTGGGGATGTGGTCTCCAGCGACCCTGAAGCCGAACTCATCAGCGGTGTACTCCACGTTGATGATCTGGCCATCAGGTGCTGTGTAGCTGTAGGAGCCGTGCTGGACTAGCGCGGTGGCGTCGTTGTTGTCACCAACTGTCTTAAGGTAACCCTCTTCTTGGGCGTGAATGTTGTTGCCGGTCTCGTAGCTGGAATCATGATAAAATAAGTGTAGCTACTGGGTGTGAAAAGACTCATGTGTTAGGGTGTTGTTGAAATGCAGGTCAGGAATTAAATATGAGTGGCATTGCTCCTTTTTATGGTGAGGCATAAAGTTTACTACTCTTTCTCGTCAATTAAAAAAAAGTATCTTACTCAAGGATATTATAATATACAGAATTTGTAATTACTGAGGGTACGAATCGAGCATACGTGTTTTAAGATAGGCTATGTTGACACACTCATAAAAGGATACCGTGATTGCAAAACCGTTCAAAAGTTTTGAAACATCTGCGCAAAAACATTAAAAAAGTTGACTGATTTTATATTGATTGAAAGTGATACGAACTAATCGTATAAAGTTGTTGAAGTGAAGGGAGTTAATCTACTTTTAAGTTTATTATATATTCGGCTAAATGAACCAGTATTTTGGATCAGGATACAATATGCATATGTCAAGATGATATATCGGGTATATCAAGACTGCGACCGAAAATGAAGCCGGGTGGTATTTTTAGTGGTAAAAGACACAACGCAAATAAAAATTTCGCAAAATAAGCGACAGATATTTTTTGGCAATTTTTTAAAAATCATTGTGTTTGGGTAGTAAATACCTAGTTAATGCGAAAATAGTAATTTAAACCCTATCGTACCATTGCGTCGTTAAAAATAAAAAGGTGTACATCTTAATTTAGGAAAACTTTGTATTTATTACCTAAATACGAGGATAAGTAAAAAATTACCAAAAAAAATTGACGAATTTTTTTTGCGAAATTTTTATTTGCGCTGTGTCTGAAGCCAGTTATACTACCACCTGGCTTCGTTTTCGGTCGCAGTCTTGATATACCCTGTATATAATACTAATTTCAAGGTCGTCTTATTATTTATATAAATATGAATTAGAATTAATTATTAAAAAGTAAAGCCCCAATTTAATATTTCGATAGGCATACTTAAACCTGAATTCACAATTGGAGGGTCGACAAACGAGCTATAAAATAATATATTATTTGGTGTCGTTAAATAAAATGCTTACGAAGTCTTGTAGCTTCCATCAGTTCCCTGTTCCTTGTCGAAACGGATGATGGGGATGTAGGTGGTGGTCTCCAGCTGAACCTTGGGTCTGAAGTCCTCGATTGCCTTGGCTTGCCTGTACTCCTGAGGCTGCTGTTGGTAGTTGCTGAAGTTCTGCTCAGCGGGTTGTTGATCATCTTCCTCAGGTTTTAACGATACTCTCCTTTGAGGAAGAGCCGTCGTAAGGGCCAAGAGAGTTGAAATCACGACCTGAAACGCCAAATTACACTTTTACATGTACACGTAATAGCATAAGTATCTTAAATAACAATATGATGTCAGACTGAAGAGCTTAATCATATTCGTAATGTCGTAAGGTAAGATGGAGCGGATACAATAGGCAGCTTCTTGTGAAACCGGCTCATTCGACACGCAGGTTGGGCGAAAGTGGGCACCGACATAATATGTATTGACGGTAACATGCATGGCTTTGTTTTCATTGATATAACTTGACTTTTAGTCACGGATCGTTAACCTTAGCAATACGTCGCGTCGGTACCGTCTACAGATGCATTTGTCATTTGTTTTACATATTCTACAATGCTAAAAGCATTTGCCTAACAATATATAATAAGTTCACTAATCCGTTTACACCATTGTAGTGCAAGTAGATTTAAATTAATTATAAATAACCGGAGAAAAACCTAATAATGGATGTATTTATTAATCTTTATTTCATGCTCAGGCTTGTCTCATTGGAAAAGAATATAAATATAATACATTAATATTTATTAAGATCGTCTTGTGAACAGGCACAGTATCATCTTTGACATTCGAGGAAATAGTTGCAATTGATTCAAGCAAGCAAGCATTGATTCAATCGAGAAAAGAAAAAATAGGGTCAATGTCAATGTGTAATACTGTTAAAGAGTTATGCAAGACGACACAGATGACGAGGAAAAAAAATGAGCTAACAAAGTTGATATTACATGAAACAAACGCACATATTATGATTCACTTGCTTCAAACATTACGCACGCTGCCTCCATCATGTAATGATAGTTATTTACCATTTAATCATTAGCTGTTAGTTCGCTTGATCGACTACTTTCATTGGCAAGGAAAGAATAATAGTTATGCGGTAGTTATTTCATAATGACAAGTAATAATAAATCTTGGGTCGACATAATTTATCACGGAACTATTTAATAAGATTTTTTATCTGCTGTTATGTCAAAAACGAGTCGGGCGAGGCTTACACCGAATGCTAGACGCAACCTAACCTCTGACACAATTTCATTATGTTATGACCTAGTAAAATATGATGCAATTTTTAAATATAAGACACTATCGTTTGTGTAACAGTACATCCAGTCAAAAGTGGTTATGTATGCCAATGTACAAGAGTCATAAAGATGGCATGTGTGCAGAAATATGCTAATGGTTTGTTTTTTCTCTAGTACGGACGCAACTGTTTACACGTGCATATTCATGCTGTAGTTGCATTATCACGCGACGGTTATAATGACGGAAATAACATCACTGATTGATATTACACGCAAAATTAATTGTACCATGCAAATTACTTTCTTGATTATTTTAATTATGTTAGTAGTGCTGGAATTTAACTTTCACGTGCAGAAGATGTCACGCGCACCATAGGTCATGGTTACACAACGAGAGTTCATTGTGTCTGCGAATTATAAATACCTCGATGTGATTCCAAAAACCATTATGCAATGTAGGAAAATGTAAAGAAAAATAATATTGTTTAATTAATAAAAGCACTTTGAAAACAAATATTATAATTCTATAACGTTTATAAAAGACCGCAACAGGGTTCAAGAACACAACATTTTGAGAATATACCGCTAATATTCCGCTTCCTACACGTCCTTCAAGCCTACACGCTGGTACCAACAGCTTTGCGACACAACATCCTTTCAACGCGATGTGTAAGGTCACTGCAAATTAAAGCTTAATACAACACTATAATTGCGGCACTAATTGAAAAAAGCTTTAAACAAACACTACGAAATTATGCAATAAAAAAATAGGCTTGCTTCTTTTCCGATCGAAATCATTGTAGGTATTTGTAAAATTCTAAGATCTTAAGTTTACACAAAATGTTTTTACGAAATGTTGATCAATGAGTAACTAAATTAAATGCAGGAATGCACCGGCATTTAAATGGCAGAGTTCAAAAGTCAGCTCCGACGAGCGACCCTATTTGGTGCCGCATCTCGCAACAGCTGACTGCTGGATATCCGTCGAGTGGGAATTACCGTAACTCTATTATGCTAATATTTACTATGTTTAGAGAGTTCCGTAATTATTTTTAAAGAAGACGTTAAGGGTTGTCGAAGTTTTCAGGAAATTAGAAAGATGATAAGTAAATGAGCTTACTGAACTTACCAGCAGCCTCATTGTGGTGTATGTGTGATGTGACGTGCGGCAGCGACGTGGAACGTGGAGTGTCGTGAACTATGTCAGAGTGGTAGTAGTGCGCTCGCTTTTATACTACACCCCTGCCACCTTACCCGCGCACGGCTCTGAGCCATCACACTTTCATGCCCAACTTACCTCTGCAATACGCTGTAGCCACGAACTGACGTATGGATTTTTTTATTTCAGTTTCGATATCTAAAATATCAAAACTTAGTTCATTAGCACCATTATATCTGCACATCGAGATTTCGTTACGCTTGTGACACAGCTTACCTGCTGATGACATGCTTTTGTCATCACCGTCGGCGAGCTTCTGAAACAATTTGAAAGTAGGGACAATTAAATGAAATAAAAATATTAACATGCGCTAATTCCTTTATAAAAGCTTTTTGTCAGCTCTTAATAATAGCTCGGTATATTCTGACCAAAATGTTTGACTACGATAGGTAATCAGTAAATTTCCAAGGTTACAGCTGAGATTTACCGATATAATATTTGTTTAAATATTAAAGAATGCATAACAAATTAACTATTATGTATTTAATGTAAACGAGGTAAATGGTTCGACATTTTTTATTTCGATTACGGATGTATTTTAATTGTATATTTGTCAATGACACCGAGGACATACCGGTAGCCAAAACAATAGTTATTTTTGGGTTGATTAACATTGAAAAATGAAGGGAATTACTTATGTCGCGCACCGCTCCGCCTATTGCTAAGCTCTATGTAATTCCGGACATTGTTGTAGCCACACCTCAATTCGTAGTAAATCATTAACTTGCCAAAATATGCGGCAGAAGAGTACTCATTAAGGATAATTTGAATAACATGATTTATTGATCGGAGAGTGTTTACATTTTAAGGTGTCGTTTTAATTTTTATGTAAACAGGAACACTGTATGAACTATATATAATATTTAAAAAAATACATTGAGGATTTCCTTATTTCACGTGATGTTATGTGAGTACTACGTACAAAAAACTAATTTTTGTGCGTTCGCATCCCATATAACACAAACATTTGTATTTGATATTCAAATAAGTGTCAAAGGAGTGAAAAGATTTACTTGATGTAGATGTGTCATATCACTATATGGGAAGGTAGGAAGAGAGACCAGAATTGGATCTTCCTCTGTGCAATTCTCTTTTTTCTAATATTTTTAGACAATATACTCAGTCTCCATGTTATTTATAAAAAATCGTAGTATTTTAAATTAGAAGAGCTCTTAAAACATTTTTATTAAATGTTGATTTAATAAAACTGGTGGTTTTACTGGTGGTAGGTCTCTCATATGTGAGAGGCCGCCTGGGTAGGTACCACCGCAATGTCTATTTCTCCCTCCAAACAGCAGTGTAAATGCACTGTTGTGTTCCGGTTTGAAGGACATTGTAGCCAGAGTAACTACTGGACATATCGAGACTTAACATCTTATGTCTCAGGATGGCGAGCGCAGTGGAATGCCAAGCATTGCCTTGTAACTCATGGTGTTGTTTGGTATTGCTACTGTTCATGAGCGGTCGTATCGCTTACCATCAGGCGAATGGCAGGCTCGTCTCGTCATTCATTGCAATAAAAAAAAATAAAAAAAATAAAACTAAGTTAAAAAAAATGTAAAGAAAAACTAAAATTTCGTTTCAATATACTACTATTTTTGCCCAGATCTTACTTGAGATTTTGAATAATTTCTCACTCAAGTTGAAATATGATTCGGAGAGTGTTTCAAAAGAACTTTCTTTCCTCGGTATAAATGATTCGTTAACGGAGAGCGGCAACGGAGATTTCACCACAATCTGCTTGGATTGTTATCAATCATGAAAATGATAAACTTGAGTTTATGTCTCTAACAAACTTTTATTGTCTAGCATATTTGACTTTATGAAAAACGCAAAAAAAAAACTTTGCCCCCCGTAGCTTATACAAAGTTAGTTTTTGTTTACCATAAAGCTGAAACACCCCAATGCGATTTTGGTATAAAAGATCAGACAAAACTATTAAATAATAATAATAATGAAATATAATGCCATGGCTACAATAAATTATCCCGTTTTTTGAATTATGCATGGGTATGCACGTGTGCGCGGAAGCGTGGGGGGGGAATACTTGTACCTGCCGGCTGTAGTCGTATCAAGAAGGGACCGACGCGCGCCCGATTTTTATTAATGAACAAGGTAATGAGCTTGACTTAAGTGTTTTGGGATAAAATAAAAAATATAACGTAAGTAAAAAAATAGTGCAATGGAATATGCTACTGATTCTTAACAAACTACTTTCGGGTTTGTAGTAGACCGTACCTACGGGATCGAACCCGTCATAACATTTGCGCCAATCGGTTGTCAGTTGTAAGGGTATGTTAAGTCACTAAAATATACATATATATGTACATATAAAAAAATAGTCAGTTGCGTTCTGAAGTAAGCGACTGTATATCCAGTTTCCAATTGGCATAATTAAATAGATCGGCTTGCGATAATCACCTTCCGCTGTAGCGATATTCTATAAACTATTAATTATTACAATCAAGTGCAGTACTATGTCAGTACCAGTATAAAATTACTCTTAAACGTGAAAAAAGAAACAATTATGTTATATTGCTTATTATGACCAATTATTATTAATGAACTGCTCTGATTATAACCAACTTGTAATATTCGTAGATAGTACGAGTAATAACTGTATTTTAAACTGGTTTTGAAAAGAGCAACACTAAAGTTTCTTGCCCGTTCTTCTCTTGTGAGAACCGTTTTCCGAACCGGGTGTTACTAGAATTTAAAAAAAAAACTAAATTTAAAATAACGTTGTGCATTTTATGGATTCAAACAATTATTTTCATTTTCATGTAGAACCTATAGTGCCTAAGCAAGACCGAGCTGTGAGATTGTACTTGAGATAGGCAACAGGTCCTAAAGACTAATTGAAGAATTGTATATACTCTTTTAGCTTAAGTGTTCGGTGTGACTTAAAAGCGAGCCGCTGTTTATCGTCGAAGTAACAGTTATGAGGGCAGGGTAGTCGGTAAGGGCCGTCGGCGAGGCACCATCCTAGGTACCACTGGATTGGTGAAGTTGAAAAAAAAACTCTATCATCTTAATTAATCGATTTATTGTACACAAACATAGTAGCAACAATATGCAGAAATAATAAACAATGAATAGTACAAAAAAGACTGTGAGTATTCCAACAAAGCCGTATAGGTAACCACTGAAACTTACTACGATACTCAAAAATATTTCGTTTGCGTATTTGCGTAGACCAAATATGAATCTTATGCAGAAATTTCGAAGACGCTAAAACTATTAAGTTGGTCTTTGGTGATGTCTAGATAGCTGACATTGGCATAATCTTTGCGTTCTGTGGCGCACAACACTAAGACGAAGAGCCACTTTGGGTTGCTTCACTTGCTCACAACCATAATTACGTATTGAAATAATATCTCTAGGATTCACGGAGACAAGAAGTCACCCACACTTTCCAATGATATTACAAAGTCCCGATGCTATGGAGGGCAAGTCTACCGCTATATAATTGGCATACAGCAAAAAATAAAGGACGCTCGATTAACACACTAACGAAGCCGTGCCTAACAGTTAGCAAAAACATGATTTATGTGCCTGATTTAATAAACAACACAAGTATATATAATTTCAAGGACGGCATTAGCGTTTCCAAATTACTACTTCTTACGTAAACTTTGTGGATGTATTGAGGTCTAGTTCTAAAAACATGACTAATAAATTAAGAAATTTAAAAAAATCTTTTGTTTATTGAGCTGGGTACAATTAACGGTATCCAATAGATGTCAACGCCAGTCTGGAATTGCATAACATGTGGTCACTATTTTCGCCTGTCAGTGCAGTGTAGCAATATAACATAGTATCTGTTATCAATGCTTATTTCGTAATTTAACGCGTTAAGGGGATGCGTGCGCAGTGCCGTTCCGCTTCATTTTCCACCATTTTTACGTTTTTATAATACGTGGAAAATGATAAATCCTACATTATGTTTCAGCAAAGCGCTGTTTACACTTATGTGTATTTTTGTAATACTTTATGTAACTTGCACTTACTTTCCCTTTAAATGGGATAACACTTATAATATACAATAAATAATAATTGCACATTTAGGTGTAGATAAATTGTGTTTAAAATGTTAACGTACATCGTCGAAGTTTAGTGTCATAAAATGAGTTGTAAATATCATAAAAAATCTACAACTTATCTTCAAGATTTAAAAATATATTTATTTTTGTTCTAAATTTCTACAGGGTTATAGGACCTTGTCTATAAGTGCATCATACCGCCACTACGTCTACGACATTTCCAGAAGATTCATATCATGGGAAAGAACTACTTTCTATTTACAAAGTTACACGTCTCGTGCCCAGCAGTGGGACGTATATCGGCTGATACAACAACAACAATGTCTCGTACGGATACATAAAGAATTCATCCACGATAGGAAGCGCCATGGGAGTAGGTAACAACATAACATAAGAGACCGAGCATAACATAAGAACTAAAGTTCTTACATTAAGAACGCTGAGGAGTTGGCTAGGAATTAATGGATACTTACTGGATTCAGGCCGTATCCATCAGATCGATGTGGAGAATCTTGGGGGAGGCCTATTTTCAGCAGTGAACTTCCTCTGGCTGAATAGATAGATTGTAGGAATGAGCCGAAACGACCCTTGTCTCACAAAAAAAATTACGTGAAGCGACGGCGCTGCTTTCACGTTTCCTCCGGTGATTCAGAGTGCCGGAGATCCAATAAAACTTTCCTCTTTCATGTCATTTTTCTTTCCTTGCTCACTCACATTTTGAGATGCCGACAGCGCACATGCGATCATGGTTTCAAGGATGTCTATACGTAGCGTTAACCGTTTACCGTCAGGTGAGCTGTCTAATCGTTTTCTGAACATATTATTCAGTAAAGTAAGAATGAACCAGTATTTTTTTAGCATAAAATATAGAAATAAATGAAAACCATGTTTAGGTTTAAGTCTTAAGAGGTCATATTTTAAGGAGAGTCTATTACGAAGATTAAAGTAATAAGATCTCGAAATTCTTGGATAAAATAATTTTTTGATCACTAACCCAAGAACAAACTCCGCTTTGCTGAATTTTTGAGAATATGACATATCACAGGGTTGGCACACTGTAGTTTTAGACAAAACGTAATTACTAATTTAATTGCTAATCTCAAAGTTCTTGCATTTAATTCCTGACGAAGTGAAGGCTCACGAATTTTAGAAGAAAGTTGAAATTGTAGTTTTGTAAATCGTGACCTAACCACCTTCAAGTGTGTATCTAACAAAGTTGTTCTATTTAAAACTCTAAATTTAAACTTTAAATAACATATTACAAAACTATGATGTAGTAAGTAGTATCCTTGGGAGAAGTCGATATTCAATAATTAACATCCTGTGATTGAAGAGAGAGAGTGCAGTTGGTCCAATTCTTATCATTTCTTCTAGGCACCTAACGACCCTGTCTTAACAATGTCTTAAATATGTTTGTTTATAATTGATGTTGCAAAAAAGCGATTTACGTTACAAATCTCAGTTTCGCGTCCGACATTAGATGAGTTAGTTACGTAAGAAATTATTGCGCTTTTGAGGTTAGTGACACCAGCGCGTGCCGACCGATGGCCGACCTCATGGCTTCAGATATTTGTCTGAGAGGGCCTCGGCTTAGTCGCCGTCGTGCGGCCATTCCGATCACAGCGGTTGGGCAACTTCACCGGTCACCACATATACATATAGGTGGCCAATGGCCATATAAATATATAATCTACCTAAAATTCCATCGGAATTAGTCTAATTTTGTGTTTCCTCTAGATAATAAATTAGACTTTAGACTTAAGTTAGTTACTCTGTGTTCTGACAATTCTTTTGTAAAATTAAAACATGACTGTTATGCCCTGAAAATCTAAAACCGACTGAATCTGAAAAACTTATAAATTACGAGTAATTATAGTGATATAGAAATCGATTTTTTTAAATATTTTCTTTTTTTAATATTAAAGTTGCAAATCAAATCAACAATGAATTTCAGATTCAAAACGATTGCTTGCAATTGTTTCTATCTAAGGACTGACACATTGATCATATGCCACATTGCCAAGATTACGAATATAACAAAACAGATTCATTCGCAGGGGACCATTCATTGAAACTATAAAGTGAATATCAAGTTTAATAGCCTCGTGTTCAAGCTCTGTTGAGTATCCATCAATTTAATCAATGTACACGATACTCGTTTAAACATACATTGTGCTATGTGAACGTGTAAGAAGTACTTGTTACAAGAGAGCGATAACACATTTTAGGACCAGACTGCCTGTACCACTGACTTTTCTGGAAATTACGTGTGTATTGTTACTTATTCATCGCTTGCTTTAAGGGTGAGGAAATCATGGTGAAAATATCTACATACCCTCTACATACAAATATCTACATACGATTGCCTCGAGCGATACGACCGCCATTTGTACTTTAATATTAAATATTCGTTTAGTTATTAAGATTTATTTAGTGTACAAAAAGAATAAAATAAATAAAATAATACCCTAGAATTCTCCCGCAGAATTTCGAAGGTTTGTGAAGTCTACCAAACGCAATAGGCTAGTGTAGTCAAACGCCAAGACCTTCTCCCGACAAGGTTGATGTCAGGCGGGCAGCCGATCGTGATATTCTAAGCTAAATTACTTTCCTACGTTGCTAAAAAGTTATGTCGCGCAAACTCTATGCAATCAACATGTATAGATCTAAGGACGTGAGTAACAGTTGATATGATATAACAAAGAAAGTTTAAAGTTCCAAGTCACCGTCATACAAGCATTATAATGGTTTATTAGTTACTAGCGCACAGCGTGCGGGCCTTGTAGTAGCGCCGACCGGTTATAACAGTACTGGTAACACCGTTAACATGACCATAAGTCAATTGAATATTATGTAAGTACACTCCCAAATATACTGCACTTGTCAGAATTGTGGCGTAACATAAGATGTTCGCAGATGCAACATGTACATATTGCAGTGATTCGTAACGTTTGAATTCAAAACCTACACATTTGTACATGACACATATCACGTTTTATTAGTTACATAATAGATTTGTCATGACCATTGACATCAGACTGATGTTGACGCGGGTGTATTTCCAAATCTTATATCATACCCAAATGTCAAAGCATTAGCAAATCTTATATACCTAGGTTTGTTTTTTATTAAATTAAATAAGTTGTAATACTTTCCGCCAACCTGCACTAGGCCAGCGTGGTTGACTAAACCTACGGCCTAACCCCGCTCAATCGTTCTCTCGATTGTAGAGGAGTCCCGTGCCCTGCAGTGGGACGTACATATATTGGCTAATACAATACAATACTTTCCGAAGGATGTTAAGCATTTATTTCATTTTCATACAGATATAGGCGATTTATCAGAACAAATATTCCTGTTGTTGTTTATTCGACGATTATGATTGAATTATTCTTACAAAAATAATAGATAAACTTTTAATTTTTAACAGTGAAAAGTCTCAATATTTATAAACTAAATGAGAAATTGCACTGCTTAGCGGCTATATCGGCTTGCGGTGACCAAGTGGCTAGATATAATAGAATAATAAGAATTTTATAGCTTCTAGATTTGTTATATAATAAACATTATTTTTATATTCGGTAAAAGAGAAAAAAATGTATGTTGTTGGTTAGGTATCAATAAATTCTAAGTTTTGTTGCTCGTGTCAATGAGCAGGCGTGACACTTAAAATCCGGTGCGCTACATGTTCGTCATATTATAGTCAATAAAATATGGAAAAATGTTAAATACCAAACCTGAGACAGAAGCACGTAAGTATTAATTTGACGAGTTAATGAGCTCCAGACTACCCTCGAAGCTGGGCAAAGCCAATTTTGATAAAACTGGCAATGGTAATTTTACTACTCCTTGTTTTCTTGTTTATCATTAACACTACAGTGACTGACCTTACAGTGATTGTTTTAGATAAATTTGACGTCATAATACTCAAGTCACGGTTAGAGTTGGCTTATCTGACCAGAGGTTCTTAATGAATGCGATGCCTGATGGTAAATCCAAAGCAATCCAAAATCATCAGCCGCATTCATCGGCGAAGGCGATAATTAATAGGTAGAGTCTATAAACAAATCAATTATAGACATAATCCTTTGCTAGTTTTTTTTAAATCGTAGCTCTCTTTACTACTAAAGTGACTTACTATATTTTTACACAGAATCAGATATCCATCGTAAGAAAAAACACAATTGCCTAAAAGTTTGGTAATCGCAAACACCACTCCGAAGAACTTCGAATATCACGTCATATGTCACGAATTTGCTATTATTGTCTCAGCTATTTCCAAGTCTAGTGCGCCATAGAGGTCACGGACGAAGGTGCTATATTTTATACAGACGGAGACTTTGAAATGCCATAGAGCAAATACTAAGATATTTTTCTATAGAATACAAATAGCAAATATAAATAAAGAGTTGCCTCATCGGTCTAGTACGTATGACGTCTATACAAACAATTCTGCATCAAAAAACGAACGTACATGGGCTGTTAACTTACTTCAGGACTCAGTTCAAGTATCGCTCTGGGACGCAGGCGCTCTGTATCGGCCCATGTACGTCCCACTGCAAGGCATGAGTACCTCTACAATCGAGAGTACGATTTGGAGGGGTTAGGCCATATGGTCCACCACGCTTGTCTAGTGTGGGTTGGCGGACTTTACATGCTATAGAAATTCTTGCAAATCGCTATGGCATGCAGGTTTCCTCACGACGCTCTACTTCATGTAAATCTTTCGATTTGAGAAACCTTCTGCGACAGGTATAAGGGGGCTTTAATGGATCCGTTGTCTACCCTATCGATCGTACTAGGCGCGCGTGTAAAAATAAAACAATATTAAATTAAAACTAGTTAAATGATATTGTTGTCAGTACTAAAACAATAAATTCAACTGCGGAGAAAGGACAAAGGAAAAGCCACAATTTTCACAAACGTCTAAATAATATTATAGTGCTATATAAATTGTATTTGGTGTCATTGTTTTATTATTTAATTAAAAGGTCTTGTAGGATTTTTTATTTGAAGATCCTGTTCAGTCGAGCGGTATTCGATTAAAAATAAACGAGCAATTCACATTAAACAATGTTAGTCGCGTGAAGTATGCTTTGTTACGTTGGAATGTAAAAATATTAGTATGTTTTTAATTACAAACAATTATATCTAATTTACTAAGTTATAACACATTTTATAGACTGATAAAATCAAACTTTTCGTTTTTTTTCCTTAGCTGTTTTTCCATTAGTTCTTCTCTTGGCATTTTAAGTTCATGTGTTTTATTTCTTATAAGCAAAAACGTTTGCACCAAAAAATACTCAATAACAATCTAAATATTTTTTTACGTTTTAAGTAATTTAATTTAGATTATGCCAGCGATGACTCCGCGTACACAGAAGTACTGGTACATTGAACTAGTTAGGGCACGTCATAGATTGCACAATAAAAGTGAGAGGAATGAGTGCTTCTTCACCGCTGGGCCGCATGCCTCGACTCGCACTGATCTTGACATTTGATGCCGCCTGATATTTCAATTTACATGTGGCTCCACCAGGCACGCGAGGTGGTAAGGTGCCCAACATGCTCTCTTTCCACGTGTCACGATTTAATTACTTAAGTGAATTTGTTTAGTTGTGTTATATACAAATTTATTTCCATTTTGTATTTAAAAACTATCTGCTTTTATAATTTTGGCCATACTCATATAGCGTATATGTATAGGTATTGTGATAGAAAACATGTATTTCAATAAATTGCTCCGGTAACGGGACTGAAACTAGATGGCGTCGTTGATATCGATAGCCCATAGCGGCACCTAGCACTGCGTCATGTACCGGGGTATTTACGCTTCACGTGAGGTTTGTTGTTAAATGTAGCGCGCAGGTGGAGCATTCCTCTCTCTCTTGCGCAGTTGTTTAGACGCCGGCTGTGTAACGAGAGGATGCGTATTCGATCCCCGCACCGAAACATTTATTTGTGTCATCCATAGGTATTTGTTTCGGGTCTGGGTGTTTGAGAGATCGAAAAAGTCTCTCGTAGTTTCTGATACCCACTACACAAGATTCGATCTTAGTGGGGTCAGGATTATGTATGTGCCTGTTGGGTGTTTATTGTATTGTAAACTATAAAACGTACTATGATGGATGGGAATGGGTGGTGTATAGTTTAACAGTTGTAATAAATCTCTAGTAACGTACATTATAGAACCAGCGAGAATGCAAACCATAACCAACGAACCGATGAACAGGCCTATCTTACAATTGAAAGCTGAAGTTTTACTCAGGAGCTGTTGGCTCGTCATCACCTTGGCCTATTTTCAGCATTGGCTTTTCAGTATCCTGTTACTGAAGCTGATTTTGCTTATAGAGAAATTAGTTCGAGACTGAAACAGATGTTCCGAATACACGTCTCTTATCGCTTCAGAGATACATATGTGAATGATGTCATTTCGAGTGATACCTTTTATTTTTTATTTGTTTATCAATTTATCGTTAAACGATTGAAAAGTATGTTTATTTCCAGTGATTCGGGTAAAGGCGAGAATAAGCGTACAAACAATTTAAGCTGCATGAAACAAAAAACAACCAATACCATTTAAACTACCAAACATGATCGTAGACTATATCAGTTTAGTATTAATTTGCATTACTAGTATAAAAGAAAAATCCTTCAAAAAGTACGTAGTATGTTGTTATTATGTCAGATCCTTATTTTAAAATAATATTACATGTTCTTGTAATTCCTGTGGTTTCGCCGCAATATCCGAATAGCGGCATTCACACAATGACCATAAAATTTTTGCTAAACAAGTGATAAAAGCTCCCATTTTTAGTTATAATAAATGTGTAAATAGTTACTCCAAGGCTTGTAGGTATTTTGAAATAATTCGAACTACTAGAAATGCTAGCTCAGCCCTTAATATATCGAATTTATAAAATGCCTTTTAGGCCCCACATTAACGTCAGAAATACCACGTGCCTCCTATTTTCGAACTGTCTGGAAACTGTGTGTTTGTTATGGGTTGTTTAAATATTGACATAATTAATTATTCGCCTTAATCTTCATTAATTATTCATTGTAAGTACTGATTTAGTAAAATATATACATTCCACGCTGTTTTGAGTTTTTATAATTAATAACAAATAAAAAACCTTTTAGGAAAGTAAATAAAAATATTATTTAACAAAAAAATGTTTCATGTCGAATAAATTATTCGACGGAATAACCGTACCATTATGGATATTTTTCTCACGGTCCCGCCCATTTTTATAAACATTTTATTTTCGTATGTATAATTAAAGCGTTATCTTTAATATGACCACCATATGAACCAGTAGGTTAATAAACATAATCTTTAAAATTATGTATAATTTGTTATTCCATTAAAATTACTTTGTGGTGGTTTTTGATTCTTCTGTAGTAGGAACGTCTTGACTAGTGGTAGTTTTTGGTTCGACTGGAGAAGTAGCGCTAGTACTTGCGCTTTCTTCAGAGGTAGACACGGAGTGAGCTTCAGTGGTAGAGCTTTCAGCTTCAGTCGTTGAAGGCTCAGGAGGTGAAGACGTAGCGGTTGCCGTGGTCGTAGAAGCCTCTTCATGAGCCTCAGTGGTTGAAGCCTCTTCATGAGCCTCAGTGGTTGAAACCTCTTCATGAGCCTCAGTGGTTGAAGCCTCTTTATGAGCCTCAGTGGTTGAAACCTCTTCATGAGCCTCAGTGGTTGAAGCCTCTTCATGAGCGGGTGTGGATGGCGCTCCTGTAGTTGAGGCTTCTTCGGATGATTCGGTTGTTGACGCCTCTTCATGAGCAGTCGTTGATGGCGCTCCTGTAGTGGAGGCTTCTTCGCGTGATTCAATTGTTGAGGCCTCTTCATGAGCTGTAGTTGATGGTGCTCCTGTGGTGGAAGCTTCGTCATGACCTGTGGTTTCGTGTGCCTCAGTTGTTGAATCCTCTACAACAGTGGTCGTTGCAGATGCACCTGTAGTGGAAGCTTCTTCAGACGTGGTTTTTGAGGAAGCCTCTGTAGCTGAGGACTCTTCAGATGATTTTATCGGCACTACTTCAGTAGTAGATGACTCTTCAGGGGCCGTAGCTGATGCTGCAACGGTTACAGAAGATTCGTCAGATGAAGTTGAGTGACTTTCAGTAACGGCTTCTTTAGTTGAAGAAGTATCAGAAGCCTCCGGTTTTGCAGTTTCCGCCGTTGATGATGCAACGGGTGCAGGTGCTGGTGCGGTTTCAGCAGCTGCCGGTGCTTCCGCCGTTGATGGTGCAACGGGTGCAGGTTCTGGGGCGGCTTCAGCAGTTGCCGGTGTTTCTGCCGTTGTTGGTGCGACAGGTGCAGGTGCTGGTGCGGCTTCAGCAGCTGCTGGTTCTTCCACCTTTGATGGTGCAACAGACACAGGTGCTACTACAGCTTCAACGGCTGCTGGTGCTTCTGCTGTCGAAGATGCAACAGGTGTAGGTGCTGGTGCGGCTTCAGAAACTACTGAGGCTTCCACATTTGATGGTGCAACAGATACAGGTGGTACTACTGCTTCAACGGTGGTTGGTGCTTCCGCATTTGAAGGTGCAACAGGTGTAGTTGCTGGTGTGGCTTCAGCAGCTGCCGGTGTAGTTTCCATGGCAGCAACGTTTTTTTTAATTTCATCGGACTTCTCAGAAGTAGTTATCGCGACTTTTTCAGTTGATTCAGATTGGGATGCGACGGCAACCACTGGTGCAGAGGCCGTTTCAGAAGTCCTTGAAATAATCTCAGGTATAGGTGCTACAGGAATTGGTGGCGAGGCTACAGTAGAAACAACTCCAACATTACTGGATATTTGTAGATTTCTTCCTGACTTTTCACTAATGCTTGAAGTTAAGTCTGTACCGCCAGATTTCTTAGCATGTTGAATAATGATCGGCCTGAATCCATTTTCATCGGCTATATATCTGTTAAAAATAACAGAAAATAAATAATTTAAATATCATCATGTGGTAATTTCTGTTAAGAGAAAATCATTTTTTGGATTGTTGTAATTGATTAATATTACAAAAGGTGATTAAAGCGTATTAAAATATTTAACAAATGATTGAGCTGGATTAAATTAAACTAAAACAATATACAAACTCGATCAATTTACAAAACCATATAATTTATAAATACGTCCAGCAATATAACTATGGGCAAGGCACTAGTACGATTATATCTTTATTTCTAGTATAATTCACAAATTTTGATTGATCTCTCATATATTCACTACTCATAATGTTGTAGTAACAAGGGTTATTTATCACATATTAAGAGAGAAAATAGCACTGTTTAAAGCGGAATCTATGCATGAACACCCGAAAAAAACCGAAACCCAATAAGGAACAAACAGATATTCCCTATTCGTATCACCTTTTGGATTTGTTATGAACCACGGCAATAATAGATGAAGTACTTACTTGACAGTGATGAGTGTGCCATCAGGAGCAGTGTAGGAGTAAGATCCTTGTTGCACGTGAATCTCGTCGCTTTCGTCACTGCTGCTGTTGCTGTCTTCACCGCCTTCGTCACTATCATGGTGACGAGCTAAATGCTTAGGCTGCTTTGGTAGTACCTTGTCATAAGACTCTTCTTCACGTTTTATTCCATTGCCCGTTTCATAGCTGAAAGAAATTATTAAATTGACTATAATATTTAAGACATATTCTGGTAAGGTAGCAATAATTAGAATTATCAATTATTATTTTATTACTTTAGTAATTATTATATAGTATTTTAATTTATGCTACACTTAATGACGCAATTAATCGAAAGTAATACTCGTATTTAACAATGCCTTCGTTATTACCTAAATCTATAAGCTCCGTTAGGGTCGTATTCTTCGGATTGCGAAACGATTGGAATCACTGATTGTTGATTTTCCGTGGGTACCACATTCACTGGGGGTGCGGCGAACACCTTTATCACTGCCAAATATAAGAAAATTAATTTACAATACATCTTTGCTGTATTCAGTCCAGAATTTTGTCGACTATTGTACCTCCAGACTTCTCGAGCACATATATGTAAGGCTCATTTATTTACACTATCCTCCCCCCGCCTTCCGATGGAGCGTGCTTTAGCGGACGCTAAATACTTCAACCTTAGCGCTTGACTGATGTGTTCTTCGGAAAATTGCACAATCGTAGAGGTGTCAACAATGAGACATGATCGGATGCGATCCGCCGCGATTAACTCGGGGGCACGCACAACAAGGTTTGTTGGCTCGCTGAAATACTCACTTAGCTTTTCAGCCGTGCATGATGCGACAAACATTAAAAATGCCAAATATCCGTGACAGATTGTTGACTACAAACAATTTGTTTATGAGTGACATACGGGCGGCATATAAATGACCAAGTGCCGACTCAGCATCCTCGTTTCACGTGAATTTGGAGATATGCCATTTCGTTTTTAGGAGCTATAGTCCAGTAGGAAGTGAAACGAACTGCCGCGACAGAGGGAACAGGTTAGGGATTGAATTTTTTTTAATTTTGCGTTAAAACTTTCAGACTCTTGAGTATGAAATTTTATGAACCCTTGTACGTTAAAGCTATTTCAATATTATTATTTATTTATGTATTTATTCTATGTTTCACAGTCGGAAACATAGAATAAATAAATAAATTATAACAGACTGCCTCGGTGGCGTAGTTGTATTACGGTACGGTTACAAAGTTGAGGTCTCGGGTTCGAGTCCCGGGTCGGGCAAAGTGATATTGGATTTTTCTATCCATTATCAGTCCGGAGTCAGGAATTTATGCCCGCAGCCCGATATGGCGATAGGCTCGCCCCCTATCACATCGTGGGACGGAACATACAAGGCGAAATGTGGGTGTCCTGGTGGCGCCTCTGCCTACCCCTTCGGGGATAAAGGCGTGAGTTTATGTATATATGTTTCACAGTCGATTTACTATGATTAAAGATGAATAATATTAAAATATATTTTTGTAAAACATAA
Source organism: Deilephila porcellus (assembly GCA_905220455.2). Lineage (NCBI taxonomy): Eukaryota > Metazoa > Arthropoda > Insecta > Lepidoptera > Sphingidae > Deilephila > Deilephila porcellus. The sequence continues at coordinate 8,050,039 of LR999971.1, read as the reverse complement.
CTTTTATGTCAAATTTAAGTATCTCTTAAATACAAGTCATTACTTATCTGTGTTATTGTAGGAAATAACATATATTTCATATACCACATACTAAATCGGTATACTATAATCTAAATTTGCACTAGTACTGTCAGTGTATTCTTCTTTAGTGTAATGGGGTATTTTGCAAACATTTACGAGGGTCGTCGTGGTTTCAACTTCTGATTTTTCGGAATCATGTGAGTTTTCTTAGTTATATCACCATGAAATTTAACGGCGAAGGAAAATATCGTAAGGAAACCTGCACTACACCGAGATCTTTAAAAAATCTTTAATGTGTTCACTAGGCCACTTCACTAACCAGTCAACTAACCCACCATAGGCTAGTATATACCCTCTAAATCGACAATTTAAAATATACATAACAAAATATCTGCGACCTATCAATTGATACACAAAAAGTATTGATCGAAATGTATCGTCGATACATGTGCATACATTTTGTTTACTAAACATCTACTGGGAGGATCATGCACATTGATGTCATACCTAAATCGGTGTTACGCCCCTATTACACATGTATTATTTATACTTAGATAAATTCTTGTCAAACTAGTGATTTTATTAGAAATATAAAAAACGTTTAATCTCATGTTAGACTACTGACTCATCTCCATTGCTATTTCAGACGCGTCAGTGTGTGGTGTACATTTAAATTAATTTGAATTGTTTAAAATGGTAATAGTAATATTAATGTTTACATCGTTATTATTACAAACAAACTGCGTTCCTATAACTGAGGGTGAAGACACTTACGATGCGTCAAAAGCAAGATATAATTTCAATCATCCACCAACGGTAGAAGAATATAATCCTATTGAGTACAGCGAAGATTCTGCTTACAAGGCAAGAGGTGTTAAAATTCAAAAACGAGTTGTACCACAGTCTGCGAATACAGAGAATAATTTTGCACGAAGCAGAAATTTAAATAAACCTACAAATATTCAAACTACGACTTTGAAACCAACTATAACATCTCCAAAACAAAAAGACAATGCAAATGTTTCGAAAATGCCGCGACAACGGGACCCTGTGGTACCTATCATTGAATCGGAAAACTATGTTTACTCGCATAACGGCAATTTCCATTACAGGTAATATATTTGTGTTAATATTATGCTATAAAGTACACGCAGAAATGTATGTAATTATATCATTTATTACAGTTATTTGGGAGGAGACGGCACGACAGTATTTGAGAAGGGTTATTTGAAGGTTTTTGATGATAAAAGGACTGGCGAATCTGTGGAAGGAAGCTTTTCATACACTGTAAGTGGCCTTATGTTATTTTTGTAGTACATATTATACAATTGACAGCCTGCGCGATGCACTTGGTTAAAGACGAGCCATGAAACTAAAACCTGCGGGTTGGATACTTGCATCGAGATAAAAGTTTGTATGCCTCAATAACATGGGTGTAACTCCTAACTATCTAAATAATTTGTTTATTGGACTGGATGTATTGAAACCAAAAAAATATATCGTAGTTTCACATACAACTTCTTGTTGTACACACAACATAAGAATTTTATCTTACTGTGGTTTCAGGACTTTGTGAGTAACTTTTCTATTTGTGTATTTATTTTACAAAGAAACATACATCCTTTTTAATAGACAGATTTAAAATCTATTTTAGCTATCGAATGTTTTGTCTTCATCGCTAAAACTGAATTCTAAAGTCGTTCGAATGGGACAAAACATTCGATAACCAAAATATATTTTAAATCTGTCTATGAATAAAACCGATAATGTAAATATAATCAACAAATATTCAGTGCATTAGGTTGTGTAACAAGCTTACATTACATTAGCTGCCATTTTTTTGGAAGATTATATATTTGCATTTTAATTATTGTATTTCCTTTTGCACGCTGCGCGTTTTCGTACACTCGTGGGTTCGATTACAATGCATTTGTCAACGTTATAACTAATTATTGCATTCAGGCGCTATCTTGGGTTTCATTTGGAACACCACGTAGGTGAGAATACCTCATTAGATACATTCATCGTAGTAGTCTATACAAATTCACATAGGTATTAACTAGGTGAAGTTTTATTACGTTTAACGGTTGTCATAAAAGTTGATGTGAACTTGGCTAGCATGTTGGCTGACCAAGTGTACGATACAAGTGTATCGTTACGCGATGTTAGTCACTCTACTATCCCTGAATATTTCTATTTGCCCTGATAGTAAAAATTTATGTGTTTAGGTCATTTTCTGAAAATACTAAGCTGTTAAGCTCTCCTTTAATACTCCGAGAAGAACGAGAGAACTACACTGGTGTAGTTACTGGCCTTCCAGCCAGCACGCTTGCGCATATCGCGAGCAGTTCGAATCCTTAGCAAATCTTCCGCTGGCATGGGGTCTAAGCCCCTGAATGGCGGTTACGTGCATAATAGGTGGCAATAGGGACCTGATAAATTAGGAGGAAATGTGCTATACTTTTGTTTACGTGACCGTTTGACGATATCATTACTGCCTCTAATATGCCCAGCAACGACAATCCCGCTAAATCACCTCATAAGACAGAGAGGAAATACAATGGCGGAGTATATACGCCTCCAACCACAAGGCGTCCCCTTTAGACTCTTGCCAACTGACAATTGACAATCTTAATGGCATCTTGTTTCAGGATAACGACGGCAATGATTTCAGTTTGTCGTACACAGCAGATGAGAATGGATACAGGCCCGTGGGCGCCCACTTGCCCACACCTCCGCCCATCCCACCAGCAATCGCACGAGCACTTCAATACCTGTCGACAAAAAACGCAGTGGAATCTACTACTAAACTATTTCATTAAATAAACATAATATACAAAGCATGTGTTTACATCGAACAGAAGAAAAATAAGCAAAGAATTACAACATATATGAGATGCAAATTAAAAGAGATAATCTTGGCGCTAGTCTTGTTAATATTTTCTAAGTCGTATTATTTATTGATAAAATATGTGTTTCGGTAAAATTATATTTTTTTCTAAAGAAACTTCCTCTTTTTATTTATTCTGCTCGTCAATAGACTGCATTTGCGTGCGGTCGATTCGAATGAATTTTTGAGCAAGCTGTCGAAGCATTGGTCTTATGATTTTACGCCCAGCTTCATGCCTGATGTAAAATCTTTTAAAAATCGATGTAATACTGGCATGATGTTTTATTTATTAAAAAATCTTCTGCGAAGAAACAATTTCTTATTCATAAGAATTAAACCCGCTTCTAATACTTCATTATGAACGTACATAAAAACTAAGCCAATGAAATGTCCATAAAAACTTGCCATGCACATTGCACACCTAATAAAAACATAAATCCAGAGGATAGATAAACAAGTTTACTGTTTACGAAACATTAATTGAAAATAAAACATAGCTTGTGGATAAATATCATGTGACAATTAATTAAAAATAAAATGAAAACTAAATACGAAAAGAATAAAATTCAACCTTTACACTGTTTTTTATAGCTTCACACATTACTCTGTTGTGTAAAGGCGTGCCTTTTTATACAGTTCTTTTATCAAAAAAAGAAAAGTCAAAGTCATAAGGCAAAAGTCGTCCATTAATTATTTAGATACCTACCTACACTACAAAACAAATAAAAATATATATAACCTTTAAATTTTTTTTGTAGTGACTATAGATTGGTCTCTATGATTTTTATTTGTATTTAAAAATCTGTTACTTACAGTGTTTTTGTATGGCCAAAGTTTTAACAAAGTGCAAAATCCTTTTCTTGCTTTCATCCATAATCATTACGTTACGACTTCTTGTTGAATTTTTGAAAGATGTACAGTCTTATTTATTCATAAGCAGAGCAATAACTTATGTAGATTTCGGTTTTTTACTTTGTATTATACACTACAGAAAAAAAAAATAACGTAATCAAAAGTACAAATAGCGGTCTTATAGCTCCCGGCAGTCTCTTCCAGACATGGTGGGTGTGATATAAGAGAAGCTATAAAAAAAGGTAGGAAAGCGATGTATTCCTTTATTTGTATTACTTTTTAAATTCTTCGATAAGAATGAAAAATACACACAAAATCACAACCACGCGAATCCATTTATATTTTTACAAAACAACATATTACAGTTCCAACACACTAATAAAGATATTAGTAGAAATATCCATAAGCTTCGGTCTTGGTAGTTGTGAAATACATCTTTTCTCCTCTCTTTAAAACGAGTACCTACTCCCATATTTACTTGGAGTCATAACATGGTTTCAATAACTTATGTTATTCGTTTATTTGTTAATACCGCCATGTTTCAAAATTAATAAATACAAGCAATATAACGGGTAATACTATTATGCAAGTTACAACAGCATCTGTTACCTTGCAATTAAAAATATAATTCAAAATTAATTCAAAATGGCGTCGTTAGTTCCTCTTTTGGCCACAGGGCCAGATAAGTTTGTGGCAGTGTAATCAGTCGTATAAATGACACTTCCCTGCGTGAAATATTCGCATGTTTGTTTCTAATAACCTCATCGCTTATTTTTTTGTTTGCTGTCATGGCGATTTTGACATTTCAAGAGTTCTTTATATACGTTTAAACAGCCTTGACTTTAATGCACTAGACCTACTAACAATGATCGCATCTCCATAATTTATTCTGTGAGTCAGTACATCGTAGTTTATGTGAATGTCTTCTATATTCCTTGTTAATAGCGTCATCAATAACTAATCAAAGTCGTTTGTGACTTATAGCTATGTAATGTTACTATCTAGTACTTATACTACATACATACATACATAAACTCACGCCTTTTTCCCAGAAGGGATAGGCAGAGGTGTTACCAGGATACGCACATTTCGCCTTGTATGTTCCGTCCCACGATGTGATAGGGGGCAAGCCTATCGCCATATCGGGCACTTATGCTGAGTGAGACGCAATACATTGAAATGGACGAAGAAGGCTGAGCCTACCATCGACCAGCGTGTGTCAATACAATTTGGTATTATTAAGTCGTTTCCATTTTGGCAAAAAAAAGAACAATACTTGTGTATAGAAGCAAGCGACGAGTAATCATTTTTTAGGTACGAGTATATTATAACAGTTACATTCAAACATACGCTCTATTGCCCATTAACAGCAAAAAGGGTATGCAGGCATCACCTATTTTATACACAGACCATCGAATAAATATTTATTTCTAACCATCACTAAGCATTTGTTCCAAAGCTCGATAGATGTTGCTGTGGAAATCCAAGGGCATGGCCTATATTCAGGAATGGATTTTCCATAGTTGAGGATGAGGACCATGATGATGAAATATTTGCTTATGTCAACTCATGTGAATTTGAGTCCCTTATTACACAGCAACAATACTAAAATCAGTAAATGTCAAATTCGCTATAAGTATTAATTATTATTTATCTTTCGATATTAGCATTCCTAAGAGCGACTGTTGATGAATTGAATCATATTCTTAATTGACAACGTGGTAATTCTTGATGACACGACTTGTGGGAAACCACATTTTGAGCCGCTCAGATATAATTAAATCAATAGACTTGGACAAACACTATTTAGGCTTATTTATTTTTCCTAGGAAAATACTAGGTAATTGATTTTCGTAGAAAAAATGAATATTTAAATCCAAATTCCTGCTGGTGGTTTTTCATATTTACATTATTTAATCATATTAATGACTAGCTTCTATCCGCAAACTTCGTTTGCGTGATTAACTTTATTTGGAATTTCTCATCCCGTCCTGTTGTATCCCGTCTGATTCTCAGTCAAGGCATGTAATCCAGTATCCATCCCATCCCATCCCTTTGAGTATAAAAAAGTAACAGATATATCAGAATTCCTTCATCATCCCACGAGAATACTAATTTTGTCAGGATAAAAAGTAGCCTAAGTATTATTCCAGAGTGTCAGCTACCTCCATACCAAATTTCATCGAAATCCGTTAAGCAAACAGACAAAAATTCTAAAAATCATGTTTTGGGTTCTATTACTTTAATTACGGTATTAATACCGACCCCCCATATTAGTATTTCTCATTTATCTTCCATGTACAAACATCGATCGGTTACAAATTTATTATATGCATACATACCTAGATGATATCATAACCAAAATTGAAATCGTTGATGTAATGGGAGTTATAAGATATAAAGTAAAATAGTGCCTATTATACTATATAAGTTAGTGATAAAAATGGAAAAGAATAAGAGTAGATAATTTTAAATACATTTTATTATTCATTTAAGCGTAATCGTACATTAATGCATTGAAAATTCTTCACGGCTGATTTATACTATACGACGGATAAAGTAATTTAACGGTCACAACGATGTTATTTCATAACGTTCTTATACAAACTACAGCTTGTTTTTTTAATCAACAAGGGCATTTTTCAACATTAGTAAATCAATTAAAAAGTATATTTTTGGACATTCAATTGGAAAGCGAATCTTATAATCAAACTCCAATGACTTGTACCTATCACAAGTCTTTGCGATTAAACATCGGTCTAGGTTGCTAAAATGAATATAACACAGGTCTAGGCAATACATTTATTGTAAAGTTTGCAAGCAATAGAAGATGTTCCGTTTGGATTCCGATGTGGCCGAAACGTTCTCGATTGGAGGTCACGTACCGGTAAGCGCAGCGTTGGACGTCCACACAGAAGGTAGACCGGCGATCTAAAAAAGGTTGCAGAAAGTAGCTGGGTGCAAGACGCCTTCCAACGGTCATTGTGAAAATCTACGAGGGAGGTCTATACCCAAAAGTGGACTTATTTTAGCTGTAGATGATGATGAAGACGATGATGGTGAAGTGAAATATCTCATAAACCTTTTTAATTGCGTCGAAACTAGAAACGAATAATCATTGATTTAAAAAAAATGTAATATAACGTTTAATTTTGTGTGTAACGGCATTGTGTGTTTTAAGACTGTAATTGCATCATAATATTCCTCAAAACCATATTTTTATAGATCACGATCTGAAAATCATAAAAGAAATTAAGCGATTCGAACTAATTTATGCAGTATTACATCCGGACTGCGTTTTATTCTTTCAACACGGCACAGTTTCTCACGCCTGGTGTTATACGAATATCTATCTAGTATCTTCTCCCTATAAGTTTAAATTTCTTATACACGACCACGTATTCTCATCAATGACCTTGCATCAACGTTCACTTTTATAAACAGGTTATCCGAGGAATGTCGGCTCATTCTTAGGATCACTCTTATTTTTATTCAGCTGGTGAGCTGAGAATCTCTATGATGTTACCGTAACTTAACCATTACTTTAAGCCGCGATTTTAAACGAAGGTTTCAAGGATAACGTTTGTAGATGTTTTTTTTTAAATGTATAATTGCTGCTGTTTTATGGTAGGGGAAAAGACATTTATGAGACTTTGGTGTCTGTGCCAAGAGTTTTTGTTGTGTAATTAACAATTTTTTTTGTTTTTTTTTTTTTGATATGGTCATATTTATGTTGGCTGGGTGGAACGTAACGGATTAACAACTATCTTAATTCAAGTAAGATGAACAGCATTTCTGTATCAATTAGATACACTGTATAACATGTTATGATGTATCTTTTTTGTTAGAGACTTTAAAGTCATTCAAAACTTTAGAGTGTGCAGGAGGTCGTAACTTATAATCAAGAAATACACGATTATAATTTGGAAGTACTTATAACTGCCCTTATGATGTAATAAAAGAATTAAAAGTGTGTCAAAAATGTGATCAAAAATTACTTACTACCTATATTAATTATATTCCTTGAAATATATTGATTGCGCTCTTTTATTTGCATTGTGTGTAAGCCACGACTGTTAAGCCAATTTTTAACTCGAATGTTATCTACAATTCAATCTATTTTTACTCCCCTTCTCTTTGCATTTGTAGGCTGAATGCATACACTTCCCTTTACTTCTTATTTATATAACCACCTTGTGTGATAGGTACCTTGGGGACTTTCATAAGAGAATATACTCAAGCACAGATAAAAGTATATTTTCTTAGTAATATGAGCCTCGAAGACTCTTTACCATACGACGCAATTAGGCGTAATCACGTAGGTACGAAGACATGTCATAATGATGTTACTACTACTATAGTGAACGTCATTTTCAGTTATAGAATTCACCAAAGTCATTGATGTGATTAGTAGGAAATGACATCAGCATTTTAACACGTACACGACAGTTTGAATTGGTGAATTTGATGCTAATCAGTAATTTACACTCGATATTGTTTCACAGGATCAGTTTGTATTCAAGTAAAATAATTTAGTCATTTTTCAATGCGTCCTTGGCACTGATTTTTGCTTTTTATTCGGTTAAAAAAATAAATACAATCATTTTTATGAAAATTCAATCATTGTCTATCACAGTTCAGTCGTAGTACACAAATTTATTTTTTAAACATTTTTAATTGCTTACACGTTAATATATTACAGAGGCAGGCACCGCTTCGTAAAGAGGAGTGGAAATCGAATTTATAAACTTTTGAAACTATTCAATACTGTTATTTCGATGGCTCTTTTCAAACCGGTCCCTGCGAGTGTCCGTGGTATATTTATTTATACAAGTACATAAGTAGCAGTGGGTCATTAGATCGTGTCCTGGAGGCGTCGACAGTGATGTTAATTTCTGGATTGCGGAGGAGGAGGTGCCGTGGCGAGGTAGTCGAGAGCTTTCTGGATGGCTGGCGGTATCGGTGGTGGAGTGGGTAGATGCGCGCCCTGGAATACACACAAACATGTTCAAAGAAAAGTCACAAGAAAACCAACTATAAAAATGACGTTGTCTTTTGTGGATTAGGAAATCACTTGACTGTACTTGACTGTAGTCAATATTTATGCTGTTTAGTCATGAATACAGATAAAGAAAAACTCAAAAAGAAATAATGAGATAATTTCCTTTTATGAACTAAAAGGCATTCCAAAGACATTTTGATACCGCAATACTTCTTAAAATTATCTCATAATATACACCAATAACCGTTCTATTAGATCTACGTGAATTCTGAGAAGTGCTATTTCCTGCTATATCGTCACTGGGCCTTTCCATCACTATTTGGTTTATTTCTTATTTACTTGTGGTATAAAATATTTTCAATAAAGACCTAATGACTAATAGTGAACGCAAGTTTGAAACCAGCATGCCATACAAAGCACATCATTAAACAAAGGAATGATTTGTGCAGAATTTGTCATCCGCTATAACAAAGTCGGGCATTGAATAAACAATAGCTATGTATTTAGAAAAGATCAAAGTTGATGAGTACATCACGTCGGATATCCAAGGATACTCAAATAGTTTTCTAACTCTACCTGCATTTCATGAGGATAAACACTGATCGAATTCATATAATTATCTATCTGACAATGTTTTTTGTTCAATAATTTAAAAATATCTACATCGTAGTTTTGCTCACCTTTTGAAATTTATAATTCATTAATAGTACTGCGACTTGAAAGGACGGGTCCAAAAATAGACAAACCTAATATTAGATGTATGATCTGACTGTATGCATCGACTACACTAAATCCAACATGTCTTTGAGGATCTAATTTGTGAGCCAATATCATTAGTGTGTGATTAGAATCAATAATGTATAGTTTTATTGTTTCCTACTAACAAAAGAATAGCTATGCTAAAAATTTAATTGAGAAGAAATATGTATCAATCATATATACGAGTAATCTCTAATTGATAATAATAAATGAGGCGATAATGATTAAAGTGAAAATGATGACAGGAAAGGGGCATTCAGAAATAACTTTTGTTTTTAAAACTTTCGTTGGGAAAATCGAAGTTTTAGATGACTTTACTAAGCTTTAGTATAATTAAGGATTTTTACCTCAGGTTTGAAACCACCATCGTCATCGGCAACGTAATTCAAGGAGATGACTGTGCCATCTGGAGCTGTGTAGCTGAATCCTCCCTGAGCGATGATGACGTCACTGGCATCAGGGCCGCTCGCCTTCTTCAGCGTACCTGTCTCCTCCGCCTTTATTCCATTGTCAGTCTCATAACTGGAATTTTAAAAGGCAACAACAAACGCTTCAGAATGTTTTCGAAAACATTTCGATTCCATTGAACGCTCACTAATGTCGATTTCAATACGAGGTCGTGAAATGTCCTTAATTTTGTCGTACAAATATTTAACGTGTTTCATTAAAAGTTTATGTGCATAGTTATTCTCTGACAAGCACACACACAAAGTGTTTTCAATAGATTTCAAGTTTGATGACAAATCAAACGAACTTGTGCGCTTTGTTTTAACAATTTTTGTCGTCGGAATGTGATCGTGACCTCTATACACACATGGCGACCTGACATTCGGATACTGTTAAATCTATGATAACAGGTTTGCTAATGGACAATGTTACTAGGTATGCCAAATCGCTTGCATTGTTGTCTCAGTAAAGCCTTTATGTATAGAAACACACTAGTTTTTGTTGTAGTCAAAAATACCTAGTAGTTTTGATTTTATAGGTATTCAAAGTTTTGAAAAATATCGAGTCCCGCTACAGTCACGTGATCGCCTGTGACGTCATTTCGCAACGCGCCGCACGGACCACGACTCGCTTCGTATCAAATCGCCAGCGATTATATTAGTTGTAATAGCTTGCGCAGTGTTTTGTTGTTGGTTTTCGTTCGCGTATTACGTTTATAGTTTAATAATAGTAAATATTATTCGATTAATAAAATGGATGAAGGATTCGAAAAAGGGCAACCGGATAATCTACCTAAAATAGATGGATTAATGGTTGCGCATTACTTATCAAATGGCCTGTTGGTAACGGACCAGACGCGGCTGCCTACATGTTCACGGTGGTCGCGGGTTCAAATCCCAGGGCACACCTCTGACTTTTCGGAGTTATGTGTGTATTGATAGTCAATCACCACGCACTTTAACGGTGAAGGAAAACATCGTGAGGAAACCTGCATACCGTAGCGATTTTAAAGAATTTCTACGGTATGTAAGTCCGCCAACACGCACTAGGCCAGCGTGGTGGACTATATGGCCTAACCACTCTCAATCGATTCCCTCGATTGTAGAGTAGGCCCGTGCCCTGCAGTGGGACGTATATGGGCTGATATAGAGATATAGATTACTTATCAACAAATAGTGATTTCGTTGCCGCCGAAATGCGAGGATTAAAAATGCAACGGTAAGTGAAATTTCCGTGCTACTACTTATGCTTAATAGTTTATCTGTTCTAAATTGTTTTATCAAAACAAAATACTCAACTAATGTCGTAATGGAAGAATGCAACTCAAATAGTAGAACTACCTACCTACCATTAAATTTGTAAGTTAAAGACAACAAATATGTATGTATTATAGTTTTGTAGCTATTGGTAGGCACGTATGTATAATATCTACCTATATTGTAACGCTCTTCTTAGTAAATTTAAATGAATACATACATACCTATATTGATTTATTGCAAACTAGCTTCCGCCAGCAGCTTCGCCCCAGTTTCCCTCAGAAGCTGTACATTTTCCCAGTATTAAAAGTAGCCTATATGTGTTATTCCAGACTTCGTCCAGATCCTTTCAGTAGCTGTTTTTGTGAAAGATAACAAACACACACACTCACAAACTTTCGCATTTATAATATTAGTAGGAAGTAGGATAGGTACTTATGTAGATGTAGTGGGTTGAACGTTACAGATGTACTAAACCTTTTTTATTTGTATTTTTTTACTTACAAAATACGTAAGGCCATTTTAATCTCATTTTTATTGCAAATATAGATGTTTGAACAGATGTACTAAACCTTTTTTAGTTATTTGTTTTTTTCTACTAATAAAATACGTAAGGCCATTTATTTTTATTTGAAACTTATTTCAAATCGGCAAGAGACAGCAACAATAAACTGTACTTTTATCTCCAAATGAATCTAACCTCTTCATAGCCTTTATCCATTTTTTCGCATTTTAACGTCCTTTGGAACTATAAAAAACAACTTTTCTTGCGAATTGGTATTTGTGTTTGTGCATTTAGGCACAACACATGATTTCCTAGTATTTGGATTGGACATTGTTGAAAGTCTTTAGGTATAAACGTAATATTATAGTACTCTGTGGGTATAAATTCAACGGCACGGGCGCGCGACCACGAGCGGACTGAGTGAGCCAGTGAGCGTGTTGTGGTATGACGTCACATCGTAACCGGCAGCCCGGGTCGTACGGTTACAACTTGTTTTACTTCTAAATCGGAAACTAATTGACATATCGAAGTAATTCTTTCACTAGTATTTTTTATTTTTGCCGGAGAATATGGAGTGCTAATAATCAAAATTAGTTAACATTCTTCATTATACCAGGATTCCTATTGAAACATCGCACGGAAAGCTGCGTGATAAAAACCAGTGTAAATATTGTAAACGTGATAAGTGATTCGTTTTAGAATATATTGTAACATTTATATCCGTTTTACATTGATGCTTTTAAGCGGAATCCTCAGTGTTGTCATACAACATTGAATAACAACAAATTAGACTATACATGAAAATTTTCTCTCATGATTTACAAGGCAATCGGTAAGTTCGTTCATTGATTGCATGTATTTTACTAGGTTAAGATGTACCTACGTAAAAGTACGAAAAATTATACTAAATAAATGATAATATGAAAAATATTATATATGTTTTGATAAGTATAGATAAGATTCACACTAAAGGATTTTTTTTTGTGAAAAATAATTTATTTATTTAAAGTGAAAGTGCAAAAAAAGACGAAAAAAATTATTTCAACTTTCCCTTACAGTTAATAAAGACATCAAATATTACACACAATATTATTGTTTCGAAAAATATTTTGCCGAACTATATTATGTAGACTTTAATACTAATTGTTTTACATATTTCGTCCGTTTAAGAAGAAATCAATAAAGTATAAAAAGTATATAAAGCTCAAAACTTCCAAAGTATGGCGATGACATAACTTTCTCATCTTATTTGGTAGAAACCAATTTTATTTTAAAGGCAATAATTTGATATGCAAATTAGCATGAAGAAAATATCACTGTGAGTAAATATAAATTTATACTTTTAGTTAGGATTCACCAGCAAAACCTACAGTATAAAATTCCGGGTTAAGGACATCTGTCTATTTCATCCTACATGATACCTCATAATAAATAAACAATGTTACTGCTGTGACACCAATACGCGGGATTATTAATTAAGTACACTATACACATCACATGTGAATAATATTTGACGCATCTTATTACTAACGCTCAAGGTATGTTGCATCGTTTAACAACCGAGTTGTATTCAAAGAAAAGATTTCACAGAAAGAAAACTCCTTGCATTCATTTTATTGTAAGGTTGTAATGTTCACAAATATTATGAAAATACTAAATAATATCTTATTTAATACCTTTCACGAAATTTTGCTTATTAAATCAGTAGTAAAAAAATACTACTATTCCAAAAATGTGACGGTCGCGTCGTTTCAAAAGCGATTTAAAATAATATTTGTGATGTAATACAGCGATTATAAGACAAAAAATTGTAGTCAAAGAGAAAATAAGTGTAGTATTATGATCTGCCAAAACGGAGGTCGCAGGATTAAGCTCAGGGCATACCCCTCTGAGCTCTACTATACAATGTTACGTTCACTTGGTAAATTATTTGCTATTCATTATTTGAGCAAGAGGCTCATTTACCTCTCGATAATAAGTAATCATCAAAGCCCAGAACTACTCCCCATACTAAAGGATCTTAAACTGGACACAAAATATTCATAACCTCTCCAGGCCTCAAGTAACTTCCAGTAAGTACATAATTTTACAAAACTTAATTGTAGGAATTTAACTGGTTCATGTGTCATCAATTGTATTAGACTTGTATCTTTTAGTTGTCTGTATGTCTTGTTATATAAAAAAAAAACAAATCTTCGTCAGATAGTTGTATATGTAGTATGTATGTACCTGAATCTGTAAGATCCGTCAGCTTGCTGATCGAAATCTTGACTGATGATCTGCGCTGTCTCATCGGACTTCTGTGGAGCCGCTAACGCTGTCGCCGCTACGCCGAGCACGAATAAAAACACCCTCTGAAACACGTACGTAATCAATTAATTAAGTGTTGTATAAAATAGTTTGGCTTAATGAGAGAGGATTTTTAAAACCAAAATGGCGAAGGTTGAGCAGGAAAACAGACGCTGGCCGCAAAAACGCTAGTTTGAAAAAAAAAAAATGGTCATAGAATTTTTAAAACAATTTATCAAACGAAAGTATGTTTCTGAATCAAAATTAATGTGCGGATTCTACTTCTTGGTTAGTTTAAGGTTGCAATGAGAAATATATGTATATTTAAAGGAATAAACTACGGCAATATTGCAATTTGAAAACAATGACGAAAATAATAGGAATGCCAGTTAATAAACAAATTCACTCCAATGTATTGTAAAGCTTTGAGCTTTTCTAGGCCGCTGTAAAAATATATTGAATATATACCACCATCATGCAATTCGAATCAACTTTGAGAATATTCCTTTCTTTGGAAATTGTGAGACTAAAATAGAATCGTACTTAAAACCGCTATCTTTATATTCTATAAAAGATATCAGCAAGATTTTATAAATAAATATTGCTGTATATATTATGATAGGAGCAAAAGAAAACTTTTAATAAATTCGAAGCTTAAAATTTCTATTAAGTAGGTACTCATTTTATGTCAGAGAGTTACATGATGGTAAAATTTTCTATTAATAAAAAATTCTGACGTCATCAATCCAATAAAGATGTTACGAAATAAATGTAATAATTTTTAATTCAGTTTTAACTATATCATTATTAAAGCGTACTATCTTATTACGGGTATACTATTTATAAAGCTCTACTTTGTATTTGGCGCCTGCTCACAATGTATAGCAATTGGCATTGCAGTTAAACATCTATTAAAGATTCATAAGGCGTTTTGTATTTCAGAAAACATGTTTCTCGGTTCATCAAGCTCTTCCGCCTGGTTTAAGATTTTATTATTTAGTAACCTATACTTTTATATTCATAGGTAACAACTGGCAGAAGAAAGCCTTCGATAGACAAGAGTGGAAGAAGGAGAGGTTTGTCATATAGTGGGACAGTATGGGTTAAAAATAAATATACCATCTGTACTTTTTTGTTAATCTGTAATATCTTTAAGTGTTTTTTTTTCTTTTTTATGTGCAGTTAGGAATAAAATAAATAAATAAATAAATAATAAATTGATAGATTTTAACCTACTAAAATATTATTTATTACAATGTTCGTAAAAACTGAGATAGTATTCAACCGGAAAAGTAAACCGACATAAATATCGAACATAAATACTGAATAAAAAGAATATATCGGATTGTCATTTGTATTAATCAGTGTTGTATTTATGTGTGATGACCATCGAAGGTTATTATAAATAGGTCTGGTGCGAGCAGAGTAAACTTGGTGTAAAGCCTAGCACAAACTATCAAGTTTATACAGACAACTGATGGGTTTGACGTTCGTTAAAATGTACTATTTCATTGCAAAAACAGCTTAACATGCGTCCAAAGAATCCATCGATAGTGATAAGTGATATTAGCGGAGTGAGAAATAATATTAAACTGTTACGTTCATAAGAAACAGAGACGAAAGCTATTACATAACTGCAAATATAATATACTAAGTATATTACAAAGGACAAATAATTCACAGATTTTTTGAGGTCATTGACGACCTTCTACGACCTGTTATAAGCGACAAGATAACGTAGAGACCATTTAGGTTCCAATATAGAATAGTACAAGAATTGATAGTATGTGCGAACCCTTAATATGGGCTCGCTAATTACCTCTGCAAAACAAAGCAAACACGATTATCTCGAGTGGTTCATCAGTCGCCAATGTTTATGGCATAGAGCCTTCACGTGTCAATCATGCGACGCTTAGGTGACAGGCTTTGTTTTGAAATCGTAGTTTGAAATACACAGAAATTACCAATGAAATTTTCTAAAGGTGGAAAAATAAGACACGGGAAATATTTAATTTTCTGAGCTATTGGCCGTTGACATTGCATTTTTTAAAATAGAAACTTGAATATTTTCTATACATATTATCGTCTTATAGATAATTAAAAATAAGTAATTATTTTGACCGAAACTTTTAACTGAACTTAAAATATGTTCGTACTCGTGTACGATGTTAGTATATATATATATATTAGATTTCAAGGATTTTAGGCCCTTAGAATTACTCTTGGTATACAATTTTTATATGCACAATTTTCTTCGTTAATTAAAACAGTTAATTTAATTTTATATTTAATTTAAGTACTTTGTACCGGCTATCTTAAATGTATCTTTGGATGTTGATTATTCATGCTGCTTATCTAAAGCGCAGGAAAAAGATAAAAAAATTAAAGCGAAAATCCAATGTGATCATATCATAGCCCTCGTCACTTAAAGCTTTTCATATGACCACATAGAAATATATCAAGAAGCAATAAATACATATAAAATTATTTAAATATATACAAAATAGATGAAATGATGTAAAGCAACATTTATAGTATACAATAAAATAGTCCTCCAATAAAATTCAAATTCGAAAAATCTGTAGTAGTGTTCTTGTATTTATTATTCTATTTTTACAGATGACATAAAACTTTAAATTATTAACGACATTCGGAAGCTTATTACTTTGTTATTATGATTAATGATCTGGTTTTGTGGATCAAGTGACCTATAACAGTCATGATGAAGGCAGAAAAATTAACATCCAAAATCATTTAAAAATATTTTCTTAGTTGTAAATATTTGTATGTGTATTCGCAAAACCCACCTAGGACATCGAACCTCCCGATGAAAATTATATGCCAATTTTATGCCATAAATTTTGACCGATCGCTTGTTCCATTTTAAGGCCCCGAAAATCTTTTAAGGTGCCCTTTATCACTGGGAAGGGTTATTTCGACGGTAAACATCCAGTGTAGGTACTTCACTTATGAGGGAAACCAAAACGAATTTTCCGCAGGAAAAAATTAAAGCCCGTTGTTGAATAAAAGAGTAAGTTCTTTCTTGACCAATAGTATCAAGGTGCAAATCAGTAAAAACTGATAAAGAGGCTGACAATAAAGTTTTGTTTAATTACCAACCTTGATGGAAAGGTCAGGAGACAAATTAAGCAGTACATGTTCAAATGGCTATTTAATAGACACTTATGTTGGAAATTGATGTTCATGTTGTGTTGGCAAATCAATAAAATTTTGCTTAACCATCTAGACTCGATTTAGGTCATTGACGAAGATGCATGTATCGATATCGTGTGTATCTATTTTAGTTCGTCGGTGTTGTTTACACAGTGGCTCGAGTTACAAAGGTTGACATGCCTCGTGGCCCGTTAAAAATATTTCATTTGAATCTAAGCTCTCAATGAACATTACTATGTAGATCATATAATTTCCCAATCGTAACCCCAATATTACTAAAAGTAAATGGAGATTTTTATCAAAAATCCAAGAGTGGAGCGTTTTTATAATTCCTAATATGGTTATAGACGGTAATTAAGTCCTCCAAACCAATTTATTTTTATGACATTTAAATTTCTCAATAAATAAAACTATAATCAATATTTTAAAACAAAATCAAAGCCATCACTTCCTCCTTCCCAATTTAAGAGAACGCATAAAATAACAATTAAAGACGCTCAGATATTTTAATTCGAAACTGAGGAATTTTCGTTATAAATCAATGATTGGAAGCTTTGTACATCGTCAACACTGCAAATATAATGTAATCAATTTTTACACGTCATTTAAGACGTAATCATCCATCGCAAAGGAAATTAATAATGAGTCTTGCCGGCATTGTAATGATTTGGCGCGATTCTCTCATATTTTTAGTACATTTGAGCAGTGTATTTCTTTAATACTTCCCTGAAATCCTTAGATTGTTTTGAAAATAACGGTACAATAGGGGTTTTCCTTACCATGGTAAAAATGCTTATCATCTAGTATTATTCACAAAGCAAAAGAGTTGCTTATTTTGGTTTATCCCCGAGCTATATAGAATCACAATATTTTAAATATACCACCCATTTTCACATAATATTCCAAGCACCCCATCCCCGAATGAATACACTAGGTATGCAAATAGAAATGGACTTACCTTATACACTCATACTCCCTTTTGTAAAATTCTACTATATAAAAGCGTTTGAATATAGCCATAACAAACAAAAAAAATTAAGAAATATATTTTAGAATCAAAACATATTCAGCTTGGGAGTCGAACCCAAGATTCTTTGTTCATCGTGGCCACAATTACATTAAAGCGATATACCGTTTTAAATACTTTTTACAATTCTATTCATAGAAGCAATTCATTAACACAAGCAACCACAAAAGTGTGGATTGTTAGCTGTTGCCTTGAAGGAAACAAATGATTACCGCTTAACGGCGTCTTTTGTCATAGGTGCGAACTGTTTTAGGAGCACCTAAATACTTGTGGTACGACGCATATATGCAGATGTCGGCACTGTGAGTATTTCGCAAGAGTATTGAGTTGTGGGAGAATATGTCGTAGAATTCAAGAGTTACCTCGAAAACACAATGTACTACGTGCAAAAACAAAAGGTGTGCACCTAATTAACCGCTCGCACGCCTCTCGCACCATCCAGAGGTGTATTGCGCTACCGTTATATTTATAATTATTTTGTGTTTTTGATATAGCTTTATATTAATAGGATTGTAAGCGGTTTTACAAGTTTAAATATTCAATGGGCTATGTCGTCTTTAACTTGTCTTCTTTCGTAGGGTTGTACAATAGGATATTCACGCATGTTGCGAAATTATATTTTGGCTTTTACAATGGGCTGGATGCCCGACATCTAAATTTAAAAAAAGTTGTTTACATTGAAATACAATGAGTACGCAATAAATTGCATGATTTATAATTATTTTTTTTATTTTTGATAGGACTTTTTCACCTGTTGCAATATAATAACGAATTTAAGATATCTCTATTCCTTCGCTTAATTTGTAGACTCTACGATGTTGTTCTGGTACCTATAAAATATCATTTGAACCATAATTATATTATTGCCCTAATGGCAAGATGTATGGCTTATGAACCTTAAGGTCCTAGGTTAGAAGCGCAGGTCAGTTAGTCAATTCTATGCAAGGTCGTTGCTTCACCTGATAATCGATTTGTAACCAATATAGCAGAAAAATTTTATGTCACTCTTAAAAAATCAAGCAATTGATATGCCACTGTATATTTAGTTTCACAGGCTCTTTATATATTCGGTGGATATAAACATAAAAATATGTTTACTTATCGGTAATAAATAGGTATGCTAATTAAATTGCAACATTCACAATAACGACTGCTGGCTTACTAAAATTAACGCAAGAGATTACCGAAAAGAAAATCAAGAATTTTTAAATACCATCCACCGATGATTATTTTCAAACCTGCTCATTGGATGGAAGATGATTGCATAATAATTTTGAAATTTGAATATAATATTTGCCTACAAGCCTACACGCTAATACAGCTATAACTTTTGATTCAACCGGAAACTTTAACATTTATACAAAATGTATCTAAAGACCGTTTCACACTTAAAGGACGTATCCAATTGCAGAATAAAGTTAATATTATGAAGTTACGAAGAAAGCGTTTCATTTAAAAAAAGTTTTATATATTAAAATCTTTATGTCCTATCCAAATATTAGATTAATTAATCAGTGTGGGAGTTTCAATTACTAATAAGTGTTAAATGTAGGCAACGTTAAAATTAACTTTCTTAACCCTGTATATCTGCATGTTCAAGTTTTTTTAGTTGTGAAATAAAATTCATCAGTATTAATACCTAATTATTCCATAATATTAACCTAAACCGTGGATATCCTCTCACAATACAAAATATTACTAAATCACAAATAATTACAACCTTATTAACCGACTTCAGAGGAGGTTATCAATTCGTACATTTTTTTTTCTTATGTATGTTCATTAGAATTTTAATTTACATTTAAATATTAGCTAATTAATCTTAACCGGTGTTATAAACTTGTCTAAAGGATTGAATAAACTTGAATTGAGTCAGAGTGCACAGATCTTTATGGATATTAATGTACGTCTGTGGAAAAGGATGACACACTTGTCACGAAGGTAAACAGCACAGACGTCGGCAAAGGTTACTCTGTGGATGCAATAAATGCAAGAAGCGTTGCATAAGATGACACCCGCGAACTCATGCCCTATCCACCAACTTTGGTCACGTCCTTAAAAACGAGATAATGCAGATGCTTCGATACTGATTAGCTGCATCTTTTTGCAGTCATGCAGCGAAAAAACTACAAGCTTTGTTACGACCCATATTTTTATTTAAACTGCCATTGGTTTTTGCATTGTAATTTTACGTTTAAATATTTTAAATTTATTTTAAAAAGACAACTCGCCGTTAATGTGAATATTAAAAACATTTAAATAAATTAAAAACACAATTAACATAATTAATTAATAAAGCTTACGTGCATGCATTAAAAATCCTTTAAAAATTACAAGTTAAAACTGCATGTATTCAAATAAATATCACTTTATATAAATAAAGAAAAAAACTCACCATTTTGCAAGTACTGGCAGGAATATCTGTATGTTGAGTTGTTCAGGGAAGATATCCCATGTGGTTGCGGTCGGCGACGTTTGCGCCGGATTGTACTTATTCGTCTAATCACCTGTCCCTTTTATAGAGACGCGGGTTTGTCTAACCATTGCATACAGCAGGGGGAGCTTGTACTGAGTGCATAGTGCAGGGCCGCACTCGAGCATCTCAATAATTACAATTTATTACTATTATTTTTGTACTAGCACAATTAAAGCTACTTTCGCGCTGACTGACCAAGGTGAATGGCATGTAAATAGAAAAGTTTGCGTCCAGGAAGGGAATGAAAAGGGCTAGGGGTGGTGATGATTGTACAAGTACCAAAAAGAAAAAGATTCGTGTACTTTTACTGCCGCGCATCATCAAGTAAAGGACCGTTTATTTGAGTAATATATTGTTCATGGTACTCATCATTTTCAGCCACAGGAAGTCAACTACTGATCACAGGACTTCGCCAAGATTTATTATAGCATATTGCTGGTAACGACTTTCATTTCGCTATACCATATTAATTGCTTCAACCAGAGGGCACATAATTAAAATACAAACAAACTGTGCATTAACATACACTATAATTTTAAAACGCATAAAAGCCACACAGAATGTCCAGTCTTTGCGCAAGTTTTTGCATTTATTGTTGCAGGAGGAAAATGTACATAAAATCATTTTATATGTCATTTAGTTGCAGATCTCAAGTACATAAATGTTTTATTTTTTCATTATTCACATCACGCATTTAATTACAAATGACGTATATAGAGAATAATGTCACCAACCAGGCATTTGATGCTTCCATAGTGTTGGCACATCAGTTATTTATTTACCATTGCAAAGATTTATAATTATCATTGTTAATTTACTTCATAAATCAGAATGGGTGGGTGTTTGTTGTTGACATATAACGGCTTCGGTAAAATACAAGGTCAGTAGTAATTCTGGTAAATCAAATAGCTAACACAGATCCAAAATACATCTATCAAATACCTTAAATTACGCATAAATACACAAGATCTAATACAATCTTACCATAGCTTTTTGCTTGGCAAAATGACATATCTGAATATAGTGTAGGTAATTCATTACAAAAACGGCAACGATTAAGGATACCTAAATAACTTTCGTCAGTTACAATTATTATTGCGAATTGTTTCCTGTCAAAACATCTACAATATTACTACAATTATTTAGTTATGTTCATTGCCACTATACCGCCATAAATAGGTTTTTATTTCCTTTAATGCAGTAATATGTGAAAATTCTATAATTCTGCAAAGGGTGAATAGGCATCCTACTTAAAAATCCCCATAGATTTCTATCTGCAAACATCATTACAGCACAATATGTAGGTAGGAAAAATGAAAGTTCGCAATTCACGAGACAAGCCGAGTGGGCAAAATTCATCCGACGTTCAAAGTGGTCACGCAGTTCGGCTCTTTCTTGCAACATTATCTCGTTCAGGTACAATAGAATAACTATCAAGAGTCTCGTAAAACGCCTAACCAAACCCAACACTTAAATGGTACGCACGCTTTATGTCAAATGCATTGCGAACTGCGCCTCGAAGATGCCACTGTATAGGGTATTTTACAATTTTATTTGCACATGCATTTGCTAACTGCGCTGACACATAACTCCGTATTAACTAACAAACATTTTACAAAAAGGTGTGCCTCTAATCAGCGGGCTTTGTGACGGTAAGGAGCCTGTTTAATTTAAATTTTTACTCTATTCATAAATATATTTAATGTTCGGTTTCACTTACCAATTTACCATACATAAGAATACGACACTAGGTTTCCTATAATGTAAACATTTGCACAGAGTTTATTGTCCTTTCTGAATTGAATTGAATTAAATTTGAAACCCATCAGGACTATTACAAAAAGTTGATTCTACATAAAGATCACAATAAAAACTTTGTTTTAAAATTAAATTATAGAATTTCCTTGCAGTATTTCAAACTCAACTTTTAGATAAGGTTTTTTACTATTTTATCCGAACTTGTGCTGTCATAGATATAATGAAATTAATAGCGAACATATTATATCTTGTTGGCGACGACTGACGACTGCCTCGGTGGCGTAGTTGTATTACGGTACGGTTACAAAGCTGAGGTCTCGGGTTTGAGTCCCGGGTCGTGCAAAGTGATATTGGATTTTTCTATTCATTATCAGCCCGGAGTCAGGAAATTGTGCCCGATATGGCGATAGGCTCGCCCCCTATCACATCGTGGGACGGAACATACAAGGCGAAATGTGGGTGTCCTCGTGGCGCCTCTGCCTACCCCTTCGGGATAAAGGCGTGAGTTTATGTATGTATGTATATCTTGTTAGACAGACCTCACAAATTTTACCATCATCGAGGATTTTGAACTTTGGGTATCTTTTGTATTTAGTTTTATTTTCATTTCAAAGCCGGATTATAATGACCTGATTGCTTGTTTTGACAATAATATTTTTTATAGCTTCGCTTAACTATTTATAACCTATTTAACCATGTTTTTTTCCTATACTCAACCGATTATCTTATTTGAATTCAATTACATACTGTTAATAAATTGCTATGTTCAATACCACTTACATGCTTTGGCTTTAAATTACTTAATATTAATATATTTTTACGTGTTCTTTACTGTTTTGTTAACTTTTAAACATAGTTCGTAAATATAAACAGCTAAATGTACATTACAGCTTTGAAATAATGCCTAATATTGTAGTGGGTATAAATTTTTTAAATATCGTCATAACATTTTTTAATTAAACTTGTTTACATAATACAACATTATTTAAGTGGAAAAAATGGTCGGGTGTGACTTAATATGATATCATAATGAACTGGTTTTATCAAAATTTTTGTGTAACATAATATTCGTGTCCAAAATATTTTTTCTATTAATCATGGCGAGTTAAATGTAACATCGTTAGATTCTCAGTCATTAACCTGAGCGAAACCGGAGTGACTTTTTAATTATAAAAATTGGCGGTATTACAATACAAAATAATTTAGATAGAAAAACTCAAGTGCGTGAATTAATTTTATAGGTCATCGGACCAAATTAAAACAATAAAACTATTATAGTATTGTTTCGTGCACAAAAGACAATTATATTACGCGTCTATGCGAATTCCAGGCGGGAGGTTAATCACATTATACCACGAGATGGGTGATTAGAAGGATCTTTTGTGTGACGTTTCACACAGGCCCGCTCCCACTCATTTCTACACCTCGGTGAGGTCGACTCTAAATCAAGCATCATGCGGGTGCGTTAACCGACCGTTTCAATTTAATTGCCTATTAAAAGTAATGAAACACGTGTTTATCCTATAATTTCTCCTAATTTAATGGTGTTATTTTATATGCTTTTTAATTTATAAAGTGATTTTGTTACGCGTTATAGCGTCAGGTGTGATAACCATAAAATATTTTGAGACAAATTTTTACATTATAATTTTATGGTTCTTAACTCTGATAAAAAGACGTAGCGAATTCAATTAAAAAAATATTTATGTAAACGATTGAAGATAAACATTGCATGGTCGACATAGTTGCCTTTATACGTAATCATTTTATCTTTTTCTTAGGATGACATATTATGTCATCGGTTTAATGACTACAAGATCACATACCAGGCTCGATAGCAAAAGCTTAAAACGGACGTATATTTCTTCTAGACCATCAACAATTTTGGCGAATATAAAAATTGACGCATCGCCGGAATTAAATCTATTTTATGCGTCATTGTGTTATAAATATTACTTTTATTATTCTTTGCTATTATATAACGTGTTGGCTGATAACACCAAATGGGATTTGGGTGTGGCGCTATATTTAACATAATATTTTAATCATTAGAGATTGGATACCTCGCGAATCGTATTTCTGTGACATATTTTATTGGCTATTATTATACAGTTTTGATATCTACCAATATAATATATTGTCAAATGATCTTAAGGCAGTGAATTAAATATATATAAAAGGAGAAAATTTCCTCATCGCTGCCAGGTATCAAGATTATTTTTATTCATAACATTCCTATTGCACTTTGAATACTGTCTGCATCCGTAGGAATAATTCATGCATTTTTATCTTCATCAGGTGTTGCGTTACCTATTTTTATAGACACATTATCGTTCTAGGTACAAGGGTGTATATATACATCGGTATTAAGTTACTAAACAGCTGTGGTTAAACCTCAGCGTGGAGTGAGTTACATTGTAGGGAAGGCCGCGCGCGCTGCCGTAATATGAGGCAGCTTAACCTCCCTCATTTGTCATTTTATACCAGCTGCTTTAGGGTACCCACCAGTAGCCTTAGTGAGCTTACATTTAAGGTATGAATATGCTGTACCGGATATAGCATAAATAATTTATCGAGGACAAAATTTTAATGTAGAACTAAAAATTTTTTCGTAATGGTACAGGAAAATGCATTGTATAAGTGCAAGAGTTTATAAGCTTTCACAATAGTTACTATAGAGATATATTCCGCTATTGGCCTTAGAACTGTTCCAACATTGTATAAGGGTTCTTAATCCATTGGGCAAATTAATTTAATTCCGTTAGTTGTCTATTGTCAGAAATTTCAATTCTTTCAATCTGTGCAATGACGACACTCAAGACTGATAATTAATTTAAGAATCTTCATATAGACCTAATGCCATGGCATGCTATACTTATTATCCTACGATCTCCTCCGCGTATTTTGTATAAGCCTTTACACTATCTAGGTAATCGCCTTCCCACAGCCCGGTTTACTTGCCAATTTATCTAATTTTATCATGTCGTTTGATAAATTCATCATTAAGTTTACGAGGGCATCACAGCTAAGGCTCGATTAGTGCCATTGCCAGCAAAAAACATCCTTAAGTACTTGTGTGTTGTTGATAAATGAATATTAATGGTTGGAGTAGCGCCGGCCGCCGCTCACCGCAGCGCCGCCATTGACGACTGTGGACTTTTTTCCATATTAACACAGTGTTTTTCCAGACAATTCCCTTACCACGTCACGTAGTAATAAAGTTACTTGAGTTATTATTTTTAAGAATAATAATACAATAATATTAATTGTATTTGTGTAAATCCAGAAATACTATCTTAATCATTTAGGGTGAGGAAGTATTATGCTAAATGCTGCATTCTGTCATACAAAATTTTTCCACTTGCTTTAGTATTTTTTTATTCTGTGTTATGACAATGAGACAATGGTTGGCACCTCGGAATATTCTTAAATAAAATAACACCAAGAAAACTAGCACAGAAGCCGCATTGATTGTATTTATTCTAATGTCCGTCCTTTAAATGCTTGGAAATAAATTATTTATAAAACTTGGCAAGTATTGGCCATTTTTCAATGCTATCCATCTTAATCTCATACGTGACTTCAGAAATTATATCCCGTAGATGTTCATTTTCCTCAACATTTCCTCTAAAGTTCGAGCGTGATGTGAAAAACATCTTGATAGTGCTATTAATATACTATGACATTGCTACTTTCAATTTACATACGAGTATAAGTGACCTTTATATCACAGGTTTGATGCACCTACGTTTAACAAGGCTTAACGTAAATAAGACTCTGCGTAATCTATCTCTCATTGCCTCTACTTTAGATTTTCTCCCAAAATTGTCATCATCATCTTCACTAACAAGAAGTAACATGTTAATCACAGGCTTCCTGTAAGAACCTACAAACTGGATAAGACACAATAAAGATTGCAGGTCATCGCTAGATGCAGGCAGCTTCCACCAGGTCGCTGTGGAAATCCCAGCGAGAGGCTTATTAAATTAATTTCGCGTTACATTACTATAAATATAAGCTCCGTCGTCGACAAAAACATAAGTATCTTAAATAACTGTGGGAACAATATAAATTGGCAATAATAGCTCTCGAAAAGTTGACGGTTAAGAATCTATTGCCTACCCGCGTAGTATTATCTCAATATTGGTTTATTATTAATAGTTCAGCTCATAATAAAATCAACCAGTACATTTCCAGACGCATAAATATTATGTATTTTCCATACATATTATTTTCGACTTTTTTTGTATAATCTGAATTATATAAATAAATCTTATAAAGAATTTATAGTCTTGTCAGTACGTTATATATTTGGAATCAAGAGTTCCATAATCAAGATATAAAAATACCAGCTTTTAAAATGTAATTGTATAGTTAATATACGACTAATATCGAGTATCATATATCCTCCACATGGTGCAGATACTTTCGATAACCACTACAGCATGAGACTATGTCAAGTTTTCCTTATCTGGTAAGCGCGCCCAGCTCCCGCTGAGCGTTTAGTGATACTGATGACCCCTATTAGTCGCACCTTACGACAGACAGGAGACGTCAAGCTATTCTGCAAGCTTAAGGCCGCAAGACGCAATTTAACCTAACAATTCAACCGCGTCTAACCCAACATTTGGATTGCAATATTTTGACGACCTAAAAGTAAGTAGGATTATCTATATTTTGATGTTACTTTAGAATTGGGTGCTAATATATGTATGTAGTCAAAAGTTCGGATTTATAGGCTTCTGTTTTCTGTTGAAAATAAAACCAAGTCACAGTTGTGATAAATAAAACAAATCACGTGCTACAAACGTGAAGGATATAAATAATATCGACAACAATTTTTATACGCCAGGTCTTCGTTTATGGTGCAAATGCCGCGTTGTGCGTGTGCAAATCAACAATCAGAGTATAATCTACATAAGCTTGGCAGATCCTTATTGCGATATCACACTCCATATAAATAAATCTTTAGTTGGACACATCCGATATTTAAGATATAACACAACGCTGACATTTTGGTGCGTCTGCCATCAACGGATTACTCAGAGCCGTTTGAACGTGTGGCATTAAATTATTTTGAGGACGTTATTCGCCTAGAAATAGGACGTTGTAATATTAAAAACTATATACTAAAATCGATTGCGTATCCTATAATAAATTATATATTCAGCAATAAAACAGTTTTATTACGTGTTACGTATGTCAGGTTTTTTGTCAAACTTTCGTGGTGTATTTAAATGTTTGTGATGAAATTGTTATAGTTTATCACCTTTAGTTTATGAAATAACCTGTATCATGTCTGGACAAAAAGTTTTCTTTAGAACTAATTTTTTTTTATTAATCATAAAGAAATCGGAACACATGTCGGAATTTATTTATTAATGTGACCAAACTTCATGATTAATTTTACTTCATGTTCCAATCTCAAAAAAAAATATGAAAAACCATAATTAAATTCTATAGATTTTTAAATATTACTAGGTTTGGAATGTAAGTTAAAAGTATAAAACTTATCATAGCCCAATTAAAACCCCAAGTACTAGACCCAACTGCAGGTTTATTACCATATTTATATATGACATTTTACAGAAACCATCTCAAGTAGTAGATACGACACAGAAAATTAAACTGTGAACTTTGACACGTAGGCAGGTATAAGCAGACGGCATACCTACTTGCTTAATGTTGGTATAATAATATGGCGCCGAAGATGTACTCTACAATGATGTCTTTTAACAAGTTTCGCTTGTTAGGTATTTTCCGACAAAATATTACTAGCCTTTCAGATATATAAATATGTGCAATTATATCATTACAATATTAAATAGTTGGTTGTTATGGAATTCTTTACTAAGTATATTAACTATAAGAATACACATTGTGTAGGCCTTTGATAACATATTTAGATAAATATATTATTGTCACTTTAAACTCTGCATAGAAAAAAGCTGTAATATGTCTATTCATATAATATTATTGACCGAATATTCCAAAACATCCCATAAAATAATTTGAGTATATTTTTTCTAACAAAATATACTTTTCTAGAAGAATGTAATAACTTAAGTTGCATATTATGCGACGACTTAGGCCTGATTCATCAATCATCAATCATCAAGTAAAAGATATCCATACAAAAACTGACCTGTCTGAAAATTAAAATGACTTAATCTATAAATATAAAAGAGGAACCTGATTGACTGACCTATCAACGCACAGCCGAAACTACTGGACCTAGGAACTTGGAATTTTACACAGGGATTCCTATTGTGACGGAGGGTAGCACTAAGAAGGGATTTTGGGAAATTCTACCCCTAAGGGGGTGAAAAGGGTTAAAAACTGTTGTATGGAAAATCTAAACCATTGAAGTTACAATTGTCAAACTTGGCAGTTTAATAAATCATTCAATAACAAAATTAACTGCATACTTAATTTGTCTAAAAATTAACACTAAAGGGGTTAAAATAAGGGTTGAGATGTTTAGAAACTGGGTGATTTCCTTCCTACCCGATCAACGCACAGCCGAAACTACTGGAGCTAGAAACGTGAAATTTTACATAAGGGTTCCTATTATAACGTAGGGTAGCACTAAGGAAGGATTTTTGGAAATTCGACCCCGAAGGGGGTGAAAAGGGTAAAATACTGTTGTATGGAAAACCGAAACCGTTGAAGTTGCAGATATCAAACTTGACTTTTTAGTTACTCATCTAGAAACAAGAACAACTGCATACTCTTTTTTCTTATAATTAACCCTAAAGGGGAGAAAATAAGGGTTGAAGTATTGTAAAACTGAACTGCCGGATCAACGGACAACCGAAACAACTGAAGCTAGGAACTTGAAATTTTACACAGGGATTCCTATTGTGACGTAGGGTAGCACTAAGGATGGATTTTTGGATATTCACCCCCTAAGGGGGTGTAAAGGGGAAAATATTGTTGTATGGAAAATCGAAACCGTTGATGTTGCAGATTTCAAACTTGACTCTATAATTACTCATCTAAAATAAAAAAAAAGTGCGTACTCTGTTTACTTAAATTTAACCCTAAAGAAGTAAAAATAAGGGTTGAAAATTTTGTATGGAAATCAAAACTACTGAAGTTATTCGAATGAAAATTTAACTTTTGTCCCTTTCGAACGACTTTTCAATTCAGTTTGAGCGAGAAAACAAATATTCGATACCTAAAATAGGTTTTAAAACTGTATATTATGAATAAGGCCTTTTATCTATTGATCCGATTGGTCTCAAAATCGATATCTGAATAGGGAATATGCATGGAATTCAAATTGAGACCAATTTTTTTTTTGTAGATTCTTTATTGCTTTAGATTGACATCTACATCAATATTTTTTTAATTAT
Source organism: Deilephila porcellus (assembly GCA_905220455.2). NCBI lineage: Eukaryota > Metazoa > Arthropoda > Insecta > Lepidoptera > Sphingidae > Deilephila > Deilephila porcellus. Next base: position 8,020,225 of record LR999971.1, on the reverse strand, counting down.
GTACTTTTCAATTAAGAAAATAATTATTAAAATCTGCATAAAATGAGTGCAAAATTCAAGGTAATTGAAACGCAACTCTATTGGTCAATGAGAATTTGACGTCACAGTCTAGTAAGTTAATGTCAACAAGAGCATATTTGTTCGGTATTTGCGATTGAATTAATATTTGTTGTAATTTCCTAGTATATTTCGGAGTGATATTAATTGTTTCTACTTAAAATAGCAAGTACGTTTCCAAGAATAATGACTGACAGTGGTTATGTAAAGGAGCAATCGGATAATCTTCCTAAAATTGATGTTTTTAATGAGTACATATTTCGAATCTAATCCAGATTTTACGGCTGCTGAAATCAGAGGTGTTAAAGCTGCAAGGTAATTACATTATAGATATTTCTTGTACATAGTTTTACAATACTTATTTCACAAATTAATGGTTAGAAGACATAACATAGCCTAAAACTGGTGTAAAACTATAACGGTTTCTTAGATTTACGCGAATGTTACACATTGAAATAAAACTATTTTTACGGATTTTATCGCGATTTGGTTTAATTTTTAAATTTTTTAACTTCTTGACGTTTCGATTGCTTTTCAGCTTTCGTGGTCACGGGGCGGACTGAGGTATTAGTCATCCGCTGACTAGAACATCCTGCATATTAATTAATCCACAAACTACTACTTATAACTTCATAAATCATAAACTCACGCCTTTATCCCCGAAGGGGTAGGCAGAGGCGCCACTAGGACACCCACATTTCGCCTTGTATGTTCAGTGCCACGATGTGATAGGGGGCGAGCCTATCGCCATATCGGGCACAAATTCCTGACTCCGGGCTGATAATGAATAGAAAAATCCAATATCACTTTGCCCGACCCGGGACTCGAACCCGAGACCTCAGCTTTGTAACCGTACTGTAATACAACTACGCCACCGAGGCAGTCTTTAACTGCCAGTACTAAAGCTTCATCTATTATAGGGATCAAGTTGTGATCCACACATGCATGAGGTAGTAGCATATGATATTCCCTTAATCTACTTATGACAAGTTGAGAGAGATACAGCCTCCGTGGCGCAGTTGGTTAGACGCCGCCTGTGAAACGAGAGGCCGCGGGTTCGATCCCCGCACCGAAACAAATATTTGTGTGATCCACAGGTATTTGTTTCGGGTCTGGGTGTTTGTGAGACCGAAAAGTCTCTCGTAGTTTCTGATACCCACGACACAAGACTCGATCTTAGTGTGGGGTCAGGACTATGTATGTGACTGTTGGGTGTATTTATTTTATTTATTTATTTATACCATGTCTCTTCTTTCATGATTTTACACCACTTTTTTCTTACTTCCACCCCTCTCGGAACAAAAAAAAAATACTTTTTCGGGTGTATTTATTGTTGTATTTTTACATTTAGGCACAATAAAGTCCGTTTTTTACTTTGTTCCATTGTAAACAGTCGTAATATACAAAATATTGATAAATTATAGTGTACAACACTTCCACGCTTGTTTGTTTTATTAGACTATGACGTCATCGTAGCGCGCCATAAAAACAGTGTTTAAACTGCTGTCATCAGTTTGATATTTTAAAATATTTTTTTTTTGTATTAATATTAATATTTTTACGGCTGTTTTTTTTTTTGCCGTTATATAATGATGTGAATTATCATATAAGAACATAAAAAAAAATCATGCATATTCCCTATTCCGATAATCTAAATTTGTATTCAGAATTGAAAATGTTGGCTGTCATTTTGAACTTTTTATTTATTGTTCCGATTGGTCTCTGAATCGATAACTGACGGACCCATTGATCCGATAATCTAAATTCAGAGTCAGAATTGGAAATAAAATGCTGCTCGTTGATTTTTGTTAAAAGTTTACGTAGAGGTTACAATGGAATAGTTCTATCGATATAACGTCTACATTGTCTTAAAAACGCAGACGAAGTTGCGGGCAAATGCTAGTTGGACTATATTTTTATTAATTTATTTTACAAGAAACAAGTGACAATCAAGTTGATGTCGCAATGGAGGTAATTTAAAAATAATTTTATAATGTCTGTCTTGTCAACTGTCCTTTTTAATTTGCCCACGTTGTTTTTTATTTCACGAATTTTAAATGACCATTGAAAAATCCGCCCTTAATCTACAATGCTGTCAAAATTATTAAGCAGTATCATAAATTACCTAATTGGGTGATGCCTGTATATTCGCTTGTAGACGTTCATTTATTTTATACGCAAGCTTTCCGAAGGCGCGGCTGTTTTATTGCTACAAGGCCGCAACAGGCGCAATGAAGAAAATTTACAGAAAATACCTACTTTTGCGTAAACAGTACAAAGCACCTTGTGTTATTAAGATTATCTCGTTTATTTGTTATTGAGACGAAATAAACAAGAACAACTTATAACAGACGGCGCTAGTAACTCCACTAATGTAGGATACATCACACAAGCGTGAACTTTAAATGTATGTTATTAATTTTTCATTTTCCGTAATTTGTATCCGCTGGCTTTTACATTCATCAGTCTACCTTAATATTAATAAGAGCTCAAACGAAATCTGCATTTTATGCGAAGAATAAAAAAATGTGTCAATTTCAATACTAAAAATAAATTATATAGTTATTTACGATGGATCCGATATGAATATTTTATCATTACATTTTATTAGCACATGCAAATATATACATACAGAATTTACATACTGATATAAAATATCTTCATACGAATATTTCACTTGCGTTTCAATTCACTTGTTGGGAAATTTAAATGTTAAATAATCAGTATATCCTGTTTTGGGCTCGATGCAAATTATAATTACTCTTAATCGCAAAAGGCCTTCACTTTAAAGACAGTTTTAGCTGGCACTAGCTTCTGCCCGCAAACTTCGTCTGTGTGATTAATTATTTCAAATTTTCCGTCCCTTCTCGTCCAGTCCTATTATACCCCACCCGTCCCGTCTCATTCTCACTCAAGGCATGTAATCCAGTCCCATCCCATGCCTTTGACTATAATAAAGTAAAAAAAAATATCGGAATTACTTCCTCATCCCACGGGAACACTACATTTTTCGGGATAAAAAGTAGCCTAAGTGTATGGCAGGCAGGTTTCCTCGCGATGTTTACCTTCACCGTTATAGAGCGTGGTGATATACTAGCAATACACACATTACTCCGAAAAGTCAGAGGTGTGCCCTGGGATTTGAACCCGCGACCACCGCGAACATGTTGGCAGTCGCGTCTGGTCCGTTTACCAACACGCCACCACGCACTTAGACCCGCCATATTAGTTTCTCTCATTTATCTTCCATGTACAGACATCGATCAGGTACAAATTTATTATATGTATAGATGTGCCTAAATTAATTCTACTGAGTATTTACCATTTTCTTGAATTGTAAGCCTTTTAATCATTTACTTGACTTGCTCATGGACCGACAATAAATTCGACAATAAATTCACCCAATCTGTGATTTGATAAATGATAAAAATATTTGTTTACAAACATCATACGCTCGTTATTATTTATTAATTCAAGAAATCCTTCTGCCTAATCTCTATTGTGGGAATAGTCATTAATTTGCCAGCTAAATAGTTACAAAGTGATTATAGCGTCCGTCAAAGAAATATCAGTAAGTCCCGTATGAACTTTGACTTTACACACTTATACTATACCTACTAGAGTTACGATTATTATACATAATTTAACCATTTCATACGACTAGAAACAACTTCGGTACATAAATATACGACATTTGAGATTCAATGCCGGTTATTAAGTAATTAGGAAACATTTTAACAATACGATATGTTGCTTTATAGATTTGTTAGCGGGAAAAAACATATTTTTTATATTTTTGGGTGTTTTCATTTCTTTGTATATCTTTAGTCAGATTGAAAAGACGGTGAATTTTCTCATAATATTATGGTTGACGTCGCATGTGTCTAACAGGAGCAGCACCACTAATATTTGTCACCCGGAGATATTAGGTGTTAGGCCTCTTCATGATCAATAATGGCTGTCTCTTAATTTCCTTCAACCCGGATCACTATATACTTATACAATTATGCTTTGCTTAAGTAGACAAATTGATGCGTGTTACTTATTTGAAAAACAATATTTAAAATATAGAGTGCGGCAGCAAAATAAAATCTGCTGATAGTTGAAAAAATGTAGTATACCTACTTGCACGATCGCTAATCATAATAGCTGGGGAGGTACTACAAACTTTACAAATCAATAAGATTATATTATCCTTATTTTAGTAATCTTAAACAAGATAATTTTGATCCTTGAAAGCTATAATATTACAACTGTTGCAGAATATGTTACAACCGTGAAGAAGAAACGGCGCATTGTGCAAGGAACTCCATCAATAACACATGTCTTCTTTTTTTCGTGGGCACGACTTTGTGTGTGCTTTTGGTTTGTAAACATGATTTATGGATCATTTCCCTAAATTAATAAGGTCAGGCAGACATCCGGCAGCAAATAAAAATAAACAAATTATTCCACAACGTCCATAAAAATAAAGTTGCGTGGTCGCCATTTCAGCATAGACAGACAGATGGAAGTCAGACAAAGATAAATAATGATTGATTCTAGGTATTTATTTATTGTTTATACTAGCAAGACAAAGTGACCACACGACACTTCTTTTACCAGAGGCTTTGCTCTGAGCTCCTCGTCCAGTACCTCAGAAGAGCTAAAGGAAAGTGCAGTGAAGGCATAGATGTTCTCATTATTTTGTTAGAACGTCAGTTTATACTGATATATGCATTAGGCGCTCATGACAGTTATGAGGGCACGCACTCTGTCGTTCAACTCGGAGTTGTAATCGGTGATGTGTGCCGCACCCGCAGTTAGCCCAGCGACCTCGATGACCCCTTTAAGTCTCATCTTACGACAGGCTGAAGAATATCGTGGAAGAATTCGTACGCCGCCTAAACACAAGGCATGTCTTCACTTTTTTTTTTCTCTTTTTTTTCAATAGGAAAAGCTGTTAAGCTTCCCTTTCGGTACCCCAGGGGAGGTCGAAAGGGGTATGTCAGTGTCACTGGCCTTCCAGCTCGGAACAATGCGGATGTTGTGACCGAGCTGGGTCCCTAACAATATCTACGCCAGCATACTGACTAAAAACCCCTCGTTAATCGTCACACGCATTGTGGGCGGTACCGGACATCCCAGGGCGAAAAGCGCCCCGATTTACGTCCGCATTACCGCCCCAAGGACATGTCTTCATTGACCTTTATAGTAGCAAGTATAGCATAGTCCAGATGAAATTAATAATTTCTAGCTGATTGATCCAAATATATACACTTGTTCAGAATCGGATGAATGCGACTTCATTCAGGTAAACACTAAGGTGGGATTTCAATCACCATTCACCTAGTAATTTATCATTGGGAATCAAAAATAATTTATAAGACTCCTAACTTAAATCAAAAACAATAATACAGTGTTCTAATTACAATAAAATGTATCAGCTCGTTATTCAAATGTGTGTTATAGTGTTCTAGAAATTGAGTTATGTTTTCTATGCGTCAAACCCAAAAACATTAAAAAATTACCGCGGCGTCTTTATTGTGTTGCTTTTTGTTAATTACATATAATATATTAGTACGAGTACATTTTTACGCTATTGGTAGAGGTGCCGATTTCACAAGCCGTGAGATTATAATTTATTGATCCTATTAATACAATATTATTCAAAGTAAATGCCTACATTGCCACTCACTATAATACTACTTTATTACAACCAATCAACAGATTTTCAAGACTTTTTTAAAATAATAAGCCACGGTCATTTATTGCACGTGCTTAGGGACCACGCCTTACAAAAATGCGATCCAATATGTATTTTCTAGTGTATAAATTATAATGAATTATCTCGAGATTAAACATTTTGCAACACGATTCGGCAACGTGCTATCTTTATATTCATGGTTTTAACATCATCAAAAGTAAGCCAAGAAATAAAAGATTGATAAAGGTCAGAAAATCTGCATGCTGGCTAGTGTAAGCGTCTTTTATGAAAGACATTAAAGGTTAAAACGATGCCTATTTTTGCTAAATTGATTTCTATCTTCGAGTGAATGGTGGAGCCTGGTGGGAGTATTAATGACTTCAGACACAATGCATCTAAAAATTTCGCAAGAAAAAATAGCTTATTATTGTTTTTGTAATTTTTTACTTATTGACGTATTTGGGTGGTAAATACATAGATTTCCTTAAATAATAATGTAACCCTTTTTATTTTTAAAGACGCAATGGTTTAAATTACTATTTTTACAAAAACTAGGTATTTACCTACCCAAACATGAGGATATTTAAAAAATTGCAAAAATAATCTGTCGCTTTTTTGCGAAATTTTTAGGTGCGTTGTTTCTGTAAACACTAAAACTACCACCTGGCTTCGTTTTCGGTTGCAGTCTTGATATGTCCGGTAGGTATATAATCGCCCTAGGTCGTTTTTTTATTGAAGTCCTATCTATGTATTCTTAGGTGGATCCTTAGGTGATACTGAAGATCATATTAATAATTATTATCTTATGATGTCTGAATGTCTGTACTACAAATTTGACAAAATATTAATTTTGTAAAATTCCTTGATGATGACATAAGATACTATTTTCCCATATCTCAAGCAATTTAATCAATAAAATAAAACATTAAAAAATAAAGCTTAAATAACAGAGTTTCACCAAAAACAAAATTTATACATTTTATTCACAAATTATCACAATAACACCATATATCTTTTTTATTAGGCTATTTGAGGACGCTACACTAAATGTCGCTTCTTACAATGCCGTGTATTAGGAAGCGGCAACGTTTCGTGATCAAACTGGCCGATTTAGGCCGTTGGGACATCCGAATAACCTTGGACTTTGTGAACATAAACTACATACATCTAAATGGCTAAATATCATAAATAATCGCTGACCTTAATTCTGAATGTATAACGCATTGATCCGTGTTGAGTTTTATACAATAAACATGCCATGAGATGTACTGATGCTTGAAACGGGTTAGACAAAGATGTGTACAACTATAAGTAAAAAACTGGACCGGTCACTGTCATATCTGATTGAACGTATTCATACAAGTTAATAAAATCATAACAAATCAACTTAGTTAGTGTGCCTCAGCGGCTTTTAGGCTACAATAAATGCTATATTTTCGTCAGAAATATGATCCATTAATTAGATTTTACAAGCTAGAATGAACTAGTCAGACTAATTAATTAATGTTTTGAGTATGATTTATGAGGCTTTTAAATAACAAAACCTAAGATGAAAACCGTATAAACTATGCATTTATGATTGTAAGGATTTTCTGACAATCATATTATTATATGTTTATTTTCTTGATATGTTTTCATAAAGTATAGAAAATTTATCCTAGACTATGTTAAGAATAATTCGTTCTGAGTCACTGGAAAAAAATGTTGATATTAGCCGGATATTCTATTTCTATCGCGTTAATCTTTAATATATTTATTGAAATGTTATCATCCATTATGTCTTATTTATTCATTGGCCAGTTGTCAGGAAGTTTAAATAACATAATATTTGAATGATTAAATACTATTGTATATTCTAAGCTCTATAAAATGGGCAATAAGTACCTTTTTCAGCTATTGATTGCACACTGTTTTAGATTTACAACAAAAAAGGACATTAAGTAATTTAAAAATTCATTAACTGTATAGGTAATTAAAATAAATTACAAAAGTTTATTTGGTTTCTATATTTTATTAAAATACTTCACGAACATGGATAGATACTTAGTATTTACTCTAAATCAGCACTATTCCCAGGCAGTTGGTAACCTAAAGCGCATAGCGGCACCAACATCTTCCTTTTAGAATATTTCTAGCTAGTAAGGGTTGTTAGTCAGCTCGGTTCAAGTATAATGTTAGTTATCTTCAAAGAAAATATGCCACGAATTTGGCATACCCTTTACACAACATAAAAATATTTAAATTATCGGGATGGGTAAGGCTCAGGTAAATCAAATGGTATTAATAATGAAGCGATTGTACCCGGTAAAATATTGCCATGTAGAGGCAACATCACATCGCAAATGCTAAGGTCGGACCGACGCGGACCGCATAGCATCACGACGGCATCTGATCGGGAGGTTAAGATCACACCTATCACATCACTCAACCCATGGCTTTGTTCTCACTCGTTAGCTTAAGTAATTGTTTTTACGTCACGTATTCATGTGGTATTTACGTTAACAAAGGTGAACTTTGAGTGCTGTTCTGTGTTTGAGCTTTTTGCACCTAGGAACGTCATACATAGAGTTGGAGAATTTCTCGGTTATGATTGTCAGGTTGAATTAAAATACTATTCCGCTTACGCATTAATCGAAATTGACTTGTTTTCAATCTGCAAAAAAAAAACAGAAATAAAGCAAATAGGAGCAGTTGAAACATAAATACTTTATCCGGATGCGTCAATCAATAGTTCATATTTTTTAATTGTCTGAATGTAATAAAAGTATGATACACAAAAAGGTAAATATGAATAAAGAAATAGAATGTAAATATCATTGGTGGCTTTCAAACATGGCATAACAATCAAAGGTTGATGTCAGGTCCCAAATTAAATTACTAATTTTAAACCATTTGTAACAATAAATTCTGAAATGACAGCCAATAAATAAATAAAATAAATGGGTTATTTAAATGTTTTAACCTGGCTTATCGAGGATCTTATGTTGCACATTAATTCACACTGCATTAACGTTATAACCCGACACCTAAGTCATATCATTGTGAAGACGATCTAAAGGTCCATCATATATTGATACTTATGTAAACATTTATATTGAGAAGCAACTACTAGACATTTAAACAATGAGTAAACATCGTTATGTAGTGGTATATTTGTGCAAGAATCTAAGGGTCAGCAGGACATAGCCGCGAGAAAGCTGCTTATGTGACGTCTGTAGGAAACATCTCGCCTTCTTTTCTTCGAATAGTGAGGTATAAAAATAATTAAATGGATTTTTAGCGACAAGACATCACTGTGTTGTATTCACTACTACAATATACCTGGCGGTGAGTGCAGTCTACTTACGGCTGGTTTCTATAATCTATCTATCTATAACAAGAGATTTCATTAGATATTTCGATGTATTTTACGTTTCAGCTAACAAAGATAGAGAGGTATAGATATGATGCATATATTTATAGATAACTAGGTAAGGTAAATGTATAGGTCAATATTTATTTATTGAAGCATATAATTATCGTATCGACATAGTAACGGTAGCTATTTTAAGCTCTTGTTTAAGATAGATAAGATATAGAGACTGGCCGATAGAGTGTCTTGCAACGAAAGATTGTTATCATTCATGGGTCGATATAATTATACCGCCCTCGTCGACATTGAATATAAACACCCTAAACCCGAAACGCCATACTCATTTTTAGTCTTTAAATTATTTAACAAAACCGAAGCAGAAGAACTTGCTTCAATAAGAATATTTTGAAAATAACAGCGTCGTGTGGAAGGTCGTGTTCTTCGAGACAACATTTCCTTTTATGGCGTTATTTTGTAGAAGCTTGATGTAATTGATTACGTTTAGACTATAATTGGCCCTGACGTGTAGGCGTTATCTAAGACGTATTTAAATACAACACGGTGTCTCACCTCTCGTAGCTTAGAGGTTAGAAAATTATTTATGGTACAAACTTGTAAGTATGAAATAACTAGATTTTGAACATCTACGAGTATATGGGTTCTCGCTAAGTCCATTATATCCCATTTCGATATTTAAAAGGTATTAACTATGTTGAAATTATCACTAAGTTATTTTTGTTCAATTAAGTCAGATAAATCTACTATCTACTACTACTACTATCTACGTGTTCTTTTTGTATCTTTCATTATTATGGACAATTTTCATTCGCTCTGGTAATCGATTTCATCTACACTAATTGCAATTGACATTAGAAATTAATATGCGAAATTTTATGAGAGATACGATTTGACTATAAAGTGGGAAAATGTTAAGCTGTCTAGTAGGTTCCTTTGCTAGTATATTAAGCATATTTTACCTATATTATATTAATCAAATACATACATATTACATAGTTCGCAATTATATTAAGCACAATAAATTATCCATCTATATTACTGCCTTAAGCTATCGCTATTAATATTAATAGGCTTACTGTATGTAATAAATCGCTACACTAATTAATTTTGTTAACATCTTCCAATGCAAACTTTATATTGACCCCACTGTAAACTTAGAAATGAGATATTTTCCAACATTTTTCCATGAATATTTTCATAAACTTACGTGTTGGTGTGTCTCATTGTAAGCAGGAACGACCATGCACTGAATTGCTGATAAAAATATGGTCTACAATATACATACATTTAAGTAAACTCTATAAAACTATGAACATAGCGACTGAACAGCAGAAGGCGAAATATTAATTTAGTACAGAATACTAATAAAGTGGACTCACCTTACGATAGAGTGGATGGACATAATTCTAAAGTCTTCATGACGCCTATTTATGATGATATTATATGCAGAACAGACGTAATAAAAATACCTATGTATTTAAATACGATGCTTAGTTTCCTATAAAGGTATGATAGATAGCTAAGAATAATTTTTACAATAATCGAAATGCTAATTTACGTAATCTAAGTATTGAACATGTATTATTGTTTAAAATGAATAACAAAAATCTAATTGTTGTGTTCTGAGAAAGTTTTCGCGTTTTATAGTGAATTCAAATATTTCGTTATTTTAAGGGCCTCGTTCACCATCTTCAAGTAAACCATTGATTAACGTCACAAGTTACTTTTTGATTAACGAAATGTGCAGAGTATCTTCCGCCGATTTCACAAGTGAAAATAAAGTAACGTGCTGAATTGACATAAGAAATTGAACAAATAATTCGTTCAATATTGCGTCAAATGCTATTATTATAGAATATTATTATTTAATCATTGGTCAAATGTTCCCCGCCTTGCCTCCCGCTGAAGTGTCGACGATTTTTTTTAAAAAAGGAGGTTTAGAATTAAACCTTATTTTAACCATCAAGTAAATACGCAAATTGGCAGATTGTGTAGTCTGTAAAGTACTGATTAGTGTAATCATAGGATTAGTTTTACTGGAGCATCGTGAAATCGACATGATGTTACGAGTGACTTTAACTGATGACTAGCCTAATCAACGGGTTACTTGAAGATGGTGAACGAGGCATTAAGTGTTGTAAATTTTTATACATAGAACATATTTAGTCAATCGGTTTCTTCTGTGTTTGACTTATTTCTTTTTGGTCTTAAATTATTTATTTATAAGTAGAATTATTACTGTGCATATTAGCAATCTCAAGCACCTCCCGCTGCGCTTTGCTACATTTCCGCACCGTGCGTCGTCCCCTTTAGTAATTTTTACTGCAAGGGTTCGACAACTTAATAAACCTGTACCCCATAATTTCAATTTTCTTTTTACTGGGGCCGCTAACAATCAAATTTATTTGCGATCTTTCGACTTTGGTTTAAAAATAACTTCATAGCGTGACCTAAATATTATTAAAATTGCTCACAATTAATGTTTCGATGGTAATTTTGATTAACCCGTAAAATTTCAAAAAAATTATATATCCAAAACTTACCACTTCTTGAGATTTATGTTGTTTGGTAGAATAATATGTGTAGTCACGATCTATAATGAAAATCGAGTATGGTTTGTTAGTCAATTATAAAAGTCGAAGTCATAATAATGAAAAACTTTTTTAAATATCCGAAAAAATAAATAGCGGAATTTTCGCGAAACTTTTCTTTTAAGGGCCTGGTTTTGAAAGCATATAATTTACGTATTTTTTAAGCATTGTAATGTAGCAAAGAATAATTAATGGTAACAGATAGTTTTCTTATTTACATACCATGCCGCTCCCATAGGGGACGCCGATTCACATTGAAGGAGTCTTAAACAATATCAATAAATATATTTGAACGAACAAATTGCCAACATAAAATAAAAACTGGCAATGAACCAAAATTAATATTTTAAATACAAAGTGTCATTGTGTCGTTCAAATTATGATTTATATTTCGATGGCGGAATTTAGATGACTAGATTATAAAGTTCACTGGTACGACGAATCAATAAACAAGATCGCGCTTTTAAAAGCTTACAAATATCTGTTTAACGAATCTTCTAAGGTCATAGCCGAGATTAATTTTAAAACCAGTCGAATATAAAATTCTGTGGGATTGCGTAAGCGTGATGGATGAGCAAAGAACCGGGTGGGTTCAGTCGCCTGCCACCAAAGTAATGTCACACATATAAAAATCAAGGACACCTCAGATGAGGTGTCCTATGGTATTTTAATGATTTATTTTCCAATTAGCACCTACCTAAACGGCCAATTAGTGTCTATAGTTACTAATAAAAAAAAAATCTATAGAATATTATTTACATTTAAATGGATTTGCTAAATTTTTTCAAGGAAGCCTAAATTATTTAAAGGCTATTTTGGGCAGACAACGCGAATCCTAAATTTCTATATAGAGATAGATTTTTGGAATTGGTCGTCATTAAATGCACTTTCTTCTTTGAAGTTAACGTTACAAAAGTGTATTTTTTTCCAGAAATAAATTTCTTGCCATACTTGAAGCTTATTGATGAATAGCGACGATCGGTAAAATATGTAACAACATGATCATAAACGGCATTGAATATTGGCTATTGACGGATAGCTTCTGGCGTGAATAAAATTTAAATTGAGGTTCAATTTAAATGCATAAACGCGTCTACTTTTGGGCTATAAAATTTAATGTTTATTAAATTTATATAAAACAAGTTCGATTACACAGACACGCTGTTTTGACATTGTTTTATACAATGTTGACACCTTACATCTTCCTTACACGGGTTGATTTAAAAATTCCGTTCTATTTTACTGGTGGTAGGTCTCTCATATGTGAGAGGCCGCCTGGGTAGGTACCACCGCAATGTCTATTTCTCCCGCCAAACAGCAGTGTAAATGCACTGTTGTGTTCCGGTTTGAAGGACATTGTAGCCAGAGTAACTACTGGACATATCGAGACTTAACATCTTATGTCTCAGGATGGCGAGCGCAGTGGAATGCCAAGCAATGCCTTGTTACTCATGGTGTTGTTTGGTTTTGCTACTGTCCATGAGCGGTCGTATCGCTTACCATCAGGCGAATGGCAGGCTCGTCTCGTCATTCATAGCAATAAAAAAAAATATTTTTTATATTATTTATTACAAATCTCTCTATCTCTTTTTCTCTCTTCAGCCACATGTAGGAAGTCCACTGCTGAACATAGGCCTCCCCCGAGGATCTCTACATCGATCTGTTGGAAGCAGCCTGCATCTAGCTACTTCCTGCAACTTACAAATCTTTAACATAATAAAACCCTTTTTTGTTGAATTCATACTATTATATTCCTTTACTTAGTCTCATAGCAAGGGTGAATACCCTTGCTAATATTCTATATATTATAAATCGTTGTATTTTTTAATTATAACCGAATAACATATTTTACGATAAGCATGTAAATGTAATCATCTCTGGTTGAAATTTAGCTTTATGAATAAAAGCCTCTTTTTATTGGTCTTAAAATTGCGGGTTTATCGATCCCTCATTTGAATACGATTCCATCAAAATCATCAAATTAACTTTGGCAAGTTTAGACATTTTTATTCAGTCGTAAAACTTGAAATACTCTTGTCAATTTTCGGTAAAAATAAAATAAAAACTGCAACATTGTATTCTAGAACTGTATTTTATTTACACTTGCACATAAATATCTTTCATAGTAATTGCAAATGAACTCTGTAAAACATATCACATTTATTTTTTTACCAAGTTACAAACAATACTAGTTTCATTACACTAAATGGTGTGCTTAGATTGCGGTGAGATTCGCGGTGAGATTCGCGGTATGACTACTTATTGCTTAGCGGTGTGGTACTTGGCGGTGTACTCCAGGGCGCGGGCGATCTGGGGAGGAAGTGGGGGAGGGACGGGGAGAGCAGCGCCCTGAAAAAAATGGAAAAATCAATAAACGTCTCCTTAATACACAAATCGATAGTAAATTTACACGCCCCGGCAAATATCAGATAGTTTCATGGGCGCGCCTTGAATTTTAATAGACATTTATAGTTTGATGGCAACGCGGTCGCGTTACAAAAGAGCTGTTAAAAATATATGTGAAGAACGAAGCCACCGAAATTTATAGTGGCACTATCTAATCCGAAACACATTAACGTATTTCTTCACTAATCATCAGTATAATTTGTATACTTTTTACCCTTTGACTTCAATATGATGATAAAATATACACCCTGTATTATCGTCAAGCTTCTAAATTATTTGTTTTATAAAGAAGAATAGTGTATGTGATAACTGATATAATAATTATAGAATACTTACGGAGGGTTGGTAACCGTTCTCGTCAGCAACGTAGGTGATGGCGACAGGCACGCCCTCAGGGGAGGTCCAGGAGAAAGAACCCTGGGCTACGTCGGGAGATACGGGAGGGTTGCCAGCGAAGGTACGGGGAACACCCTGTTCCTGGGCCGCGATACCGTTGTTGGTCTCGTAGCTGGTGAGTTAATAAAATAAAATATTAATATCTTCAGGAATTTATAAAATTACAGTTTGTTCAATTACGTAAACAGATGTAGTGGTTTATTTAAAAAATATCATAACCAAAACAAATTGACTCATTTGTAAAAGCTGGCCGATCCCGAAATGACGCGAAAAACAGAACGAAGCAATGATTAATTGAAGCAATGAATTGATAACACTTTAAAATTATATAAATGCTACTTACAAGTAGTTGTAGCTGCCGTCAGGGTTGATTTCATTTCCGTATTTGAGGATGGAGGCGCTGCGGGCGTCAGCAGCGACCTTGACGATGTTCACGGGCACGGGGGCGGCAGTGGACACCACAGGGGATACCTCAACAGGGGCGGGGGCGGGGGTGGTCACAGTCACAAAGGGGCGGAAGGGGGTGGGGGTGCTGTAGGAGTTGTACCGCTGGTAAGGGTTCTTCGAGTAGAAACCGAAGGGATCGTACACGTTCTTGCGGTTGTACTGTTGGGGGTTGTATTGTCCAGGGTTGTAACGTCCATCGTTGAACTGGGCGCTGGCGACGGCCAGGACGCACGCAAGGACTACTGCCTGCACTCACAAATTGTACAATTATTATTATTATTTATTTAAATATATTTAATATTTCATTTTTGTGATCGACTCATTTTTGTGTTCGATTTTACTTACCGCGAATTTCATTTTGGTAATCTAAGCTAGGCAAGCTTCGTTGAACTAGTTTGAATGCGGGTAAAAAATTCCGCGCAGGCTTATATATCACTCAAGGAACCACCCACTTTAGAGCGTGAACTGCAATAACATTTAAATAAATTTGACGCGAGACTAGAAAAATATTTTTTAAATAACACTTGGCCCATCCTAAAATGTTCGTCATAAAATTTGGACACGTACACTATGGGCAATGGGTCCCAATAAGCGGGTCGTTTTATAATTAACTATTAGTAGTATTATTTTATATTATCTAAAACAGTTACAATACATTTTAAATATTTTATCAGCGATTTTATGGAGCACTGTAATGATTTAATTATCTTTGAATTAACACATTTTATAAAAATAGATTTTTTATTTTTTTATTTTTACATATCAGATTTCATTTTATTGTTGAGCATGATGACGACATTTCATTTAATTTTTCACATAATAAAGGTTAGATGTACATATTAAATGCATTTATATGAAAATTTATTTTAAATTGTATCGAAATAAATATTTTATGGAACATATTTCACACAGAGTGCCGATGTCTGAATTTTAGAAATTTTACATTTAACTTAAAATCATATTTTTTGTGTGAATAATATTTTAGGTTATGATTGATATAGCAAAATTGTAATAAAAATATGAATTTAAAGCTGTTATTCTGAAACTATGTGATTTTTAACTGGAGTGTTTAATTCATGCAAATTATCATCGAAAATCATAATACCACTGTTACAGTAGGATGTGTTTTCACATTTTGGAATATAAGGCAATTTGTTACTAAAATAAACAAAAAAATCTTAAATGGCAATTTTGAAGTCTTAAGGCACATTAATCCCTTGGTTCTGGTTGCAAACACGTAAAAAATTAATAAATAATAATTATGATCATTGGTCCAGGGGGGTTTTAAAACTTTGTTTATAGTTGACATTGTTAAAGCCGCAGGCCGAACCTAGATGCGTTTGACAAAGGACAAAGAAAAGTGGTATAGTATGATGGAGGCCTATACCCAGCAGTGGGACCTTACAGACTGTGGATGATGATGATGATGATGGACCCTTAAGACTTACAGTCTAATAATGCAGATTATATAATAACTCGACAGCCTCCGTGGCGCAGTTGGTTAGACGCCGGCTGTGAAACGAGAGGCCGCGGGTTCGATCCCCGCACCGAGACAAATATTTGTGAGGCCAACAAGTATTTGTCTCGGGTCTGGGTGTCTGTGAGACCAAAAAGTCTATCATAACTTCTAATACCTACGCCACAAACTTAATTGCTCTTAATGTGGGGTCAGGACTATGTATGTGACTGTTGGGTGTATTTATTTATTTATTTATGTAGCTAGTCAATCATTTCGATGAACCCCTCTGTGCAGAACCAGTATATTATGCTCAGAACAAAAGTTCAGTAAAATATGTAAAGGATCACAGAATTTCAGCAGTTAATAATCTCCTATTAACTACGAGGGACGAATTAAACGATTTTCAAATATCTTATAACATACCACAAACCTTATTAGATTTAGTTACTAACAAACAAACGCAGATGAAAAAAGACATAAAATTACTTTAGGGGTATTTTTGCCGCATCGAATCGCTACAACCAGAACCTGATGCTACAGCTCTGTGAACGCAACTTAGATGAAGCGGGGGTTCGTAATTACTTATGTTCGTCATACAACATATCAGTGTATATAACATACTTTTTCACAAATTCATTTGTTACTTTCATCCCGAAGTAATGGAAAAAAAATATTACGCCTATTATATTATAACGTTAATAGATAATGTCTATAGAAACGTCCCTTAATGGTTTCTTAGATTTACGCGAATGTCAATGTGTATTGAAATAAAACTATTTTTTTTACGTATTTTATCGCGATTTGGTTTAATTTTTACATTATTTTAACTTCCCGACGTTTCGATTGCTTTTCAGCTTTCGTGGTCACGGGGCGGCGAACGTCCCTTAATGTTCTAGAGGCATTGTATCGACTATAAAGCATGAACTCCTGGATTTGATTTTTAGATCGGACCATTCACTTTATATGTTTTTCGGTTTTATAAACTTTATAATATGATTTGCTACAATTAGATATGGATATTTCGGAGAGAAAATATGCTCGTCGAAAATATTATATTCACCACTTTTATTACTTCTGATTTAATTATTTTGGAGGATAGTAGGATAATAAAGAATTATCCAAATCATCACAGACAAGGTAAATAAACTCGAATCATAAGTTAAGTTGATTTAATACATTTTAAGCAAAAAACATGATTTTTTATCGTCCTTATAGCATATTGCGTAAACATATTGTTAAACGCAGATTATTTAGAATAGATACATAGTTTGATGAATTCCTTTAACTGAGGAAATCATTTGTATACATTTTAATAATTTAAATCAACCATTTATAAGCATTGGTATAACTGTTAAAGTTGTTATTCCTCATTAATAGAGCCACGAACTTCATTAAACATTATCAGTTTAAAGATACCTGTACAGAAACAAGCTTGACGCTTATCATAACTCGGGTCTGAAATAAACCGCAAACTACGGATCTAACTCTGCCTTATTTTGTCGCGGATACAAGCGTGAACCGTCCTACGTATGTATGCGTTCTTCTTGTCCTTATCGGATACTAACATAAAGTAAGTGCAACATGACTTTTCAGTCATGGTGTAGAATAATTTGACGTATTTTACCAACAGTATATTGCTGCCATGAACCCTTACACTGTTCGGCCTTTTAGTCTATACGCCGGCCTTATGTAATTGGCAGACTTCACATATGTACCTATGGAATTATAGTAGACAATTCCTAGGTATGAAGCTTATATAAATACACCAACAGCTACATACATAGTCCTGACCCCACACTAAGATCGAATCTTGTGAGTTGGGTGGGTATCAGAAACTACGAGACATTTTTCGGTCTCAAATTACACATACCTGAAACATATAATTAATCTTAATTGTAATTTAAAATTGTTTAAACAAAATATATTAACATTTATACCTGCATATTATCTGTATACGTCCCATTGCTCGGTAAAGACTTCCTTCTTCATGAAGAATTGACTTGGATTTTTCTCCCGCACGTTGGCGCAATTAATATGACATATGAATTTTAGATAATAAATAATTTGAAACCAATGTATGGTTAAATAAAGCATTTGAATATCAGCCATAGCAAAAAAAACAAATTAGTCCATTAGTAAGGCGTCCGCTTAGAACCAATGATCGATGTTTTTGTTACCAAACAAGGTTGATATTCCTTGGGGGAGGGCTCTGTTCAACAATGGATGTCCTATACCCGAAGAGAGGGAGAAAGAGAAACCTGATTGAAAAAGACATGAATTCCAACCTTGTAAGAAAAATACATCTTCAAACTGAGTTAAAAACGAGCCATCAAGATCCGTGTCATTAAAGAAATCTAGTTTTATGTAAGTAGTCTTAAATCAAAGCGCTTAGATCTAAAGGTTAGTAAAATTATAAATAGGTATGATTAATTAATGTATATTATGATTTAATGAAATACTAGTGAATGAGCTTGATTTTACTCACTGCAATTATTTATTAGTGTAAATAATTATTTTGTTTTTAATTTACATACATACATAAACTCACGCCTCTCTCCCAGAAGGGGTAGGCAGAGGTGCTACCAGGATACCCACATTTCGCCTTGTATGTTCCATGATTCCGTCCCATGATGTGACAGGGGGCGAACCCATTGTTTTAATTAAATCTGTTGCGTTTATCCAAAATTAATTGTACGTCTTTACTGAACATCTCCAACATCTCTCATTAACATGGCTCTAAATAAAAAACTTCAGCGAGAATACGCATAACTGCATAAGTTTCGACTAATCCGAATGAATAATTCATTCATTCAGGAATTGTAAACAGCGGTCTGTGTTCACCTTATGAATCTCTATGATACGCAGGTTTCCTGATATTTTTTTATTTCAACACTACGAGTACAGTACGTGGTAATTGTGTATAGACCAACAGCCCGAGACCGCCAGACTTTCGTCATTTTATAAGAGCTGAAAGTTTGTCTGCGCATGCCTCTAACATAAGCATCACACGAATATAGAATGACGAAAGTCTGGCGGCATCGGGCTCTTACTCTACTATGAAAACACAATAATGAAATGTCCGAGAATTCGTCCATCTTGGTTTTGTCAGTTACCAATAATTCACCTCGCAGTTTTATTTACTAAATATGTAAAATTTCCTTATTACATCAAAATCTAGTAGCGGGAGTCGTCAGACTAATCCCATAAATTAATTTAATCCGTTAAATTATGAGATCGAATTCAAGCACAAGTAAAATTTAAATCATTTTTAAATATTTCAAATTGGTTAAAAACATCATTTTTTCTTAATAAAATTTTTATTTGTTTTAAAGCAAGTACAATTTCATAAAGAGGCTGCATTCCTTGATTCTCTATGTACAGTCCTGTGGTAAAGGGGTGGTAGAATACCACCACGACTAACGACAGGCAGAGGATACACTGCCTGCATTACCCGTCCTTCTATTAGAGGGCGCATGGATGCATTAAGACTGTTTTTGGACGCCCGGCCCATTTAAGAGATTATTGGAGTCCACGACACACCTTATCGCGAGATCACGCGCTTTGTCGCCCATATCGGAGTGGCTGCGATTTGTGTGTGTATGGACTGCAAGTGGGGCGCAATTCTTACGCCCCCGAACAATAGAGTGGACGGAAGGTGGAGACCTGATTTGCTAGACCCCTGGCATTGCGAAGGTCACGGAGCGGCGATGACCGCTTATCATTAGAAACGCTGCTTGCTCGTCTGCCTTAGCAATAAACAAAAAACTTATATAAGCTGGTCCTGATTTTTTTTAACCCCCTGGGGTTTACTACTAATACAAAATGTCATATAAATCTGACTAATTATTATTTTTTATTCATACTTAGCAACCCATTTCCTTCACCTAAGGGGTCAAATTATAAAAAAAGAAGCCTATGTCCTTTCTCGACGTGCCATCTATGTCATTTTATTGTCATCTTAACCGAGTTTACTTTTCTTAATACAAAAAAAACATACAATATTCGCTCTTTCTCTTTATGATATTGGTTGTAGAGGTGGCCACTATACAATCATAACATTTTAAAATGTATTCTACATGGACGTAATTTATATGTAAGCAAATATTAGAATATTCTTTTTAAATACAAAGCATTTAATATTGTGCTGTTGGTAGATCGTTTGTCAGAGTAATATCTAAGTAACAATGCATTTGAATATTATTCTGTTCGACAACTTATTGATTTTCCATTATATAAACAATATAGTAAAAATTCAAAAATAGAATCGGATCTACGAGTAAATTACTGCTCGTAATTATTCCACAATCAAGTTTTCGCATTTATATGAAAAGATAAATGTTAATATTGACAGCTTCTTTCATTTCTATATCCTGTTTGGCCGAATATACGAGTTGCTATTTATTACATAGTAAAATGATGTCATGTTTGCCGTAGCTTTGTTTTGGTCTAGGTATTTAAAATGCCAGCGGAAGAAATTTCGATAAAAGAGGTTTTAATCTAAACAATATTTTTACAGCCATCCTAAAACAGGTTTAATATGATGCGTTTATTATTGTTGAATATAACTCTACCTTAAAAAGTAACAAACGTTAAATACTCGTATGCTAAAGATTTCATCATCAGCCCTTCTGCGTCCACTGCTGGACATAGGCCTCTCCCATAGCACGCCACTGAGCTCGATCTTCAGCCCATCATGAATGAATTTCTTCATGATGAATGCTAAAGATTTTACTATTATAAAAAGACATGTCAGATTAGGAGAGAAAAATTTTAAAAGTAGTATAGCCACGCTGTTGTCAGTCTTGGCTCAGCATGAATGAGTGGGCTCGTTCGAGGCGCTACCACTGCCTTCCAGGAGGACGACATGAAGTGACAGCTTTGCTGTCTCGTTACGTTCGGCGAGTGAGATTGTCGAATGCCCAATACCTCTTAAACTGTGGATTGGTAAACCAAACATGGTTGTGTTAACTTTCAAATCAATTATTTTGATACAGAAGGTAAAACAGTCTAAACGAGTAAATATTTCTTGAACCAGCATATTTATTTATTTAGTTTTACACTTTATTGTGCATATTAATTACTTCAAAACATTAATGCATGCGATAACAGCGGTATCATAGTCATTTTTCTTTCAAATAATATTTTAATGAGCTGCTAATGATTTTTATGTGAAATTAATTTATTTACATTCATTCTCAACTAATTGAAATATCCGATTAATTAATGTTCCCACACAGACAAAAATCTTCATCTGGGCTTAACTACCTCCAGAACAGATATTCACAAAAAGATAGATTGTTCCTTCTCTTGCGAGCCCAGGCCACACACTACCGGTTTTTTGAAGTCACTTGTGAATTATTATCGCTCAGGTGGTATAAAAGTTCGCCCTGTAGTTAGGGAGCGTAAGAAATCCGCCACGGTATCCCTTGCTTGTTTCCCGCCGACAATGTTGGCATCATGTGACATGTCGGCGACGCAAGGGCTCTGCTCGTCAAGACGTCAACAACGTTATAAAAATGTTCCTCGTGTGATGTCGAGTCGCCGACATTTTGCCAACAAATTTTCCGACTTGCAATGAGTGAAGCAGCCAACTACCCCGGCAACTTTGATGTGTAGTGCGCATTAAATAGACAACGGAACCTAATTATAACTGGGGGATAATTTTTCCCTTAATTAGAGGTACCAATAATAGTTCTGCACGGTCTCAGGGGTGGAATGGGGCGCTATCCGGTGCCGACAGTGTGCACGGCGGCCACCGAGTTATTAGTCGGGATGCTGGCGAAATGAACAAAGTGGTATATTTCCAAATGGATTGATGCATGACGGGTAACTCGTCGTATATATTTTATAACCGAAATCATTCGACACGGACAAAATGTTGCAGCGACTCATTGTAAGTCTTGTATGCCTGATTGTGGAATTTTGATCGATGAAAATGTGTCATTAATTTTTAAATTGAGCGACTACAATAGCTGTATAATATTAATATCAATAATCGTACTTTATAATAAAATAATTTAACTCTATACATCCATTAATGTTCAGAATAAATATAATAATCTCCTTGACCCGTAAAGCGAGTCTTGTAGCACAATCTATGTAGCTGTTAATATCCTTAGATATTCAGTAATTATACATTATTACGAGCCTAATTTATTATTTTAACAACTATGAAGCATCTATTTAATTTAATAATAATTTTGACTACCGAAAAACGGTGGTTCGCGCGTATAGTTTCTGACAGATGAGTTGCGTGGAGGTCAACGACTAATTTCACAGTTCACGCCCTCTTCGTCTCGACCAAATTGTTACAAATACATTTACATATTAGTAATTTATAGTAATTAAATTCCATAAAATCGTGATTCTTAAATTAATTGAAATTGCGAAGCTAAATTAAATTTTCTCATGAACTCTAATTAATTATGGGACACGCAATAAGAAAGACAATACCATAAAAACATACACCATAAAAATTCGCAAAAGCCTTGTCGGTGCCGTATTAACCGGCTTAAACCGTCTGCCTATAATGGTTATAAAATAAAAAACAAATTATTCATAGACTCAGCGTTAAACATAAGTGTCTCGAAACCTGGCAGGGATTCGGCGAAACCAGGTTCTGCAATGTTTTCTTTTTCCAGTGTCTATTGTTACTTATCCAAAGTAAACTGACAGTATAAATTAATAATACCTTTATTTTGATGATGGGTTGTAGAAATAAAAAAAAAATGCTGATATCCAATTAAAACAAAGTAGCTTATTATCGCAGTAAACCGTCTAATAAGCTCTATTTTTTTTGACTACTTATTATGTAGTAGGTCATAACAGAATTTGGCACTTAATGAAGTGTCCATATAACATTTCCTAATAAGAACCCATTTTATTCATGATCATAACGAATATGCTGCAGGAAAAGTAAAATCGAAGAACAATGATTGGTTTTTTTAATTTTGCTCCATATGAAACACCCGCGGCTTTCCCACATAACATAAGACAGTTACAACATCTTTGTACTTCTGCTGCTGTCAGCGTTGGCATATTTGTCCTATTGCGGATACTATAATTAGAGTTGTACTCTTTTTACATTCATAAAATATACATAAAGGTCAATATAGCAAGTTTTTATACTGTAAGCGAGCATTACAATGCAATTCATGTATATGCATGTAATCAATATAATATGATGCTTAGCTTAATGAATATATAAACGACGATAAATTAGACAATCTATCGATCGTTAGCGTCTCTGGATGATCGCTATAAGTAGGCCCTCATTTTTTCACTAGGTGTTTATAGAATAGTTTTAATCTGTTTGAGCAAATTGCCTTATTCGCCTTTGAAGTATGATAAATGTGACCCCGTTTGTACTCATATTTAGATTTAAGTTCCTTATGTGTGTTATTTCTATGTTATAAAGAATTATAAATAAATAAAATAAATAAATGTGATGTTTGGCTCAATTCGGTTTTAACTTTCCTTGTAAAAGTAGTCCAATATATTGATACTAATAATGAATCTGTTACAGTATTGATAACATAAGTTAGGTATATCTTTTAGAATTCTTACAAACAAGAATGTCACCAGGAGATAGTAAAAAAGATTCTCGCATGTCTATGTTTTTGGAAATTGATAACGGCTTTCACCAATCTTTTAATCAATTGTGTTTATTTCTTTTTTCAGTTGAAATGTGGCTAAATTATTGTAAAAAACTATTAACTGTAGCAAAGTAACATTAAAACAATATTGGGACGAGAGTGGACAAATTTCGTTTCCTACAATATAATTAAGTTATAATAAAAAGTAAATATCATGCCTTTGTTTGGTGGTAAAACATAAACCAATCATTCTCTTAAATGCATAAAACATTGTCTTTTATCACTGCGAATGCTAAAGTTGTCTTTAACTCGGATAGGAATCAATAAAAAAGTAAAATTTTTGAAATGTTGGAACTAAGGGATATAAATATTGAACGATGTTCTTTTGCGAGCATGGTTTTGGAAAAGTTATATTAATGTATTACTAATACAGAATATTAATCAGAGTATTTTAATTCAGTGCATATTTCAAAAAGAAAATTTTAGAGCGGCAATGAAAGCCTAAAAGGTTTCATTGTTATTAACAAAATCGTACTTTTCAATAAAACACTAAAATTATATTCCAGTAACAATATGTTGGGCTTTCGTTGTTTTATAACTTATTTATTAACAAAATCTGGATAAATAGTGCTAGCCTAAATGTTAAGTGGGAATTTCTTTAATTGCATTGAAGAGCTTATACATGATCAGTGTCAAATTCACATATGATCTATTAATTGATGCGAAAAACCTTTGTGTCCTCAATGATTATAAATATTTATATCACATTGCCTTGTTTGGGCTCAATATTATAATAGTCATTTTGATCGTATTGAATTTGAATTTATCAAGCCACCCAAAATTGTGGTATTATGTTAACAAAAAACATCATAAATATTCACTAATCTATGTCAAAACTCCATAAGGAGGACGGACGTATCAATACAAATCGAACATTTAAAACATGATGTATTCGTCATTCTTTAATCAAGGAAACCATCTCGACCGTCTAGTTTTTATAATTCTTTTATGTGATCCATTGAAGATGTTAATAATCAATATCCTGGATACACTAAACCAGTTCAAAGGAGTTAAATAATACGAATATTCACGTGTTCACTAATGTATATTTAAATATACTAGTTTGATTTATGTACAAGTGTAGTTGATAACCGACAGTTTAGATTATACAACAACAATTATTTAATGCTACAATTAATTATTATACATTCACTTCTTCTTTTGGGGGGATGGGTTCCTGGCGATGTAGTCGAGAGCCTTGAGTATGGCTTCAGGGATGGGGTGAGGGGTGGGAATGGCATCTCCCTGTAAACAAACAAATACATTATTAAATGGACTGTAAAGGTTGTGGTTCCTGAAATGTTAACCCAAATGCCTGCAAATAAATCACAGCGGTTTACATCACGGTCAGAAATGTTACCTCTTAAATGCCACCGCATCCGACATTGTGTAAGAAAACGAATTCTGTTAAGTAGACGAACCGATACCACATATGCATAGATTTTTTGATGACTGTCAGCTGTTGATCATTTGAGAGGTATTGCGTATATTTTTATTCAGTCAAATTTAAGGTTGTTAAAGGTCAAAGTTTGTTGGGAGTTGTATATTATGTTTACCGTGGGTTGGTAGCCGTTCTCGTCGGCGATGTAGTTGATGCTGATGGGTACACCCTCAGGAGAAGTCCAGGCGAAAGAACCCTGAGCAACGTCAGGAGTTAGTGGAGGGTTTCCACCAAAGGCACGGGGAGTTCCTTGTGCTTGAGCGGCGATGCCGTTTGTAGTCTCGAACCTAGAAGATTTAATTTTGAAATTTAGCTCCGAAACATCAGGGATAATATGAATATTAATAATAGAAGACTCGTTTTTCCTGTTTTTATCATATATGTATGTACATATAATAACAATTACCTTGACATATTTAATTTATGCACCCAATTTAAGTTTGACGCGCCATAATACTCGTACAACAAACATTTAAAACTACTCAACGTTACATTCCGATGTAATCATTAAATTCGAGCGGTCCAATTTTTAATGGATTCCAAATCATTTATGGTTTTGTAAGCCATTAATATAATTAATATTCGCCTTCACAAATTATGATTGAATATTTATTGAAATCGGATACTCACGCATAGTTGTAGCTGCCGTCGGGGTAGATTTCGTTGACATAGCGGACGATTTCAGCGTTTTGGTCGTTGCTGGCGACGCGGTTAACGGTGATGGCAGGGATGGTGGGGCGGGGAGGTGGTGGTGGCGGGAGGGTGGGACGGACGAAGGGCTGGACGCGGGCCGGGGCGAATCCGGGGAACTGCGCTGCAGCCACAGCCACCACGGCGACGAATGCAATCTACAAAAAAAAAACTCCAATTACTTTCTATCCCAAAGTAAAATATATTTTATTTATTGCTTATAAAGCAGCTCACGGTAAACTTCATTATTGCTAGAGAAGACGAGTTTGTTGACTGATGTTGTTTGAAGAGATTTTTTCCCATTTTATACGGATTCATCGAGCAATTTTACGCAAGATGGCATTGATATTGTCATACTACGTTTGCATATGTATATTAATTATTGCTGTCGACAGCAGGTCAGGATTATTATAATTAGAGAATGTTGAAAAGGTGAAATTGCAAAAAATATGGTTACAGAATAATATAGCACTATAAATTAGCATGTAATTCATCATTACTTCCTTCATCATTATTTAACACTTTGTTACACTAATTACGTGAAAATATTCAAAAAGTCACTGAACCAAAATACCATTGCTTGTCGAATAATTCATAAACCTATAACAAAACAGAATACTGGAAAGCTATGCAGCTGCACATACTCAAGGGCGACATGCGAAGGAATTAGGAAGATACTGATACCATTCCTATACAGTATACGATGTTTCGGCAACACCTGATGCAGAAACGGGTATCATGTGCTATGTATGTATGTCTTGTTTTTATGTTTTATAATAAAATCATGTGCCTACAATTGCAATGCTGTTTTTACGAATTTGTAAACAGATTTAAACGAAACAGTAACAGTTTACAGTTCTTACTATATACTACAGATTTCACAAAAATGTAATCACTCATTAGCTCTTTTTACCACTAGGATTGAATATTCGCAGCGTGCCGGGCTGGTAGGCCAGTGACACTGACATACCCCTTTCGGCCTCCTCCGGGGTACTGAAAGGAGAGTTTTACAGCTTATCTTCTTGAAACAAAAAAATAATTGTTGCATCAATAGAGCTCATTTGATTTACGTACTATGTTGCGATAGTTTCATAGCTTATAGGTTCTAAGTTGAAGAAATTGACAATATTAGCTTTCTTACGCCATCTGTTATATGAGATTACCAATTGAAAAGAAAAACAAACTTACTAAATTCCTCGCATTTTATTCCGGCAACTTGATTTTACTATTCCTAAAAGGTTTTTCGATCTTCGAGCTAGTTGGGAACACAATTAAGTGGTCTATTTTTCCTATAATACATTTTACGTATATATAGTCTAATTCGACTACAGAGAGAGGGTCAGGGTGAACTGCCATGGGGGCACGATAATCGACATTACACATGAATTGTACCCATAACAAATCCTACGCCACAATACCAACTAAGCTCCTTAATCATTTAAAGTGCACTTATATGAGCGTTGCTAGATGTCCCAGAGCGAAAAGCACGAATTTATTCCACGTGATCGCCCGGAACTATCATTGATCGCTCTGATTAAGGCATACATGTTCCCCATTTATGACTGTCTATGGAAGCCCTTATTAGGTGTTCTGGACATCTAATTCACAATAAGTGAAGTGATTCAGCTTGTAAAATGACTTGCCTTAGTTTTTCTAGGCCAGCCGCCTGCCTCTTATACATGCTTTTGGAAATACGTCTTTTTGAACTATCCTGGCCTAAAGCGCATTGGTAAACCCTCACATGCCTTTGAAATTCTTGTGAAGGACTCACAGACATCTTGGTTTTCTTACGGTATTTTCTTTCACCCTGTAAAGCAAGTGGTATATACGAACATACATGCTTTTTAAAAGTCATGGAAGTATATCCTATAACAAACATCATTAAGATCTAATGTAATAACTAATAACCTTCATACATGGGAACAGTTCATCAGAAAACATAGAATTATATAATGGAAACACGTTACAAAAACTTATTGAGTATGTTTTAACGAATCACAATCATACGTTGCAGATGCATTCATGTTTTGCAACAAAATGTCGACAATTAATCTATGTTATCTGCCTACTTCTATTTCGAAATGCTCTATGTATGTACTTCAGAAATTCTAATATTTTATTATCTTAAAATTTTCTTTTCATATTTCCCTTTTAAAAAGCTAATCGCTGTAATTTAATCACTCATAAAACAATGCAAGCATAAGTTTATTTTTAAAATATAATAAATTGGTTGCAGTAGTCAAATTCATCAGAATACGTATAAAATTTGTCTAATTTCAGTGTACAATATGGATTTTAATTAAACTCATATTAAAATTTAATAGCCCCGCCGTTTCAAAACCTTGAACATCGGAAGGTCTACAATAATTGTTATATTAATAACACTATAATTAAGATGTCATCGCCTGTGTAGAGGATTCAGAGGCTAAAGATAATTACTATAGTTTTTCTATGCATATGCGTTGATCTATTATGTCTTTAAACAAAAGGCTTCATTAGTGTCTAGCATACGCAAAAGGTATAATTTATTAATTTATATGAGAAAATGGAAATTAATCATAGCAACGAATAATGCTAGATTCCGGGTTTAGTTCTTATGCACTCATTTTAGAGCAGGTCAAAATAAATATGTCGACTTGCAAGAGAAAATTATCTCATAATATGGCATACCTCTTTAGGACTCACCCGAGGGAGAAAGAGAACTTTGCTCTGGATTCACAAAAAAAGGAAACGATTTGGAATAGACGGAACTTAGACATGCCAGTGCATGTATTGCAGTAACTTTGACATGCCAGTGTACATAAAAGGGCTGATTTTTTCTCTAATAAATATTTTTGTCATTTTACTAATTATGGTAATTGTTCAAATGTTTGTGAAATAAATTAGTTCGGAAATATCGAATTACCTTGACGACCTTTTGTGGTCCCATATATTAACTGTTATTAAGTTATCCATATAAAATTATTAACATATTTTATTGTTTGTTGAAATCGTTGGACGAGGCTTATTTTAAGGAGCGGATTTCCTGCTACGGATAAGGTGATGTTTTAAAAGGTTACACGAAATAAATATACCCAGAAAAATTAATCAACATACTTTAATATTAATACTTTTAATAATACACGTAGTGAGTGGACCTCTTGGTGTTTTTTTACACGAAACATAATACAGACCGACTATGGAAACATTTGAAGGATATTTATGTTGAGACATATTACAAATAAAATACCAAGGGTAGGCACTATTATAAATCTGTCTGTATTTTATTACATCAATCATATAAAACGGTGGTTTCAAAATTCCGATTTCATGGTCCGTCTAGCGCATTGACTAACAAACGGGTTGAAAACGTTTTTATATTATATTTATATTGGAATGAAAATAATGATTCAGCATTGTGGATTACTCACGGTTGTACCAGACACATCCTTAAAATACATTTACTTTTTTGGTATCGAAAAAATAACATTTTTTCGGCCCGTACCTGTCAAGCAAACACTCGTAAATATTCTCGTTTTTCGAAGTTAAAATACAAGAGTCATTTGTACGACATACGTCAGGATACTTGGCATACCCTAATTAAATTTCCAAGACCCATGGATTAAACGATTAATAAATTACATATCGTCGGTTTTGGAATGATTCAGTTGTGTGGTATATGAGCTCCAGAAGGCCTGAAGCCGTTCTCATCGGCTGTGTAGTCAACTCGGTACTTCACACCATCATCGCCGATGTATTCATAGAAACCCCTGACTCTAGTACCGGCGCCTTTGACCGTAGGCTCTACGCTGCCCGATTCAGCGGCAGCGATACCATTATCAGTCTCGTAAGCGAAATGATACGCATTAGTGTCGATGTCGCTTTCTTGTTTGACGATGTTAGCGGCCCCATCAGCTACGTATTGGATTTTGTACGCTGGTCTAGCAGTAGTGGAGTAAGCTACTGGACGGTACGTTGACACCGCTGGAGTGTATGTGGTCGGATAGGTCACAGATTTCAAGGTCGTCGCCAACGCAGCAGGGTCTTCACTGCAAAATATAAATTTTACACATTACTAAAATTTTGAAGATTTAGATTTATAAGTATTCGCGATGTTTTAAGTAATGCATACATTGTATTATTATAGATAATTATGGTGTATTTTTTTCAAAATTATGTTATTGTATGTCTACTTTTGACTGTTTTTAAAACTACGGCAAATAAATTTAAACTTAAATATTTCTTTCGCAAAGTCGCACCATTACCCAATAACTATTTTGTAATAGTTGCATAGATAAATCCAATACCCATAAAATACGCATACCGAACGCACATTTACCCAGATGTGAGGGCCAAAGAGTCAATTTTATCACTAAAAGCTTTTATCACTTTTGCAACGTCCAAATTATTTAAATTAAGCTGTTTTTACCCGTCACCGTATTTGACGAAAGGCGCCAAGAGTTCTTGATTGAGCGTCCTGGCTTGAAGCGGTTGGTAGGCGCTGTAGATCGAACCGAATTTGCCATTCCTTTCGGTTAGGCTCTTGTATGGTCCGTTAAGGGGGCTGTAATACCGGCCTTGGTAGGTAGGCAGGAAGTATTTGTCCCCATGTTCTTCGGGCCGATACCTTCCGTCATCTCCCACTATGCTATCGATGACGATAACAAGTGCAAAAGTCACCTAATAAAGAAATTATCTAATTAGTGTTGTGTTTCTGGATTTTATTGCTAAAACATAGGCTAGGGATTTGTGATTGTAAAAATTGTCATTTTATTATTGATATTTAATATTAATAGTGTTTATGCCGTGAATATTTAATGCCACAATGTATTGGCATAGAACAAAGCGCCTGCTAGAATTAATAGAAGATATTGCCCATTTAATTTAATAAGTGAATATAAAATAATGGATTGCTAAATATCACCTATCAACTGCCTTATATTATTTAAATATGTATTAGTAATTTGTTATAAATTATTACTTTCGTACTTACCAGAAGGACCCTCATTTCTAGTTTAACCTCCTAGACTACACAAAGCAATGAAGGCTAAGGCGCCTACCCATTCTTTATATACAATCATCAAATTCGTAAATGGTGTATTTATTGCAACAATACATCGATCTTAATAGCGAAAAATGTTAATTTAGTTTGTTAGGCTGGCATTCAAGGCGACTTATTTGGGACGCTCAGTAATATATTGGACAAGTGGCATCGCCCATATAAAGCACGCCGTTTTTGTGCCGCCTACTTAACGTTATTTATAGGAGTTAATAAATTTTGTATTGTTTTCGTAAGAGGAGAAGGCTTATTTTCGTGAGTTTTGTAACACTGAAGCAATGCACGAATATATGGCAAAGGTGTATCGTTATTTTTCAAAAGTGCGTCGTCAAATCCGTGTCGAAATGCGTTGAGTATTCTTTATTGTTTTTTATAAGGGTGCAAGCATGATAAATACTTATAAAAAGGTTGTTTAAGGTTAAAAAGATATTTACGTGCATCATTATTTTAATACACGGAGGTATTTAACTACGAGTATAAGCATTCGGGGAAAATAGTTTTTTTTATCCTTACGAAGAGTATTAAAGGTTTATTTTGTGATGGGACTGTCTTACATCAATTTTCCTCAAGGAAATGAACAAGCAAAGAAGCACATCTATATGTTCAAACTGCTTAATGTGTGATTGGTAATAGCAATTCATATTAGGTACCACCAATAGATAAATATGAAACATTTAGGGAATTATTCCTCTTTGAATATGATCACATAATGTTTTTGTTTTCATTTATGTAAGATAAAAGTGAAATTCTTTACAGATTCTCCATTTCCGACTCATATTGGTGTTCTTATCGACGGATATTTTTTGTAGAGCAAATATACAATAATTTTTTCACTGATAGCAAATGCTTTTGATCATACTTTCCAAGCAGATCAGTAACTTCTCCTACTTAACTCTAACGACTTTTATTTTACGATGTGTAAATTATACAAATTATTGTTATAACAATATCGGCACTATAGCAGACAATAATAACCGAATGTTTCAATAGTCACAATATCATATTGCTATTTATCAACTTGAAGGAGTAATTTATTTCAACGTAAATTGTATTTTAAATTAATTTAAGTCTTACATTGTTTGTTATTTGGAGAACATTTCCTAAATAGGCTAAATATAAATACATGTGACTCGTAGGCGTATGCAAAAGAGTATCTACTTTTAATATTTTCAGAGAATATAAGTTTTTCATCTATTTACTCAAATCAGAATACAAAGAGACACAAAAATATAATGCAGTAATATTTTGGTAACTAAAGTGAGCTGTTAAAACGGGGGAGACAAATTGGACACCTATTTAAAAGATTGATACTACAAAGCTCCTAGTAGATAGGTAGATATAGAAAGCAGGAGGAGTGACTTTGGCCAAACAGTGGGATACGATAGTCTCATAATATTAATAAGGCTTATATGCATTTTTTTCTATGTGGCAGAAAGCTACATCGTAGATAAATAAAATTGTGTTGCGCCCAGTCAATGTACTACCAGCATGAAAACAGGAAGAAATTGGAGAATAGTTTGCTGGCATCTGTATTGTAATATTATTTGCATTATGATGTAAAAGGCAGTAAAAATAGTATTACTTACTAATCAAATCCTGTTGTGCAAATAAGTTGCCCCGCAGAAAAAAAAACTTTAACACCTATGTTTTGCAGTATTTTTCTCGAACTGAGACGTAGTCGTCAACTTGCGGCTCTAAAATTTAATATTATGTATGTGTATCAGCCGTTTATCCAAATTATTCGAAAACCTACTTATAATATTTTGCAACTTCGATCACCCATATAAAGATTTGTCGTGGTCGCAAATGACGTTGGTAAGGACATGACCATAAAAACATCCGCAACACAAATAGATACTTGTATACAGAAAGAAAAAGTATAAAAATATTTTATAACTTTATATTTGATGAAAAACCCATTGCTGATTATATTTTTTATTCTTATATGCTTAATCTTCAACGTGTCTTAATTATTGTTCATCGAACCCTTCGACTTTTATTTGACCATGGCGTAGTGTAATAACAATAAAATCGGTATTTCCATAAATTTTTGTTCGATATCATGTATGACGGTTATAAGTTTTGGTTTTGATTGCATGACGCGTAATGCTCACGAACATATTTATTTATTTTCATATTTCAGAAAACCTGCCATATACTGTTGTTTAAAAATTTTCAGTCAATCATTATTCTTCAAAAGTCCATTCTAGTTAAGACTTACAGTAAAACTTGTATAACATAGATCGGTGGCGCCACCAATCATTCATAGCAAGAAACAAATATAATTTTTCACATTAATCTTTTTTATTATTATTATTATATTTTTATTTATTTTAAGAGAACACCCTGATCCAAACGAAATTGTCATACCTCAGCGAATACTTTACTGCTGCAAAAATGTGATATTACTTTCTATATTATTTCACTTATGTATTTGACTGGTGGTAGGTCTCTCATATGTGAGAGGCCGCCTGGGTAGGTACCACCGCAATGTCTATTTCTCCCGCCAAACAGCAGTGTAAATGCGCTGTTGTGTTCCGGTTTGAAGGACATTGTAGCCAGAGTAACTACTGGACATATTGAGACTTAACATCTTATGTCTCAGGATGGCGAGCGCAGTGGAATTCCAAGCATTGCCTTGTAATTCATGGTGTTGTTTGGTTTCGCTACTGTCCATGAGCGGTCGAATCGCTTACCATCAGGCGAATGGTATGCTCGTCTCGCCATTCATTGCAATAAAAAAAAAAAAAAAAAAAAAACATTCAGAACGAGAAAAAAAACACAAAATGAAAGTCTCATAGATTCAGACACAAAAGTTAATAAATAATTTTTTTTTTGTAAATTCCTATTTTCTAATTAAATATCTATTGATGCATAAAGTAGAAGAAAAATCAAACAAACAATTGACGTTTGACCTGTGTAATGACCTGTTGTATAAATTCCATCAAATAAAACTAGTCGGTAGGTAGGTATATTACGTTCTTTCTAAACAGCATTGTTTGTATAACATTCTATTCATTTTTCAAGTAGATATTAGTATATTTTTATAAAAGTAAAAAGTGGTTGCAAGGCATTCGCCTGTCATGTTTTATAAGTTATAAGTTTATATCTTTTATTTGTAATCACCGATAAAAATTTGAGCAATCAATATACCTGGTTGTAAATCATTAAGTCTAACAATAAATATTTTTGGTCAAGAAAGGAAAGGAATCAAGGAAAATACCCGAGGAGAGTCGATGACATAGAAGTCGTTACACCCAAACACGCGGTCAAATTACTTTTCTTAAATAAAATATTTTATTTCCATACTCATTTGTGACAAATTTTTTTATTAATCGAAATTCTTAAATATACAATTTAGCCGTTACAATATACCGAACATTATCTACTAAAATTTATTTTTATTAATATTTACAAATAAAACATTTTTTTTATAATCAAGCTTTATTGGTTTTGAATGAAATTAGCCGTCGTTATGTTTTTGAACAGTCCAAATTAATCTTGCTTGTCACCTTTTTCGCCGACTTCATCAACGACCCTGACAAATACTTCGTACTCTAGCTTCAACTTGTTCTTAAGAGAATTAGCCACCGTGTTGAGTATTTTTGTGCCTCTGAAACTGTAGTAAGATCCGAATTTCTCGCCATCAGGAACGTTCAACGTAGGCGGATACCTGGAAAAAAGTAGCGTAAAACATTAGCACACACACGTTTTTTGTTAAGGTATTCCAATTTATGGCTCTTTTTATGTTGGTATAAAAACGAACTTCTTTACGAATTAGTTGAAGGAACACGACAAGTTAATACCCTAATAAATTAACACGTATAAGATTCATGATCAAAATTGATAATTTAATGTGGTTATCTTTAATCAGTTTTTTGATTAGTTCTCGTTTAGATTATTATACATTAAAACCTGAAGATTTAAATAAAGTGTTGCGTTATTGGCATGTTTTCGACATCCGGCACCTCCTTTTGTCATCGTGTTATTCAGATGAACCGGTCTATTTGCTCTATATGCATATATTAAATGTAAAATATGTCATTAAAATGAAGATACTACTTGACATTTACAAAATACAAAGTTATAAATCTTATAAGTATTTTTAGGAGATTGTTAAAGGTTTGGCATGCAAATAATAGCATATGTAACAAATTCCTTATTAATAATAATTAATTCATGCTTTAGAATTGTGTAAGAGTGTATTGAAAATCTGTATTCGAATCTTTTAGGAATATTATTACAATTACGTGAACTAAAACGTACTTTGACCTCGTTAATACTGTCAGTTATGTTTGGTAATTATTTCTAAAGTATGTTAAGTCTGCCAACCCACACTTGGCCAGCGTGGTGGACTTTATGACCTAACTCCTCTCAATCGTACCCTCGATTGTAGAGGAGGCCCGTGCCGTGCAGTGGGACGAATATGGGCTGGTACAGTACATTACCATCGAACAAGCAAAGCTGATTTGCAAAAATATGTAAAGGAATTTAAACTTCATTCATTCATTACTTTAATTAATACTAATTAAAACTTTACGGATGATTATAATTGAAGGGAAATAACTAGACGAATACCTAGCGAATGATGTTACAATTCAAAGGAATTGTCGCCTAATCGATGAAGCTAAATGTTTCCCAAAGTGAGTAATATCGCCCTTTTATGGGCGCTAGAAGCTTTTATGGGGGTAAAAAGAAGTTCCGAGAGAAATATTAAATTACTATTTGCAAGATATTTATAGCCATTGTCTCTGTGGAAGCATGTTCATGCTGCGTAGCAATCAGAGCTGAGTTTCCAGTTGCACTTTACTTTGTGTAAGTATTTCAATTGGAATAATTTCACATAAATTGCCATAGAATTTATAAGTTAGTTCCCTACCACATTTTGGGACGAAATTCAGGTCATCAAACTCTTGCTAGCGCTAGTGGGGGCTCTACCAAACCCTTTGCGGAGTTAGTCAGAAAACCATTTATTTCTAATACATCTTTTTAAAATACCCACCAATAGCTGGTTAAATACATACTTGAATGCTAGTTAAAAACTTAAAACGTTCTTAAATGAAAAAGTATTAAGTGTACTCGACAATACTAAAAGGGGCAGCAGTCAAATCAATTTTGAGAACCCATGATTTAGAATTTCTTGACAGCCTGCAGAGGGTGTGAACCGTGAATCCAATCCGTGAATCAAAATGGATTTCCAATAAATTGTAATTGTATAAATTGTAGATACATAATATAGTAATTATACAGGGTATATCAAGACTGCTACCGAAAACGAAGCCAGATGGTAGTATTAGTGACTTCAGACACAATGCAACTAATAATGATGCAAAAAAAAATTCAATGTTTTTTTGGTTATTTTTTACTTATCGTCGTATTTGGGTGATAAATACATAGTTTTCCTGAAATAATAATGTAGGTACACCTTTTTATTTTTAGAGACGCAATTGTACGCAAGGGTTTAAAATAAAATTTTCGAAAAAACTAGGTATTTACCACCCGAACACGATGATATTTAAAAATAATCTGTCGCTTTTTTTGCGAATTTTTAGTTGCATCGTGTCTGTAACCACTTAAACTAACACCTGGCTTTGTTTTCGGTCGCAGTCCTGATATATCCGGTATGAAAAAGCTAGATTTTCTAGGAATTCGATAATTTCCCAAAACTTTAGGCCTCAAGGAGATGACTGGTCAAACATTATAAGAGAAAACAATCTACAATGTGCGCGAAAATAATACTGAGCTGACCTTATGCAAGTATAGTGTGTATAGATAGGTATAGCATATGTGTAGTATTGAAACATAATTATATACTTACTGGGTAACGAACTCGCTGGTGTCATTAACTTTGAAACCGGGCGTCAGATACTTGCACTTAACTGCAATTTCCTTGTCAGCGTATACCTTTCTGATGTGGTCTGCGCTGCCCACGTAGTCATCACTGAAGTGAAGACCATCGCTTGACACGTACTTGTCAACTAGACCCTTGATCACTTTATGAATGTAGGGGTATCTGCTGGCATATATTCTGGTGCCACTGTAGCTGTTTGGCCTGCTAGGGTATGAACCGTCGGGTCCGAAAGGACCACCGGGTCCAAATGGACCACCGGGTCCAAATGGACCTCCGGGACCTCCAGGACCGCCGGGACCTCCTGGACCGCCGTGCCCACCGGAACCAACACCCCCAAAGCCTCCGTTCCCACCATTTCCGCCATATCCACCATTCCCGCCATATCCACCATTAGGACCTTCTTGGTGGACATATCTGTAATCCCCGTCGTCATCGGGATATAGTCCTTGCTGATAGATGTACGTATACCTGCCTTCATCTCCAGGGATGTATTTGCCCTCATCTAACGGCCTATAATACTTTCCATCATCGTATATGTTGTAAGTGAATTGATATATTTCAGGTTTGTACTTCCCGTCGTCCCAGGGCGAACATTGTATCACAGCCCATAAAGACAGCACAAGTATCTGAAAACACAAGTACATGTATTTATTAAAAATCAGCCGCTTACCACTGCAAGCAAAGGACATCTCATTTGCTCAAATAAAGATAAAAATCTCGATTCTATCTGCATATATTATATACTCGTAAAAGTTGGATTGATAAACGTCGTTTTGTAAAACGAATCAACGATAATACTTTTTAAATGTGTCACGAGGAAAACCACATATCCTTGGAATAGTCATATCTAATGTATTAGAATAGTAATGTTTAATATAATGTGTGTTCGACCTGACATTGTATGTATTCAGTATTAAAAGCATGCACATCTCAAATAAACACACATTTTAACATACCACCTGGCACAATCACAAACATTAAAATACTTCTTACAGTATGTCAAGTAAACACATTTGCTATTTTATAGATAACACGAGGAGATTCAATGGATGAGATGAACTTCGCAGAGCATCAATAAATTTGTTTACTTTATTTAATAAACTCTTATTTACACAACACTTCGTAATAATAGAGAAATTATCATCCATTTTTTCATAATTAATTAGTATCCTCCATGCGCACAACATTCCAAATACTGTGAACATTTAAGAATATTCATAACCTGAACAGATATTTCAAGAGAATCTAAACCAGATCAAGATGTATATATAAGATGTAATTAGCATATTAATTAATTTAATTTGATATAACTAGTACTCACCAGTCCAGTAGCCCGGATCATGTTCGTTGACAGACGTTTCGGATGCAATTATTTTATTAGCACCTCGGCCGTACAGACTGTTAACTCCACAAATTATGCCCGATGTCTGAAACTAGATCACATAACATGTCATACGTATAAGCAGTTTTTAGGAAACCGATACAGACTGTCAAAATTATCTCATTTTTCATTGACATTTAATTAGCATTTAGATGAATAATAAATTTTATTTAAAACATACCAAAATGTGGAACAGAATCCTTAAATCAAGGCGTGACAAGGTCAGGCAAATGATATAAAATTATAATAGTTCCGTTGTGACTATATTACGTGTTGTTAATCACTCACTTTTGCACTTTAGAGTTATTGCTTATAAATAAATTTAAGACTTGCACCCGGTGTAATGCTCGGGTATTTACGAGACGACCGACTTGTAAGAGAGCCGTAATTTTCTTATGGAATGTTTGTGGATCCACTTCACACATCGATTTGCATAAAACAAAAATGATTAAAATACAACAGTATAGCCCACTGCATTCTGAAGATCTTAATCCGTTTACGTCTCCACTGCTGACTCAGTTGACTTAGTTGACATACAAATTGCCTCCTCTGCCTTGGAAGACGTGGCATTATGCCTATTTGTGGTTATGGAACAATACTATCGTCTACTAAATATTATGCAATAATCGATCATCAATATTCGGTATTTTCAAGTGTTTTCATCTGATTTGTAAATGAAGCCCCAATATATTCACCAACATATCTGGTGCTTGTCGTAAACAAATCTACATTGCTATTATTTTAAATAACCTTTTCAAATTATATAATATACGACTTATATTACTAAAATTGAAACATTGACATTTTATTTGGCACATTTTACGAGTATTCAAAGTCAACCCGTCTAAAAATACTTACTAAAGATCAATATATTGTTATTTATATGTTTATAAACATTGAGTTTTAATAGAAACCTTTAATGGCATTTTAAAAAAGTTGCATTGTTTACGTAAACGTCTTAAGAAATTCAGGTTGACCTAAAATTATTAAAATAATTTCATAATAAAAAATATGAACTGTTTAGGCAAAAAGCCTGCAACTTTATTCATATAAGGTTAATCCTTGTAGCAAGAAATTCACCTCAAAAATCATTGCGTGGGTGTGCAATATTTATAATTCACTATATTCAACGCTCAGGGGCTTATTACAGTGGAATAAGGTTCAAAATAAATCGTAACAATAAGATTCATAATCTTAAATTAGTTGCAGCGATACACTTTAAAGTTTAACACGTCATACCTACATATTTTAACTTTCGTGGTAACTCCTTTGAATTTTAAACCGGATCTGACCTTTGCATCTTCAATTAATCACCAAGGTAAAAGCGAACTCGTAAATATAGACGAATGATCGATATAATCTGTCGCGGTTTTTAAGTAAATCCCGTCGGCGATAACCACTTGCGGCGTTTCTGTCGTACTGACCAACCTTTCGTCGGACGACCACCTCATCATCTCCCCTACCTCACAGGTGTCCTCGATGCAGCACCACTGATACACTTTATAGCACCTCGCTCGTATGCTTGACCCGACTGCCATTTGAAGGCTGTTTATAATGTCAAATGAGAGTTCAAGAGCAAATTAATCATGCCTAAGATATTCGCAGAATCGATGGAATCATTTAATTTTGTTTAAATCGGAATTTTTCCGAAATCTTCATATTAGAAGTTTAATAATATCCGTGTTCTGGATTGTGGTGATATATTATCCGTAATTCAGACCCACTAACAAGAATTTACTTTTTTCATTTCGTTTTCAGTTCGTATACATATTCATTTATTAGTTCATTAAGAAAGCAACAGCAATAACTCATATTTCTGTTTGATGATTGCTTAATCATTTAATTAGATAATTGATTAATCGAATAATTTGCAAAGCTTCAATTCTATTTGTATAAAACATAATGTGTTTTTCATTCATACGTTCAGTTTTTATGTAGGTAATAACCCCTAGTGCTCAGATTGAGATCAAAATGTATGCGGATACGCACCTCATTAACATTTTTTTATCACAAATTCTTTCTTCTTAAAATACGTCAAGTGTTGGGAATGTAAAAAAATAATTCATTTAGTGTATGGGCAAAATTATGGCCATTATATATTTACTAGAAACATAAAACATATCCTTAAAATATTTAATAACTACTAAATAATAACATGATCTCTAAAATCAGAACATTTTAGGCCTGAAATATCGTTTTAATTTTATCAGGCACAGCTCAGCTAAATCAATAGATACAAATAAATATTTCATTTAGACACCTACACTAAGACATTTATTTGATATAAGAATTTTTTAATACCCATTATCATTAGACTCATTTATCACTTTGAAATAATTTACAATTTGTTTCAATATAATGGGGTACTAAAGCTGATAATGTTAGTTATAAAGCAATGTCGTGCTTTTTATGCGCAGAGTATACCGGAACGATTCGACTGCCTTAAAATTGAATAATTCATTATGGCCTCAGATTTTATGATCTTGAAATAGAAATATCAACAGGTTAAACGGTATCACATTATGCATAGGTATCTTCAATCCCAACTTAATAAGTTGTTACAAGAGTATATGACGTAATAATAAAAAACACGATTCCTCAGGAACGAATTCTTTATTAATCTTATATTTATAGTTAGGTACAGTTCAAAACGGTGACGGGTTTTTATAAGTAATTAATCTTATAAGAAAATGGCGATGCTAACTAGAACTACTTGGGGATGTGGGCTCCCTGAGGGACGAAGCCGTTTTCGTCAGCGGTGTAGTCTACTCTGTATTTGATGCCGTTGGGAGCGATGTATTCGAAAAATCCTCTAACCCTCAACCCTTGGTTCTCGTTGTCGATATTCTCAATCTTTCCAGATTCTTCGGCGAGAATAGTGTTCTTGGTCTCGTAGATGTAGTGGTATCCGTCGACGGGGTCGATTTTGTTGTCGTAACGAATAAGACCGTGCACGTAGTCGTAGTGGCCTTCAGTGGTGGTGGTCACTGGGCCCCTGGTGGTGGGCGGGGCGTAGGTGGAGACAACCACGGGGGGTTTGACAACAGGCTTGCTAGTAGCTCCGAAACCGCTGTTGCCATCGGGAGTGTAGCCAGAACTGTGAAAATAAATATACTTATTGTACACATAAAAGCATCTTGCGTTTATTAAAAATGATATAATATGCATGTATTCCTTCAATATGTTTTGCACCTGTAGGATTAGAAATCTACTAGAGTAGAGCGCTACTCTACATTTTTTATTAATCCGAAGTTAATCTGGCTGGTGAGAGAACGCTTGTATAAAAATAAAACCGGTCATAGTGACACACGCAAATGTGTCGCGCTTTGGGAACGGCCTAAGTATATCCGGTATCGAACAGGTCAATATAATTAAGACAATTTATTGTCTTGCCGATGAATACTCCATTGCAATTATAAATATTGCTTTTACCATCAGGTTCTTTGCTATCACTTTGTCGCACCTCAAAACATCAAAATTATCGTCAATATATTCTAGTGATACTAACCCTGGTCCGCCGCTGTTGTCTGGCTTGTACTTGGGGATCTTGTCGGGGGAGCCTACGTAGCCGTCACCAGGGCCGCCGGGGCCGCCGGGACCGCCGCGGGAGCCGGGGCCGCTGGAGCCCGAGTAAAACCCTCCGGGACCGCCCGCGTCGCTGGAGCCGGAGTAGAACCCACCAGCACCGCCACGGTCTCCGCGGTCTCCACTGTTGTACAAGATTCAGTCAGTTATACCTAGACCAAGACCCCGTGAGCTTCAGACTACGTAATTTTTGCAGCTGAAAATTTGTCTCCCCATGCCTCTATTTCGATCATAGTTGCTTTGGTAGATATCATCTTCAATGTGTCGGGCAAGTTGAAAAAACCATTAAAATGTCTGACCTTATGATAGTTCTTCAAAAAACATATTAACGCTGGTAGAATTACATACATCTCGATTTTGTAAATTTTTAATAAAATCTAATTGTTAAATAAATAAATGAAATATCCTGTTCAACAAATTAAAATAGTGGTGGCGCCATCTGCCAAACTACTACATGTACTACGTATGTAATTTTTATAATGAACAGCTTAAAAATAATCAACTTTGGCGCTTCTATCGGATATAAGCATAACTAATTAGCTATGAGCCATCATATCTATATTAAATATTATAGCATTTTATAA
Source organism: Deilephila porcellus (assembly GCA_905220455.2). Taxonomy (NCBI): domain Eukaryota; kingdom Metazoa; phylum Arthropoda; class Insecta; order Lepidoptera; family Sphingidae; genus Deilephila; species Deilephila porcellus. Next base: position 7,977,588 of record LR999971.1, on the reverse strand, counting down.
TACTATCGCATTTAGCTACATAGTTCAAAGTTTCACTCACAGATGGCTTATTTATGTAATATTTTTTTTTAACTGTAAACCCCTGTTCCTGAACGTATTTCAGCCCTTACTTGACTAAATATAGGTACTTTTCCACTTTTACATAATATTTACTGCTAAGAATGGCTTAGTGCTTTTAGACGGATAAAAATGGAGTGTTTTAGCTAAATAAGCGACTAGCTGCCTAATTCGACGGGGGACTACTACGAAATATCGTAACGCAATATCGTACGATTCTTCGTATTGAAATCTACTCCTAGTGACTTCCTTTTTACTATGAATAAGTACTTTGGACGCAAAACTATGATTATGTATCAGGACTAATAGAATCCATCTTTAATTTTACAGGGAGTCAAGTGCTGTATAAAAACCGTTCCCGAGGAAATCCTCTATACGCGTTTGCATAGAGACCTTTCCGAAGCGGGATGCATTCAGCAACCTTTTACAATATCTAGTCAGTAGTGTAAATATAGTTTGATACTTTTTTTATTGCATAGGTATCGGTAAACGAGCAAGTAGATCACCTGATGGTAAATGATCACTGCCGCCCATGAACATCCACATCGCCTGGATCATAGATGTGCTGCCGGCAGGAGGGGGAAATCTGGAGGGGAGCGGGAAGGAAAAAGCATGGGAAGAGGAAATGGGTATTGGGAATCCAGAAATTTTACTCACCGGTCGAAACGTGACAGCAAAGCATAAAATAGTGATACGGATTAAAAATGACCTAGCAAGGCCATTTACGTCACAAATAATGTGTGAAACTTACGGTAATAAGTCGTAATCACAGCGGATTCATGAGCTCAGATTTGGATTGACAACGGAAATATACAGTTGTACATTAAGCCCAATTGGATAAACCAGTTTGACAATGTTATTGTCACTTTGACAATCTACGCGACTTGAATTTTCAAAGTCAAAGTTATGAGCAAAGTTACTTGATGCAACTGGCCCAAATAGTTGCTGCTTGTCCATCAAACGCTCTGTCAGAAATTACTGCCAATACATACTTTAACCAGCTACTTCCACTTACCTGAGAATTACAAAGAATCGACTCTCGACACTACGTAGTATCTATTAATATGCCAGAAATAACTATGGATCCAACATGGCTGGGTTAATAATAGAAGATTATTTAAATCCGTTTAAAAAAAAATATCAAAGAAAAACTTAAAATTGGATCAAATGATTTAGGAATCAAACTAGTTCCTCGCGCTACTCGTTTCATGTATTCTACCACTAAATAAAATCTGTACTGTATTGTAATTTTTACATGTCAAATCTTAGAAGTATTTTGTGATGTTGCAATTAATATAAATATATGATAATTATGAAGATAAGACCCCAATTAGCCACTTTTATATCTTACATAATTAATTATCTAAAATAAAGGTTTTGTGAGTTAATTATTTTAATCTAGCTGCTATAAGCTTGTATAATTAACAGCCTTCGCAGCGCCGTTGGTTAGACACCGGCTTTGAAACGAGAGGCCGCGGGTTCCATTCCAGCACCGAGACAAATGTTTCTGTGATCCACATGTATTTGTTTCGGATCTGGGTGTTTGTGAGACCGAAAAATCTCTTGTAGTTTTCGTTACCCACGACACAAAAATATTGGTAACATTTAAATCAATTCAATTTCAAAAGTATATTGGATTTTTTCTTTTCATAAAAAGCGCTGTGTTTTCATGAATATCAAAGAAAATATTATATATAAAAATAATAATCATAATATATTATACAACTGTCCATATGTTACCGCTGTATACTACGAAATCAAAGAACGATCTCATTCTTATAAATGATTCAATTACTTATAAAATTTGAATAATTACTTAATTCAACCGAAATCAGGTCAGTATTTTACATACCTATTACCCTATAAAATTCGGATTTAGAGTAATTTATTTGCTTACAAATGTCAGTATTTATATTTTAAGCTTAATTCAAGGTGTAAAAACACATATAAAAACGTGTATTTTCACGTGTAATAATGTCTAAATACAGTACGATTGCTATTTTCAGTATATTGAATTATTTCATTGCTGTCATATTGGTTCATATGAGACAACAACTTACTACTTAGCTGTCTTTATTTACCAACATATTTTTGGTTCAGACTTTTAATGTCTAATAACACAATCTACAATAAAAGCTGGAATGTAATCACGGTGTCAAGACATGTTATATACTTTAATCAGCGCCTACTATTAAACATATAGCAAATCTGACATGCGTAGATTTTATTTTACCCGTTAACGATTGTGGCGTAATGTGTAGTATACGTAATTATTTTAAAAAATAGGGATGAGATTATAGTTCATTTAAAAAGTACAAAAATGGCCGTGGCTAAATCTTTCATTGGCTATCTTTTAATAATCACAATATTATTTTTTATTCATTATCAGCCCGGATTCAGAAATTTGTGCCCGATATGGCGATAGGCTCGCCCCCTATCACATCGAGGGACGGAACATACAAGGTCAAATGTGGGTGTCCTAGTGACGCCTCTGTATATCCCTTCTGGGATAAAGGCGTGAGTTTATGTATGTATGTATGTCACAATACAACATTTATTGGTATCACAAATATTTAGCAATTTCGCATAAGATTACAGTTTAGGCGTTTGCTGTGTCTTTTTCGTCAGGAGATTTAAAGACGTTACGACTGGTACCTCCAAACAAATTTTGAGTACCTACTAGCCACACTTAAAAATAAAAGGTTGTGGTCTAATAAAGTTTAGTCATTAAGCTAGAATCGCATATTTATGATAGAGTCAGTCTAGAACAATTTTTTAACACTATTTTTCCAGGAAAGTTCAGCGATAAATATAAAAATAAACTAGACCACCTTTATGAAAAATCAGAAACCAAAAATTTAAGTGTCTTTAATGGTTTTTATCGACAAACCTTGATTCAATAACGCTATTATGCATTTTATTTATTGCATCTTAAATTTCCTTTACGCCATTCAGCAGCGAGTCTTTGACATGAATAATTTTCAATGCTTTTAAATGTCATATCAATAAAAATACGGATGTTTATTCGTCCTTTTACCGCTATTTATTTTGATAATATTAATATCAGATGTCAGATGCAGTTTTAATTAGGATGGCCCTACAATGAATCAAGTTATATGGCTCATCACATTAGCAAGTTAAAGATCTCTACGAGCATTACCAACGGTCAGAGTAAACATGTTTCAAAACAAAGTCCATATTAAGGTTCACCTAGAAGGTTGTTTTGATAATTTAAGAATATCCCACGCTATGTAAATATCACTGACTAGATAGAGTGATATTTGCTGCAGGTATTTAATAGAATCTAGGTGTGGTAGGCGGGAAATCGTATTTTTCGAAGAACCTAATTTGTGCATCCGTGAACAAAATAGGTTAGCCTTTAGCTTGTTATTTTCAGTTTAGCTTGATGATAATTTTAATACCGCAGCCCATAAACATTTCCAAAACCTGGATCGTAGATTCGATGCCACCCACTTAATAAATGAGGAAAAGGAAAGAAAGAGGGATATTGGGCTTCCGGGCATCTCACTCGAAATACGCCATTTTTTCTGATAATTGTCTTTTTTTATGTAAATATGTGTGTCAGTCGTCCGAACAGCCTCATAGACTTACTTGTACAATCCAGATGTATCAGGGATGTATTTGCCGGAGTTGTACTTCTCAGGGATGTAGCGACCTGTATCGTATTGACCTCTGTCGTAGCGTCCGGGGTCGTATCTACCCGGAGCCGGAGTGGTCCTTTCGTAATACCTATAATAATTGGGCGGCCTGTACGTGCTCCTGTTAAAAAAAATATCTTTTTTTCATTGGTGTGTTAGGGGCTTATTACAAGAATAATCTTTGTTTTCAGCCACAGAACTGTACATAGGCCTCCCCTAGGCTCTTCAGAGAGACTTGTTACAAGCAGCCTGTATTTCTATCCTTTTAGTGCATACACCTTGTATGAATGAATCCTACTTTAAAAATTTTTGCCCTCATAGAAATTAACCAATATAAATCTACTCCGTCTAAACAGTTTTAAAATTATCTATCCTGATCATTGGAAATTGTTTGATTACATTAATATGACAAAGATAATTATACGTAACGGTAAATATGAGCTAAAGCGATGGTACGAGGGAATACAAGTAGTACAAGATAATATACTAAATGGGTATTTCATACGATCTAGCTTGCATGCATTTTTCACATGTTATTACTCTATTTAATTTTTCTTTAATAACCAGAATATTGAGGAAATAATTAAGTCTGCAAAATCAAATAATTAAAACGGAAGAATTATTGTTTTTCAATAGGTATCAATTTTGTTTTCTAAAAATTATTTATTGTTATGTCAGCTATATTGCAGACTCGAAAATTAACTAAATGTTAAACACATTTTATTTATTTAGGTCATGACTCTATATTTACAAGATTTAAGATCATACAAAAATAAAACAAAGTTTATCCCGAAATATTCTAATCATTCCATGCTACTATAAACAAATATTTGTAATTGGGTCTTTTGTTCGTTTTAGCTTTCGCAGACAAACCATAATTATGTACCCTTGTTAATTTCTTATAAATTAAATACTTACATATTTCTTTTTACGATCTGAGCTTTGCACATTAGAATTAATCATATTGGCCTTGCGAATCCGAGAGCCTTTACTAATTTGCTAAGCTTAGTATTTCATTTTATTACTCATTATTTTGAATTACCAGCTTACATGCGCCAAATAGCTTTTGCATTGATATAGAGCCTAAAATTATAACTAACAAGATTAATTGTTTTTTATATTGTTTTCAAAATACACAGGATAAAATTATTTTATTATGTATATTTCTATCTAAACATCAGCTTTTCAACATATTCCATTACATAATCCATTATATTGTTTATATAAAAGTTTATTTAAAAACTATAATTACAATCACTTTTATTAATATACTGCCTTTTACCCAAAATCATGTTACAAAAATCCAACATTATCTGAATAAAGAAATATTTACGTACCTTACAGGCTCAGCCGCGAGGGCGGCACCCAGACATACACAAAGTGCCTGAAACAAATAAAAATAAATACGAACGCTTTAAAAAAATCCGCGGAATATAAACCAAAATAATAATCACTATAATTCACAAAGCTGGTGTAATTCGAATGTTATTTATTATAATTAAATGCGGACCACTGCACAGTATCGCGTACAACACAACATTTGCGACTTACCAAAAAGACGCGCATTTCCGTTCTCATCAAGCACACTTAACTACCTGAATGTGGTCTACAGATGACCTGGCCTATTTATACCTTTCTTTATCTAATTGTGTTATGTCCGTCAGTCCGGTTCATCTCATATTTTATAATGCGTTGTCTAATGTTAATTCAGTGGTGCACCGCTTCTCAATCTTGGAGACCTTTTTATTTTTTATTGGAAGTTGTGACATCAAGCGTTTGATGTTAAAATAATGTCTACAAGCCGGTGTACGGGAGTCATGTATAAGTTGTCTTAAACCTCTAGTACTGACAATATAAGTATACATTTCAATACAAATCATACTATGATAACAGCAGTTAAACAAAGTTTACGTGACACGAACACTATTTAATTTAACATTACATTATTTTATGCCTGAAAACACACCTTGCAACAATATTAATTGAATATGTGCCTGTTAATTAATATTCAAAATTAACTTTAAGTGTATATATGCTCTTCGAATAAACATAACTGGTTTTTATTAGATGTTTGAAATATTATTGTAGTTTATATATTTGTATGTTTGGAGTCCTATCCCAAAATTAGTTCGATATGAATACTTCCTAATCTTCTTTTAAAAGCAGAAAAAGATATTTTCTCTTACCCTCTCCCTCTACAGCCATAGAAAGTCTTTCGCTGAACATAGACTCCAAGGTCTTGTATTTTTCTTAGTGGCAACTGCATTCGAAACAATTAAGCCGCTTTGGGTGAAATCAGATGTTTAAATACCAATAACTTACAATAAACTTTTATATTGCTGTCATTTTCAATCATCGAATCAAATGCAACAGCAAAGCGCTCACTTCCAGTCGGTTTTCATGGCACCGCCCCCGTATCCTACTCATATTTTGTATTGTAGTTTTAATTATCTGCAGCAAGTTGTCCAAGTTTATCACTTACACAATTATCTATAACTCTATAAATGAGGGTAGTGCTTGTTACTTTAACGGTGGGGTTATCTAAGACCTCAGTCTGCCTCATGTACATTTGGAAGTGGTAGAGCTACTGTTATCAGTCATGACTCAGAATGAATCGGCAGTCTCGTCCGGGGCGGTACCAATGTCTCACAGGAGATCGACGGAAAGCCACAGCTTCGCTGTCGCGTTTCGTTCGATGAGTGCGATTGCCGGATGAGCCCTTTCCTCTTTCTAACCTTATTCCTTCCTGCTCTCCTCCCAATTTGATGGGCCGGCAACACATCCATGATCCAGCGTTCTGGGTATTCATGTTCGGCAGTGATCACTTTCTACGGTATGTAAGTCCGCCAACCCGCACTAGGCCAGCGTGGTGGACTATATGGCCTAACCACTCTCAATCGATTCTCTCGATTGTAGAGTAGGCCCGTGCCCTGCAGTGGGACGTATATGGGCTGATACAGAAGAAGTGATCACTTACCAACAGGTGACCTGTTTGCTTGTTTGCCAGAACTATGCAATAAAAGAAATTAAGGTTGTAAAGTCTTCGGGAAATTAAAGTAATTTTAAAACCGCAATAAAATCCCTTAGAATTATATATTTCAACGTGTAATATTCGCGGAAACCATAAAATTAAAAAGAAAAAGGAAGGAAAATATTAAATATCGACAAAGTCATATCAACCCTGGAGTATATGTACTACAACTGCAGTTAGCCGGTAGTCTAGACCAGTTCGAATTGATCTGTCATTCGTACAAGTTATGAAGAATTAATTTATTACAACTGTTTTACTTGACCTACATCAACAACAAAAGTTGCTTATATTTTTTGTGAACATCCCATTCTTATTAACCCGACCTTCCGCGAAGATCCGTTTCATGTGATCACATTACAACAATTTACCACAGTGGTAAATTAAGAACTTTATTATCCAGTCCAAGTCACACATAGGTTATAATGTGTTTAAGTTTATTATAAACAAACGTCGCTCATAAACCTGCAACATATATAGTATGAAAATTAATGTACAAAACTTTGGAAACACTGATCGCATACATTTTATGACGGTGTCTTAAAAAATGGCATTGAATGTGTACAATCTTATGAAAGGAAGGATGGAACAAACTAGATCAGAATTCAATCAGATATTATATTCATCAGTATGATCGTTGTTAGCTTCTATAGCACTCTCTTGGCTACGACTTAGCTGACTACTCAAAAAATGTCAAATACGGTGAGTCGATTAACAAAACTTGTTTCTCTTATTACTAAAAATAACAGTTGTTAATAATAGTGATTTTGTTTGTTTAAATAATAAGTGAAACTTCAAAATTGAGGGCTCTATTTGTGGCTATGATCCGAAGTGTTGGTCATGCTAGTAAAGCCAAAAGGAGGTTAATGTTTTTAACTTTTATACGTATAGCCTTGGCGCATCATAACCGTTTCAAGATATGAAAACCCTTAGATTTGCGATTAAAGGGTGATTGTTATTGGATAAACTTTATAGTCGTAGATACGATAGGTAATTAAACAAAATTTTTTAAGACGGCAATCCAGCCGTGTAATTTTTATTCACAAATTATGTCAATAATTTTTTTTTAATTATATATAATTCATCGACTTTATAAATTCCGTATAAGCTTACACACTTTGTACACCTACATTTTTTTTAAGGCGATCAACTTATGGCATAAAACTCTAACAATTCTTATATATCTATGTATATAATACATTTGTAACCGATCGATATCTGTACCTGGAAGATAAATGAGAAAAAAGAATATGGGGGTATCTATTAACGTAATAGAACCCATAACAATGATTTTTAGATTTTGTCTGTGCGGTTGTGCGCGATGAACTCAGAACATGGACATAATTATCAATTATGTTTGATGATAATTCGATGAAATAAGTCAAACAATGCATACCCACGACACAAGACTAAGAGATAAATACGACCCTACACTAAGGTAAGTGTAGGGTCAGTACTATGTATGTGAATATAGGGCGTATTCAGTTAATTATTTAAATCTAATAATTAATAAAATTATTACTTGACGATTCTCAGCACACCTTTAGTGACACGACTTAGAAGTGCTCAATCTTCGATTAAATTTGTTAAGTAAGTTCAATGTTCATTAACACACCTTTTCAAAGACACGAGAGTTAAAGATGTTTCAGAAAATATATGGGTTTTGTACTGACTGTACTTTGAGACTAACACCCGTATTCTAAGACGTTTCCTTCAATCTTCCCCAACCTTATCTTAGTCGAGGTGACTTCACAAATGAATTGGAGGGATCCTCTAAAATGGTATGCTTATAGTCTATCTAAACTAACAGGTTCCATTTGACGTTTCATACTTTTAACGTAAATAACTTTGTGCAGACGTAACCCACACAATTTCAATAACACTTTCCGTAAATCCATGGAATTATGAAGCTTTTCTTATTTTATCACTAGACTTACAATCCATAATCACTAAATTTTTAACTAGAATCCTTTAAATAAAGCAAAATAACCATTTTAAACAACATATTTTTTTTCTATACGTCATTACAAAGTCACCTCGTTAGGTCTTTTACCGGTAGAGTCGAGACTATTCAAATGCATTTGTATACGCATAATCGGTAAAAATATTTAAATAATCGAGCAGATATAAAACAGTTGTTTTTTAAGTTTTAAAAATACTGAACTTTCAGCTAATAATAGGTATGCTGTCAACGAACATACATCAATAAATAGTGAAATAATAATATTAATATGAATTAATTTATCATTAATTAATAGATTTGGATATTACAATGGAAATGAAGGCAGTATTGTAGGATACGCCACACATAGTGAGGAGGTTCCTCACTTTGGAGTATATGTATTGTATTGTATGTATGTATCATGTGTTCATAAGCATGTGCGTGATGTGGACTGGACTCGAAAAGTGTCTGCACCCGGGTTGTGCCGGGACGGGCCGCTAGTAATAGATAAATCACTCCTTTTGTTCCTAAATAGTAAAGTGACATGCAATTGTTGATGTCTCATTAGAATAAAAATGTTCATGAAAAAATAAACGTAATGATGTAAACAGAAAATATAAACTGTAATCGATTAAGAAATACAAACAAATATTATCGATATCTCTAAATAATCGGATATTGTAAGAACCAATTTATTTGACAGCATCCCTATTTCCCAATGTCAAATGGAACTTCTTAGTTTAGATAGACCATAGTTAAAAATATACCTTTACTAAAGGTTCCTTGAGTAAGGTTGAGTCAAGGAAAAAGGTCATCAATTACGTCTTTGATGTATAGATAAAGTAAAGATTTAACAAAAAATCTTTGAAAATAGTCTATGATCACTTGAAAAGTGACAGTCAAATGTCATGTCAAAGTATTTACATAGAATAATATATAATTATTGAACTTAAAATCTTCGGAATTGTGACTGGAAGACAAATATTTAGTGAGTCGGAGAAAAAAACGCATGCAGACAGGAGGAGGGTCATACCATCCAACCCGGAAATTTCGAAGGATATTCTTATGGATGAATCGTCGTTCGGGATATTCGTATGGAGTATCGTACAAGTATTACAGGAACTGTTGGAAATCTTTAATAACTTTTCATTTTCATTTTCATTTTCATTTTCACTTGTTTAAAATAATAAACACTGTTTCCAAACCAAAAATCTTTTATTAAATGAAATAAAGAGTAATGTTTTATCATTCACTAGGAAAACGTGTAAATCGTGTAGAGGCACCCACCTCAAAAAATTGTTGATATATTTAGGTATTTACGAACTTTAAAAGGTAAACTTTATTTCTCTCTTTTAAATTACAATTTTAAAGTAGGATTATTTCTTTTATTTCTTCCTTAAGGTAGGTCGCGACGTACCTTGAGTTTGATAGTTGATTCCTTTCCTCGAGACAGGAAAATTTTTGAGTGACGTTGAGTGGAGGAGATTTTTTTTCTACTAAGAATACGGATTTCCTCTAGTAACGTCAAGTGGAGTCGAGAAATTTTCGAGGAACGTCTTAGAATATGGGTGTTAGTGCTGAATGCTGCTACTGAAATGTATGTTGCAAATTTATTCTCCGTTTTTCGTATAAAATACAGTTAATTGCTCCATAACTGCATAGAAAATATACTTAAGTCAAGAATTGCAACCCAACAAGAATTATAGCAGATATATGCTATAATTTTTGCTGTCCAGCTATCTGTTTCGTACAAAAATTAAAAACGCTAAATAATCCTTACTAATTTTATAAATACGAAAGTGAAATTTTACGTTTTTTACGCTTTCACGCCTAAACGACTAAACCGATCATCATTAAAATATTACATGCATATTTTCAGGTGTACAGGATACTTTTTATACAAAAATCAAGCATTGTTCCTGAGAAGTTGGTAAATAAGTATAACATATTAAGTCGTCCGAAATAAAATGTTACTTATAATATTGCTACACGGACTACCGACATGGGAGGAATTTTTTTTTTTTTATTTATTTTTAGTATGCTAACAAATTAATTACATTTTATTTGTTAAGATTTAAAGCCAGTTATCTAATAACTAATGACAATCCACCACTTATAAATAATAAACTAACGTTGACAAAATAGAATAGGTATAAAAAAAATACACTAAAAATATTAAACCTGAGCAGCAGCTGTTAGATAATGTAAATAATAAGTAAATATTAAGTACAGAGAGTATGTATATGCCGTTAATTACAATTATTTACAGAAGAAGGTTTTAGCTTATATTTGTCTTGCTGTGCTTGCTTTGGTACAAAATAGGTCAGTATTTGAATCGCGAGAAATTTTATTAAAATTATGTATGCTGTGCAAGACAAGAGACTTACGCCTGTAGTTTGTTGTTGCAAAAGGTTTTGTGATCTTATGGCATTTATGACAAAATTCTCATATGCAGATTAAGCAATGTTCCTGACATATCTTAAACCAGTGAGCTTAGAAGGAAGGAAGGAGCAAAACCTTTTAAACTATGAATAATGAATATAATAGAAAACAATGCTCATACATCACTTTTACGAACCTAAATCACCTTACAGCAAAAATAATGATAGTAGGTGATCACGAATATAAAAGATTAAAGAAATAATAATATAATCATAAAATTATTTAAAATGAATTACCGTTATATTGCGTTTGTGGATTTTTGTACGATTTTTGTTATGTCATTGAGTATTGAATAATTTTATAATGTTAACATATTAAACAAATCACCGTTACTATCAAATTCACGTGATCAAATCTTTTGTCCACGCGATTGTTATATTTCCTGAGAACGAGGCACTATTGGTACTACAATGAAACATCTCCTTTGAACTTTCTACCAAAGTGTAAAAAAAGTTTATAACATGAACCACTTCCATAATAATATTTTTAATAGGTCAATGTTTGCAATGATGCTTAAAAATAACTAAGCCAAAGGTTAATAGAAACACTTGTAAATGTATTTTAAAATATCGCATGATTGAGAGAGGAAATAATTTATTTACGTGTCTAATAATATTCTCTAAGTAATTTATAATAATTAATTAACATGACTTTTCATTTGGCAGCGGAAATTTTCGGAAATTTTAATTCCCCGAAACAAAAATACGTTCCGAAGCGATGGTAATATAATTTGTTCCACTCTAATAAAATTTTATGAAAGAATAAATTAGATTAAATTAAGAATAAAGTCACTTGAATAAAATCACTGAACGCAATATACAGTTGCCGTAGCGCGCCCTTCACACAATTACAGTGCCGCACCAAGTTTAATGGTGATGCGTTTTTAAAAAAAACAGGTGCTCGCCAGACAGCTTATGACACTTATGTCAAAAGCCATAGTACGGGTTTGATATAAAACGAAAATTATTCCTAGGGAAGAATAATATTATTAATAAAATTTTGGGTTGAGATAACTATCGAAAGCCAATCGATACTCGATCTCGACCATATCGTCGCTGCGCTGCACATCAGATGCAGTGCAGTCATTTTGAACAAAAAACCATAAATCTGACATTTCATAATATGGTATTATGTGCTTACCAAATTTGTCAATAAGGTGTGGCAAATGACCTCAAACTACATGGACAAAACATGAGTTAAAATTCAACTTTGAATATAATGTGCAGATAAAATTCGACTTTGAAGAGAATGGATATAACCTAATAAAGAATATAAATGTACATTATTTATTGGTTTATAACCGCATTATGCGGCACTGCATACGGAACATCCGCTCAACCAGTCATCGATTTCGTCATCATCGTCGGTTCGAATTATTAAAATAAATAGAACGGTTAAAGATCATATACGTCTTAATAACTCTTATTATTTAGGTTTATATTGTTAGGATACGCCCATAGATACAGACCTAAGGACCAGACTCCTACCTCTTAATTAAGTTGTGACGTACGAGGGTAGTTAACCATAAGCAATATATGATTGTTTTAAGATCTAATTTGCATACACAATACCCACGCTTGGTATTTGGCAGGCTTCAAAGATTTATATATTTTTTATAGTTTACTGTACCCAAGAAATAAAAAAAACATTAACTAAAACAAAAAAGGTAGGTTTCATACATATCCACGCCCCTCAACCAATCTATGATACAGCTGGGCCACCATATTCAACTGGCCAACCAGGCAAAGCTGGTCTACTTGATTTCCTTCTTTGCAAAGGCTTGGAAGACACAAGGTTCCGTGGAAATTTCGCCCAGTACTGACACTGTCACTACACGTATGTATGTCATTTCCAAAGAAATTAGCTTCTTAAGCATCTGGTAATCTGGTATAATTGTATCGAACAGCGAGAGAATACTATTTCTCAGCAGTAAATACTTTATATAGAAAAGCTGTGTTTTCCATCAGGTGCAGAGTCACTACTCTGGCACTCCTTTGCAAACCAACCCTGTATGATAAAAATGTTAATGGTCGATGTCTTTACATGGAAGATATGTAAGAAATTTTAACGCGAGAATCTTTATAACAGCAACGGAAGCCAAAACAATTGTATTTTAGAATTTTTGTCTTTCTGTCTGTTTGTATGTTTGCTTGCGTATCACGCAAAAACTACTGCACAAAATGAGATGCGATTTTCACAGTTGTATTGCTGCAGGTTAACTTAAAAATTGTGTTGCATTTACATACAGGCTGTTTCTTTTTGTTTGCTTGCCCATTACTCAAAAACTACCGCACGAAATGAGATGCAATTTTCACAGTCATATTGGCGCAGGTCCAACTTGAAAACTGGTATATATTTCATTTACATACAGGGTGTTTCTTTTTATTTACTAGCGCATTACCCAAAAACTACCGCACGAAATGCGATGCGGTTTTCACTTTTATATTGGTGCAGGTCCACCTTAAAAAGTGGTATATGTTTCATTTACATACAGGTTGCTTCTTTTTGTTTGCTTGCGCATAATGCAAAAACTACAAGACAAAAATAGATGCGGTTTTCACAGTTATATAGGTGCAAGTCCAACTTAAAACTGGTATATGTCTCATTTACATACAAGGTATTTCTTTCTATTATGGAAGAAAATGAGAAATACTAATATGAGGCGTCTGTATTAACGTAATAGAACTCAAAACAATGATTTTTAGAACAATTGTCTGTTTGTCGGTTTGTCTGTGCGGTTTTTCGCGATGAACTCAAAAACCGCTAGACGGATTTCGATGAAATTCGGTATGGAATTAGCTGAAACCCTGGATTAACACTTAAGCTAATTTTTATTCCGTAAAATTGTTCCCGTGGCAAGAGGAAGAAATTCCGATATATTTGTTACTTTTTATACTCAAATGGGATTGGATTTCATGCCTTGAGCGAGACTGAGACGGGACGGGCAGGATATAACGGGACGGGATGACCAAATAAAGTTAATCACGCTGACGAAGTTTGCGGACAGAAGCTAGTTATATGCTAAAATTGTATTGCTATTTGATGAACGAAAATAGAAAATAATATAAGTAAAATCTGGTCATAAAATAAATAATACCAGGTTCTTAAATAACAATTAAATAAATTTAATAATTTAATCAATGAATAACTTAACGTAATATTTAATGTAGTTTATGATGTTATGTAGATTGTGGTTTTTGTTGTATAACACAAACGTGGAATGCGGGGAATCAACTCAATGAACGAAGGCACCAGCACTAAGTACCCACCAAACCTGAGGAATCTTAGAAATATCGTTGTGCTTAGACTTCAGAAGATTGAAAATGGTTAAGGCTAAGGAAGTTCGTTGGGTATTACGAATTTCTATGACTAAACGGTGTTTTGTGAAGCACTATCAACTCAAATTTTAAATTACTCTTCGTGTGAATTTAACACTTGTATAGGCTTTAGGGCGATATCCGTAATGAGATTGGTCTAAAACGATATATGAATGACATTTTGTGAGTATACTGGTAGCATTAATGTTCTTTCAAACTTAAAGTTTTGGGTTTCCATAGACTATATTGTTTGTATCTTAATTGAAAAATATTCAAAATAGCGCGGAAACGGCTAAACCGATATGAATTTAATCTCGATACCGCTTATAATCTTTCGGTTGAAAGCAATAAATAAATAAATACACCCAACAGTCACATACATAGTCCTGACCCCACACTAAGATCGATTCTTGTGTCTTGGGTATCAGGTACTACGAGAGACATTTCGGTCTCACAAACACCCAGACCCGAAACAAATACCGAATGCCTCGACTGCCTCGCTGGCGTGGCCGTACTACGGTACGATTACAAAGCTGAAATCTCGGGTTTGAATCCCGTATCGGGCAGTGATATTGGATTTTTCTATTAATCATCAGCCAAAGAAATCTGTGACCGAACACACAAGGCAAAACATGGGTGTCCTGGTTGCTACCAGGAGAACCTCTGCCTACCCCTTCTGGAAAATGGCTTGAGTTTATTATCAGTTTTTTTTTTTATAGAGCTACCTATTTACCATTCTCCTTGTATGATATCATCCATTAGTAAAAAATTCCATATTTGGACTATTTCCTTTATAAACTCATTTGCAAAAAAACGGGCACCTAAGCAATGAACCATTTCAAATGTTACTATTGGTTTGTTTGATAGTTATAGGTAGTTTTACTTTCACAATTTGTAAATTAATAAGCAAATAATCGTTTTCGTCAGTATTATCATACAATTTTGATAAAATTTATGGGTTTTAATGCTAAAGTTCACTAGTAGTGTATGCTCGCTAGTAGTGCATATGCTCGTGAAGTAAAAGTTAACGAAGATTTTTGTTTGTTTTTTCTTTAATAAAGTAAAAGCAGATAAATGTTTAGTATCGAGTGTGACCCCCTCTAGCTAAAATCACAGTTTGAATTCGTCTGGGTATGCTAGCGAGGATATCCCAGATACTTGCTTGCGGAATACGTTCCCACTCCGCGGTAATCACATTCTTCAGCTCTCTGATGGTCTGTGGAGCCGGTTGTACTGATCTCACGCGTCGTTTCAGAACGTCCCAGACATGCTCTATAGGATTGAGGTCGGGACTTTGAGCTGGCCAATCCAAACGACGAATGCCGACCTCTTGCACATACGCTTCCACATCGCCAGACCGGTGGGCGCGAGCGTTGTCGTCCATAAAAATTGAGTGTTCGCCTAAAAGCGGCCAATGCGGGTTGTGCATGAGGAATTAGAACTTCCGTTATGTATCGATGTCCAGTCAGTGAGCCGTGATGAAGACTAACTCTGTACGATCCATTGAATTTATTCCTGCCCAAAACATAACAGAGCCCCCACTATAAGGTGTGATTTCTTCAAAACAAGCCTCTGCAAAGCGTTCTCCTCGTCTTTGTAGCACTCGCCGACGTCGATCTTCACCGAACAGAGATATCCTGGCTTCATCGGAGAACAATACCCTATTCCAGTCTTCTTGAGTCCATTACTCACAATTTCGAGCAAACCTAAGCCTGGCAACTCTGTGCTCACGGAGTAACTTAGGGCCGCAGGCCGGGCGATGACTGCGTATATTGGCCGCGACAAGCCTCCTCCTGACCGTCCATAGACTAATATGTACATTTCTTACTTCTTCGAGGTTGTTCTTAAGGTTCACATACGAAGACTTGCGATTTCTCAATGCGCGACTCACAAGAAAACGATCATCCCGTGGTTGGGTACATGGTTTTCTTCCAGAACCAGGCCTTCTCTCGACGAAACCGGTGTCTTGATACCGCTGCCAGGTCTTTTGAACCGTCGAGCGACTCACACTTAGCCTCTGAGCCACGAAGCATTGGCTGCAACCCTCTTCGAGCAGCGCAATAATTTTGGTAGCTTTTACCACTTTCTCTAACATTATTGAGACAGCTAAACAGCAATAAATGAAGCTTTGACAATTAAGAATATGAAATAAATTCATAAAAATTGACTAAAAGTTATGAAAACCGATATTATCTTTTGGAACTGCGCACCAAAAATGTAGGATAAAAAGTGGTTTTCTGTAAAAACGAGCATCAAACGAAAATTTGAATTTAGAACGTACTGTTTTAAACACCACGGCATTTTTAAAACCGGCCAGTAACATGTACAAATGATTGAAATCATTTTGTTACCGTATTTTTTTAAAGTAAAATATTATGTGGCTATTTTGCATTAGACCGGTTGAAAATCCTAAGTTACAAACATTCAGTAAGTATAAAATAATAAAAATATTCTGTGGGAACTACGCAGGTGGCATAAAAAGGAGGCTGAGCGAAATCTGAATATCGTACAATATTCTGTATAAGTAATTAAAAAAACTAGGTTGTTCTCCTTCGCTTAATTACTCGGGATTTTGAAAACGTCATTGGTGACTATTTTAAACGTAGAATTTTAAACCACATTACACAAGTGTTATAATGCAATCGAGACATTAGCATTAATGTAAAACCTTCAAACTTTTTATTACCTGTTATTTTTAATACTCATTTTACGGTATCTAATCACACAAAACCGTCAAATGTCCTCCTCTTTGTTGTGTTGAGATATATTTTTATTTATTCATAACATTTTCGCATAATAAATCACATGTTTGGAAAAATAATTTTGTTATGTAATGGTTACCGTGGCTCACGAACACCCACAGTAATTTAAGAAATAAAAGTGTTTATCAGTTTCTAAAAATCTAGAAATGAATCATTAGAAGAGGAGAAAGTGTCAGTACCGTAGCTAGCCGTTTATGCGCTCTGTGCGAGCTTTTATAACTGCGCCCAAAATCAACCTAATATTGGTCTGATCTGGTCATTTCTGCGCCCAACCTAGGTCTGCGCGCTGTACCTGAGCACAGTTTCGGCGTTTGAAAAGGTCACGAGCTGTGAAAACCCAAATAATTTCACATAACGTTAACTTCATATCAATTTTCTCTGAATTAATGATACTACTAGACCAAACTGTCCTTATTTCACTGATGTCAAGAGTGGTCAGGAATCTCAATCTAAATAGAATTACATTTGACTAACTATATAGAAAATTTCGGAAATGCAAACTGTGCTAATTGTGTAATTACTAATTAGCATAAGACCGAAATCGAAATCCGAGAGGGAAAGTTGAACGCGTGTATTCATAGTTAATCTTTGCTCGCCTCAACTATAAAGAAAAAAATCCAAAGGTCATTTGTGATATCTATGATATCTCCACAAGAATTTCGAAGGTGTGCGAAATTTACCAACCTGCACTGGGCCAAAGTGATGAACCAAGGTCTATGAATTGTGAGGCCCATGATAAACAACTGAAAATACATGGGCTGATATTTATGTAGTATGTACTTATATTACAAAAAATTTAAGACATTATAAAAATATACATTCTGTTTGGCCTTTACAAACAAAAACGCGACTCTATAAAATTTGGCAATATTTTATTGGTAGTACCTATACCACATACCATCTTGTCATGAAAAGGTCATGAAGTGAAGTAGGTAATTCAAAAGAAGCGTGGCGAGATCCAATGATATCAGAGTTTTTGTATGTTTTTTTATGGTTTAATATTCGCCATCATAGCCCACGCAAATATGACGTGTTTCAAGGTCCGTTATTGTATTTATGTTATTATAGATATGGATTGAACCGGCATTATTATATCATTTATTAAGAAATTGTAATCACTACTTAATCCAAACTGTAGTTCCTAACTGTAGTATCAATAAATTATTTTCATTCTCACTTTCAAAAAAAAATAGAGTTTCTTGCCCGTTCTTCTCTAGTGAAAACCGCTTTCCGAACCGGGTAGTAGTTCAAAAAAGACTGAATCTAAACAATGTTGAACATTTTAATGGATTCAATAAATTATTTTCATTTTTTCATAAAAGTTGCAAAAAATTTGAAGCGCCATTATGAAAAACTATCGAATAAATTGTCAGCACGACTACAACAACAGCTTTCAGGTAAGACAAACAAAAAAAAAACGGAAATGTGAACGTGCGAAGTATGGTACAAAAGATATCAGGTTAATTATTTTTAATAAAATAAAATAAATAAATAATAAAAATAAAATTTACAGCGAAAAATTATTATTTGGAAGAGAGCTTACTTTTTAAGCAATTTCCTAAATTTAACTACATATGTAATGTACTATATCTGCCCATAATCACACATTGTTGAGCGCGAGGCTACTTTACAATTGAGAATTCGATTGAGAGGGCTTAGGCTACTCTACCATACCGGTCTAGTGAGGGTTGGTGGACTTTAAATACCATAAAAAGTCTTGTTAACATCTCCATGGTATCCAGGTTTCTTCACAATTTTTTCCTTCACTGTTAAAGTTCGTGGTAATTAACTGTTTAAGACAGTTAATCTTACATACAAAAAAGTGCTTTAATATTCTTAAAATTTTGGAACCGATTTTCTCACTGTACTAATACAACATAACTGTGGTAGAACTTTTGGGTAGCACTTAAAATAGTCCCAGTGATCCTTTTCTCCTGTCGACCATTTTCTTTTCCTTCTTAAGAGACCGGCAAAGCATCTACGATCTAAGCGTGTTAAATGTTCAAGGAAATTGGTAGTCACTTATCATGAAGTGAGCCAAACCTGGGCAATAAAAAATAATAGTATGCAATATTCTTCTTTTTTGGAATCCTAGACTCATGCTCCTCACACCTAGAGAATATATAAATATTCTTTATGATTATAATGTATTATAAATGCGAGAATTATGTTGCCTTGCTGCAGGCCATAACTATTTCATTAGAATAATCGCAATATTACAATGATCAAATGTTGGCATTTAACCTACTGCAGCAGTTCCTATGCATCCGTAAGCTATGGAATGCTGTTCGCCTGCATTTCTTTAATTATAATCCGGGAAATTAGGTATTTATTTGTTGTTTTCAATTTATAATTATAGCATCTTGGCAAGTTAAACGAAGAATGAACTCAAATATTAAATGTGCGAAAGTAGAATTTATTGCATTTTGTGACATACATATTTGTATACCTGTGGTACGAATTACATGCGTGAAAAAATTGACATTTTGCTACAAATTAGATCCTTATGAATATATTAAGTTTATAGCCGTATTTGATTATCATTTATCTCAAGTGATAAGACCTTTTTTGTAATTTAGATTCTATTTTATATATAAGCTAATTTATTTCTTCCTCTGAACTATTACATGAGCACATTTTAATTATCTTTGTCTCAGCTTAAGTTTATGTAAATGGATAATATTACATTAGTCATACAGCCATCGCATTTTGTTTGCACACTGAGAATCACCGGAACGACTTGGCTACCTTAATATAAATAATTCATGATGACCGCAGCTTTTATGATCTTGAAATAGAAATATCAACAAGCTAAATGGCACCGCATACCACATGACACGTAGGTAGCTTCAATCTGAACTTAAATAGGTCATTCAACACATTCATTTTATTTAATATATGTGCATCATAAATTGCTCCTTATTAAATACCAATACAGATAATTAAATCTAAGAATTAGGACCAATTTTTCAGTAACCTATGAGCTATCCAGCGGACAAGCTATATAATAACGAGACTGAGTATAAAATTGACAAAACTAGAATATTTTATTAATACAACTGTCACATTTTAATTGATCATATTTTATTCCAAGAATACATTTTTATGAAGATTGAATAATCCGCCCGTATTATTTGCAATTTCATTCGATTTAAAATGCAATAACATCATTTAAATGCATTTTTAAAAATGCAGCATTGATCCGTGAGTTCATCGTGAACAGCGAATATTATTCTTGCATTATAATCTACTGCAGATTTACAAAATATGTTCTTCACTTTTCGGTTAACTACTAGGGATATCATTTTATCTGTTGAATATTAAGCAGATTATTTTATATTTTACAACTAATAAGTTCGTAGAATAAATTTAACATCTTCATTGAGTTACTTAACGTATGCATATTATCACATAAATATTTTAATACCATGCTTTATAAGGATTAATATTACATATATTTTATAACATCTGTTACTTCCATATGTAAATATTTTATAACCATCCTAAGTGTCATTGATGACTTACAGGTCGTCTACGATCTTCTGTCACCGAAAACGCGAATGTCAAATATCATGAATAGATTTTCTGTCTTCATCCCGTTATTACATTGGACGTCTTATAATCCGGCCGCTCGACTCAGAGAATGCGTTCCTGAAAGGTTGTAATCGAACGGACGACGTAACTTTGAAGTGTCGTTGCAAATGCAACGACAGCAAATGTAAATACATTATCGAACAATTTTATTTATTTACCCTACTTACGAAATAAAACATAATAAAAAATTAAATAATATGTAAATTTAGGTTAAATTTTATCACTTTGGACTAAATTTGACGGTAAATAAAAATAAAATATTATATTTATAAGTTCATACCACGCCGTTACAAGGTTATGTCAACTGTTCATTTCTGGAGTGATGTGGCCAAAAAATAGCAGATTATTATAACGTTATTTCCCGTTATAATATAAAATAATACATTTGTGTTTTTAATAATGTATATAACGTAATAATTAAACGGATCTAACTCTTTATTTCACCTGGCAGCAATATAATATCTTTCACATTTGTATAAATTGTAAATATTATAATGATCTGAAAGAAGTTTGTGAGTTTTTATTTATTGATTAAATGTAACAAAACAGGATCGGCTGTCCTTGTGCAGCGTGTGACGTCACAATGTACAATTTTTTTAATTTCTGCCACTAAGATCATTCACCAATTGTAAAGTGTGACGTAAATTTTAAAAAGTCACGTGACCAACCGTTTTGGTGACAAAATTTTAGTAATAAAGAAAAACATGTTTATTCGTTATAAAGATCTCTTTAAAAATATATTAACGGTTGGAAGATTTAAAGAATGATTATACCTAGATTTAAAAACACTTTATAGAAAATAGTCAAGTATCCAATTATTCTAACTTGCTACTTTTACTGGGAATAATTCAAAAGTTTAGCAAAATGATAATTATTTCCCATCACTACTCATGATCAACTGGCATGTGTCAGGAACGCATTCTCTGAGCGGCCGGATTATAATAGGTATTATTAGTCCAAGAGCTGGCACCAATTTTTGGCAGGTATTTGAGGCAAGCTGAAACTTGTCCCATAACTCTCCTATTATACCCCAACTCGGACCAGCAGATCTTTTTTTCCAAAAATGTGTTAGAGACGCAATTTTTATATGTTGTAGTTTATTGAGGACAAAATAGCCTCGCTACTCACCAGCCAGGTCTACAGCTCCGAGTTGGGGTATAGGAGAGGTATAGGACAAGTTTTCAGCTTACCTCAAATACCTACCCAAAAATTGGTGCCATCACTCTTACTATATTAGATCACAAGTATTTAAAATGCTTGTTGTTTACATGAAAACATATCTCAAAACATGCGTTAAATATATCTATGTTTTATTTTATTTGTAGTTCCAAATTTCGCCACTCGCCAATAGATTTTAGATGATCTGTAGAATATTTCACGTAATTTATTGACGCGCCGATCAAGTTTCGATGCAGTTTCGATTAGGTTTACGTCTTAATCGTACGTACGTCAAAATGGTATTCTTGTAATTGTTTAGCTGCGCGTAAGATATGCATAAACTGCGCATGTGCTGCACGTTGGTGGGACTTAACTGTCATTGGAGACGTCAAATGAATAGGTAAATACCAATCAGGTTGCGATCTGAATTACGCATGTATAAAACGCGCAGCCGTAGAATACGCTAAAGCGATCGCGTGACGCGAACTTGACGCGAGCGTATCTGACAGCGGTTGTCTAAATTACGAGAATACAACAAGGGCTGTTTTGATCGAAACTTAACTGCAACTGCACTGCAACTGAACTTATTTAATTACGTGAATTGGCCTACTGTATACGAATGTCCGTGTCCAACACGCCTGCATTATTTGTAACCTCAATATCGTGGCGACGTAGTGCAAAATTTGATATTTTGTACGGCAGGCGTTATATCAAGTTATTCATGTACAAGTGACGCAAACGAGTCCGGATTTTTCACTTTCTGCTAGAAAAGCCTCAATGCTCTATTATTTGGTATCCGGAAATGTTTTATACCGTGGCAATATTGCATTGTTGTTAATGATTTGTCTGGAATGATCTATAATTAAATACAATATCAAACAAATTGCATTTAAATGCTTGAGGAAGCAATGTAAGGTAGGATAAGCTTTACATATTTGTTCAACGTTTAAAATTCCCAAAGCCCACTCACATATTACATAATAACCATTATAAAAATAAAGTCCCTAAAAGTGACAGATATAGGTTTTTTTTTAATAAAATTTAATTAATTATTTTGAAATTATACATAATATCTGTAGGTAGGAGAAACTAATGATGTTACGATATCGATATGATAATCCTATACTTGTAATAATAATAATAATAATTTAAACACCGATTCACACCTTCAATTCCTAAATACCACAACCTACATTGTTAGTATTTTGCCCTTCATAATTAATTTAGCAGGACAGACTTACAGCTGTATACGATGTTATATAAGAAGTACTTAGTGCTATTCTTCCATAATTATAATATAACCGTTAGCTTATGTACCAGCCCATATTCGTCTCATTGCAGGGCTCGGACCTTCTCTATAATTGACAGTAAGTACGATTGAGAGGCGTCAGGCCATATAGTCCACCATGCCACGCTGGCTTATTGTGGGTTGGCAGAATTTACATACGTTTTTTTTAAAGAGTGGAAAGCTTCCTTCCTATACCTCAGGGGAGTTCTGAAGACGCATATTGGGGTCTCCGGCCTTCTAGCCTGGCGCGCGGGGACAATTGTCCTCACCGCGCAGATGTTGCAGCCAAGCTGGGTTTTTTCTTCATATTATTGAATATAACATAAATGAAAAATTGCTTTATTGTATTCTAACTTCACAAAGTTTTTACTCCAATTTATAATATGAAAGTACTGTATCGTTTACACCTAACAAATATCCAAATATTTTCACAAACATTAACATCTATAACACTAACACCCAAATACTCAAACGCCACTTAATATTATGTTGCACTTACCTACACAAGTCCCGCTTAAATGAACTGGTTACGTGGGACGTGGCTATTTAAGCGCAACTTAATGTTTAAATAGCGTTTGAGTATTCGGGCGTAAATGAAATAGGAATAGTAGAAAATGTTAGCAATTATTTCATAAAAGTACACGCAAAATAAATGTATTTTCGCAATTGTATCAAAACGTTGCTAGCATGAAAAAATATAATTGGAACAAATTCGCGTGTTCAATTTAGTTGTATTAAAGAAGATGAATAAAGCTTTCGGTACACCTATGTGGTGCCCAAACTTCATTCAAAACGATTTTATAGCTTTCAAGATTTATTTATGATTTCAAAAAATAAACACGGAGCTAGGACTTGCAGAATAAAATGATTTTAAAATTCGACCAACATTTACAATTATTAGATTTAAAATCTCGTTTTTTATTTTTATCGATGTAGTTAGTAAGATCCATGCTGGTTCATCACTTTAAAGAAAAATAAATAGTTAATCGACCCACGCATCTTAACATAAAATATTAAAATTTATACTGAAGGCCTTTATCTGTCTATTCAGAAGCTGCACGTAAAAAAACAATTATAATATTTCATTATATTATGCCACGAAATTGAACTCTTCCTATCAATAATATGTTACCTACCTTAAATCTTACTGAATTTTCCGAAAAAGCTAGTCAAATTAATCTATGAATCAGAATATTATTTATGCAGTATTAATTCAGTAAATGAAATGTTTCATTTCTTAAGTTTTTGGATTGCTGCGCTGGCAAAGTATGAGTTCCAACAATAAACCGAGCATGTAATGGTAGGATGCAAGTAATCGAAATATGTATTTTTTAAATTACTTGAAAATGTAATCATGTTAGTTTAACTCCGTATGTATGTATCAGCCCATATACGTCCCACTGCTGGGTGAGTTGAGAGTCCGATTGAGAGTGGTTAGGCCATATAGTCCATCACGCTGGGCTAGTGCGGGTTGCCGGACTTAAATACCGTAGAAATTCTTTAAAATCACTACGGTATGCAGGTTTCCTCACGATGGTTTCCTTCGCCTTTAAAGTGCGTGGTGATTGATTATTATCAACACACACATAACTTCGAAAAGTTAGAGGTGTTCCCTGGGATTTGAACCCGCGACCACCGTGAACATGTAGGCAGCCGCGTCTGGTCCGTTACCAAAAGGCCACCACGCACTTTAGTTACAAACAAACAAATCCAATATTATTCGACTCGTCTTGTAGGTCAATCAGGTAATATGTCACACCACGAGAAGCAACTTTTCGTCATTGAATTATCATCACCTTTGCATTTACAAATAATTAAAATAGAATATGTTACCAACGAATATAAATTTTATTCGCATTTTAATTTTTACGTGGTATTTTATCTAGACTGTAATGACAACATTTTGCTGAACATCCTGGTATGAGTCAGTGCAAAAATGGTCGCAATAGTTATTACTTTCAACGCATATGTTTGTACTGTATTAATTCATGCTTACAGGCTATGAACCCTGAAGTCCTACGTTAGATTCGATGTCGACTACTCACTTTGTTATAATGTTTCATACACTGTAAAAAATATATCTTTAACAAAAATAATTTTTCATCCATCCATCCTTCAGCCAAAGGAAATGCACTTCTGATCATAGGCCTCCCCCAATGATTTCCACAGTGACCTGTTGGAGGCAGCCTGCATCCAGCGACGTCCCGCGACCTTTACCAGGTCGTCTGACCACCTTGTGGGTGGACGTCCTACGCTGCGCTTTCCGCTACGTGGCCTCCATTCGAGAACTTTTTGGCCCCACCGGCCATCAGTTCTCCGCGCTATGTGCCCCGCCCATTGCCACTTCAACTTACTAATCCGCTGGGCTATGTCGGTTACTTTAGTTCTCCTACGGATCTCCTTATTCCTGATTCGATCTCGTAGGGAAACCCCGAGCATAGCCCTGTCCATAGCTCGTTGAGTGACTTTGAGTCTTCTAATGAGGCCCGTCTCGGTGCCGCATGTCATCACTGGCAACACACTTTTTCGTACATTGTTATTATCAAAAAATTTATGTATATTTCCAAAATGTTAGTTATATACATAAGTATAGTTTTTGGGTATATAATTTAAATTCTTTTGCAAAATAATATTTGTCTTTTAATAATCACCTATTAATTAAATTATTCAAATTAATGTATGTTCATCCATGTTCATTATTCATAACGTGTTGTATTTAAATCAAATCTATAAAATTCTCAGCTAAAATTAATTATTTATTTATTATCTATATATGATCTTGAAACAGTATGTCAACTGGTTCACGAATAATCTTATATGTGGGAAGTGTCGTTATATGCATTAATTAGCTATTAAACCGGCAGACGACATTATAATGAGAAACAAGACAATTCAGGAACGTATTATTTATTTATCTTATATACATAATTAGGTACATTTTTAAGAACGGTGACAGGTTTGTTGTTCATGACACCGCACACACGCCACATTATTCGTTCTTGGGAAGATGAGCTCCCTGGGGGAAGAAACCGTTTTCGTCGGCGGTGTAATCTACTCTGTACGTGATACCGTCAGGGGCGACGAATTCGAAGAATCCCTTCACTCTCATGCCTTGGGTTTCGTTGTCGATTTTCTCAATTTTGCCAGCTTCCTCGGCGAGGATTTTGTTCTCAGTTTCGTACAAGTAGTGGTATCCCTCTGGGACGACGTCGTTTTCGTAACGGATGATACCGTATTTGTAGATGTAGTCACCGCCGACGGGCGCTTTAGGGACAACAGGCACGGAGGGGACGAAGGGTCTGATGGTGGAAGGAGCGTAGGTGGGAGGAGCGTAGGTGGTAGGAGCGTAAGTGGTAGGAGCGTAGGTAGTAGGAGCGAAGGTCGTGAAGAAAGTGGTAGGGGCAGGAGCGCCAGTAGTCACGGCAGCACCAGATCCAGAGCCGCTGCTCGCATCAGGGGTGTAGGCACCGCCAGCAGAGCCACGGTCACCGCTGTAAAAACGCAATCGTTTGAAGTTAGTACGTCTTACACGTGTAGGTCAAAAAAGTCAGTAAAAACTCCATATAGAGCATTATAGCAAATAGGAAGTTGTTAGAGCCGTACTGTTTCTAATTTCATTATCTTCATCAGCCCATATCCGTCCCACTGCAGGGCACGGGCCTACTCTACAATCGAGAGAATCGATTGAGAGTGGTTAGGCCATATAGTCCACCACGCTGGCCTAGTGCGGGTTGGCGGACTTACATACCGTAGGAATTCTTTAAAATCGCTACGGTATGCAGGTTTCCTCACGATGTTTTCCTTCACCAAAGCGGTCATCAAAGCGCTATTCAAAATTTAAAGTTGTCGCGTATTATTTATTGCAACCGTATTAAGATCTCCAATATCAAGAGCCTGAGTTACTTACCCGAAAGCACCGCTGTTGTCGGGCTTGTACTTTCCAGCGTCGTCGCCAGAGCCTACATAGCCGGAGCCGGGACCGCCGGGACCACCGGGACCGCTGGAGCCGGAGTAGGCTCCTCCGGGACCGCCAGCATCACCAGATCCGGAGTAGAAACCACCGGCACCGCCACGGTCGCCGCGGTCTCCGCTGGATCATTACATTGCAATGTTACTTTCAATAGGCAAGTTGCAATTTGGCGTAAGAGAAACAAGTGAAGGACTTTCATAAAGGGATGTCATGAAGTCGGATATCTAATACTGGATCAATTTTCTAAGAGTAGGTAATGCACAAATTTTCACTATCTTTTAATCTACACGATCATGTAAGCCTCATCATACCTTATAAATAATTAGGCACATACTATCACATTTTATACAATCTATGAATTAACAGAAATGTTCTTAAAAATATTCATCTATAACATACATATATCTCTTTCAATGTGACAAGAATTTCAGTGCTATGGCACTACTATTGTTATGACCTTTCGACATGTATTGCTTAGCATTGCTTAGAAACACTTTATAGGTATAATAACAATATACCATTACGTCTTAATGTACGAGTAAATTCAATCACCAAATGTCTAGCATTTAATAAATAGATCTTAACTCTACATCAAGTAACCTATACATAAGCTATGAACGCAAATTTAATTGAATATTTTGTTGCCACGCTTCAAAGTGGCTTTAAGTGGCCGTAGAATAATGCGATAATCCTCTAGTATATATTACTTCGAAGTAGCATCTAATCTTGTCGTAAACTTTATTAATAATGTTATCACCTTATAATAGTATTCACATTCAACACCGCAAGATTCAATTGATTTAATTGTCATAGTTAACCTTCAAAGAATTTGCTATGCAAATCATAGCCTCTTTTTAAAATGAATCTCATGGAGTATGTAAACATTGAAGTTTTACAACTATATGGATTAAAGAGAATATTTTTAATATATTTCAAACTATACACCATTTACTAACAAATTAACATCCCTAAATTACGTCATGTATCCCTAATGCTAAAGTACATGAAAATCGGCAAGTCTGATAAAGAAGGTGTTGACATTAAACTGATTGATATTTCTTTTGGTATTCCTTCCCAATCCCAATAATACCAAACATGTTTCAGGTGATTTAGACTACGATGGGAAAAAAACAATTACTCTGCAATTAAACCAAAGATATTTAAGGCCACAAGGGGATAAATCCTTCATCATTAGTCAATAACTTACTTGTAAGCGCCAGAGTTGTCAGGGACATAGCGTCCGGAGTAGTCCCGTCCAGGGTTGTAGCGTCCGGAGTTGTCGTAGCGACCAGCGCTGTACCTGCCGGGGTCGTAGCGACCAGGTTCGTACCTTCCAGGGTTGCTGGAGGCCGTTGTAGACGCACTAACAAAACTGCGGTATGGTACGAATGGTTTGTACCTGGAGAAAAAAGTAAAATAATTAGACGGTGAAGAAGAAAAACGACGTCGCGCCGGCTTGATGTTGCAAAAATAACTTATGGTATTACTAATGGAGGGTCAAAATCTGTTGAAGTGGATGAACGAAAAATGGGAATCCAACAAATAAATAGAAAAAAGAATTTAAAAAAGGATCTTTTTTTAAATCTATGTTTTTTTATATTTTTATTTATGTGGGCCTTAGTCACTTTGTGACTATGAAATCTATGTTGATCATTAAATATTTGGTATGAAGAAGAAAGTTTTGTTTAATAATATACTGTTTTATGTCATCATTCTAGGAAAAATGTGTCGTTCAATTGATAGTATTTACCTACACTAATTGCTGTGCGTCGTTATTTTCCATACTGTATTAGAACCTACGCCTTTTCAGCGCAGTTATATACTGAACTCCGCTAGTTACCAACTAAATTAAGAAAGCCCCTTTTTACATTGCAGTTGCTTACGTTCCAATGAAAAAATACAGAACACTATTTTGCTCAGAAGAGAATTATAAGAAAGTGGTCAAGCAATTTAAACATCCACTTATTTTATTAATAACATAGTGTTACAATTAAAAAATAATGCAAAAACTTCACTAAAAACCGATAGCTTTGTAATCTATTCATAATATTCGCTTTATTTCTGAAGCTTATTTAAGTATTTGTAAATAATTAAATTTTAAACAAAGCCCATTAGTTAAAAGTATTGTAAATAAATGAGAATTAAATATAAATAAACTCAAAAATATATAAAAAAAACTCCACTTACTGTCCAGTTTCCGCCGCAAGGGCCACTGTCAGAGACAGACAAATTGCCTGAAACAAACAATAAAAAACATTAATACTACCACAGATAAAAACCGCTCTTAACTTATATACATCAAAACACTGAACACTATAACAACATAAACATTAACTATTGAATTTTCATTTGTCTAAAATATAATTGGCATTAAATTTAATAATACATTTTGATTAATATTTTATAACTGCACACTACTGTACAGCGACGCACATAAACAACTTCTGTGACTTACCAAAAAGACGCGCATTTCCGTTCTCATCAAGCAAACTTAACTACCTGAATGTGATATATAGAAAATCAAAGCCTATTTATACCTTTTTTATCTAATTTTATAATGATCATCGGTCCTGTTCGTCTCATTTATAATGTCTTCTTTGACGTTAATTCATCGGCACAGCTTCTCAATCTTGGGACATTGGTTGTTTTGATTAATTTCTACGGGTATTATCCGATGGTAATCTATAGAGCCAGTCGCTATTTCGCTTATTTTACACGGCCTTATATTCAAACCATTATTTGTCTGTGTCATACTTACTTGTTTGTATTATAAGATTTATTGTTTACGAGTCGTAAACTTACTGTTTCTTTGGAAGATGTTATATGCTTAGTGAAATTTTGTGCGCACGATTCAAAATATCAGTCAGTTCAGTAGAGAAGAACCATAAATGATTTAGTAATATTTTTTATCGCAGTAATTTAGTTAAGTATACCAATGAAATCACTCGCAATAAATATCAAATAAGTAACGTAACAATCTCTACTTAAAGTTTATTCATGATTTTTATATAGTTTGCTTAACTTTTGAATTTTGTGCTAATAAACTAACATTCTGAAATATTTTCTGTATACAGTATTAACCAAAAGATATATAGAGAACACACCTACTTGTATTACAGTTATGGTTAGCTTTAAAAAATCTCAATGCATAATGTTACTTTGTTTTTAAATGCTACATCGCAATACAAACTCCGCAGATTTTTGATATAATTCATATAAATAAATGGGTGCAATCACCCGTATATACGCCCAACTGTGATAATGCAAGTACTACGTGACCGATTTAGAAGGAAGCCCTTAGAGATCGGTACATAAAAAAGGTTGTACGTTTTTCCGCACTTTGAAGCCCAGTAAGGTTTGTAATGCAATTTAGTGCTGCAATTACCAAATTGCAACAGAGGGAACTCCTTACATTGAAGAACACTGAATAATTACAAGTAAAATAAGATCTTTGGCTTTACTAAGTATAGTTACAGTGACTCATCTATTGGGAATAATTATTTAATTTCTACAGCATGCCCATTTACCACACTTTCATAGGATAGCCGCAACATGATTTCAGACATATTGCTAAACGATATTATTTATAATTTTACAATAACATAATATGCCTCGAGACGAATTGGATGCATTCGAGCCAAAATAGCAAGAGATCGCAAAGGAGAGTGTCGAGTGGAGGAATAAAGGGCAGGCCTTTACCCAGCAGCGGGACACAATATTAGCAATTAAAAAAGAAATATGCCCGACATCAACCCTTACAGCAGTAGGCATTTTAGTCTATACCTTGGCCTAAAACGATTGGTAAACTTTATTAGTGAATGTTTAAGACAATAATTACTCCAATTTGTTTCCTTGTCATTGATAAGAGTATTACACAAAATAAGTCGTAGAGCCGTTTAGACTTTATGAACAGATCGACTCAGCTACGTAGCTAGTGCTATTTCATAAAAAGTCGGCGTCCTGCATAGGTTTAAAGAAAAAGAATACTCGGGCTTATTTATGTTTAGGTCATATGCAAAATGTAAGATACCAAAGCTATAGTGATAATATTTTTATAGTAATGAATATCTTACTATTTTACAAATTTGAATATATCAACTTATATTGTGTAGCATTGGCTGAAGATTAAGATTTCTCAAACTTAGGAGAGTCCAGTTTTAGGGTTTATTTCATGCATATGTCACTACCGGCTAGAATTCTCAACTTTTTTTTTTATTGCAATGAGTGACGAGACGAGCCTGCCATTCGCCTGATGGTAAGCGATACGACCGCTCATGGACAGTAGCAAAACCAAACAACACCATAAGTTACAAGGCAATGCTTGGCATTCCACTGCGCTCGCCATCCTGAGACATAAGATGTTAAGTCTCGATATGTCCAGTAGTTACTCTGGCTACAATGTCCTTCAAACCGTAACACAACAGTGCATTTACACTGCTCTTTGGCGGGAGAAATAGACATTGCGGTGGTACCTACCCAGGCGGCCTCTCACATATGAGACACCTACCACCAGTAAGTAAGTATCAACTGAAGTATTTCAAAGAGAATGGAGCAACTTTAATTCGGGTTTTAAAAAGGAACTTTGAAGTATGAAACATGGCAGGAATTCGATTCCTACGTGATACCAAATTCTATATTAAAAAGACAACTGTGTCTTACAACTGATGTGTTTTTCTAACTGGCTTCTTCGAACAGGGATATAAGTTTTTTTTTTTGCATTATCAACGCAAGATGTTCAATAATAAAAATGGTCTTTCCCTAGCAAAAACAGCAGGAATCGATCCTCTATGCCTCAAAATCAAAGACTAAAAATACATTTAGGATTACTCAAATAATGGGGGGTTCATGTTTCATAAATTAACCCACTAGATCTTTCACCAACTCTACCGAAAAAAGAAGACGACAAAATTGAAAATAAAATTTAAAATTTCACAGTACATGGGATAGTCCTTATGTAACTTAAGTACGTTGCTAACCAACGAGGCAATTGCGATTTCACGATTTTAACTTAATTAATTTAAAATATTTTATTTTATGACAAAAAGAATTAAATGTTTCAGAAGCAGCTATAAAGTAAATCGCCGTTCGCATGTAAGTAGAGAACAACATTTGCACACTTAGTTTATCATTATCTAATTGAATCTATGCGCAAAGGTAATCCAGTAATTACAAGCATTATTTACGCTGACCGGCACACCTCAAAACACAAAAACCTTATATACGAGTGAAGAAGATGTAAACAAAAATGCTCCAATTTTGAGGAAATATTTTCATTAATTATGAAGTTTGAGAAACATTTGTGTATCCTAATTAATTTTATAGTCTTCAGATATCGATTCTCAATGCTATGTATAACACGGTGATGCGCATACTACCGTCTACGTTACAGTTACTGTCCTCAAGGTCAATTATATTCAATCAAGAATAATTTATCAAATTAAATGCCAAAGCTATCGAAACATCCATATGACAGATTTATGAGAACAAATGTCAATCGTTTTCGTTATCGAAGGAAAAGAGCGTTCTTCCTAAATAAAGATTTGTTGTAAAACCTCTCAGGGCCTCCTCAATAAAATTCAAATACATGACCTGTAAAATAATATTTAAGATTATGTAGTACAGCTAAAAGTGTCGACTGCCAATGATAGATTCTACTTAAAAGTAAAAACTTCATAAAACAGTCAATCAAATCACTTAAACGTTAAAATAAATGGTTCAAGAGGTTTTGCAGTTCTTACACTTTATTTATTTATACATACCGGGTATATCAAGACTGCGACCGAAAACGAAGCCAGGTGGTAGTTTTAGTGGTTACAAAACCGTGCAAATAAAAATTTCGCCGAAACAGTGACAGATATGTTTTTAGAATTTTTTGAAAATCATCCTGTTTGGGTGGTAAATACCTAGTTTTTGCGAAAATACTTATTTAAACCCTTACGTACCATTGCATGTTTAAAATTAAAGAGGTGTAAATCTTTATTTTAGGAAAACTATGTATAAATCACCCAAATATGAATATAAGTAAAAAATTACCAAAAAAAGTTGTCGATTTTTTTTTGCAAAATTTTTACTTGTATTGTGTTTGAAGTCACTCATACTGCCACCTGGCTTCGTTTTCGGTCGCGGTCTTGATATGCCCTGTATATTCAATTTAATTTGTTAAAACGACTGTATAAAAAATTTCTTCAATTTTTATAATATAACATGCTATCAATTAATTTTAAGCTATTTTACAAAAATATCAAATCAAAGAATATTCTGGGTTATTCCAAATTAAAGTATCGATTTATATTTTCAATACATGTATGTTAATTTGGGAATTCAGTTTCATTTCTTAGACGACTGACATTTTTTTCTTCATAATATTATTAAATTTTAAGTGCCGGATATTTTGTCTCTATTTTTAGTATAACATCTTAAATTATTTGTTGATTCTACTAAGATGTTAAATTTTCTAAAAAGTATACTTAAAAATGACTTCCCTATATCTTACAACGGACAGAGTACCTGTTTTCTCCCTTTCTGTCTATACGTAATGACTGGTACCTCGGTCTAACTACCTAACCTCCCATCAGTAAAACTTTTGTCGAATATCAAATGCGATAAACGTGCCGAGGAAATGCCAACATCTTTTTGATCAGGTACAAGTATAAACTCCTTATGTTGGAAACGCTGACCTAAGACTGCGCAATCTCACCTGACTTATCCTATCTGACCTTTTGGCATGAAAAAAGTGACTACAATTCAACTGATGGCAATGCAGTGCAATTCACCTAGACCAGGAGGAGGAGGAGGATATCAAGATATGCAGGAACATATCTTCGCAAGTTCATACAATAATCCCGGCATACTCTTAATCGGATTTAAACACGTAGTCATTATAATGAGGTTTCCATAATCTTGTACGTGCCACACCCAGGCAGATACATACCAGCCTAAATGATCAAGGAAAGCCTGATTTTCAGTGGCTTATTGATTCGAGGTATTTAACACAGCAATATGCCAATTATTGACTTACATAGTCATCTATGACGGTGAATATTAAGGAATTCCATATTTATATCAATATTTGCGCAATTTGGAGGAGGCCTATGTCCAGCAGTGGACAATAAAAGGCTTATGATGCCTATGATATTTATTTCAAAAAATCCTGAGGTGCTTCCAGAAAGGTGCTTTTCGTTACTACATCAATGAAGCAATAATTGCCCTATCGTATGTTCAAAGAGCAAACTAAACCTGCTATATACTTGACATGTACTGCTTCTGACTTCCTAGCTACTTTCAGACAGTGGCTGTCCAGCTAGACAGGCTCATTCGATTAAATTTCCTAGGAGTTTGACAAGTATACCCCTGACAGTTATGGATATAACACATCACACAAAATTCAAATTTCGACCCTCTAGTAGGCGGAATTATTGAAAAAATAATAATACCACTTATATTTCATAATATATCATCATAATAATTATATATTTCATAAACATAGTTATCTAATAGTTATTAGTTCATTGTTCAATGAATAATTCAATTCATCAATTATCAAAAAAATAAACAACTCAAAAACATTCTGAATGGATTTAAACAAATAAAATCGAACGGAAGCATCGAAAAAAAGTGTGAATGAAATCGTAGTAACCCAGTAATGTACCGTTATAAAACCAGCTTTCGCCATCACCATAGACAAACACATAAAATCGCTTGTATTATTTTTATATTATCAAAGTAAGCATTTTATTTTGTCTTTCGATGGGTATCTATTTTTAAAAACTTGTTATCACGTCATTAAAGAATGCAATATTATTATCGTATTTGTTCTTGTTTGCTCAATGAGATTTTCCTTCAGCAATGTTAGATATTTAAATATAATTAAAAGTAATTCAGGCAACGGCTTGTCTGTGCCCGTGACATTGTAGAGCCTGTCGTAAAATAATAATAAAAACATATGTAGTATATAGACTTTTATCTTATTTAAACAGCGAAAAGAATATTTTTTCCAAAATATTTTTATAAACTTTATTCTAGTGAAGAATTCGTCGTTAATACACACTTGCCGAACCTGTCTGTTGGCTGACAGAGATTCAATTAAAAAGATTCATGGAATGACTGCACCCAGCAGAGGTTGGCCTGTGAACCTTGGATGTCCGCTTTCAATATGCGCTTTCCTATTCAAGCAATATACATAGTTCATTGGTATGTTGTGGGTGTCAGGACTATATATGTGACTGTTGGGTGTATTTATTTAGATACATTACAATTTTTTGTTGATCTAGCAACATCCATGAACAAAAATCTATACACAAACATAATATTGTAAAATTTATACAATTTTAAACACAATACTAATTTCCTACTCAAAAGGTCATAACAATGAAATCTTTAAATTTTCAAAACAGCCTGTCAATTGTCATCATTAATCGAAGCAGTAGTTTAGTTGAAAAAAAAAAGTGGTTCGGTTGATACATTCTAAACTCGAGTACAGTGATTATGACTTTACAACTTCAGTGGGGACCGCACCCTTCTACATATATAATACATATTCAAGTTTTTTCGTGAAATCACTCGAAAATCTGGGTGATTTATAGACATCCGTGTAACATTAATGAGTCATTATCACTGAACTAGTTTGCTTATTAATTAGCAAATTATGAGATCAAAATTGTTACGCAACTATTTAGATACTCGTTTTAAGGTTCATAGAGCAAGTTTTCTCAAAAAATACAAAAATCTTGATATATAAATTTCGCACCGCGTCTGTGAATATGTCAATTCAAGTTGATATCCTCGGATATATATAGTTATGATTATATCATAATTAATGCAGAATACTGAAGATTGTAGTCGAGTATCAAATGCAGCCAATGAGAAAAACAATAATACTTGTAGAATACACACATGATTGCCCCGGCTTATTGCATTCATTATGGCTAAATTAGCAATTGAATATAAAACACGAATTTTATGGATACAAACACAACATGTAGCATGCTAATTTTCAGTTGAAAAGCACATTAGAGCTCTAATTTATTACTTATGACTGCAAAGATTCTCGAGTGTCGTCTTATTTGCAATTATATGCCGGCTAGACATTACTTTAATGTGCCTACGGGATATTTGCATGTAATACTGAGCTCCTATTCAGTTGTTTTCGCCCACATTCTCTAGGTCACATGCAACCAATATTGGTGCTTATTGGACCAAATTCCTGATAAATAAATTGTGACTTAAACAATAACAATAACTAAAATTAGAATCGACTATGACGTCGTTTGCACAAAGTAGAAGTCGTTTGTTTAATTTAAAACTTACAGATTTATACGCATACAATTGGTTATATTTGCATAAATATACGAGTATGTATTGAAAATATATGGATATGCGCTGAACACGGATGTGCTTTTTTTAATGTCATTGAAGAATATTTACCGGATAGGTATCCGACTAAAAATAATTAAAAGTCAAGGAGATATAGACAAGTTGATATGATTGCAGATAAGTTAAGGAAGAAATCCACAGAAAAGGTATGGCCAGCCGAGTAGTTTCCCTAAGAAATAAATTTAAGTTTTTACCACAGAGTAAATTATTTGGGTAGGTAAGATATCATATCAAATCTAAAAAAATATTCATCCATACTTACATATTACATATTATAATTTAAGTTTTTCTTCACTAACCCATGTGTCAGCTCAAGGACCATAATTCTCTTATCGTATCCTTTAAAGATATAGAAGGCAATGAACAATGTTTTTTTTTTTTTGTTGCAAATAGCTAGGCAGGTCAGGTCATACATCTACAATACGTGCAGAATCATCGACATTTTGTTGTCCTCTCAAAGGAGGAGAACGAGAAAGGTACGGAGGGCAGATATCTAGCTGGTCGTAGGAGCTGGGCTGGTCGAGAGTTACGGTACAGTGGTCGTCATTAGGGAGATAGGAAACTAAATTATTGAGTAATTAAAAGCATGTCAAAAAAATCATACTAAGAAAATTGCCAAAGGCCCGTTAGGTTTTCCCCTCACGTGTTTTTTTTTTCCTGTTCCCGTTCCATTTTGAGAGAACGGTAATGCACTTACAATTCAATTGTTGTAGATTGATATAGGTATCTCTTTTGACTGAACTTTGTTAAATACTAGCATGCCTAAAATCAAAATACTTTATTTATTCAATATTTGGTATTTTACAAGTTCCTTAAATTAATGAATTAAATATAACTACGCCGAAGAAAAAACGAATTTAATATTTTTCCTTATTCGTAAAATTGATCGACATCTGTTCGTATAATTTCTGAATTTTATAAATATATCTCTAATTTTTAACACAGATTATCTATATATTTTATAAATTCTGTGTAGTTTCTGTATAGTTATCTCTCACCGACTGAATAATCATGCCGGCATGGACCAAACCAAATATACGCTAAATTCGAAACGCGAAACACGAGCGTGGATCGTTATGACAGGTTTCTGTTATCGTATGCGATCGTAGCTATCCTACCACCATCCATAAGGTCTTCATCTGACATAAACAATAATATTTTATTACTATGACATCAATTTTACTTTTATTTGGCTACCTATTATTTATAACTCCACTTCACACCAACTCTCAAAAGAATGTCATCATATTTTCGTCATATTTTTTTATATTTATTGCCACTGCAAAGTAACAACATTATGCCTGATGTTTAGAGCATTGTATATTTTATTTAAGTTACTATTTAATTTCGGATATAAATGGTATTTAATGGCACTAAATATGGACCGGAGAATATTATAATTGCAAGGGTTAAACTTAAACGCAATAAGAGATTATATTATCGACACACCCATCACTACAACTATGTGAGCCAAAGGCGGAAATTGC
Source organism: Deilephila porcellus (assembly GCA_905220455.2). Taxonomy (NCBI): domain Eukaryota; kingdom Metazoa; phylum Arthropoda; class Insecta; order Lepidoptera; family Sphingidae; genus Deilephila; species Deilephila porcellus. Next base: position 7,939,512 of record LR999971.1, on the reverse strand, counting down.
ATGTGTAGTAAAACTGGAGAAACAAGTAACTGACTAAGAGACATTGTGGTCAGATGCAAAACATGTAACACTGGAAAAGTCTATATGGATGGAAATGTTATATGAATCCTTAGACAGGTGGTAGCTTATCGGTTATCCCTTTCAGATCTGATAGTGGCCACTGAATGGTATCTTGGAAAAACTGTCTAGGGTTCACACAAGTGAGTCATTTTTCCAGGACTAATTGTACAATTTGACCTGAAAAAATGACTCACTTGTGGTATACATAACATTCAGTATTGAGCAGGTCAGCATAATTATATCGGGACGTAAATAAATATTTAACTAAATTGCACTAACTTACCATCAAGTGCAATGTATTTTTCAGGTCAGTATAAAAAGGAGCAACAAATTGTTATATTTGTTTTTTTCGGTGTAATAAAATCTGGAAAGCTCTAAAAACTTCAGCCACTATTTGTATATTTATATCATTGTCTTCATTTTCCCAAAGATTCAATGCCTAAATGAGTACACTTCCAAAAGCTAAGGATGATTTTAACGTGTAGGTACCTAAAACTAATAAAAAATAATTATGAAGAGTAGTAGAAGTCGTTTCTTTCGTTTAATTTCATTTTTATTTTAGTATTAATTTTGCCCAAATTCATTGTATTGTTTGTTTTTAAGTGCATAGAATGGGGTTATTTAAGTGTTTGTTATAAATATACACTTTTAAGATATCATAAATATGTAAAGCGCCTGATACAATCGTGAGAACAAAATTGCCTTTGCCTGTTTAGCATTAAAAACAGCGTAGGCTCTACGGAACTTGTATCCGTGCGTTGTAAATTTAGTCGCACTTAATAATGCGAAGTAAGTTTATGTAACCGATTGATACAAAAATTTAGACGGAATTTATTTTTTAAAATAGACATATTAGTATAATTCAAAACAAATTAAGTCAATGATATCTTTTATAAACAAGTATATTGACAAAAAAATTATATGCAGTAAAATTAATACAGTTGATCTCTATAAAATATATGTCTTTAATTTTCTAAATAAACTTGTAATCATAAAAATACAGCAGGTATAATTCAAACTGAGACGAAACCAAAACCAATTTAGTATCCTTACATTAGCACAAGCAGGCTGTATAGATACGTCACGTCACTTATATTGGAAAGTCGATCTGTACTGCGCTGAACTTACCATCAAATTAAATTAATGTCGGGCCAGAATAACAAAAAAGTTCTCTTCAATAATAAATCTTAATAATGCTAACAGAAATCTTTGTAACAAAAAGTGTTCTTATCATAGAGCAAATTCAATTAAAAATGTTACTAAATATATTTTGAACCATGAATAATCGTCCATAACAGTAAACCGCATGTGTGGTATTAAATGGATTCCATGAAACAAAAACTGCGTGAACGCGATAGACATTTACCTCATACATTCCAGGTAGTGAGTTTGCCTTTTCTAAGTTCAAGTGAGGCTTCCTCAACGTTATGTAAATGTGTTGCGGTGTGACCTTTGTGCGGCGCGAACTATTTCGCCAGAGCTTCGTTCGTTAGTCACCATGCGACACATACGGGCGAGGCTGCCATTCGTATGAAAAGATATATTATACGTTACATCACTGTGATTTTGCAATGAAATTTCTCTAAAGAATATAATATTCTTTTTAATGCACACATCAACCACGCTCCCAGACGCATTCATAAATACACAAAGGCCTGTATACCAATGTAGGATCTGTTGGGACAGATTGCTACCCAGAATCCGCCGATCTTATTTACGTCCCGAGATACTGAGGTTACTTTTGAACGATTTAATTTATAACTTAACCGATTGGTTCAACCGTGGTCAAGATACTAGATAGTATACATATAATGTAGCTGTATGATTATACTGCTACATTTTATGTATACTATCTAGTATCTTGACCACGTATGCTTGGTATGTAGACAAGATATTTATACAATTCCATATCGGCCATTCTTTACATTAATTAAATTTTGCCAAACGATGCTTATTTTGGCGTTATAATCGGAAAGGGCACGACATCATCTGTCGGCTCAGCCAGTTTTACTTAATTACGTTACATAATAGATGCCGACGACATAAGAGTTATGAGTAAAATAAACACACGGCTGCTGTAATCTTATATTTTAAATCACGCATCATGATAGTGTGTTTGCGAACGCCTCGTTAGCTCAGAGATCCTCAATCATTAAGGTTTCATATAGAACTGTAGTACCAAAAGTTTGACAACAATGTTTTTTTTTCTTCTTGGCAGCTGATAAGCATACAATTCGCGTAATAGTAAGCGATCACCAGCCATCACTGCCTAATGAGAATACTGACAAGGCCTGAGGGGCTATCCCGCCAAACACCTGCCACTGCAACTCCTACAACCAAGTCAGGATTAAAGTATCTACAGTGGGAAAAATAAAGACATCCTAGATCTTAATTGACGGAAATATAATACCGATAATAATATTTCCTACTCAATATTTTAAGTCGGAAATATTATTTTAGTACAAATTAATACATTATGATCCATACGGTTGGCAACACAATCTAGTTCATACATGTACTAAGAGATGGCGCTTTTATGAACTGGTAAAATGGTTAAAGCATTGCTATCACACCCATTATTTATTTGTTCCAGCCGAAAACCTGATAATATAAATCTATAGGAACCAATAACAATAACCTAATTTATAATATATTTTCAGATGTGTTCATATCTGATGTCAATAAACTTTGCAGATCAGAATTTGAATAATGGTTGTAGTAAATTATGACTGTCATCTAGTTATATAATATGACGAAAAGAACACCCACAGCTAAGCCACAATATATGTACGTATCATAAAATGTGATAAATTATTGTTAGACAAAAACCGAGACGGTTCACATAATAGATCAAGCACATAAATTGGCTTAGTTTTAATAAATGAATAAATTATTGTGACTTTTTTCAATGATTACTTTTTATTTATCGTGTCTAGCGACGTACGTTTTTCTTTGTTTAAGTTATGGATTACAGATTTTACGATTGGCAAGTAATTCTCGTTAATTGATCGCTATTACTAAATGTTTAGCCCTTTGACGTAGTGATCACTTTCTCAATGGCTCCTTGTGGCAATACAAGATTTATTATTTTAATTAACATTAATTAAATTTAAATCACTCATCACATATTCACCAAACAATCATCAATCATTATAATATAATAAGTATAATGCATTTACTGTAATGGAACCTAAAACACGAACAATGTGTTGGCATTCTCCGTGGTGCAATTGGTTAGACGTCGGCTGTAAAACGCATGGCCGCGGGTTCGATCCCCGGACTGAGACAAATATTTGTGTGATTGTTTATTACACACCACAGTTATTTTTCTCGGGTCTGGGTGTTTGTGTGACCGAAAAATCTCTCGTAGTTTCTGATACCCACGACATAAGACCCGATCTTAGTGTGGGGTCAGTATTTATGTGATTGCTGGGTGTATTTATTTATATAACACTTTATGTACATAACAAGCTAACTTAGATACTTAGTATTGTAGATTTCCTCTTTAAGTACAGATATTTATAAAAATAAATTACATAATTATAAACAATAAAAGCAAATAAAACACACGGATATGGCACAATTGAAATGTATTTACATTTTTTGTTTAATTATATCATGTATGTTGCTCGTGGTTGGAGTTCGATTGGTCGTTTTCATAGTAACATTACGAGGTTATTAGTAAAGGTTTAGTTGGTTTCCTTGGGGGGGTGGGCGCGGATGTACTCGAGGGCACGGCGGATCTCCTCAGGCATCGGGGGACCAACGGGGAGAAGATCACTCTGTAACAATCAACAAGTATTATAAGTTAGATATTCCCGGAGACTCGCTGAGTATCTATTTATTTATTTATTTAAATCTTTATTGTACACAATTACAAATGAAAATACACAATACAGAAACAACAAAAAAAAAACAAAAGTACAAATGGCGGTCTTATCGCTCTACAGCTATCTATGTATGTTCGTTGTCTTCAAATGCGTGCCACTGCTGATCCTGGCTTACAGAGTTGCTGTGGCGTGTGTGAGGGCAGGAAAGTGTACAAAAGCTATATTTATATTATTTGTATAATTTAGACAATCCAGTCCATGTATGTTACGTCCACACTGCACTGCAATGGTGCAGGGCACGTGCTGCGCTATTTCATTTCGCTAACAGCTAGCCCACAAATGGGAAGGCGACGAAGCCTATGAACGAAAAAAAGGAGTCTTTGCCCACCAGTGGGACAAATATGACAGGCTAAAAATATCTCATAAAGAATATAAAAAATCAAACTGACCTTAGGTTGGTATCCGTTTTCGTCAGCGACGTAGGTGAACTGCACGGGGGTACCGTCCGGGGCCACGTATCCGAAGGCACCTTGCACAGTCTGCAAACAAGCAATGAAATCCTCAATCAATCAATTTTGGCAGCTTCTATGGCGCAGTTGGCTGAAAGATGGATGGAATGTTGGATTGTCCAAAAAATGCATAAAATTTAGGATTTGGTTTTAAGTTAAGCTGTTTGCGTGCCAATTATTTATTTATTTATTTAATATCTAATTTCAAATTGTAAAAAATAACCAAGGCATTTTTATGTTCATTGGTATAGAATAATAAAGATTTATTACCTCAAAAGTTACTCAGGTATACTCTCTGTAATTAAACTTAAAAGACTTATTTAAATTCGATAGAAAATACTGGTAATACACGTTATCTTATTAGAATTATATTGCGATACATCACAATTAAATGCATATTGTACATGTAAATGCATACTATTACAATACAAAATTTATACGTAATAGCCATTATAAACTGACTTGGACTAATTAGTACATCTATCACATTATAGGCTTCGAGGTAAGTTCCTCGTTAGTATGATAAATGGTTTTTACTACATACCCATAATTACTTAAGTAGTAAATTATTGTCTACTATTTACTGAGGGTGATTTATAATAATTATTATTAGAGTTATATTAGTTAGTCTTTGTAAAAGCTTGTCATTTTAATTTAAACTTAGGGCCGATTTACAAACAAATTAAAATTATGCGTTGAAAAAATTTTACATATGGTAATTGAAAATGACGAATGAATGAATAAAATAGTACAATTGTATTATTTTTATATCTATTCGGGCTATAACTTGTTTAATCTATAACTTATCTGCCAATTAAAAAATTGTAATGTTTTCCTCTAGTCACAATGCAAATCATGTTATGGTTAGTATGGATATAATGCAGGGCGGGAATGATGTAGCTCTCTTCCATGAGCAAGTAAATAATGTATAATTGTTAAATAGCGAAAAAGACATGTCATTATAAAATAATCGGTAAACTATCGTATTTAAAAAATAGAAACTTACAAGAACATCGACGTCATCAACCTTCTTCAGGGATCCGGAGGACTGGCCGGTGATTCCATTGCCAGTTTCGTAACTATAAAAAGAACATTTCATCACGTTTAAACCGTGGTAGGAGAAAAAGATAAAGCGCTTCAATTAATGTGTTTGTATCATAGGTTTCAAACGGTACTTAAATTGTTAATACATGTTAGGGATAAATAAAAAGCTTAGATTAAATATCTTTGCCTAATTTAAAATATCAAAAATAATGATCTCATGTCCAATTAAACCTATAAGCAAATACATTTTTGGCTTTTCCAAAATACACATGAAATTTTAACTTACACGTAGTTGTAGCCGTCGGGCTTGACGTCATACTCGGCGCGGAGGACGACCGCCTCAGCATCGCTGCCAACATTGGACACTGTCTTAGCAGCCAGCACGGCAGGTTGAACCACAGCCGAAGCCACGGCTTGGGCTACAGGCTTAGCCTGCCACGTCGCGGCGCTCGCGGCGTACACGCACAATGCAAGGATCTGAAATACAACACTTCCATGTAATGGCTGTTTAAAATACTGCAAATTTAATCCAAATACGTAGCAAACATTATCCTCACCAAGAATTTCATTTTGGAGGAGATCTGTGTCTACTAACAAATGCGAGAAACAACAGGCACCATGGCATACAAATGCGGTCCTTATATATCTAATAAAAATACAAGTTAACAAAAAATAACGTTTAAATTATAAGGGCATTGACACGCGAGAGTAACCTTGTCGAAAGTTTTTATGAATTTCTCGCCGCCATCAGGACAACCGGCGCGGGCTGGGTCTGGTATATTACCGAATTAATGGATTCTCAAAGATTTTCTTGGACATAATGCGAAATGGTTTTGTTAGTAAAGGTTCCGGAGGTGTATCACGGGCCTTATTTAGTAACCAATTACGTGTACATCATATTGAATAGCGACGGCACGTACAAAAAGTTATTTTTTGCGGTCAAGCATGTAGATACCTGCAATCCTCCAAACCAACGGATGCGTCTGCGATCTCTACACGTCCGTTTAAATTAACAATTTAAATAGTTGACTTCATGGTTTGCATAAAGATAGCCTGCACGCCATGTATAATAGGTATGGTCATTGTCAAGGTATTTGGCATCACGAGGTTTTTGTCCTCACTTTTAACTAAAGTAGAAATTACTTGTCATACTAATAGATTTGAAAGTTTGTTTATTCATTAATGCTTCTTTCACGAAAATTCAATCCATGGCCAAAGAAATTTGTTTCATAAAACACCTTTCGAACAGAACTAAATATTTGTCCGATTTTCTACAGTAGGTACCTACACAGCAATTAATAATATCTAAACTTACTTCAAAGATTGGTGCACATATAACAGTAATGTCGTATAATATAATAGGTGGAGCAATATATATCAGAATTATGAAAACGGAAATTCATCGTTGCTGTCAATGATAATTAAAAGGAGATATAATATGTAAATGCCTTGCAGCCATACACCCATAACCCAGTCACTATTTTTTACCGCCCCACTTTTGCAATATTACTAGAAAATAGTTCTTGGGCACTAAGAAATTGTATATTAAATTTAAACCCACATAAACAATCAGTTTTTAAGATTAGCTGCATATTAAACTTAGAGTAATTTTTACGCAATTTTCCAATGTTTCTTCCTATACCTATATTATATAGAGCAATTTATAGAGCAAACACTGCCGTAAATAGACGAATTACAAATAAATGACAAATAAAAACACCTTACAACTAACAACAGTAACAATAATGAATATATTATCGATTAAAATTAAATATTTTACAGTCATGTTTTTATGTAAAGCGAGCTCTCGGCGTCGTGTGTGGGCCATAGATCTCCTTTATTTAATATTTATTCACAATGTAATATATACTCCAAACCATTTCTTATAATTAAACACATAACACAAAACTAATTTAAATAATATGATCTATTAATATAAATCTGAATTGGCCAACATTAATTTCTAAATGTATTGTGAACATGCTTTTTGCTATAAGACATAAAGCATCGAAGGGGATTTTCTCGCAACTCTATGCCATTAACCCAGCTCTTTACCTTTCTTCAGAACAAATCTTCACTAAGCGTATGTTTTACTTGTTTTGATTTCATTTTTTTCACATTTATTGTTAGCGAAATCATGATACGATCGAGTCGCTCGCCTATCCGTAAACAGGAGCAATACCATAAGCAATTTATTGTTATTAAGTACTATGCTCTTTACACCGAGACATCAAGTGTTAAGTCTTTTATTCTCAGAAACCACTGGCCACAACGACCTTCAAACCAGAATACAACAATGCTTACATTCTTTTGCTTGGCGCCAGAAATAAATTTTCTTCGAGATTCTCAGCTACTTAATTAAATTTATTATATACATTTATATAATATATTTTATTTCAATAAATGGCGAAGCGAGCATGCCATTCGCCTGATGGTAAGCCATACGACCGCTCATGGACAGTAACAAAACCAAACAACACCATGAATTACAAAGCAATGCTTGACATTCTACTGCGCTCGCCATCCTGAGACATAAGATGTTAAGTCTCATTATGTTCAGTAGTTAAACTGGCTACAATGTCCTTCAGACTTCAGACTGGAGAACAACAATGCTTTCATTTTTCTGCTTGGCGCCAGAAATAAATTTTCGTCGAGATTCTCAACTACTTAATTATATATATTATGTAAATGGGCTTCAAGGCAATTGATAAAATACAAATATCATCGGATTCCGATAAACCTTTTGATCCCATTGAAGCAAAATTTACCAACGTAAGATAGAAAATGCTCCGTTCAACGTAAGTAGTTATTTAAATGACGTTAAAACCATGTGATATTACGACGATGACATTAATTATAAGTAAAAACAAAAGCCAAGTCTCGTATCGTGGATAAGCAGATACTATCAGATATCTAACATTATTTGAACTCCAACACACAGACCCGAACAACAAACGAACATTTGTGGGCCACGCCAACTTTTATCTCGGTGGAGGTATCGAACCCGGTTTCTCGTTTATCAGCAAACTCTCAACCAATTGCGCGACGTCCGCTATATATTTTATGTACTTTCATTTAATAATAACATATCGAGAAATTTGTTTTCTGCAGAAACCGCCTACGGACTCCTACTACAATGAAACAAAGTTATCAATTACCTATTATAACCACTAAGTTGACCTTGCCTGCACAGATGTCGCCAATCTGGAAAACAACCCATTAAACTAACACATAGCACAAATAAAACATGGTCTGGGGCCTCAACGAAACTAGTTTTCTCGGTTTAAATGTCAACGACTATTATTAGCGGCGCTCTTCAGGTCACCAGGGTCATACATAATACCTCCTGTAACCGCCAAACAGGCAATATTTTTATTGTATCTAAAAACGTCGTAAATAACAATAAAGAGCTTCTATGTATACCTCCGCAATAAAACTTAACATCATCGTGTAGAACAAATGGTAGCCGTCATTAGCTTTTTTAAACTTGTGTTGTATTTCATAGTAGCAAAGTACTTGCACAAACTGTCTAATGCAACTTTACTTTTATCAAGTGTAAATGGCGGATAGTAATACCTTTCAAAGGCTTGGACGCTTTGACACTAGACATTTAAACGTCCTCTTTTTACAAGGGCAATATCATCAATTAAATATAATATCGTTTTCGACCCGTACGTATTAAGGACAGACGGCTCTCACGGGTGTCAACATTGCACTTAGGTTTGTCGTTTCTTATTTCCTTAATTATTAACTGATTTGATATTCTGTTTAGAAATAAACATTTCTACATTAAGCTTGATGTGGAGATCCTTGTGAGAGGCCTATGTTCAGCAGTGGACTTCCTATGGCTGAATAGATAGATAGATATCTAAAGTATAGTATTTATACGTATGTGACCCTAGATAGGAACCACCTTACTTGGTCCGCAACGTCTATCATTGTATCATGGGTATTCCAAATAGTTGTGTAGTGTTTTGGATTCTTTCTATGCATATCTGAATATAATGGTGCCGGCATAATTGTTTTGACTGACGAAAGACAACCATCTTATGTCGATCATACTGTAAAAAAAAACATGATGATGTCTCCCACGGCGTGTACGTAGATGCTGACTCTTGCTGTCTTCTGTTATAAGATCTGATTTCGCCGGAGAATGCGATATTGGTTTTAATATTCTACAATGCAAGGCGCAATAAGACAGACCAGAGAAATCACACACATATATATCTATGTATATAGGAAGTTTCTAAAGACTTCACGTCAAGACACATCAAAAGTGTTTTGCTTATTTTGTGGTAAATGAAATTCATTGCCATTAAACAACATTTTCAATAAATTCAGAGGTCCAAAAAAATTCAGAATGTAGTTAAATATAAATAAACAACGTTTAATCAGTACCGCTTTCAACAGATCGCTATGGAAATATTTGGTGAAGGCCTATATACAGCATTACTTCCGGTAATGGTTATATGTATAAAAATACTAAAATATTAACCAATTAATATTCAAATAAGTATACGTATTCAGAAATATTAACTTATAGAGTCAAGCCCGATGGTTATCCTACAAAAAGTCAATATACGTAAATATAAAATTATGTTCACAATGACCGCAAGTTTTCCTTCTTACTTAATAAAAACAAAGATTCATTATCTAATAGGATTTTCAATCGATGACATCATTTAGATTGTGCTCATCGTATTATCCAAAATATCGCTAGTATGATGTTATGTTTAAAACATTGAACTTATAAAATTGCCAAAGGATGTCTTGTAACATTATCTAGTTTTAAAAGTAGATACGAAATAAATTGGATGTCAGTTCTACTTTATTTGCCACAACATCCTATGAGTTTTAGGGAGGAAAGAACAAGTTAGGCAACCTTTTTCCAGGTGAGAATGCCTTAGGGATGCGACTTTGAAATGTTTGCATAGGGAGTCAGAAGCGGATATTAATAACGACAAACATGCATCAGCATATAGTGGGAATGCTATTTTAAATTAAGTGATGCCCAATTTCAGAGACACATTGACAGAGAGCAGTTAAACACTTTAAAAATCCGTTGCAAGTAAATAAGTTAACGAAACTTCTTATGTAGAATAAACAGCAGTAGTAGTAGCGGTATGTAAATAACCAGGATGAGCTATAAAATAATTATGCATAATATAATATAAATTTATTGATCGGTTTATTAGGTAATGAATAAAATTGAACAATCAATGTTCTTAAGCATTCTCTTCTTTCTTTTTAAACCTTTTGAAGCTGTAAAAAGGACGGCTTAGAGTTAAGTTTATAAGAACAAATAAAATATTATTAATTAGCAATATTGTTTTTTTCTTTCTAAAAAAAATACAATCTAGTTCCATTTGAGTTTTATATGAATCAGTAAAAAACCTAAAAAAGCGCCATCTCTCACATTGTGTATAAAATACATAGTAAAATAGAATCTCAATTTACTTGATTATAACTTTATATACTTAATGATCGTTGACCTAAAGGTCACTCGGTGAACAAATATACATCGTAGTTTCTAACGTTGCCACTAGATGGTAGCAAACAGATTATGTATATTTCAAACACGACTTTATATTATACTGGCTTCTGCCCGCAAACTTCGCCTGCGTGATTAACTTTATTTGAAATTAACTTAATTTGGAATATCCCATACCGTCCCGTCCTGTCCCGCTATATCTTGCCCGTCCCATACCGTATCATTCTCACTCACGGCATCCCATCCCATCCCTTTAAGTATAAAAAAGAAACAAATATATCGGAATTCCTTCCTCATCCCACGGGAACACAATTTATTTCGGGATAAAAAGTAGCCTAAGTGCTCCGTACTAAATTTCATCGAAATCCGTTAAGCAGTTTCTGAGTTTATCGCGTACAGCCGCACTGACAAACAGATAAACAGACAAAAATTCTAAAAATCATTGTTTTGAGTTCTATTACGTTAATGCAGACCCTCCTTATTAGTTTTTCTCATTTATCTCCCATGTACAGGCATCGATCGGCAACAAATTTATTCCCGTACAGATTGTATTCGCTCGAAAAACAAAACTTGATACTAGATAATATTTTACATTATTGCATGAATTTATACATACATAAAATTTATGACTTTGGGTTTCCAATAGTGATTACTAGTAAAATATTTTTTAGTGTAATATTATCAGACGTGTTGACCTGTTGCCAACGGGCCGAACACGGCTGCTTTCATAATGGTTTAGGATTCGAATCCCAGTACCACATCTGACTTTTTGCAGTCATATGCGTATTGATAGTCAAGAAAAAATCTGCATACCATAGAGATTTTTAACCATTTATTGATATTAGTTAAAAAAAAATTATTTATTTTATTTATTTAAATCTTTATTGTATACAGTAAAATAACATACAGGAACAGAAGAAAAGAAAACAGTACAAATGGCGGTCTTATCGCATAAAGCAATGTCTTACAGACAACAAAGTATACATATTGAAAATACTTAAACTCTATATAAATAACATCATTATAAGGTAATTACTCTGATATTTTAGTGTAAAATAAAAATTATCTTATGGTATGTGAAGTCCGTCAGTTTCTACTAGGCCAGCATTTTGGACTGTGGCCTAACGTCTCTCAATTGAACTGTCGATGGTTGAGGAGACCGATGCCATACAGTAGGACGGATGTATATAGGCTGGATTTATACTTATTCATATGACTGTACCTAATAGTGTGAATCCAAAAATATAAATTATACGAAAGTTGAAACGGCATATTTATTAAAACCCCTACGGTTTCCTGAGTTCTTTCCATTCGGGATTTCTTACGATTGAGAACGTTTAGGCAGGACAGGGTATAATAGTGCACCAGCATGACCTATAAACATAATAGTAATCCATACAATCTTCATGCATGATGTTTCATTTATTTGACTTAAAAAAGTAATAATACACGCGTAGGTACATTTGCGCAACAACACGCAGATCTGACATTTCACGTTCAATGCATTTATAATATGTTATGCTCATGTATTTAATGTGAATATCGGAATTTTTATAATGCAATTATGATTGCAATTAACTACCTACTTCAATAAAAACACGTCCGCATTGCGTCGCGCTAGCATCAATAGACTATTTTGATCAACATGTTTTGATGCACCAAAAGATATTTATTAAAATAAAAAATAAAGTCGAAGTCCTTTGTCCATACGAATAATAAACTAACGACAAGCTCAACGAAAAATAAATAATATCAAAACGCCACACACACATAGGCGTTTAGTTTTGACCTCACAGTGAGTTGTGAAGCCTTTAGGCATGGATATTAGAAACTAAGACAGACTTTCCAGTGCCATACCAACCATACCACAAATAGGTATTATATACTCGAAATATTTGTGAGTCCAACAAACATTTGTATACCTATTTATATTCGCCCATAAATACTCACTTTTTTTGGAGATCTTTGATCTGATCTTAGACCAGCCTTTCAAGTTTTCAGTGGCTTAAAAGAAAAAAGAGGAGTGATGGGGTCCGGTAAAAATACTGTCACGCACCAAGTAAAACCTACAAAATTGCAGAAACTTTTTTTGTTTCCTATGGGACAGCGATACTAACCAATATTCTATCTCCCAATTTGCGATAAAAGTGGAAAATAAATTATGTCTAAATCATCCAATTCATTTTAGGATATAATCATTTTTGGTGAGGGTTAAACAAGGACTTGCGTAGTTAGGTGCAACTTAACATATAATATTTAAGTGGCGTTTGAGTATTCGGGCGTTATACACCCAAGCAAAAAAAATGCTCGATCGCACAAACATTTGTTTTGATGCGGGGTTCGAAGCCACGGCCACTCATTTCAAAGTCGGAGTGTAAAGAGCTACACCACGGAGGCTGTCTAAGAAATGCTAAAAAAATAACACCGTGCCCGGCCTTTCATACTGTTGTCATAAACGCCCATAATTAAGCCCTACTCACTGATGCTACGAAATGCTACACCAAATTATTTAAGTCTGCGTTTTATTTTGATTCATATTATTTTATTGCAACAAATATTATAATGATAAATTGAATATTCATTAAATTAAGAAAGACACTTATTTGTCCAGCTGTAGGTTTATAGCTTTACAACTTTCTAAAGTAAATACCAGGGTTTTCTACCGGTTCAAAATATGTATGTTTGTTTTTATGTCCACGTTGTGTATTTTTACAGACCCTTTTACCATTACGAGCATTTAATTTCTACATACATAGATTTTTTTTTTTTTTTGGAAAATTTTAAGACAAAAAAAACGCTTAAATCAAACATTTTTGTTAACTTTTTCGTCTATCAAGGTCGATGATTACATTTTACATTTTTTTAACATACTTGAAAAGACCTGCATCCTAACCTTTTTTAATAATCGTACTTTGTTAAAAGATTGCAGATCGCTTCCAAAAGATCGCCGTGGAAATCCTTAGTACAACCCTCATCATAGGACTTCCGGTGACCGATAATAATGACGATGGTTTAAATTAGGGCTCAAACATACACCGTTCCTTTAAATAAGCCAATAAGAATATTACACTAGAGAAGACACAGTCAATGTCTATTAATCTATACATATAATAAAAATGTAAATGGTCGATGTCTGTACATGGAAGATATTTAAGAAATTTTAACGCGAGGGGTCTTTATAACAGCAACAGAAGCCAAAACAATATTTTTTAGAATTTTTGTCTGTCTGTCTGTCTGTCTGTCTGTCTGTATGTTTGCTTGCGCATCACGCAAAAACTACTGCACCAAATGAGATGCGGTTTTCACAGTTGTATTGCTGCAGGTTCAACTTAAAAACTGGTATATGTTGCATTTACATACAGGGTGTTTCTTTTTGTTTGCTTGCACATTACTCAAAAACTACCGCACGAAATGAGATGCAATTTTCACAGTTGTTTTGTTGCAGGCTCGACTTAATATTTGGTATATGTTGCATTCACGTACAGGGTGTTTCTTTTTATTTTCTGGCATATTACTCAAAAATTACCGCACGAAATGAGATGCAGTTTTCACAGTTGTATTAGTGTAGATCCAACTTAAAAAGTGGTATATGTTTCATTTACATACAGGTTGTTTCTTTTTGTTTGCTTGCGCATAACGCAAAAACTAAAAGACGAAATGAGACGTTTAACAGTTATATAGGTGCAAGTCCAACTTAAAAATTGGTATATGTCTGATTTACATACAAGATGTTTCTTTGTATTATGGAAGATAAATGAGAAAAACTAATATGGGGGTGTGTATTAACGTAATAAAAACAATGATTTTTAGAATTATTGTCTGTTTGTCTGTGCGGTTGTGCGTGATGAACTCGGAAACCGCTTAACGGATTTCGATGAAATTTGGTGGAAGTAGCTGACACCCTGGATTAACACGTAGGCTACTTTTATCCCGAAAAATTAGGTGTTCCCGTGGGATGAGGAAGGAATTGCGATATATTTGTTACTTTTTATACTCAATGGGATGGGATGGGACTGGATTACATGGCTTGAGTGAGAATGAAATGGGACAGGCGGGATATAACGGGACGGCACGGGACGTGATGGGTAATTCTATATAAAGTTAATCACGCAGACAAAGTTTGCGGGCAGAAGCTAGTAACAATATAAATGCTAAACTAAGTACGCGACGAAGTTAACGAAATCGCTTGTAAATGTCACATTGTTACAAGGACATTGGTAAAGGCGCATCATTAGTATGTAGTGGACTTGGCCCGCAGATCACTGTACACTGACTCAGAGTTTCCTGAAATATCTACAATCCATACATTGCAAATAACTGTCTAATAGACCAGAAAAATGTTATTCTGAGATTTCGCATATTGATTGAGATTGTTGCAAAATTTACATTTGGCAGACGGTACAGCTAATAACAATATGTATTTACGACTTTTTACTATGCTTATGGTCCTGTTGTTCAATTTACTCAATATTATGTTAGAATTATTAAAAAAGTAAACAATATCTCATGAGAATTCATTAAGGCTCGATGACTATATAAAACTAGGAATTATATTTTGTGAGAAACACCAGACAAATAATTGAAACTTACCAATGGAAGCTAGAAAACAAAAAACAATGTTATAACTATAATAATTATTACAAATGAATTTGTAATTTTTTCTTAGTGATTATAATTTGGTATAAGTGCATCCAAAGGCTTACGTAAATTAATTTAATACTCGTATTCATATTATGATGTTGAAATCCTTATTTATCCATGGCTCTCATATCTATAAAATAACAAAATAACCTAACTCATTTTTTAACCTTTAATAAACAAAAGTATACCTCAAATTATATAGATACATATACAATACCGACGAGTTTTTCCATCGAAATCTGGTTTTATTTGGATTACATTTTTTAAGCACATAACCACCTCTCATTACGTAAGTGAAGGTAAATATCTAAGCATACTTGTCTTGTATTCATAGGCATCAAATTTCTATAAAATACGCAATCACCAATAAGCTTGAAACTCGTCTTACTTTTCCTTAAAGTTACACAATTCCTGATTCATTTACGACTAAACCTTTACTAGAAAATTACATAAATCTTTCCAAAAATATACGAAAGGCATACATAAAAATTATGGCCAGATGGCGGGACGACTTGCACAAGAGGGCCGGCAGCGACTGGATGCGTAAAGCAGCAAACCGGGCTCTGTGGCGTACCTTGGGAGAGGCCTATGTCCAGCAGTGGATTGCAACGGGCTGATGATGATGATGATGATGATGATACATACAATTCCTAAAGAACGATTTTAGGCACGGCACTAAGACCACCATCACCAGTGTTCTATCGCGTGAATAATCTTTATAACCAATAAATTTTAAGACGTTGCGTTTGACCTTCAAATGATTTGCCTAAGTTGAGTTTAGCTGAACGAATTATGATGCTGTTTGCAATGTCAGTTAAATTGTTTATCGAGGAAGGTTATAAAAAACGGACATTCAAATATATTGCTTTGGTTATGTCTTCATTCTTAAAACGTGCACATAAAATAGTAGGTTTTAGACTATTAATGTTTATTATTTTTGTGCTGTGACGGTCTTGCATTTAAAAATAGATAGCACCTTACATCTTGAGACATACTTGTAAATATCTCCAACGATAATGTAATGGTGCAATTAGGTGCTCCGTACTATGATACGATTATATATTTTTATTGAAAGGATAGGTAATATTAACTTCTTAGTAGTACGTAATCTTGTTAGTTATTCTGCGTGAAGGGCAATACGAGTATATTATGTATTGTTAAAGGCTGAGGGAATGACAGTAGCCTACCCGAATGAAATATACTGAAATAAGCTTCATAATACCGCCGGAATAAAGCACAACATAACTAATAATAATATCTATTCTTACATACAATTTGAAAACAATCCACTGTTTGCTCATTAAGTTTATTTCAAAAAACTAAGTTGTAATTTTCTTGTGGCATGTAATTTAATAATTTGATAGCATTATGATTGTAGCGATGTTGTATTGTCGTTTATGACGTCATGTTCACCACTTTGTATTGTGCTATATAAACATCTTTGAAACTCAAATAAAGAATGAGCTTTTTCACATTAACTTCTCCCAAAATTTCATATTCGACTCTAAGAATCCACTCCATTCATTCTATCCTAGTATCATCAAATATATTCATAAATAATTTTGGCGCTAAGCAATGCTCGTTAAACGGAGTATGTTACGTTGTAACTTATTAATTACAACCGTCACTCGTGATTACTCACAAGACCCAGGTAATTGCAGATACTTCGACCGTAAAATACCAAATTGGAAATGCCATAACATCAAGCTCGTTCAGCATAGTCGTGCGAAAAAGACTTTATTGCACTTTGTTAGTCTACTCGTAAGTCTAGCTACTGTTTGCTTTCAAGTGTAGTGTATTGCGATTTGTTTAATTATAATAAAAAGTGTGGTTTTACTTGGATAATTCCATTCAATCTTTCAAAAACACGGCCCTAATTTTATACTAAGAAGGCACAAATATTATTAACAATAAAAAATGCGTGCTGAATCCAAAAATATGCAAATAGAAAGGGATGAATCAAAACATAAGTAAGTTTTCAGTATTTATTTACATTAAAATCGTATAAAAATGAATTATGTACAAAATTATGTACCTACTCCACAACTAAATATTCTTTTTCTATTTTAATCATGTAGAGAAAAGAATAAAAAATTGTTTATTGTAATTTACAAAGAGTAGGTATAGTTATGAGTTTTTATTTTAATAATCCTTATACTATTTAAGCCTGAGGCGGGGCGGTTGCCAGGTAGGCCAGGGAACGGAGGATGGCTTCAGGAGTCGGGGGAGGGGTGGGAAGATGAGCTCCTTGAGGATGGAAACCGTTTTCGTCGGCGGTGTAAGTCAATTGGATGGGAACACCATCGTCACCGGTGTACTGGAAATCGCCTTGCACTTGCATAGCGGGCTCCTCAGCACCAATGTTCTTCAGAGCTCCGTTCTCCTGAGCTGCAATACCGTTGCCAGTTTCGTACGCATACTGGTATGAGCCATCGGGATTGATTTCACTGCTCTGCCTCACGATCGGGATAGGTTCTTGCGATAGCGGTACGGCAGCCGCGAGAGCCACAAGGCCGAAGAAAGCCTGAAAAATTAAAACAATTTATAACCTAATGGTAACTAAATACTAGTTTATTGTTTGTTCGGAACGGGAACACTTTTTCACATCATGAGCACAAATATGATCACTTTTAAATTCACTTTTATTTTTTGTTAAACTTTATAAACACAGTCACTGGCACTTACAACAATGGTCTTCATGTTTGTGTATGAATGTCGGAGAAGGCGGTAGACAATGTTGATCTAAGACTGCCATATCGGTATATATACTGACGGGTCGCAGCCGCCTACCACCTCTGGATGCTATTGCAGCACCATTTGGCACGTCGGAATAAATTCGACAAAACATATGCCGACCTACCGTAGTCATGCGCTTGCGTGATGACCAACAACATCATATTTAATTAATAACTATTCAGTTAAATTCTGTACTTCGTGCAGAGCCTTTGTGTCTAAGGTTGATCAATTTAATCGCATATTGAAAAGCCTATTGTATTATGAATCGCAATAGTATGGGAAATGTCAGCGGAAACCAAAGAAATATATCATCTGACCTACGTGCGGTTAAGTGTGCTTTTGTATTTTCTAGAGTATTTGTGTTGGAAATGATCTAGAATTTGGACCATCGTATTCTTACAGGAATAAGATTGTATTGATAATTGCATTAATAACAGAGCAGCATTGACACACACAACGTTGTCAATCTTCTTTTCAGTTACGAATTTCATCACTTACATTGTACAATGTGTAATTCTTTGTTTCTAATAGTATTTTGAGTTTAAAATAAATATATTGTTTCCTTCATCCATGGTAACTGTGTTGCGGACAATAGATATGATTGGTTAATTCTATAAACAAATGCGGAGTCAAACTAAAGTTAAATATATGATATTTTTGTTACATTTAAGGAAAACAAAACATTAGGTATGACGATGATAATAAGTTGGTTAGACGCCGGCTGTGAAACGAGAGGTCTCGGTTTCGATCCCTGCACCAAGAGAAATGTTTGTGCGGCCCACAAATGTTTCTTTCGGGTCTGGGTGTTTGTGAGACCGAAAAATCTCTCGTAGTTCTGATACCTGCGACACAAGACTTAATTGATCTTAATGTGGGGTCGGGACTATGTATGTAACTGTTGGATGTATTTATTTATTTAATTATTATAAATAGAATAGACCAAACAAGATTAATTTGAGTTAGCGTTCGTAAATGTTTTATTATTCTCTTTGTTACAATCTGCGACCGTCGCGTCGTTCGTGGCCAAGTATTCGCTTTTTCTATTTAATCTGCCGACATGCAACATGTGCTAATCAGTCGATGTTGGCATTTTGGTCATTAAAAGATTGGCATATTTCATAATTATGCATTTAATAATACATGTACAAACATTACCTAAGTTTTCTTTTGCTTTATCGATATTTTAAATGACAATTTAATTTAAATATTAATGAGCCTCTTGTATTAAAATAAAATGAGTAAATCCAAATAACTAACGGCGCAGGACAACGTCGTGAGGAAACCTGCATACCAGAGAACAAGAATTTAAACGATATGTGAAATTGGCTTCAATAGGCCAATGTGATGGACTAAGACTGGAATTACCAATTTTGGAGGAAGCTTATGCTCAGCAGAGGGTTTATATGGGCTGATATGTGCTAAACATGATGATGTTTTGTATTGTATGAGTCCATAATCTTAGCCTTCTCGACAACTAAGAGTTCAATTGAGAGGGATTAGGCAAAAGTCCCCCACGCTGGCCTAGTAAGCAGTAGCCTTTCATTTTAAAAGTTATGGGTTCGTTCACCGCAAAAATAAATATTTGTATGACCTACAGATATCGATTCCGGTGAGTGTTTGTGTTTGTAAGCGCACCCACTATATAGCAGCAATCTTAGTGAAGAGAAATAAATTTCCAAAAATCAAAAACTTGGGTTATCCATTTACTGTTTGTACTATGTTTTTAAAAACCACATAATAAAATATATGAAATTTTTATCACAAAACGAATAGGTAACTGTTTTAGTTATTTGTACCATTTTTTGCGAAATTTTTAGTGTTTCTGAAGTCATTAAAACTACCACTTGGCTTCGTTTTCGGTCGTAGTCTAGATATACCCGGTATATCAAAACATATAAAATGCATTCCTCATTTACAATTTGTATACTTTCTTATCGCTGGTGTATTATTTATATAATTTATTGTACACCAAAATTTACAAAAAAGAGTCTATAAACAGATAAAATACTTAAAATTCAAATCATGGTAACAAATGGCGGCCTTATCGCTACCTGCGATCTCTTCCAGGCAACCTTTGTGTGTGTGTGTGTGTGATGTATGTGTTTGGCTAAAGTAAAAAGGATGCATTTTTATTACTTTTAATACTGGTACAAAAAATTACTATACTATACCCAAAAGGGAATGCCGTGTTATCCAAATAGCATAGTATTTCTTGTATACTTGCCATACAGTTACTACAAAGCACCTAGAGGTACATAAGTGCAATGAAATCCTAATTGACGTTTTCTCACCAGCGCGGCTGGTCGAACCCAAATAGCGTCACATTTACACGACACGTTACTATGCAAATGTTCTACTATCATTATCCAAGCGAATACGAATGCGTCACATCGCGTCGCGGGATGCCTTGGTAAGCCGCCGGAATGCTACAGTATGTAAGCGACTGGCAGGTGGCTAAATCCTTATATTAGATACACCCTTTTTGTCTCATTACTGTATCTCCCAAAGACTGACTGGTAGAAAATAAATAAATACACCCAACAGTAACCCACTAGTCCTGAATCCACACTAAGATCGTGTCTTGTGTCGTGGGTATCAGGAACCACGAGAGACTTTTCGGTCTCACAAACACCCAGACCCGAAACAAAATGCCTGTGGATCACACAAACATTTGTTTCGGTGCGGGAATCGAACCCGCGGCCTCTCGTTTCACAGCCGGCGTCTAACTAACTGCGCCACGGAGGCTGTCGTTGGCATTAAGTCCGCCTGTACAATTTTATAGTATAAGGTTTGATAAAATTAAATAAAAAAAAATCCTTTGCTATTCCGTCCCGGTGTTATTAATTCTTATTTATGCCATTATTTATATCGTTATTAATTATGCCAGTCTGTTCATTAGCTTCTCCATATTGAGCTTGAAATCCAAACTCGCAGGAAAAATAAACCACGTGGGCCTTAAAGCAGTTCCATAGATTTGAGACAGGTATACAAAATTACAATTCTTGTGATTGATCACGAATTTGTCGCGCCCATACCATATTGGCGACAATATTCTTCCTTAATAGATTCTACTACAGAGTAATTCTTAGGAGTTTCAAAACTCTATCAGTACGCGACCCTTTAACCCCTTCCCTCGAACCTTCAGCAGGATATCGTAATTGCATTAGACGTCCATTTCTGTAAATATTTTTACATAAGCATAACCATTTAACCTTTTCTCAGCTTCGATGAGTTTACAACCCGTTTCGTACTAATGAAACCATCATTCAGCTATAATTAACAAAACAACTTTTATTGCTATTTAATATATGCATGTCGAAAATCGTACGCGCACATTAGGTTTGTCTCGTCTACACAATCAACAATCGATTTTAATATAAATTCATCTAGATAATTTATTGGAAGACGGGATACGGGTTTTACAAAAGTCAAGCAATTTTTTATATCTTTACGATAATTTAATGTATATATCAAAAGGCAAAAATGCGACGTCTTTCAAAAATCTATAAAACACAATAGCTTTCCTGTTTAACCAGTAAACTAGTCGGTCAAAGACATAATCATTATAAAAATGTATTCATAACTAATATACGTTTCGTTAATTGCTTTGAATAAGCTTATTTTGCTAACGAGAGACGCTAGGAAGCACGAGGCATCATGCATACAAATAAGCTGATATTTTGTTCTTGTGGCTTAACCAACCACTCACTGACCTCTGTCAGACACGCCAAGGACGTACGAGTATAAAATTGTGAACAACTGTTATTAAATCTGTCATATTTATAAAATTACTCGGCTCTTCCCGATTACTTATTACATACATACATAAATTCACACTTTTTTCCCAGAATTGGTAGGTAGAGATGCTATCAGGACTCCCACATTTTGCCTTGTGTAAGCCGTCCCACGATGCGATCGGGAGCGAGCCAATCGTCATATTGGAACAAATTCCTGACTTCGGTCTGATAATGAATAGAACAATCCAATATCACTGCCCTACTCGGAATTCGAACCCGAGACCTCAGCGTTGTAATCGTACCGTGGTACAACTGCGCTACAGAGGCTGTTGTTATTTTAATAGTCAACTAAAATTATGAGATTACAGGTTCTATATCAGCCCATATACGTCCCACTGCAGGGCACGGGCCTACTCTACAATCGAGAGAATCGATTGAGAGTGGTTAGGCCATATAGTCCACCACGCTGGCCTAGTGCGGGTTGGCGGACTTACATACCGTGGAAATTCTTTAAAATCTCTACGGTACGCAGGTTTCCTCACGATGTTTTCCTTCACCGTTAAAGTTAGTTAAGTTAAGATTACAAGTTGCCTGATGATAAACGTCACGTCTCGCTTGTACAGAAGCAACGCCACTCAGAACCTATTATTACTAATCACTGCATGGTACGGAACTGATTTCGTCATCCCCAGGCATTAGTTTTAAGTTTCTTACTACTCAGAAAGTTTACTGGAACTCTGAATCATTATACTAAAAATAAACACCAATAAATTTGGAACGTGATGCCAAGACACTGTCTGCCTACTTGGTAGCGTTATTTTATGAATTCTTTAGGTAATAACTTTTCGACGACTTAAAAGGGCTTTAGCATCTGTGTAAGGACTTATGACTTTCACAGCTCACAGACCTGATAATTTTATTTAATAAACGAAAAAGTTTCATATTTCTTTGTAATAGGAACACTTAAACCACTTTAAGAAAAAATATTTCCATTAGGATTAATTTTAATTTGGAATCTGACGGTCAGATGAAGATTTTAGCAGATTATCTATTTCACCAGGACGACAAGTAAGTTGTACTTCAACATATTATTGTTTTCATAGCAGTATGTAGATAGTTGTATGTAATTATGAAAACGTAATAAGATTACCGGTTTAGGCATAAAGGTAACAGCCCTGCAGTCAGGCGAGGTAACTTTCGCGTCTAAAATGCAAGTAGGGTTAGCACCTTACGAGCCTTCACTTCTCAGTATATTTTAGTCTTTATCGACAACACGCAATGTAATTGACACGTTTTATTCGGTAACTATACTTTCTGATTTTGCGTTGAGATGACACATATCTTAGTTTTTAACGCACGTAACTGTGGAAATAATTAAAATTCTTTGATTTTATTCACATGAAGTTTAACTACAAATGATCACAATATCGTTATTCTTTACATTATTTTCTATCGTTTTAAATGTGGGTCACATAGCTACTACTGATACAAAAATATCTGAAATAACCCCAAGGACATCTATTGACTTAAAATTGTTATTTGCATAAGGACATACATAAACCAGCATCCATAAATATAAATAAAATAATAATAAACCAGCATCCATCCATAAAACACGTTAAAGAAGGAATCAGTAAATTAAACATTTAAATTGAAATAAAATGTTGAAAAAGTTGTGGATCGAGTTTTAGAAATAAATAATAACTTGATGAGAAAAGGTCAAAGTTATCGAATGTAATACAGGCATCGTGTTTATATGTATGTATTGTTATATATACTTGTGTAAATCCAGTTTGGAAATGCCACCTGAGGACAACTTAATTTTTCTAATGATGGCAATGTATTGACATTGTCATCACTATCTCATTAACTACATTCGGTTATGTGTCTCGGTATTCAATTTCGGCTATCTCATGGACTGTGTTGGATTCATTAAAGTTTATTACAAAATAAAATAAATGTTTTTTTTATACAAATTTAAGAACCAATAAAAATTCACATTTTTTCAGTGAGTTTACCTCAACATTTAAGAGCATTCTATTATAAGTGACAATAGTTTAATTAAATGCGAGATTATTTTTACTAAATTTGTTATTAGTGGTATACAAAAATACAAATATGACTCATTGTGACCAAGAACTCCGGAAACTACAGCATATTTTAGGCAAAGTAGGTCAATTTGACCTAGTATCTGTATGTAGAAATCCCAGCGGTCTGTCTATAGACCCAGTATACTTTTCAGCGTGGCATGCAACCACTTCGGTACCACAGCGCCATCTACATTCTCACAACTATAATTCCTTCTCTACAGGCTCAAAAGTAGTATGCAAAAAATACTCGAAGCACTGAAGTTCAGTGTGTCTTAAGAATTGTAAGCCGAACGAAATTAACTATAATGAAAATTTTGACAGCCTCCATGGAGCAGTTGGCTAGACGCCGGCTTTGAAACGAGAAGCCGCGAGTTTGATCCCTGCACCGAGACAAATGTTTGTGTAAAACCACAAGTAGTTTTTGCGGGTCAAGGTGTGTGTGAGACCGAAAAGTCTCTCGTAGTTCTGATACGACATAAGACTCGATCTTAATGTGAGGTTAGGACTATGTATGTGACTGTTTTAAAAATAATAATAAAACAGTCAGTTTCTACTGTATAGCATAGCGGAAGACAACATTTCGGAGGATAGAGTGAAAACTATCATGGCATTTAACAAGTATGATTTAAATATTGCAAAGACTCTGAAGTCGGCTCTACCTTACGTGTTGTTACTTCACAAGTCCTGATAACTTGAGATGTACATATTCATGCACTAAAACATATTCATACTTAAACGTCACCCCTGTATCCCATAGGGGTAGGCAGAGACTGAGGATCTCCACTTTGCTCGATCTTGACATACTACTTTTGCTTCGTCGACTCATCAATCTCTTCTTGCATTCTCGTCGGTTCAGGGTTAACCTTCAATCACTAAAACATGCAACTTTGAAAAAAAAGTTCGCCACTATTTTAAGTATATCCGTTTAAAATGTTGATGGAATATAATGCCTATTCCCAAAAGGTTAGGCTACTATTCGTTAACTCATTTTGCAACTTTAATATAAAATGACAGGCAGATAAAAGACTAAATTGTAAGGCATTGTGAAAGTGTTTTATAACACAAAATTATGAGTAATGCTATGACATATGAGTGACTGTAAATTGTATGTATTGCAAATAGTATTTGTATTCCCAATTTTCAGATATTACCTATAGTAGACAGAATTCACGAAACTAAAGTCAATATGCACTATTTTTCATGCGTAGTGGATCCCCAATTCATTGAAATTGTTTATTAAATCATTTGCTAACAGAATCCTCTAATTACCTAAATATCGCAATTACTTTATCTATTTTAGACTAATTAATATTAAAAGAAATATTTGAAATACATTTAAAAGCCAGCTATAAATCTTTTAAAATTAAAATAAAAAATATATCCATTCATATTCATGACTTTACAGACATTAAATTGTATTATGTTATAGTAATTTTATCGCCAGCAACGGCCGCGTCGGCTGTAAAACTGTATTCAGTTAATATAAAGGTCTATGACTTCACAACTGTTGAAAAATGAAGGTAAAATATTTATTAAGAAATTTTTATAAATGCTAGATAGCAGAAACCGCAAAGTTGATATTATAAGCCTAATATCAACTTTGCGGTTTCTACTTGATTCCTACGTGACAATCTCAAACAGATGAAATAGCAATATACACCAGGTATCAAGTACCTATATAATAAACTTGTAAATTAAATCTTAAATTTGACAAAGATACATAATTCATTTGCCGTAGTTACCAATAGTCAATACCGTAGCTACAATTAATAAATTAAAAAATTAAGACAGCTTTATTTGAGACATATTTCTTCGACAATTGATGGTGCTTGCTATTCTAATCCTCATTTATGATTCTACCTAGATGCGGCACTCGTTTCGTATCACTATAAACACACAATAGGCGAGACGGCTCTGGAGTAGTGTAGTTTTGGCTGTATGCCTGTTCATGGACGTATATTTTTAAAGTGAATATTGACAGAGTATTGACAGAATTAGAATATTGACAGAATTATTCAACTCTAGGTACATCTTCAGACATGGCTTTTTAATTAACTTATTTTCTATTAAGTGACTATTTGACATAGGCTACTTAACGTGCTTACTTAGCTTGAAGCTACAAAGATTTTTAGCACAAAAAACCTAGGCCTAGATTAAAATTAACATCACTACAGCTCAAGTGAGTTTGACTCTTCTCAATGAAATGATTTCGATCGATTAAAATGTCAATTCAATGTCATTTAGATTTTTTTAAACTCCTTAATCAACACATAATTTTAATATTTTAACGATTTGTTTAAATATATTATCATCATATTATGTATGAGTATATTATGTATGAGTGTTTTAAATATTGATATAATTACTACATTTTGCTCGCTGCTTCGCTTGCGAGCTGCAATTTACTCGGGAACAAACCTTTTTATTGATGTCAGATTTTTATCGAAGAAACACAGATCCCTATTCTGTTATTCAGTCACTAAGATCCAATGTATTCATGTCGATAGGGCGTTTTTTTTACTGAACTACGGTATTTATTTCAGACGATCGCCTAGGTTTTTTTTCTGTCCTTTGCTTTCTAAATTAACGAACCCTATCCTCTGTATGTTTCCTGTATTCTTAACAACATCGATGCATTTTCTAAATAATAATCGGTTAAGTAGTTTAAGCGTGAAAACATAACAAACTAACAAACACACTTTCGATTTTATAATATTAGTGTGGATATACTATGCGCACACGCATTGAGCTGTAGAAGCCTCGCTTGATTATGTGCGTGTCCACTTAGCCTTAACATTTACTATGGTAGCATTAAACATATAATTACAATTAACAACGCAAACCCTTCATCAAACTACATTTGTTAACTTAAATGTTATGTATAACCAAATCTACTGACCGAATTACTTATTATAATAGTGAATTTAAATCAAAACAATATTGTTTGAATGGAATACTTATAATTATATTTTTAAGAGTTATAAGAGTACGTGGTAGCCTGTTGGTAACGGACCAGACGCGCCTGCCTACATATTCACGGTGGTCGCGGGTTCAAATCCCAGAGTACACCTGTGACTTTTCGGAGTCATGTATATATTGATAGTCAATCACCACGCACTATAATGGTGAAGGAAAACATCGTGAGGAAACCTCCATACCATAGCGATTTGTAAGAATTTCTATGGTATGTAAAGTCCGCCAACCTGCACTAGGCCAGCGTGGTGGATTACTCGTATATGTACCCAATCGTACCAGCGATTGTAGAGTAGGCCCTTGCCCTACAGTGTGGATGTATATGGGCTGATACAGATACAGATATTTTGTAAGGTAAGTACATCAAGATACAATAAGTCGTAGTGGAAATCTTCCGGAAATCATATATTCAGCAGTGGACTTCTTATAGTAGAAAATATAGATGAATATGGTATGTTCCGTAGTAGACCGCTCTTGTTTGATTACGATGATTTATTCGTTGTATAGTATAGCATTTATTGCATAATAGCGTTGCGCTATCGTACAAAAAACGATTTTAAAATTTTTAGAAACACTTGCAGGATTAATATTGTAAATATTTTTATAGTATACTTAATTTACATCTATATTTTAGAAAAAGCTCCCAATATATACTCTCAATGTATATTTAATTGATTATTCAGTTTAATTGGTTATATTCTGGAAATAATAACCAAGAAACCTTTAATTTCTTGTGGCGTAGATTCGCACAAATTTTATTGTGATTTAAAATAATATTATAACGATTTAGAATAAATTATTATAGTTCTCAGAGCTCAAATTGATTAAGGCCAATGTAGAGGCGCCTCAATTGGTAACTTATTTAAAAATGTATTTATTAAAAAAGATTTTCATAATATCTTGTGATACAACATATAATGGCCAATTATCATAAATGATTATTATATCCTCTATGAGTTGCCTTTTAATCCGTTTCTTAAGTTTTTTGATATACTGTAATCTTATTGCTTGATTAAAATAAAATTTTCAATATTTTTTTCAAATTGATATAATTCAAAGATTGTTTTGTTTGACTGTTACATAACACATATATAAATACAACAGGTATCAACAGAATGAAAGGATAAATATCAATTAGTTAATGTATTAACTTCATCTGTGGTACAAAATTATAAAATATATGAATCACATAACAGAGAATGAGTATTTTTTTAGACTAGATAATTCTATTGTTGGTGAGGAGCTTCGGCGTGTGCGGGCGCGGCGGTGGCGAGGTAGGCGAGGGAGCGCTGGATGGCCTCAGGTACTGGGGGGGCGGTGGGCAGATGGGCGCCTTGTGGGTGGAATCCGTTCTCGTCGGCGGTGTACACGAGGGAGATCTCCTGGCCGTTCTCGCCGGGGTACTTGAACTCGCCCTGCACCTCCAGAGTCTCCACATCGCCAACCTTCTTCAGCTCGCCCTTCTGGTCAGCGGTGATGCCGTTGCCGGTCTGGTAGGAGTACTGGTACGATCCGTCGCCATTGATTTGGCTGTCGTCACGGACGATCGGGACTACTGCTGGGGCAGCCGCGGGGTGTTCTTGGGGAGCGGCGAAAGCCACAGCCACCAGCATGGATACCAACACCTGTAAATAGAATTTGCATTAGTCCAATCACAATGAGTACTTACATAACGAAATATTATATGTTCGGCTCATGTTAAGGCGGAGCGTCACTCTTGGTGCTCATTTACATATGTACACCAATAACTTGTTTAAATGTTTACGTCACCATTTATGGTATACTTTTTGTAGTTATGACTGTCAAATCACACATTTCAATTTCTTTTTTAATTTTACTGAATTGCACTGTCACTTAAGCCCAATTGGCAGACGATCCAACAAGCGATCTTTAGAAGTAGATACCGATACTGATGAATACTCACAATAGATTTCATCTTGCTTTGCTTGGGAGGTTGTTGGACAGCTGAAGACAACTGTTGTCGAATGATACTTTTCATCCTGAAATTTCGGGTATTTATAGTTAGATCTATTTGTCCACCTCTCTACAATGCTAATTTCACAATTCATCGCGATGTCGCAAAATCTATGAAATAAGTAAACATTAGATGCATTACCTCGACGCATGTATGCTAAGTTGGCTGAGCGACGTAATGGTTGTCAACAAACCTAACGGATTTTCCATTTGTTCAGTATCGGCCTCACCGCTGTGTTTGGATAGTGCTAAACATTTTTACTCATTCAATTGTATACATTGAAACGATACTGACGTGCGCTCTAACGGTCTCAAGCATCGGAGAAACATTACAAGGGTTACCCGGATTAAACGAAAATTGTTGAATTTAGTAAAGCCCTTGGTCATTTTATCATATACGTACGTCACATGCGTACTTATCTTAGCGACTTTAAGCGCGTCTCGACCACACCTGTTACGTGTAATTTTCACCAAATGTTTGCCTTCACCCTAGTTTTTATCCATATTGTTGTGATGTTTCCATAATCTCCTTCATCGTGGTTATCTATACTTTTGCATTCTTAGAAGATTATGAATAGCTAAAACCGTCCCTGCGTGGTTGACTTTAAACTTCGAGTACTATCTAAATCGTTATATGTTCATTATAGAGATGTTTCATCACACAGGCATTTACAATACCAATCTGTGAAGGACAAGTTCGCGTACCGTTCGTGACGGTAATAATTCCTCGATTACACGCACCGCCATCCGAATTTTACTCACAAAGCTCGTTAAGCTGAGATTATGAGAATATCTCGCAAATGCAATTTTAAATAGCATTTACTCTATTAGTAAAATGTCCATGTCGTTTTGTACAGCTTCGGGCTATTTAGGATTCGATGAAGCAAAACGTCATTGTAATAAATTTTCTTCTACATAAATCAGTTTTTATTCTGACAGGAGAAATTGACTATAATGCACCTGATAGTAACTACAGTGTGGTCGAGATAGAGCATCCTCAGTCACGAGATGACTCTCTCATGTCGATCGGCACCGTTATGCTGGCCCAATTGCATCAGGATATACACAGATGAACCCGAAACGTGACACACTTACGTAGGTCTCTATGACGGCGCCTCAACCGCTGTATACGGAGGCTATCGGAAGGAATACGAATATCCAAACACCATCGCAATGGTATGTGATTGTTATTATGTATACAATAATTGATGTCACGCATTTCCTCGTAGCAAAACAATTAACCAAACCCTGTTGGATCCTGTTTCGCTTAAATGTAAAATCGAACTTAAATATAGCTTTCAAATAGATCGTAGAAGACGGTCTATAAATGTGATCGAACACAGAAGTGCCCACAATGTTCCATATTTAAATTTCTATCAAGTTGAACTCTGTAAGTGGCAGATCCTTACTAGGTCATTTAAGCTTCAATACAAATGGCTCGACTCGACCGCTGGACTACTGTTTCATTGAAGTAACGGTTTTACTTTTACTGAAACATCAAAGATGGTTTGACATTCGCGTCCGCTCGGATAGCGATCACCGTATACGATAGAAAAAACCCGCTGTAATAACCCTTGCAGGCATCAATCATAATTCAATAAAATTATTATTAGCATACTATTAACCAAGTTTTATTTTTAGTAAAGGCCCATTCAAACATGAGTAATTCACGAAAATCCTAACCAATTGATTTCCCATTTCCAAAAAAAATATAGATATATTTTTCTCAGTGCCTAAGCTGATTTATTGAAGGAATTACGTGATATATTTTGCAAATTCTGTCAATTGGCTCAATGTAATTCCGGTCATGTGTATAATTTGTACAGATATGTACAAAGCATATTTACATATATCAAGAAGGAATGCTTAAAAGCTGATACAATAATAGTGTGCGAAAACAAAAGCCTTGGCAGACCGGCTTGCGTAAATTAATATATATGTTTAACAAAATTCTACTTGTCTTGTACATCATAGCTTTACACAATGTAGCAACAATAGCAATTATTAAATTATCTCCATTATTATCTGAATCCAATTGTAATACGCATTCAACTTGTTTTTTGAATAAAGCGTTCATTCCTTAATTATCGTATAATATTGCATAATAGTGCAATTAAATATTGTCAAAGACAGCTCATTCTGTAAGTCAAGACGTTAAGCGAAATCTTCAATTATAAATTACATTATGCCGGTGTCGAATGACATATCGATGGCTATCATGGTATTATGCAATTGTCGTAATAGTCGTGATTTTGAATACGTAGACAGACAACAAAGGATTTCACTGAGATCTGTTATGTAAACCACATTGGAGTGACTTTTGTACAACAGAATGTCTCGGGGCACATTGTGGTGTTTCTTCACCGACAACTGTTTATTGGGATTGGGAGTGGTGTGACTGACGCGTGATTCTGACGTGTGATGTCATTCAACACTTACAAAACAACTATTAAATTATACGAAAACATCTAAAGCTATGTATAATCATGATTATTCAAGGTCTGTATACTTCAGCGTCTGTTCATTATGTATTCCATGTTTGAGGTTTTATCTCACGGCTCATAAAAACTAAATGTATACTGCAATAAAATCTTCAATAAAATAATGAAATAAAAAACGATTGCATTTTGTGCACAGTGGACCTTTAATGAAACCACACAGATACGTTAAAATGTCATGTATTTAATTTTATTCACAAACAAATTTATGTTTTGTTTTAAAACAGGAACGTGTATTGCAAAAAACCACTAATAACAAATATAAAACAAAACACGCATATACAAGTATTCATCTATATCATCCGGATTCTACCTTCAACGCCCACCAATCGACCTAAGGACAACAATAATAAAAACAAAAATGGAATATCGAAACATAAGTCATCGAATTGCATAAACAGATAACCTTCGCAATTAAGTACCATGCAGACAAAGAGCGAAATTTTTTACATATTTTCTTATAGCTTTGGAGTTTGCGATGAGATGATCGTGCGACCTTGACACGTGTTGTAGGGAAAGTGAACCGACCGGTCGTGAGGCAAGCCGGGTCGGCAGTCGGTCGCGCCGACACACTCCAGCTTACAGACACACCACACGTACAACTTGCCTCCGAATGTTTAATCACCACATTAACCTTATCACTATCTTCATTTTTTAGAGCTGATCCTTTAGGAGCATTAAGTTAAATGATGCGTGTTTTTTTTTCAAGTATGTATGGGTTCACAGAACCAATTATTTTAGTTCTACCTGGTGCTATGCCTACCGGGGTCAGGACACAATCTCACACACCGTGGCCCAATCTCAAGAAATTAACGACTTCATGCCTTCCGGACGATTTCAAGCCAGTCTTGAGGCTTTTTAATTATTAAGTTGAAGCTCAGGTACACACAAGTATTTTTGTCATGTTCTTGAACTATGACCTCTAATATTAACATATAAGACAAACACAAAACTGAACATTAAAAATAGTATATTTGATAATTTAAAATAACAATTTATATAGTAACGTTATAACGATATCTTAAATCATTACAGTTAATATCTTTATTTTTGTATTTTGCATTTAAACATAACATCATAACAACTAGCACCTAGCCTTTACAGAATAAACGTAATTATTCTTAGTCTATCTTAGTTAATCGCTTAGTGTCGGATGTAGTCCCTGACATCTTGAGTCGCGGGGGGAATCGTCGCCAGGAAATCGAGAGATTTCTGAATCTCTTCGGGGATCGGGGGAGGAGTTGGCAAGTGAGCGCCTTGTGGTTGGAACCCGTTCTCATCAGCTAAGTATTGGAGCTGGATAACCTGGAAATATTAAATATAAATAATTAAACTACAAGGTGAACATTCTTCTTCTTTTTTTTGTCTACGATCGCCTTCCAAGAAAGGTTTATGTAAATTAAATAAACACAAAATGATAACCTATTTTATAGTGCAATAACTTCGAACAAATACATGTATCAGTGGATGAATGTCACCGTTTTATCAAATATCTGTCACAAGATAAACTTACTTAGATACTGTTAAAAATCGTAGTTATTACGAGTATAAGATTTCTACGTATTGTTTCTATAAGTACAATTCACGTCATGTGAATAAATTATTCCAAATCGACCGATGCTAGTAGATAAAAAATTGACTACGCTAAATACTGAGCGAAATGAAGCAAATTGAGTTTTACGGTGTACTGAAACAGGATCTAAACAGGAAGATTTAATTGTATACCAATATGATTTTATCAATTTTTTATTATATCAGGGGATGGATTTAAATGTTTGACTCTAGACTGACCGATATCGCGATAAAATCTATCCGTCCACTAAGCCGCATTGGACCTGCGACACGAGAAAATGCGCCCTCCTGACTTTATGAACCAACGTACTTTTGACAGCGGCGAGATAGATATGCATTTATTCTATTATAGACCTATTATGGTATAGTTTCACAGGCCACAAGTTTTTGCCAAATGTTTCAATAAAACTAGCGACAATGTAGAAAACATTTGCTCAACCCCATTTACTCAAATAGAGGCCATGAAGAAATGTATATGCGAAAGGCAGATAAAAAAAATTGTTAATAGACCGTTTCGCTGTCGCATATTTTTATATTGTGAATCAAATTATCACTTTGCACTCAGAAAGTAACTTTCACGTGCGAGTTCAATAAAGAGCTGTTTTTCAGCTCACGTGTTCTAAGTCGTTGTTTTTTATGTCCATGAATATTAACAAGACCTAAACGCAATGAATTCCGTAATACTTTAACTGAATAAACTTTAAAAAAATTGTCCTGAGTACATAATATTCCCGAACAATCCATCTTTTTTAAAATATTATATTTAATTCGACATTAAAAGTTTCTGAGTACATATTATTAGCATCAAAACATGTTGCCATCAAAATAGGTATTGTAGTTATGTTGAAAGAGCCGTATACCTACTTGGGAATTAATAGACGCAGTTATTTTTTTCTTCTGAATGACGACAAGATTTGCCTTTAACAAATGTGGTTAATATCCACTTAAAACTATAAAGGTCACTCAAAGTTCAGTCTTATCATGCCTATAAATACTTTGTTCTAAAGAGGCCCGCTAAACAATAAGATGATTTCGAATATCATATAAAAATACCTTGTAAATACAAAATAATGACCTTAGAATAATATAAGCATAAATAACAGACAATGTTAACTACAGTTACTTCACATTCCATATTTAATTAGCAGCCGTAAATACATTAATGACTGGGACAAGGGTCATTTTTTTACGTCATTTGATCCATACTTCCATTGGTTAACGTTATGTAAATTGATGTGTGACAGCCCGTTGAAAACGGAATTATCAAAGCAGTTTCGAATTCAATCCATGACTTTTCGAACGTGTTCATGGATAACAACATCGTGAGAAAATCTTTTGTACCAATGTTCATCATCAGTACGTTGCAGTCCACTGCTGGACATAGGCCTCTCTCAAAATACGCCACAGAGCTAGTACTAATGTTGCTTCCCAAGAACTTCGAATGCATGTAAAGTCTACAATTTTAGGCCAGCATGAGCAACAACGCCAAAACTTCTCCCAATAGTAGATGAGGTTTATTCCCAACTGTGGGACTCTTAATATCACAACATTTAAGAATAATTCCTAAGATTTTGACAAATATCTAATATAAGATATCTACTCATGGTTGTTTAAAAGCAAAGTTTAATAGCAAAGTTTTGGAAAGGCCCGACTCGCAGATATAAAACGCTTCGCAATGTCCACAATGTATCGTTTGACAATTACCTGTCCGTCAGGCGCTGTGTACTGAAACTGTCCCTGTGCTGACTGCGACTCATGTTCTCCGGCTCCTTGGTTCTTCAGGATCCCTTGTTCCTCCGCAGCTATCCCGTTCCCAGTCTCATAACTGAAAATATTCACTGTCTTAATTAAAACACTTTGAACATGGTATTAATAACACCGTCCGAGTCGTATGAATTAAATTTGAATTTGTTTCGTTCATGGTCATAGAAATGTTAATTTTTATTTATTGTATTTTAATGAAGAACGGACTAGAAATACCACCCTTTCAAATGGTTTTTAGTTTCTCGTATTTTATTACACAAATAAGTAGAGATACCACCACACTAAATGGTTTGATAACAGGAGGTAATTGATCGTAAAATTATAAGCAAAATCAGTTTGCCAAATGGTTGGAAAATGATATAGCGTCGACTATAAGTAAGTGTAGTGGAGTCAAAAGTGGAAAAATACCTCTGCATTCTATTTCCCACGATAAACAACTTAGCTTATTAATCGTTGAAAATTTAATTAAACTATCACCCACGCCTTGAGGTACACGAAGCTCAACGTGGTAAAAAATAAACTTTGTATGTATCATGTAAACTTAAACTATTATATAAGCAAGACCACTAGACAAATAACCTCTCAAGGTATTGTCAACAATCTGAAAAATCGTATTTACAATACGATACAAGCGATTAAATTTAGACAGCAAAATTTATTTCGACATCAAAACGACCATTTACCTAATAATTTGGCATTTGCTTATATCCACAATCGTGTATTGGTATTAATCATGTAATTGTTAGGAAAACCAAACGATTGATTACCAAGCTGGACGAATATTTGGCAAGATTTTTAGCCACACTCCTATTATTTAATTTAGTGTAGTTTGCTGAAGTGTGAATTTGCATCAAAATAGCACCTGCATCTTAATTATATGACAAATTTAAAAAATAATAATAAATGGAACATCATAAAATAAACATTACATTTATACGTATCGCAAGTTTTTGAAATACTATTTCATAAAACCCACAGCTTATTAAGAATTGTGCTCGGAGCTTCAATAAAAAATGAAATCGCAATGTTTGCGTTAAATCTTGACAATTCGACGAATTAATAGCTACGTAATATTCTGACCTCCATTTGTAAGATCCGTCTGGATTGATGACCTGCTCCTGATTGATGATTGGGATGTTGTCTACGGGGTAAGATTGTGGGTGTTGCGGCGGAGGCTGTTGCTGTTGTTGTTGTTGGAACTGTCCTTGGTGGTAAGGGATGAAGCTGACGTCAGCGAGCGCTGCGCCCAACACCACAAGAAATATCGCCTGAAATACAATGAGAAATTTAACTGAAAATATAGGATATTACAGAATATAATCGAGTTAATTTTTATAGGTAACTGTTGACTAGGCTGCACACTGCGACATAAACCTTCCGACCTCCCCGATGGACCAGAAAAAGAGCCTAGGGCGCTATCTTTTCTAAACAAAAACCCTATATATCTACCAAGGCCCGCATATAAAATACATACAACTGCATTTTAGTGGATTATAATTTACCAGATATGCTAAATATACACCGTTACAATAAATTTCCAGTGGATAAGTCGTATTATGAGATGTTTTCGACTCGAATAAATTGATGTATCCGCAAATAGATAATTGCTCGATGAGCTAAAGAAAAATTAAAAGACAAATTATTTTGCAACATGCATATGCAATCAAGTTTGTCGATCTTAAGTTAGGCTCAGATAAAGATAAATGAAAGAAAAATTGTGCATTGAACAATCATTAAAATTTATTGTTATTCCTTTTTTTATTCAACGTTTATTTTAGTTAAATTTAAATGTACATAAAACACATGAACGAATATTTATGTATGTAAGAAATAAACTACTTTTTTTCTGGAATGCTGTAACTGTTTGCTGATTTCATTGTTTAATTTATTTAATTTATTAAGATAATCGTAATCCATCCAAATTATATAAAATTTTGTAGAAGGTACAGTCATGTAGACAAACAAATAAGAAAACTCTAATATTTAGCTCGCATCCGTTTTAAAGGAAAATGACCCATAACTAATTCCTTGACACGTATTAACTACAGAAAGTGAGTTTAGTAACAGCGTCAAATTCAATTAAATCGAAAACTAGAACTGTATATGTTTCTACGCGAACGGATATGCAGTATGAAACAAAAATCTTTCTTAAGGTAGAGAAAAGGAATCGTATTTGACTCCAATCTGCTTTGTTGCTCACCTGACATATATAGATATTATAAAGTTATTGCTTTCAAGAAAATAATGATTTTTTTACGGTTTTCAACAACAATTTTGCAAATTTTACATTCATTCCGCTAAATGATTATCAGATAAGTTTCACATAAATCGCAACATATTAAATTAATGAGCAATCCATTATATCGAAAGCACACTAAATGATACAAAAACATTTACGCGATATCACCAACCTTGCACTTTTTGCAAAATACATGAATGAATAATTATAAACTTACAATGCACTTCATGATGAAACAACTGCAGTCTCAAGATGGTTCCAGTATACACAATGATGCGTTCTGGAT
This sequence comes from Deilephila porcellus, assembly GCA_905220455.2. Lineage (NCBI taxonomy): Eukaryota > Metazoa > Arthropoda > Insecta > Lepidoptera > Sphingidae > Deilephila > Deilephila porcellus. The sequence goes on along the minus strand of LR999971.1, from coordinate 7,902,068 downwards.
CCACCCCCGGTATTTATACGAAAAATTTTGTCAGCAATTACGCATCGTTGCAGTTTCTGTACATATTTTACGAGTATGCATCCATCCATCCAAGGACAATGTGGGGCGTCCCTTATACAGCTGTACTTTTGAGGTAGGACCAAACATGACAAAGAAATGTCAACTTTAAGCTCTTAAGCATAAGAACGAAACGTCTCAGTGTAAGTTACAAACGAAAATGGGAATTATTACAAATGATTTTACTTGACTTCTGTTATGTTCACTTTTACTAAATATTTATACGAATCAAGACTTCTGGACGAATACGGAGCCGTTGGAATACAGTTTGTTTTTAAGGTAATTTTTTTACCATTTCAAGCCAATTGCCATTGGTATCTGTTAAATGTAAAAATATTATATATTAAAATATCATGAAAATTACATTTGCAATTAGCTTTTTTGTGCATCTAATAAGTTTAAATATATCCATTTGAGCGATGACATTTATAAATATTGTTCTAATTATAAAAAGAACGCTACAGCTCCGAAACGGCTAACATTAATGGATAGAAAAACTGCATCACAAATCAATCGACTGCAGACACGAAAAATAATTCAAATCACCGAAATATTATATGTTATGCAATGAATACAAAAGACCATAAGGTTAACCTTGATGCGTGCGCAGGAATATCCGAACACGCGGATCTTCACAAACCAGTCCCAAGAATGCGCTTTTGACATACTTCAACAAGGTTTTTTTAAGATAAAATATCGAAATTGCCCATCAAGGTTCCACAAAATAATATTTTGCAATTGACTACATCGCTTGAAAGCTACAAAACATGATTTTCGCTCATTTGTTAGTCACCTGAACGCAAACCCGATTGCGTCCGAGCAAATTAATGCCAATTAAAATATATTTTAGAATACAAGTGAATTTATTACTCAATTGTCTCATATTTATTACATTTTTGTCAATTGTTGTCAAAAATGTAATTTACGAGACTGTATGAAAATGCATGCTTCATAAACATGCATTGTTGCCGAAACATGACCGAATTTCGAGCATTATTTTACCATAATTTTCCTTAAACGTTCACCGTGTGCACTTTTACATCTAAAAATGCTACAAAGCTTATGTTATATTACAAAATAAATGTGTTGTTTTTGAAGTAATGCAAACGATATTCATAATCGACCTAAAATGTACTATAATGAAAAAATGCCGTCGTATTGTATTAAAAATAGGAAACTATCAAAGTTGGGATCATCTATTTCAGGCTTTACATTCGACTTATTCAAATAGCTATTGTCCACAATTTACAGATGCCTAGATTAGATTCTAAACGGGCATACTCGTACCTACTCAGTATCTAAAAATATTATCGGTATCAGCCCATGCACGTCCCTGGCACGGGCCTTCTCTACAATCGAGACTACGATTGAGAGGGGTTGGGGCACATAGTTCAAAAAATAAGGCAATTGTATTATAATTTATCATAACGTCCTAAAATATTCTAAGAAGATGACATTAATGTACTTGGACAGTGAGCCGTGTCTTCTATATTCGTCGAATCGAAACAGAAATTAAACTTAAAGTATACAATTAAACTATACCGAAGTTACACATAGTAATGTCAACACGTAAGACACATTATGTTACTGCGAATGATTGTAAAAAACTTACGCCGAGTGTTTCCCGGTATTCATATTGAACTCAGTACTACTTGGGGATTCACATAGAATAATATTTTTTACTTATCTTATTTCCTACTAATATAAATACTATAGTATGTGAAGATGTTTGGACATTTTTTTAATGTAAACGGAGACATATTTCAATGGATTTGAATTAATTTTGGTTCGCAGATAAATCATTTCGTGCATTAAAATATAGGCTATATATTTTTTATAACTTTGTATTTTATCTCGATAATAATTGATTCCTTGCCAAAATAAATGTTCCTGAAAAAAATTCAAACTTCTGAACAGATGGAGCTTGGAGCGTCGCGTCGCATTGATAACGCTAGAGGTTCGTTTCCACAAAAAAATTAATACGTAACAGAATATAAGAACACCGAAGTGAATTGTTGGTCAGGTAGAGTAATTACATGGGTCCCTTTTCCCTAGGAACGGTCTTATTATACTAAACGGTGACCCATATTTGGTATTCAGGTAGAAAATCATTAATATTATCGCCATAAGCATTTGTTTTGACATACTCCGCCAGTATAAGGTCTGCTTGTAGCAAACTCTGGCCTTCAAACTCCCAATCCTAGAATCCACTTCTAATATTATATTACATTTTGGAAAAAAATATGACAAGCGACGGGTCATATTTTAAAGCAATAATGGATGGACGATGGGCAAATACTTTTTTTTAATTGAAATTTTATATTTTATCTGTATTATAAAAATAGATAAGGTTATAAAATAACAAGCGTCGTAATGTAGGTTGCCATTAAATTTTTGTCGGAAAAAGTACTTTTTGCATGTCACAAAATTGTTTGGCGTAGAAAATATTCATAGCGTTGTAATTAATATGATTAATTTCACATGACTATTATATACCTACTTAATAAACCCGCGTTGTAATGAAAACAGCTGTGATCACTGCACTTACTAGAAAAACCGGCTACTACTTACGTACCGAAAACGAAAAGAAATTTTTAAATATTTCCTGTAAATCTATCTCCGTCCGATGAGTTTTGGCATTACTTAAAAATCAAATTCATCGTTCATTTATCTTCAGTTGACGACATATTGATAAATAGTATGCCCGCGGCTGTAGGACGCCGTTATTTGCACAATGTGTGCGCAGTGCCGCCGACGCACCATTTGAACTTTATCAAACTTTTGTACTCGCACTTACATAGAGCTTCACTTAGTTCAGGGATGTCCAAAACACGCGAAATAAGACCCGCAGTTTCTACTTGCCTATGTTTGGTTTTATTTATTTTTCAGACAAGACAAATATCCACCATTCAAATAAAATGTCTTTCACAATGTAATATATTTTATTCAAATTAATTAAATTAAATGCCCACTTTATTTAGAATAAAATTAAACTGTTTTCACAAATTCTATTTTTAGTCTAGATGAGCGCATCAATGAACAAAATATAAACCGACTAATAGACAAAAATAAATAATTGTTATTTTTATGTTTCATTACTGAAACAGGCAGGTCCACGATTTAAAATTATAAAATAAAGGTAAAAGAAAATGATAAGATATCATATAGGAAAATAATTTATTTTTCCGGCACTCCAATCTAAACAGATTTGTTTCGGCGTATATCTGGCTTAGACAACCCTGTATTGTAAGATTCACGCAATTTTTCAATAGGTAAGGTGATTTGGGGACGTAATGATTTGGCGCAAGCATTTTGGTATTTGTAATAAATTTGCAAGCGTGAGCGATACTTGGATATCAATGGTTTCGCTATCTAAGAGTATTTGAAAGATAAATCAATCTAAATTGCAATGAAAACGGTATAATTATGAATATAATTTGTATCATGATATTCTACAGGATATATCAGGACTGCAAAAAAAGTTGTAATTTCATCCACCACCCAGAAACGATGATACTTAAAAAATTGCAAAAAATATCAGTTGCTTTTTTCGCTATTTTTAGTAGCATTGTCTCTGTAACCACTAAAACTATCATCTGCCTTCGTTTTCGGTGGCAGTCTTGATATACCCTGTATACTGATATATTAATTAACGACTTTCCTGAATTACAACCAAAATTACCCAATGCTAGTTTTTCTCATCCGCCTAAATAACGACCACCTTGCATAATGGTGCAGAACTCGCCTTAGTGACACACGCGAGTGAGTCGTGTTTCAAGTTCAGTTAGTCGTTTTATTAGATTTCGAGGTTCAGATTTGTGTGGACCGGTGAGAGATAAACATCTATCGCTGGTCTATAGTCTATCAGCTATCTGAACTGATCTGCCCATCATCAGGTCCATATTAGTCATATTGTCATGCCAACATAAGAATATACTGCACACCATCAGATGAATTGCCAATATAATACAGGCTCACAGTAAAACTATATAATTTATTTCATATATTTTTATGCTTGTCGATTAGAATTAATAAAATTATTTATCTAGATAAAACATATTAAATATACAACAAAATACTGTTTACTTTTATTATTTTAATGTAGCGTGTGATATTTGAAATCGTTTTAAATTCCTTTCGTTATCAAGAGGTATTGAAACTTGACATTTTGTACCAGATGAATCTGTAAACAGGTTTGTGTAATATATTAAAAGCGTCCGATCTTCGAATAGATTATTTAGATTAGTAGACTCACATAAAATAATACAGCTTCAACAACCTACACAGAGTAGAAACTGGTTCTGGATCATCATTTTAAATATTTTAGAATTTTATCGTTTTTCTTATGTATTCAAAAATATATTTTTTATATACTGAGACGATTAAGTAACATGGTACAGTCCAAATAGTGTCCACCGACATGAGATGGTTATATCTCATCGGATGACATAATTATGGCAGCGTGGATGTATCCTGATATCCTTACGATAGTAATACGTCACTATTGTCAAGTAAATCCTGTTGGTATTTAACTATTCCGCACGGTCGTCTCTCTCTCCGAGTGTATACCAATATATGAGGTATATATTTTTACAAAAATCTACATCAATTTTTTTTTGTGAATTGTGTGCACAAAAGTGGTAGTGTTTATATTTTCTTTTCCTGAAATGAATCTGAAGTATGAAGTCCAAGCATTAGACCATTTGAATGCAAACATGTAGTATTGTAACCCCAACTCTGTTATTATAGAAGGAAGCAGAAATTATATCATGTACTATCTATGTTCTTTTTACAAGTTATACAATTTTATTGATATCTAAATTTCATTTCAAAGAAACTTGCAATCGAGATGCATTTAAGTGTCATTTCACAGATTTTTTTTTTCTTTAACGTCTAAATATTATAAGACTGTAAATAATAATATTCTTTCAGTATCGATTAGACTACCATATATATTTATATCGTTCTTCTACCTATCACTGCTTTGCCACATTAAAAAAAACGGTTTTACACGGACGAATAGTATCAAGTCGTTGTGGGATCAAGGTTACATGTGTGACCGCTAGATGTGTTCATTATTATTTATTAACGCAAATATAATACGCATACTTTTACTAATACATTTGCATACTCACTTTTGTGAAATGACACCATTTTCTTATTTCAGATTTTATATAGTGGCAATGCTAGACCAGTGCAATAAACATTTTAAGATATTTAATCTAAATATCTTATTTCCTCGGTGACATAGTTGTACTACGGTAAAATTACAAAGCTGAGGTCTCGGTTTTAAATCCCGGGCGGGCGAAGTGATATTCGGTTTTTATTCTATTCATTATCAGCCCGGAGTCAGTAATTTGTGCCCGATATGGCGATAGGCTCGCCCCCTATCACATCAAGGGACGGAACATACAAGGCAAAATGTGGGTGTCCTGGTGGCGTCTTTGCCTACCCCTTGTGGGATAAAGGTGCAAGTTGTGCAGGTGCATGTTTTTATATAATATATTATATACTAGATCGTCTAAAATCTTTTGGCGTCCGAATGCGTTGTTGCCAAAATATTCAGAACAGTTTTTCACGTTCAAAATTTTTATATTGGACATGTTATCACAATAAGATAACGAGTATAAGTGCTTCTTGTTTATATTATAAAAACGTATCTCAAATAATGCGTTGAAACGATATTTTTAAAATTTTATTTGTAGTTTCTTTCGCCACACGCCAATAGAATTTACATGAATATAAAGTTATTACAAAGTCAAAATATTGAAAAACGTTTATTAGTACATTCGAATGAGTGTGAAGGGAACTTTATCGAGTCATATGTCATTTGATTGTTATATTTGATACGCTCGTGTTATATCACACGGTCATAAAGACACGCTGTAAATCAACATTCCGCGATTTTTGTGTATCGATAGATTATTATACTCTTGAACCTCTGTCCACGGCCAAAAGATGAACTTTGATTTTGTATTACTTATATCAGATTCGTGATAATTCCCGATAAAATCTACTAACTTAAACTGAAAATTTACTAACTTAAACTGAAAATGAAACACGCAGACAATGCAAAAAAACTTTCTCATACATAGTAATTGGAATAGATATATTGGATAAAACAGTTAAAATAACAGAGGTTATCGAAAGTAGTGGAGTCTTTCTAGGCAAAGTTCCAGAAAGTCTTCCTTTTCAGAATGGGTGGTTAAAGCTACTGTAAAATGGAATCAGCATGTCATAGTTAGTAGTATCTCACGGAAGATGAGTCTATCTCACAGTCAGTCTATCTCACATACGATTGCCAGGCACCCGATGCTACCAGGACACCCACATTTCGCCTTGTATGTTCCGTCCCACGATGTGATAGGTGACTAACCTGTCGCCATATCGGGAATAAATTCCTGACTCCGGGCTGATAATGAATAGAAAAATTCAATATCACTTTGCCCGACCCTGGATTCGAACCCGAGACCACAACAACAACTCTGTAATCGTACCGTAGTACAACTACGCCACCGAGGCAGTTTTATCTTTTCAATTGCATGGTAATTAACAATAAATACACACATTTCACCAAAAAGTCGGAAGTGTACACTTAACTTTGAAGCCGCGGCCGCCGTTTCGACATCCACGTCCGGACACCGATTTAAAATATACAACATTTATCTATATCTAATAAAATTATTTTATTTACAAAACCAAAAAAAAATATTTAAAGTTGTGATTGTAAAATTTTATTTAGTATATTTTGTTCGCGATAGTACGACATCGCATTTTATTTTTAAAACATCCGTTCATTTGCAAACAAACGACATTCTTATATCTGCTTAATAATAAAGTTCAACGAGTTGTTGACGTATTATTAACTATACATAAAATTAAAGTTTTCCTGAGTCCATCCTTTATACAATATAAATATAATATTGAAATCATTATTTTGTGGCATTTTTTAAAATGTTAAATTAACTGATAATATAGTATTCAAACATAATATGTATATAAAAAACATTTAATAGAAAAAAAACTGATATACCACAATTTAGAGTGTATTATAATGCTATTTATAAACAATCCTAGAGGAAAATTGAAATTTCGATTATGGAAATCCTAAATTTTGTTACACACCGACAATGTGAAAATACCAAACACCGAAAATTTAATTAGTATAAACTGGCATCCTCATACTTAAAAGTTTTAGGTCGAAAGTCGCGGTGTTGTTCATTTTACAGATGTAATTTTACGTTGTGTGTATTAATAGTCAATTACCACGCACCATAACGGTGAAGGAAAACATCGTGAGAAATCCTGCATACCATAGCATTTTGGAAGAATTTCTATGGTATGTAAAAGTCCGCCAACCCGCACCAAGCCAACGTGGTAGACTATATGGCCTAACCCCTCTCAATAGTACTATCGATTGTAGAGGTAGCCCGTGCCTTGCAGTGGGACTAATATGAACTGATACAGACAGATGCATGCAATGTCCATCAGCGTCCACCACGTTGGCCTAATGAGGATTTGCGAACTTAAGGGAATCCCGTGACCTGCAATAAATTTTAGACAAAAAAATAATGAACAAAATTATATATTACTTAATGAAATTCAAATTATATCTTTCTCGTTTATGTTAAGGTGTGTGAATTATGATCAAAGAACACATGATCACTATTACAATCTACAATTAAATTAAAATAGATGAGGGCTAACTAATTGCAACTCAAACTAAATTACTGTCTTATTGCTCTGCGAGGTGACCCTTGTGTAAGAAAAATATGCGACAATTACACAAGCATATAAATGTAATTATAACATTTTACATTACAATTCAATTGTAAATACAACACTGTATTCAATAACTTCAAAGAATCCTTCTGTATGCAGAATTATTCCTTCTTGCTTTCTTCTTTAACAAATTTATTTTGAAGTACAGGGAAAGCTGGTCTATATCTATTATCATAGGGGTTATATTTCACCGGATCATAAGGATATCTGGGATCATAAGGGCGATTGTATTGTCCGAAATAGTTGTTGTATGGATTTCGATAATTATATGGATTGTGTCTGTTGTATTCGGGGTCAAAAGGCCCGGTTATGCCGTCTGCAATGGGTAATGGTAGTACTGGAGCCTTGCCGTTAGCAGGAATGTGTACGCCTGAAGGCCGAAACCCTGAAAAATAGGTCTAGTTATAAAAGACATGCCAGCAGGTGATAAAGCTATACTATAAATCATTGAAGCCGAGCTAGAAGTAAGTCATTAGACTTACTTCTAGCTCGGCACTACCTGAGGTAGAGCCACCAGCCACTATTACTTATCCTTATAAGTAACTACCTAGAATTAAGTAATTATAGCTTCAATAATTTATAGTATGGCTCTATCACTATACTATCTTCATTTAAAGTCTATCTTACTTACCATTTTCATCAGCAACGTAGCTGACTTGTATAGGTGTGCCTTCAGGTGAAACATATGCGAAACTTCCTTGTACGACCTGAAACACCAGTACAAAAGAACACAAATGTTAAAAGTACATTAACCAACACCGTGTTGCTCGTAGCTAGTTCGCTGCCAGAATTCTTAGCCTATCTAATGTACAATTGATGCCTAGTTATTGTATAGGTTAGGACGTCTTAAAGTTTGCCGATAAGAAGTGCGCTGCTTTGTCAATCTATATAAGAGTAGGTATTTTTTTTCATCATCAGCCCGTTGCAGTCCACTGCTGGACATAGGCCTCTCCCAAGGTACGCCACAGAGCCCGGTCTGCTGCTTTACGCATCCAGTCGCTGCCGGCCCTTTTATGCAAGTCATCCCGCCATCTGGCTAGAGGACGAGTAGGTATTTCCATATAAATTAAATTCAAGTAATTTAAATCGCAAATGTTGTTCTAACTGTAAATATGAATCAGTCACCTGTGTTCCCTGCGGATTGCCAGCATTGTCAATGTAAATATCTTTTAAAAATCCACTTTCTTGTGCTTGCTTACCGTCACCAGTAGCAAAGCTGAAAAAAACATTAGGATCTTTAGTTTTGAAGGACAAACACTGTATTATAAATTGTTAATAATATAAACAATAATCAGTACAATAAGAATACAACCTGAATCGCTAACCTAAATTTATATTCAGTCCATTCCTGTGAATGGAAAGGTAAACAAAAGGAAAGATCAAGGAAATCTACAAATAAATTTTAAATTGACATCACATATGTTCTGGTTAATACATTTCCCAACGATTTTCATTGATATTTTTTGCCAAAACTATTTTATAGTTATAATACCAATGTTATAACCTTACAATATAAATCTGTATTCCAAAAACATATACCTGAACGTTTTTCTTGTTGGTTACAAGTCTTTACTCACCTAAAAGCGTAAGTCCCATCGCCGGCGTGTTCACTAGAGTACGATACTATAGGCACAGCAGGTCCTGCGCGGTTTTGTAAATACTGGCTGTTGTAGTATGGACTATTGTAATAGGGATTATTAGATTTGGCAAGCGCCAAAGGAAACGGAGTAGGTAAAGCAGACGCCACTGTAGGAGCTACAGGGGTAACCGTATCAGGTAAAGGATGAACTGTAGATACAAATCCGCATATTATTAACGTGGACGCTAACAAGCCTGCCATCCTGCAAACAGATTTCAATTTAGTCTTTATAAAAGCTATAAAAATAAAGAAAATCATTAAGCATGCAAGTCCATGAAATTCGTACATTAGCTCCTTATTTATGGTTTAAATATGCCACTTGGAATCTTTGGATAGAGGATAACAAATATGCAAAAATGTGACATATTGGAGTAAATGTAGGCCACATTTACTCCAATTTAATTCGTATCCCATTGATATCAAGAGTTTTACAAAAACTTAATCTGACTAAAAAGATTTTTATTAATTAATTTATTCTACACACACCGATAAAATTACTTTGCTGAAATTACCTTTATGAGTTTCACAAATCCGACTGCACACGTACTCAAAGTATTACTGTTCATGTAGGAACCAAGTACTCCATTTATAGGCAGCGGGGTTGCTCAGTACTGATATTTTTTGTTATGCCATCACTCTAACGTGAGGTTCACACGCGTTTTTACCTCACCGCCAGTTATTTGCCGCGTTGTAGTAGGAGCTGTTAACAAAATTCCGATGCCACGAACACGGTTAGTGGAAATCATTAAACAATTTGAACTGAAAATGATGTTAAGTGTTAGCTCCAGTTCCTTTAAACGTTATTCCTTTCAATTACGTTACAGAAATTGGCGATGGTAAGTATTTGACATTAACTAAAGTTAAATATCACGTGTTATAACTATATCATCTTGCACTACATAGATTTATCTACGTACTAGTCACATTTAAACCAACCGGCAGAGGCCAATGCTATCGAAAAGTGTCCATATCATCTCGTCAGCATTTTTGGTTTTTACCAGTACTGCCGAGAGTCCTTAAGTCTTCTATCACCTAACCCCCATTTTAGTCTATATATCAGACTAGCCGCCCGGCCCGGCTCCGCCCGGGTGCAGATACACTTTTTTGAAAACATTCCATCGCCTATGTTCATCAGGGATAATGTAGGATCCTAATGTTGAAAGAATTTTTCAAATCGGTCCAGTAGTTTTGGAGCCCATTCAATGCAAAGAAACAATGCAATCTTTCCTCTTTATAATATAAGCTTAGAAAACCAACCGTAACACGGCAAATCCCATTTCGCGTTATTATTATTTTCGGTTAATGTTTTCTTTATGTCTTCGAACTGAGTTACACGATATCTCATTTTATCAATGAATGCTATGTTGAGCTTTAACGTCGAATGAAAACGCCGTAAGGAAACCTGCATATTTTAAAGATCTTGACAAAATCTTCTATAGGTTGTGTGTTCGCACACCGCACTACATCGTAAACTATGGTGTAAAGCTAATTGACCAGTAAATATAAATGCCATATCCCTTGAATACTTCCTACATAGGGAGACTCCATACAACATTAAATATATGAATTGATTTTGTAATAATATTCCCAACACTGAATTAAATTGATGACATCATTTCCAAATATCCCATAAAATGCTTCACAATTAATTAAGATAAGGTCAAATGTTTTGTTACCATTATGCTTATTACGAGATATGAATCTCATCAACGAGTAAATTACCACACTTATATCAAAGTTAACGAATTAAATTACACATCTTACAGCATTATTGCGTTTTTTAATAGTGAATTTAGTATGTTCTTATAATAAAATCTTCTTTGGTTTTTTTAATGGTAACTTTATGAATGCGGAAGTTTTAAAACATTTTAAATATTTTGGTTTGTAATTTCGTTCAGACTATACGCCTCGTTAATGCTAAGCCACTTTAATATGTAGGTAAGCGTTTTTATTTTCAAATTGCCATGATTGACACATAGGCCTAGTTGCATCAAGTAGCATTGACCATAACTTCATCTGTAAACATATCAACCCCTTACATTTGACATCTCAATTGTAAGACATAACGATCAAAGATACTTGTTACCGCATTGAATGGAAAGCCCGCCCTAGTGGCGCATGCATTCCACGATATAACACTATTATAAGCCTTGTTTTATTATGTTTTGAACAAGCCGGAATGAACGGCATCTCGAAAAAAGCGATCTTTTCCGAAATTAATTTATATTATAAACATTATTTTACCTTTACGAGTTTTTATACATTTAATAGACTTTAAAAAATGTTGTCAATGGGAAATGGTGATCTGTGCCCCTAGCCGGAATATTTTGCAGTATCGTAATAGAATAGTAATAGTAAAATTTTGTATGGGAATTTAAACAGCGCCATTGTGAGCGTATTTGGATCTAAAATTTCACAGCGGGAAACGTTTACTTTACTATACGAGAATTACTATACGATACTTCAAAATGTTCCGGCTAGGGGCACTGGTAATATCTGAGATTCTAAACACTTGTATGAATATTACCCATATTTTTATAAAAAAATAAATTAAGTCAATTATAGTTACAAACAATATTGCCAACTATCTACAGTTTGGATGGCGGATTAATGGAACGGCTAAAAAGTTTCTTTTCTTTTTAAAACAGTATCGGCTTGCATCCCACATTAAGCGTGCACATATTTCTACACGCGGCGCGGTTCAGAAAATGTTGGAGCATAAATGCGCGGAATAACATAATCAGCAACAGATAGACTATTGCTGAACAAAGGCCTTTTCCAAGAATTTTCAACGAGAACTGCGGAAAGCGACCAGCAACCTCCTGTAAACTAAGTAAACTATATCAACGTAAATATGGAGTGACAGTAAAGTCGTAACTTCGATGAGGGGCAGATAAATTATGCAGGTCTCTCTTTTGATGTAGGTAAATAAAAAAAAGACGTGAGAGACGAGAGAAAAGTGACGAGTCAGTACCTAATATACGTTTCTCACAAGCTAGCGAGACTTAACATTCCATAAAGAGTGTTAGAATCGTAGTCTCAAGCCTTAATGATATAAATTAATTACTCGCCTATCATCCGGTCGGATCTAAGGTCGCCTTTGGTGAGCAAGTAGCGATGCTTGTGATTTATGGCCATACATTTTTTTATAATCGCTACAATAATAATGAAGTAACTGCTGGTAGGTCTCTCATATGTGAAAGGTTGTCTGGGTTAATACCACCGCAAGGCGCGTCTAGAATTATACCACGGTATCCCCTGCCTGTCGTAGAAGGCGGCTAAAAGGGGCCGTTGGAATCACTGGGCGCATTCGGAGGGCGCCCTCACCGAAGTTGATCCCGAGATGAACGCCTCAACAAGGCAAGGGAGAACGCACAAGCGCCTATCTCATACGGAGAAGGTTGAGAAGAGAGGTCTTCGAACCGCACAGGGTGGCTGCGGAGTAGTACCGGGCGAGTCACGCCACAGTCAGTTATTCGCGCGTTCGTTAATCGTTCGGCCATCGAGGGGTTTCGGTCGGTATGCCGGCGTAGGGTTTTAATATTAGGGACCCAGCTCGGCATTAACATCCGCGCGCCGAGCTGGAAGGCCATTGACCTATCCTTTTTGCCCCCTCCCCCAGAGATTGTAGGAAGGAAACGATAATAAGTTTTCCCCTCGTAAAAAAAGGTACCACCGCAATGTCAGTTTCTCCCGCCAAACAGCAGTAGGTATACACTGTTGTGTTTCAGGTTGAAGGACTTTGTAGCCAGAGTAACTACTGGACATAATGAGACTTAACATCTTATGTCTGAAGAATTTTAAGTTTGAATTTCTTGCCATATTATCTTATTTAGAAATAAATCTGATAAATACACCCAAAAGTCACATATGTATAATATATTCTTGATACCACATTAAGATAAAAGTCCTGCCTCAGTGGTATCAGAAACTATTTATTTACCTTTACCCGAATCAAATACTTGTTGAGCACACAACCATTTATCTCGGTGTGGGTATCGAACCCGCGGCGTCTCTTTTCACAGCTGGCATCAAACTCACTACGCCTCGAAGGCTATCTTATTGTTATAACCCCTTGAATTCAATTATTTTGTAGTTTTCATAAGGTCCCATATTAATTTAATTGGTAATATTGGCATTTAATTTCATAAGTACTAGAGTGATCTGCTCAAATAACTAAGAAACATATTGTTTGCGGTCTTAGATTATTAACATTCCTTACAGGCGTATACTATATATATGCATATTATAATTACGTTCAAGAGCGTAATATTGGACTTGTAACTACTACATACGTAAATAGTGGCACTTTGTGACGACAAACAGCACAATAGTAGATAAGGTAATTTGTGAAAATTGTTTACTTATTACACTTATACCTAAAAGCAAAAAAATATTTTTATGTATTAACCTACGAAGTCTAACGGAGCCAAATTATATAAAAGAATTCCTTAAAATTTATATTTTTCTATATTTTATAGTTTTAAATATTGTGGCCTGTTGGTAAAAATCTAGACGCGGTTGCCGAGACCGTGGTCGCGGATTTGAATTTCAGGGCGCACCTCAGACTTTTCGGAGTAATGTGTTCATTGATATTATCAATTCAACGATAAAGAAAAACATTGTGAGGATACCATAGATTTTTTCATAAAATAATGTATTAGATGTAATATACAATTTTATTAAATATATATGTGGTTTGTAAAGTCTGTCACTACGCCAGGCTGGTGAAATATGGCTTAAGGCCCTCTCTATTGAACTCTTAATTGTAGAGGTACTACTTACCCTACAGTGTTACGTTTATAAATATTTTTTATTGGAAAAATATACGCAACTATAGGTTTGAGTATATTACAATCGAAAAATCTAGTTAAAAAAGCTGGGCACGTCTGTGGAATAATAAAAATAACATAACATTTTAAATCTATACGTTTGGTAAAGATACAGCGCGAATCTAAAAGCGTTGACGAATTGAGTATCAGATAATAATATTATAACGAAAGGTGCGGTCAGCTTAGAGGTCGTTTCCGTCGAAGAAATGTATAAAAGATGTTGTGACAAGCTCAGAAGCATCAGTCGCTCTCGAGGTGCCAACTGAAATCATTGAAAATGAAATCGGTGTGTTAGCGTTCTTTTCTAATTATTTTTGTGTTAATTATGTTATGAAGTGAATTTGTAATCCTCTCTCTTTGTAGAATAAACTTAATGTAAGACTGTTTAGACTGTTTTATTTGTTGAGTAGAATTATAAAACTAATCTTGTGTTTTTCCAGATCATCCTCGTCGCTCTTGCCCTTGCGGCCGTCGCCGTCGCCGCCCCCGCTGAGCCGCCCAAGATCCTCAAATCAGTATTCGAATCCAGCCCCGAAGGAGCCTACGAATCAGTGTAATTATTAAAAAATGATAATCTTTAAGCTTCATTTTCATATTGCCCTGTTTGCAAATGGATCAGAATTGTCTAGCTACTATTATAACTGCTATCGTCTTATATAACAAGCTAGTATGTAATGACAGTTAAAATATAGGCCCAACATATTCACGCCAATACTTAGAATATAAATAGGCATCCCATTTACTCTTGTTGCGTACTTTGTATCTGATCTGATCCTAAATTACTTATTTCGCACTCTTTAGTAATTTTGTGACAATAGATTTTGCTTATAAAATAATATTGTCTCTTTGTTCTTCGACAGATTTGAAACCGATGATGGCACATCCCGTTTTGAGAAGGGAGAAATAAAGACGATCGTTGATGACGAGAAGAACACCCACTACGTCGTGGTTGTACGCGGAACTTCCAGCTACGTCAACCCTGAGGGCAAAGTTGAGTCCATCACCTACGAAGCCGACGAGAACGGCTACCGCGCGTTCGGAGACTCCATCCCCAAGCTCCCCTCCAGGAGATAAGCGCCCCACTAGCCGAGTGTACCCGACCATAGTGTAAGCAAACGCCCACGTCGCCATACCCGGGACTGTACGAGCACGCATCAGCCGTACATTCTGCAAGCTCTCTTTAACTGATGCTAACTGCCATATTTTGTGCAATTAAATGTTATTTGTTATGTTTTACCAACGAAATGCACATACTCAATAAATTAAAAATCTAATAATTATTTGGATGATTTTATTTTCTCTATAAAAAAGGTAATAAATATAAGTAGGTACCAACATTGCATTATTTAGACCGACGCCATTATTTTAAGATAACTTACTGAAATATATCATATATATCATATATATCATATATTATATTAAATACTCTAGTCGACCACCCTATGATAAGCAGCTGTAAGAATCCTGTAAAATTATCTCATCTGTCATAAAAAGCGTTATAAAAGGATCACTGGAGTCTCAAGACACACTACCGACAGCGGTCCGCCCTTAGCGACTGCGACTTCGAGATGTTTGACATGGCTAGTGATTCGTACCTGTCACCGCTGCTCATGATAATATCTTAAACAGGCGCAGAGACTACACTCTTTACCGACCAAAAAAATGCCAGTTCATCGCTCACTATTTCCTTTTTTTATTCATCATTTTTCCTACAATCCAAATTTTTAATATCGCCTGTCGTTATAACACAATTGTTTAATAAAAAATAATTCATAAAAATTTAATGGACCTCAAAAAAATAGTTGATTATTTATTTTTGAGTATTTAAGAACTTTAAATGGTTCATTTTATTTATCTCTTCTTAATTACTATTTTGAAGTCGGTTTAATTGTTTGAAAATTATTTTTTATTTCTGCATGTTTTAAATTTCTGAAGTAGTCATTGAAACTATTTTCTTACCATTTTTTAAATCTTTATCTCACGGTGTCCTAATCTGTGCGTCCTGGTGCGCCGCACCATAGAAAATAAAGGAGGGCCGCGAAGAATACTCTCTCTGGATTTTTAGTTTTGTGCTTATTTACCTAACTAGTATCATTGTAAATTATAACCAGCAAGATAGATTAGGGTGCCAAAATATTAAAAATGTACCTATGTGCGCCGCGGACTGAAAAAGGTTGGACACCCCTGCTCTATCTCAAAAACTAATTAACCGATTTCTATGAAACTTATACAGCTCCTAAATTGAACAATACCTAATACAACGCAAAAAGAATTTTTGAAATCCGACAAAAACTTTTAGAGATATACATACAAACATACAAACCTACATACATTTATGAAATTTGGCACACGTATTCAGAAGCTGGTATAGACTAATATATCCAAAATTCGTGCAATTTTGACAAAATGACATACTTACACATCGAATTGATAATAATCTCCTTTTTTTGAAGTCGATTAAAAATAATAAAGATATACACCCAACAGTCACATACATAGTTCTGACCCTACACTAAGATCGAGTCTTATGTTGTGGGTATCAGAAATACGAGAGACTTTTCGGTCTCACAAACACCCAGACACGAAACAAGTACCTGTGGATCACACAAACATTTGTTTCGGTGCGGGGTTCGAACCCGCGGCATCTCGTTTCACATCCGGCGTCTAACCAACTGCGCCACGGAGGCTGTCAACATTGCAGAATTACACAAAACATTTATCTACTATAACCAAGTGATCGCAAATCCTAGCATATTACGACAGAGTATGATATACGAATCACATCAATAGACTTCATACTTCAAATATTGTTTACAATTACATTCTTATAATAATATAAGGAGCAACTTTGAGAGTGGTAGAACCACACTGTAAGTTAACTTATATTACAAGAGGAATAAATGGTGGTAACATTGTCTCACAGAAAAGCGTCTGCTTTCCTTTTGTGTTTCGTTCGATGAGTGAATTTTCCAAAAGTCTAATATATCTTTTCTCCTCCCATCGTTTTTCCTTACTTTTTCCTCCATTTTAAGACGCGGTTGAAGATCCCAGCATCGTAGATGTTAATGGACGATAGTAATTATTTACCATAATGTGGGCCACTTACTAGTTTTCTATACCCACATTGAATTTCAAATTATTTTATCACCTCGCTGTACTGGCTATCCAAATCCACACTGCACATACCTGGGGAGTTCTTACGCCGCATCCATAAACCCTCAAGTATTAAAAAACACCACCATAATTATAATTCAGAATTTTTTGTTTATTCAACAAATATAAATGAGTAGTAAAAAAATTATACTAATTAAATTAATGAAAAGCGAATATTGTAACTAAGGAAAAAACCAACAGCTTTTTCAAAGTTTCAATTAAGTTTGAGACAATTCGTGTTTGAATAGTTGTTATTTACCACAATATTCTTTATTTATAAATCATAGGCTAAATTATTGTTAACTTGTTAACTGACTTTTGACTAACTGTTCAATTTCATACCGCAATCGACTATTCAATTAACATCTTCAATAAAAAAATATTTTTCCATGAAAAGGTATTTTTTTTTATTTAATAGACTATAAGAGCTCAGGGCAGCAATGCTGTCACCGAGCCGCTAGATTGTGTATACTCATTACACTATGCTAAGCCATTGTAAATAGTTAGTTATTCATTACTGGCTGCTTTCTAAAACTGTCGGCAATGTTTTTTATAAAGCAACGAAACGAAATATGCGAGGTGCGCAATAGCGGTACGCCGCCCGCGCCGTCTACGCGAGCCCTAGTTCAATGCCAAATCAATTTACCTTACTATTTTACCAAATTGTGTTAGCTTAAATGTTCTGTTTCCGCTCAGAGGCTTCTGTCTACCGCTTACGGCGCATAAGCGCTGAACACGATGGAATTGATTAGAACTCCGTCATCAGTATTTGCAGGTTGCAACAAATATTTAAGTATCTTAAATATTTGTTGCAACTTAATTTTACACCAGGCAGAAGAGGAATTTTACTTAAATTCTCTCATATGTGTAGTCTGCCAACCCCCACTAGTTCAGCGTAGGGGACTATTGCCTAACTCTCCTCTCAAAATTAAATAAGATATGATTATTTTTAAAAATATACATAAGTATTCTTCATATATTTATTTTTATATGAGGCTCTACTTCTAACCGGTTTGACCTTGGGGTTAAAATTTCAATTCAAATGGTCTCGTCAGCAAAGTGAACGAAATTCTAGCCTTCTAATAAGTGATATTCTTGCTTCGATATTGTTGGGACTCATGTGCTCATGGCAAATGTATTTAATTTGCAATATATGGAAATAATAACATTGCATAGAAAAAAAATAAGGTAAGTATATTAATTAAGAACACATATAACAGTACCGAATTATTGACTTAAATTTCGATCAACAAAGAGGGGAAGAATCGTAGACAATAAAACAATGTTAAGTTCAAGACTGCTATGATAGCGTACATTCACAGCACACTTAATCGTTATGCAAAGTAGGTTATAAGCGAACCAAATGTAATTTTGGTACTTATATTACCTTTTTTATAGAGAAAATAAAATCATCCAAATAATTATTAGATTTTTAATTTATTGAGTATGTGCATTTCGTTGGTAAAACATAACAAATAACATATAATTGCACAAAATATGGCAGTGAGCATCAGTTAAAGAGAGCTTGCAGAATGTACGGCTGATGCGTGCTCGTACAGTCCCGGGTAAGGCGACGTGGGCGTTTGCT
Source organism: Deilephila porcellus (assembly GCA_905220455.2). Classification (NCBI taxonomy): domain Eukaryota; kingdom Metazoa; phylum Arthropoda; class Insecta; order Lepidoptera; family Sphingidae; genus Deilephila; species Deilephila porcellus. The sequence goes on along the minus strand of LR999971.1, from coordinate 7,883,017 downwards.
TACAGTAAGGTCGGGTACACTCGGCTAGTGGGGCGCTTATCTCCTGGAGGGGAGCTTGGGGATGGAGTCTCCGAACGCGCGGTAGCCGTTCTCGTCGGCTTCGTAGTTGATGGTCTCAACTTTGCCCTCAGGGTTGACGTAGCTGGATGTTCCGCGTACAACGACGACGTAGTGGGTGTTCTTCTCGTCATCAACGATCGCCTTTATTTCTCCCTTCTCGTTACGGGATGTACCATCATCGGTTTCGAATCTATCGAATAACAAAGAGACAATATTTTTTTATAAGCAAAATCTATTGTTCTACTCACAAAATTACTAAAGAGTGCGAAATAAGTAATTTAGGATCAGATCAGATACAAAGTACGCAACAAGAGTAAATGGGATGCCTATTTATATTCTAAGTATTGGCGTGATTATCTTCGGCTTATATTTTAACTGTCATTACATACTAGCTTGTTTTATAAGACTATGGCAGTTATAATAGTAGCTAGACAATTCTGATCCATTTGCAAACAGGGCAATATGAAAATGAAGCTTAAAGATTATCATTTTTTAATAATTACGCTGATTCGTAGGCTCCTTCGGGGCTGGATTCGAATACTGATCTGAGGATCTTGGGCGGCTCAACGGGGCCGGCGACGGCGACGGCCGCAAGGGCAAGAGCGACGAGGATGATCTGGACAAATACAAGATTAATTTTATAATTATACTCCACAAGTAAAACAGTCTAAACAGTCTTACATTAAGTTTATTCTACAAAGAGAGAGGATTACAAATTCACTTCATAACTTAATTGATACAAAAATAATTAGAAAATAACGCTAACACACCGATTTCATTTTGAATGAAGAAATTCTATATAAATAGTTGTATAACAGTGGGACCCTACAGGCTGTGAATGATGATGATGATGATTATGCTACAGACATGTCCAGCTTTAAACACCTCGAGTTCATGTCTTTGGTCTGAGAAATTTATTGACAGATGAATTTTTATAACTTATTCTGTTTATAAATTTATTAAAAAAAATCTGTTTTTTTTTCTTTTATGTTTTTTTTTAACCCACAGCTCTTTAATTGCTTTAAACCATAAGCGATGGCTACGTTTTTTCCTATTAAACTTTATATTCAAATGATCAAATGTAAAATGATATTAATTTGAGCAACAATTAAATATTTAGTCTACGTCGTTTGTCTCGATATTTTTGTATTCGGCTCAGTTCGCCTTAATATTAAGTTCATATAATTAAGTGCTGGCAAATACTTTTTGTGTTAGTGTCGAAGTAGGTAATTACAGACAGATTCAGATACAGAAATATTCGTTAGTCTAGGTGCCCACAATTTTCACAAAATGACTCAAGCTACAATAGTGTTGTTTGCTGCAATAAAGTACCGCTGTTTGCTCTTTGAAGTAGTTACAAATTCAATATACCACAATGAAATAAAATTAGCAATACTTGAACCATTTACTTTTCCTAAACAAAATTGATATATATTTTTTTCACTATAGTAAACAATTATAATGCATAAACACGAGTAAATTTGCCGTAAAGTATAAAATATTGAGGTATTAGACTAAATATCTATAATATATCAATTTAATATAATAATAATGTAAACACACGTACCAATTTCATTTTGAATGAGTTTGGTGTATCTTCGTTGGCACGCAATGAGCAACTGATGCCGAAACATCTACGACAAAACTTTATATACATTCATCCGGTCCTGACGGCCTTTAGCGTGACATCACATTTTTTGTGCTATTTTTCCATGTTATAAATGCTTGATAAATTTTCTATATATTTATTATTGCAACACCTATTTACTTGAATATATATATGAAAATACTAAGGAAACTGTTATGACATTACAAGCATAATATAATACAATATAATATAATATAATATAATACATTTTAATTACACATTTTTTCATACAAGTATGATAATCTTTAGCACCAAGAAAATATCTGATGAATATAGATAGACCTTTCCAACAATTTATTTAGTGATCTGTTGGTGCTTTCTACTTTACATACATTGATAAGCTCACGCATACGTGTATATACCGGAAGGGTATACAGAGGTATTACTAGTGTCGCCTACGGGTCGCCAAAATTGTTTCAATCCTAAGATGTTATAGCAACTGAGTCTATCGCCTTGGCGGGGACCAATACCAACCAGGCAACAGGCATGATATTAATTGAACCAAAAACTCATGCACCTAGCCGGCCTGAGAATTAAATACAGAACCTCTCGGTTCATAGCTCACACACCTTGCAAATATACCAAAAGAACCATAAAAGTGTCATTTTGTAATAATTGGGTATGCATTTTGTTTGTCATTTTTTTTATATAATTATGATAAGGATGCACGCTTGATGGACTCATTCAATCCATCTTGCATTTATTATACGAATATAACACCTGTATTCTATATTTTAAGCAGTATTTAGATGACTACATTTAATCTTGATCACAGAGATACTTGATCTTTAATAATACATTCTTCTATATTTTCATCAATATGTTCAATATCATATAAAAAGCTGAGAGTTACCTATATTTAGTTATATCATAAGGTGTACAAATGAGATAATAAATGAGTAAATAAATACGTGAGCTCACACTTCTATTCCTGAGGGTGTTCGCTGAAGTGGTTGTGCTGCCAAATACAGATCAATAAATGATTATAAGAAAGCTTACCTATAGTTTAATCGCGAATGTAATATATTTAACTAAAATACCCTTAAGAGGCTAAATAGCTTAAACTGTAAAGACGTTAAAAGTTTCGTATTAAAAAATACCAAAAAATCTAATTTACAATATCGTGTAGGTATGTAAGAACTTTGAAAGTTTTGTACTTTTTTTTTAATTTTGATTTCTTATCTTTTTAAACTTCGAAAAACTGTGTAATGTGTTACCTATGATAATATAACGCAACGTGTAATAATAATTCTGTCATTTACCGATGTCTATTAACAGCGATGACCTGGGCCACCGAAACACGGTCGCCAACAGCGAGCCTCATACCAAATGTCAAGGTCACTCAATGACTTACCGAACAAACTAAACCGGCCTTATGGTATTTTATAGAAAAATTTACTTTTATATAAAAATGTCGATAGTAAATTAATACAGCTATGCTAATTATTATTTGTACTTAAATTTTATCTAGCCTAAAACAAAATAATATATACTTTTTATATAAAAAAAATACTGTATTGGATCGGCATAACTAGTCTGTAAAACGATGAGCGCCGTGACAAAAAATTCAATAAAATATGCGGTCATACTAGAAATCGTTTGAATCGAGGTAATGTATAAAAGACTTTGTCTCAAGCTTTGAAGCATCAGTCACTTATCAGGTACCAACCGAGACTAACAATCAAAATGAAATCGGTACGTCAGGGATATTTTTCACCAAAAATATTTAAAAATAATATTTACATAGTTTTACTTAAACAAATGTACATTGCGATATACGATAGCTTGGTTAATAATGTGTGATGTTATAAATGAAAGTGTTTGCGCAGATCATCCTTATCGCCGTTGCCCTCGTGGCCGTCGCCGTCGCCGCTCCCACAGAGCCAGCCAAGACCATCAAATCGGAATTCAACTTCGACCCGGAGGGCAGCTACGTTTTCGGGTACGTTCCTATTTTTATTCAGGATACTAAATGGCATAAAGTAACCATCAATTCGACAGGATCAATCATTAATAAATATAATTCAAAATCTTTGTGTATTTTCCCTACGGATCTAAAACCGATGGACAGATTTAAACCAAATTTTGAGGCAATCTTCAGATTATCCCAGCGGGTGATTCTGTGAAGTTCAGTAATATAAACAAAAAATATATACATGTATACTTTGTATGGAACTACTTTTTTCTAATATCTCGAGAACGTTTTGAAAATTGGATACCTGACGGAAAGGGAAGGGAAAGGAACGAAAAGAACGCCCACCGCCATTGTTAGGTTTACATAAGTATTCAAAAGCTATTATGAGACATGAAATATTCGGAATGGAGTCAAAAAATATATATCTCACCCTAGCGAAGCCAGACTGGGCCACTGGTTGATAATTGGAAATTATGAATACCATTTAATAAAAATAACACAAATGCGAACTTAATATAGATTTATATTTGCTTTGCTAGCAGTATTTGCCGTTCATCATTTTACTGAACTACATAAAATCAACACGATTTCTAATAGTGGACGGAGCGACATATTTAAACAGAATATCCCATGACAGCTCGTAACCGCTTTTATATTTTTGCTAAATCGTGACACCACTTCCGTAACCTCGATGGGCCAGTGTAACTGTATGTGACTACGGATTTACGATTATAGACATCCAACTGATAGTAGAAATCTTCATTTACTTCGGGTAGATCTTAAGCCATGGGTGGTAGTTACTACTTTACATAAATAAGTAACTTTAAGGGACAAACCATACCAAGAGCGTGAATATTTTAATGATTTTATTATAAGCTACTGAATTGCGCTCTTTTTCAGCGATTACCAAAACGTCATCCACAATGAACTAGACTAGTGCAATATCTTTACTAAATTTACGATATTATTTGTAGATTTAGCTTCTAAAACATTATCCAATTATATCACACTTTTAAAGATATTCTGAATTCTGAATTTGAAGAATTCTGACTATTAGAAAAACTATTTAATTACCGAATCATTGGGTCATTTATTGATTGTTTTCCTTCAAGTAACAGCTGAAAAAGAGTAATTTTTATATATTATTGCAAGCTTAGTTTTAAGTAGGTAGGCATTTTCGTGCATAATTTGGTCCTTATTAACCGACTTCATTTTCTATATGATATTCTAATTAATTTAATGTTGTGTGTATTTTCAGTTTCGAGACCGAGAACGGAATTGTCCGCTCTGAGTCCGGTGATGTGAAGGAAGCTCTTGATGAAGATTCAAAGCCCCACAAGGTGGTTGTTATGCGCGGATCTTACAGCTTCGTCGACGACAAGGGAGTGCCCCACAGCGTCACCTACATCGCTGATGAGAACGGCTTCGTCGCGCAGTCTGACGACATCCCCGTCGGCCCCGCCCCCAGCAGGAGATAAACTAACGCAAACCATAGACTACAGCTAGAAGACAAATGAACTCGTCGGCTTAACACGGATGTGAAGTGCAGCGTCAACTGCACTGTAATGCTCATTGTATTTACTGCCATATTTTGTTACGAATTTATTTCAATTGTTGTAATAGACAACGTAACGCAAATAAAAATATAGTTATTTTCACTAATTTTGTTTTATAATTTATCCTGGAACGGTAATACAATTAAACTGTGGTAAAATGTTTGTACATAAATCTTTACGTTATACTGAACTATCGTATCTACGAGCTATCGTAGAAAAAAAGTACAACTTACATATTTAGCACACAATAACTATGACCTGAAATCAAACGTAATAGGATAAGTAATTGGCGGCATGCACGTTAAGGACCTACATATTATCTAAATACGAGTAGGTATAAGGATGGGAGACAAAAAATGTTTGCTGCCAACATACTGATATAATTTTTCACCGAGACTGTTAACAGCTCGACAGAATACAAGTCATAGATTACTAAACTACAACTTATCTTACTAATCTTTTACAAAATGCGTATTGGAAGAATAGAAAAAAGGTTCACATTCGATAGGTAGTTGTTACACGATTTCATGATAAGGTTTTAGGGCAAATATTGTCTGTACATACTCATGAATATGTTATGAGCTGCTAGTAATTTATAAGTATATTCAATTATATATTTGCAGTCTGAAATTCAGAAATGGATAATGCCAGCCGGTTTTAGAATGATGTGCCAAATTTCCTTCTCAGCTAGTAAGTCACGTTGCGACGACTCCATACTTTTGATGTAAAGAAACATAGTTTATTGCTTTCAATATAGTGTCAGAAATATTGTAAATATATATTTTATATACAGAGCGAGACAAAAATCTCTGTCCGACCAATAAAGGTGGTGTCGGTCATCATTAATGTGTTCTGTTTAAAAGATCCGTTTCACATAATATGTTAAAAAAAATATTTTTAATAAAATAAATTAAAAACGTTTTACACGTGCCGGCCGTGCTTTTGAGACCGGCGTCGTAAAAAATGCCGGGTATGAAGCAATATGCCGGTAATTTGACCGCAGCAACAAAAGAAGCACAAGCACTGATACGCATTCAAATACACCGACACCGAAGACGGTGTTGTCAGAATTTAAAACTTTGCTTGATTTTAGGGTAATATTGATACTAAAATGTGTATTATAACTTACGATAATAATGTTATCCTTTATTATAAAAATACTATAATTGAGATACATACTCAAATGCGCGTTTTGAATCAAACTGGGTTTTTTGTTTTGTTTTTGTATAGCGGTATCCTATATCGTGGATGTGTTTAAAATTTTTCCCATGCATAAACGCCCAGACCCGGAGATGAAGAGAAGAGAAGTCATACAAATAGTTATTAACAAGCAGGGATATCCGGGTACTATATCAGCTTTGAATCAATTCTGAACACTTAGGGCCATCTTATTTTTATTTAACGAGTTAAGCATATTCTGGCTTTTTTGGAAGCTTATTCACTGTTCAGTTGTCAATATAAGTACAGTAATAGTTATTTTATTTCTGAATTTTCCCTTCAGATACCGTTGTTTACAATATTCGTGTTTATATAAATGCCGGGCATGAGCGACGCGAGTTCATTGCAAGCTGCTGATAATGCAAGCGCTACACTGTGTTGTTTTGTCGGCCGCTGCTATTATAACAGTCATTGGTAAATACATATTTCCTTATTATTGTACATATTTATTGTGTTTAATGTTATATAACCTGGTTGTTAGTGGTGGGTCACAACCGTCCTGATAGCAACTACCGTACTTATTAGCGGTACCCTATCAACCCCGTCATAGCAATCCACGCGAGTGTATAGAGTTTGGAGGTTATCTTGTGTATATCCGGTTTTGAGCAAACAGATTTCCTTCACCAATGGACACCTTATCTGGACCAGACTAAAATTACCATAAGGTGTGTTATAATAACTTTATCGACCCGGTGTATAATACAATTGAATAAAAGAAAATATTCTCGACATAAAATCCTAATTAAATAAAATCAAATACTGGTAACTTGACTTTGTAGCAAGAGTAACTACTGGACATATTGAGACTTAATATCTTATGTCTCGGGATGGCGAGCGCAGTGGTATGCCAAGCATTGCTTTGTCATTCATGGTATTGTTTGGTTTTGCTACTGTCCATGAGCGGTCGTATCGCTTACCATCAGGCCAATGGCATGCTCGTCTCGCCATATATTGCAATAAAAAAAGTAGTACAATACGTCTGAATACTTAATTATTTACTTGCAGCTGATTATCAAGTCAGCTCTGATTATGAATATAGTTCTCACGCACAAAAATGGATCAAGTTTCACAAAACACCGACTGAGTGGTGGTTAGCAGAGCTGCAATGTTTTAATGAAGGTAAACGTTCATGTTTTCTTGATAATTCCATCTTTAACACTAAGATGAGGATAAATCGGTAAATATAAATATAATTAGAGGTCACTTTGGCACTTACCTATATGAAAAGCAATTAATCATAATAATATAAAAGATATTTATAAAAAAGAATTGAGAGCCCTCATGACTAGTAACACGTAATTTCTTGTTTATTTCCTTAAACTGGACTGTTAAACGTTTTATTTCAGGCAGTATTTTAGCGTCACCTCTAAACGACAACATAAAGGAAGTGATGACCAGTATCATCAGCCAGAACCCTGACGTCACTGAATTCGGCGTGCACATCGGCATTCACAACAGACTCAACCATGCCCAATACACCAGTATTGAAGGCAAGTTTTAACTTGTAACTGATATTACTTAATATGGAAATTATAAATATCACTAAATTAATTAAAACAGTTTTATATTTATCGATGCGTTCACATTTGTAATGTAAACAACGTGCACATTTGTAATGACAAATGTGCACAATGTTATCTGTATAATTATACCTATTAATAACTTTAGCACTTACATTATCATGAATAAAATAATACTTAAGGAAAATAATACATGTACGTAGTTCTTAAATGTGGCTCCATAACTCTCATGCTAGTAAATGACTTGTGCTGATATGTAATTTCGCATGCGACAACAGTTGTGCAGAAAACAAGATTTTGTTGAATTGCACTAGTCGATGTCATGTCTAGGCCATCAGGAACATTTTAATGACCGACGCACCTTGTCCAGATATCAGGCCCTATGTGAAATGGCAGATATTTATTATTCGTCTAGTCACTTGGACTCAGATTACAGCGGACGTCTATCTGATCTCAATAAAGGCCATTTCCTAAAATACTCAACACTTTTTGTGAGTATTCTACATTGTGTGTCGTTTTCGCCTTTTCAGGAGTTCCACTATCTGAAATATCACCGCAATACAATGGATTGCTGCCGGACAAGTACAGTTTAGCTACGTACTGCATGCGTATGGATGTTCAGGGTGCTATTCTAGCCGGCAACTGCATGGACGCGTTGCCCTACATGTGCTATAAAAAAAATACCGGAGATCTTCAGCTTACTGAGTGCGGCACTGTTGATAAAGGTACATACACATATTTATTTGTTATATATATACTATATAATACATACCGGGTAAGTATATCCACACTGAACCGAAAACAAAGCCAGGTGAAAGTTTAGTGACTACAGACACAATGCATGTAAAAATTGCGCAAATAAAGGGAGATTCTTTTGGATTTTTTAAATATAATCGTGTTTGACTGGTAAATACATACTTGCGCACCATTGCGTTTTTAAATATAAAAGGGTGTATATTATTATTTTAGGAAAAACTACGTTCTAACTACCCAAACAGAACGAGAGTAAAAAATTACAAATAAATCGTCACACTTTTTTGCAAAATGTTTAGTTGCATTGTGTTTGATGTCAATAAAACAACCACCTGGTTTCGTTTTCGGTAGCAGTCTGGATATACCCGGTAAACAGATACTTGTACTTGTGTCCCACAGGAATCGATACATCTTTGTCACTATTTAAGTGTACCTCTACAGGCAGGCATAGTAAACTTCATTTACTATTTGACTTTCCTTGTTTCGATAGCCAGTAAGTTCGTCTTCGTGCTTAGTTCTCCAATTTTTAGTTCAATCTCTTTACCATGAACTCAGTTCTCAATTCATTAATCACCAGAACTATAGTTTACATCGGGTTTTCACCTAATTACATGCATGATTATCGTAAAAGAAACAGTTAATCGGCAACTTACCTACTTTTAAATCTTTACAAGGCTTCTTCTGCCAGACAACGTTAAATAACGAAAGTTAACTCTTGAATAAGTAACTTGAATCAATTTTGCAGAATATAGCTTGGACAATAGAACCGGCCATTGTTACAAGTTCCACAACTACGCAACGAACTGGACTCACGCGTCTATGTCCTGCGCCATCGAGGGCGGGTACCTTGCCATCATTAACAGCGTCGAAGAAGCCCAGGTCTTGAAGGAAATCATTGCCCGGTACCCTCCGAGCAGTATTAGAGGAGCAGATAATAATGACGTAGTAAATATTGGATTTTTGGATTGGTATAAAACTGGTACTTGGAGAACGGTCTTTGGTAAGTGTTTAAACATAGTAAGTTACTATGTTACTTAAAGTTGCAATCAAAATATATGATAGAGACAGCATATCATTTCGATTTCAACTTTCAGGTGAGAGCCTTCATGAAGCTGGGTACGCAGTTTGGGCTGAAGGCAAACCCGACAAACTCTTTTATAAGGGCGAATACCCGGGCTGCGGCAGCATATCTCGCCGTGCTCAACTGGACGATAACTACTGCATTTTACCCTCGGCATTTATATGCGAGAAGGATCCAAAAAGTGTTCGCACGTAAAATTACTTTACCCCGAGGAGTCAAACATAGCGGCATATACCAACTTTAAAAATGAATTAGATTAAATTTGATTTATTTTATTCTTCGATGTAACAGATCGTAGTTTTAATTCTCTTCAGTTCTCTTTTCTCTCTCTCTGTAGTTACAACTCGCTCAATTTTAATATTCGATATATGTATATCGTTATTTTGCGAAATTTTTAGTTGCATTGTTTCTGAAGTCACTAGAACAACCATCTGGTTTCGTTCTCGGTAGCAGTCTGGATATATGTATCCCTGTATAGACTTTATTTTGATGTGTCCATAAAAAACGAAATTTTATACAAAATAATGATATTGATCTGCGACAGGGAAGGTTTTAATGAAAATTTTTCACCTCACTGGGATTTAAAAATAGACGTGTCACTTTTAACTTCACTATGAGTTAAACACAACATATTTATTACACCAAAAATGAACTATAATTGCTTCATGCATTACGTTTTTAAATGTAATTAAGACCCTACATATATGGATGGTAGTATGCGTCAAGTAAAAAAGTAGATAATACCTCAATCTAGTCAGTATGGTTGACACTTTACAAAATTACGCGGTTCCAACGAATTTACCTACATACTAACCGCTGAATTTTCATAATTTCAGAAGAAATCTTTTATGATTCTCGTATTTCACTCGGCTTTACCTCGTTATAGTTTTGAGTTGTCAATGATTCTAAACCTTTGAATAATAATAAAAAGCCCATCACAATACTAACACGTTCTTTAAATGTTAAAGAGCAAACTCGACATCTACGACTTGTAAATGCACGTCCCGATATAACGTAATTCTTATGAATACTAAATTAATTTAAACTTTGAACTTTCAAACCCATTTGCAAAAGAGCCAAGGAAAAATGTTTTGAATACAACGAATAGGTTTACAGTTCAATGTTTATACATACCTCAGCGTTATAAAATATTGTAACAAAATGAGTTGTGAAGTCAGGAATTTGTGCCCAATATGGCGATAGGCTCGCCCCCTATCACATCGCGGGACGGAACAGACAAGGCGAAACATGGGTGTCCTGGTAACACATCTGCTTATCCCTTCGAGGAAAAAGGCATAATGTTTGTGTGTGTGTGCAATACAATTAACATGAAATAGTACCAACAATTAAGATGGTTATATCTCGCTGGTCGGCACAATTATACCAGCCTCGTCGAGACCGGATATACACTGGCTGAAACTGAAAAACGATACATCCATGGGTCACCATCGTGTATTGTGGCCGCAATCCGAGCGGATCGAATATCCTGCCTCCAGCTTTTCGAATTCCGGCAATCTGAGTATAAATTAGTCATAAATTGTGATTTATTTGTTAGTGTTTAATGGGAATCCCGAAGCAAGTCCTTTACAAAGCATACCTGTCCGTAATACATGAATGAACATGAATCTTTAATGAAGACTTGTTATTGTTGTAAAACTTCATTATGTTTAAATAGTGCTTTATCATAATATGCTACATATTTAAACAAGATGCATACAGTATTGATGTGCCTATTATGTTATTTAGTTATGGAGTTATATATATTGGAATATTCATATGTTTCATATGTGATTTTAAGGTAAAGTAAAGTAGATGGAAAAATATTTTTTGGAACAGTTCTGATTTTATTGATATACGTATAAGTATTTAACTCGTTTACGTTTAAATAAGTCACCTGGCGAACGTTTTACATTTTTTCTTTAATTTATTTAACATGCTTAACAAAGTAACAAATATGTTTGTTAGAAGATAACATCAAGAAACCACTATGGTTTGTATTTATGTTATCAGAGTTGACAATGAGGTTATAATAAATGAGGTTAAAATAACATCAATTTACTTTCATTTTCTTTTTGCAACGTCTACATTTTTTACTCATAAGAACTTGAAATTATATTTAAGGAATAATAAATTAAAAAATAAGCATAAATATTCATGTTTTTTCACTAAACCATTGACATTTAATCGTCTTCAATTTCTGGAAATTCCAATACCTAGAGAGGACGTAAAAACTGGTATCGTTATTAAAAGTTAAAATAAAAACATGGTAACAAAACTGCTTTGCAAACCTGGGAAATGTTTACTAATTTGACGAACACTTAAAAGGTCAAATAATAAAAAATAGACACCTTAAAATAAAATGCCATATTATTAATGTGTCCAAAAAAAATTCGTAGATAGGCCAGAACTCGTCTCTCATCGGCATGCAAGACACAAATAAAAGTGATGTGCTCTTAACCTTTCTAGAGGTCGACTATATACTTTATATCGTGAAATTGTGATTCAAGGCAATCTTGTTTTTTATAACACTAGCAGTAGGAATATGTAATAAAGACGTTTTATTAACTATTAATTAAATATCGTAGACGGATCTTCGTAGAGTAGATGTTTTAAAGGCAATTAACTTAGACTGTGTGTTTTTGTAAGCTTTGTGTACATATCTAAGCTTCTTCATAAGCTATGAGAGTATGATGTAATAAACCTAACTTATTATTTATCTTTAATAGCACAAAAATAATTTTCATTGCGTTTACTCCAGTTCATTCATGAGCAAACATTTTGTTCAAGAAAAGACATCAACGAAAAATTTAATCCTTATACTAAATGCGATGCTTAATTTGTAAGCTACGAACGCGCGTACGAACAGAATAAAAACTTCCTCGTTATGTTGAATACTAAATGTCTGGAATGTATAGTCGGTTATATTGGTCAGTCGGCGGGCCCACGTGACACAAGTAGCATCGTTTAACCTTGTATGCTCGCTGCTCAACTCTTCAAATATCACCGAGGCTGCATTGCCGAAAAAAATGTATGAATATCATTATGTTTTACTAATGCTTATGTTAATGCAATCAGTCTTCGTGCCATTTTGTGTACATAGCACATATAAAACACCGCTCACGTTGCTAAACGTTCACATTATGATGTTATTTATATAAGGATTGCAAAAGCGAGAACATCCAATGACTTCAACTCTTTTTTTTCGAACGGATAACTAGTATGTAGGCGGTGGTATGGACATATATTGTAATTTCTTAAAGGTGACAACTTGGAAGAGTGGATATTTTGTAACCAATAAGTAGTACCTACATAGATATTATTCTCCGACATAGCTTAAGATATTAATGACGGCGCAACTAAGAATTAAGATTTTTGTGGAAGTAAGTATATACTTTCTAACTTTAAAAAAATATATCTACTATAGTCTATCTAAACTAACAGGTTCCATTTGACGTTTCATACTTTTAACGTAAATAACATTGTGCAGACGTAACCCACACAATTTCAATAACACTTTCCGTAAATCCATGGAATTATGAAGCTATTCTTATTTTATCACTAGATATACAAACCATAATCACTAAATTTAAACTAGAATTCTTTAAATAAAGCAAAATAACCATTTTAAACAACATATTTTTTTTATAGACGTCATTACAAAGTCACCTCGTTAGGTCTTTTACCGATAGAGTCGAGACTATTCAAATGCATTTGTATACGCATAATCGGTAAAAATATTTAAATAATCGAGCAGATATAAAACAGTTGTTTTTTAATTTTTAAAAATACTGAACTTTCAGCTAATAATATGTATGCTGTCAACGAACATACATCAATAAATAGTGAAATAATAATATTAATATGAATTAATTTATCATTGATTAATAGATTTGGATATTACAATGGAAATGAAGGCAGTATTGTAGGATACGCCACACATAGTGAGGAGGTTCCTCACTTTGGAGTATATGTATTGTATTGTATGTATGTATCATGTGTTCATAAGCATGTGCGTGATGTGGACTGGACTCGAAAAAGTGTCTGCACCCGGGTGAAGCCGGGACGGGCCGCTAGTAATAGATAAATCACTCTTTTTGTTCCTAAATAGTAAAGTGACATGCAATTGTTGATGTCTCATTAGAATAAAAATGTTCATGAAAAAATAAACGAAATGATGTAAACTGAAAATATAAACTGTAATCGATTAAGAAATACAAACAAATATTATCGATATCTCTAAATAATCGGATATTGTAAGAACCGATTTATTTGACAGCATCCCTATTTCCCAATGTCAAATGGAACTTCTTAGTTTAGATCAATGATTAAAGAATATAAGAGGATGACGCACAAATGTAGTACTATATAATAAGTTATAGTTATGTTAGGAGTATCGACGCGGAATTGTACATTTATGTATCTGTCTCATTTACACAAAGCTAACTTGTCCCTTAATGAAAGAGACAAATAATAACTCCATTGTTCCGAATATGGCAATATTTTGTTCACTAACCACACTGGGACCGCCCTTGGCCCAAAATGACGCCATTTTTCTTTCCTGTCAAACTGTGGCGTTATCTGTCATTATGAGTAAACAAATCTGCACAATCAAATAATTTCGATTTTTTTATTGTTAATCTCGTGTCTTAAGTTTGTTAAGTTTGCTTATTAGATTAATTGTAAAGTTTTTAAAATTCCTCGGTGTTATGTGAAAGGATGCGAGTCGAGTTCAAGCAAAAAGGACCCCAACATTTCTTTTCATAGGTTAGTAACTGTTTTTACGAAATAATAACAAATATGTGTCTAAATTTACATTTTGGGTTTGTTTTTATCATTTATAATTGTTTAAGGATCTTGTTGATTAAGTTTTAGACTCTTCTAAGCGTTATTTATACAAGTAGTACGAATAACAACCGTATTGTTTGTTTACACACAAGTTTAGGGATGTGATACGAAATTATTCATATCGATATTATCATTTTTAAATATTTTGATGTTTATTTTTCAAAAAAAGAAATAATAGGATATATATATTCAGAACGATAAACAAAGTGAAATTAAAAATATTTTAAGATTACCTATAAACATACAAACCAGGACAAAATGGATACAAAAAATCGGAAGACACTATTGGAACCCTCCAATAAATACATTTATTTGTTCTTTACATTTTGAAAAAGACTGCATCATGCATGCATAAAACAAATTAATTTACCAAGACTAAAAGATAACAGCTTCCCAACAATATAAGTGAAATTGTAATAATTATGATATTTTACCTAATAATCCTATTAATAATAGAACTGTTAATCAACAAAAATGACATGCAAGATAATTTTGACAATTGGTAGTATATTGTCTAATGTCCTGAAGAACCTTTTAATGAACAGAAATAGTTTTATATTTTATTATTAACTAGCATTTGCCCGCAACTTCGTCTACGTGTTTAAGATAATGTAGACGTTATATCGCTAAAACTATGCCATTATAACCTTTACGTAAACTTTTAACAAAAATCAACGTGCAGCATTTTTATTTCCAATTCTGACTCTGAGTTTAAATTATCGGATCAATGGGTCCGTCAGTTGTCGATTCAGAGACCAATCGGATCAATAAATAAAAAGTTCAAAATGACGGCCAACTTTTTCAATTCTGAATACAAATTTAGATTATCGAAACTCAGATCGATTTTGAGACCAATTGGATCAATACATAAACGGCCTTAATCATATACAGTTTTAAAACCTATTTTAGGTATCGGATGTTTGTTTTCTCGCTCAAACTGAATTGAAAAGTCGTTCGAAAGGGACAAAAGTTAAATATTCATAAGAATAACTTCAGCAGTTTAATTTTCTATACAAATTTTTCTACCTTATTTTTACTCCTTTAGGGTTAAATTTAAGTAAACAGAGTAAGCACTTATTTTTGATTTTAGATGTGTTATTATAGTGTCAAGTTTGAAATCTCCAACTTCAACGGTTGCGGTTTTCCATACAAATTTATTTTACCCTTTTCACCCCCTTATGGGTTGAATTTCCAAAAATCCTTCCTTAGTGCTACCCTACGTTATAAAAGAAATCCCTGTGTAAAATTTCAAGTTCCTAGCTACAGTAGTATCGGCTGTGCGTTGATCCGGCAGTTCGGTTCTACAAAACTTCAACCCTTATTTTCGTCCCTTTAGGGTTAATTTTAGATAAACAATATATGCAAATATTTTTGTCTTAGAATGAATAACTTAAGTGCCAAGTTTGACAATTGTAACTTTAACGGTTTAATTTTTCCCTATATCAGTTTTTAACCCTTTACACCCCTTTAGGGGATGAATATCCTAAAATCCATCCTTAGTGCTATCCTACGTCACAATAGGAGCCCCTGTTTAAAATTTTAAGTTCATAGCCTCAGTAGTCTCGGCTGTGCGTTGATCCGGCAGTTCGGTTTTACAATACTTCAACCCTTATTTTCACCCCTTTAGGATTAATTATAAGAAAAGAGAGTATGCAGTTGTTCTTGTTTCTAGATGAGTAACTAAAAAGTCAAGTTTGATATCTACAACTTCAACGGTTTCAGTTTTCCATACACCAGTATTTTACCCTTTTCACCCCCTTAAGGGTCGAATTTCCAAAAATCCTTCCTTAGTGCTACCCTACGTTACAATAGAAACCCCTATGTAAAATTTCACGTTTCTAGCTCCAGTAGTTTCGGCTGTGCGTTGATCGGGTAGGAAGGAAATCACCCAGTTTCTAAACATTTCAACCCTTATTTTAACCCCTTTAATGTTAATTTTTAGACAAATTTAGTATGCAATTAATTTTGTTTTTGAATGACTTATTAAACTTCCAAGTTTGACAATTGTAACTTTAATAGTTTAGATTTTCCATATAACAGTTTTTAACCCTTTTCATCCCCTTAGGGGTAGAATTTCCCAAAATCCCTTCTTAGTGCTACCCTACGTCACAATAGGAATCCCTGTGTAAAATTTCAAGTTCCTAGCTCCAGTAGTTTCGGCTGTGCGTTGATAGGTCAGTCAGTCAGTCAGTCAATCAGGTTCCTCTTTTATATATATAGATTACTATAATTGTTTATCTTAACCAACACTTTCATATTCATTGATTGAATTTTAAGTTTGACATAATGATTTTCCTCGTCAAATAATAGCAATAAAAATCTACCTATGTTATTTTATTTTATTTAATATGTATTAAATGTCCTGATAGGTATTTTTGATTTTAGCAAAGAATGCTGCAACTGCAATGGTGCAAGCAAATTCTAGATATAAATAAAGTTGTATTTTATCTCACGTGTGTATTATTTGACACAAATCCAATCCAATCATCAGGTAAAACTTACCCATGAAATAAATCATACTATGAAAAAAATATCAAAACATCGACCTATTTTTATCGGATTTAATTTTTAATGACTTTACCGTCAAATCCTAAAATCCCCTGTTTATACCCAATTGACATGTAAAGCTACAATTAAAAATGTTATACAAATTTATACACTGATATTTACGTAAAATCAAAGTTTTTCAGTCGTATTTATGCCACTGTTGATGCATCGATGTCGATAGAAAATTTGATACTAGCGTATCACTATTTTTAGGGGCGGAGCCGCCGCCATGTTTAAATATCAAAGTGACCCGTGTCACTTGACCTTATGCGTTATCCTCTATATTCTATAATCATTGGTTTAGATAGACTATAATTATAAATCATATCGGTGGTCGTATAAAACAAGTACATTTGTAATAAATTTCGGCTTACTCAATGTTTATTGAGCAACAAAATTGACAATGAATGTATTGTGTAAGAGTACAGTTTATTTGTCTTTATCGATCGCGTTAAGTGTATGAAGAATTGGTACTAAAACGATAGAAAGTAGGTACACCAACTTGGTTATTTAGCCAAAAGCTTGGAACGTTAGCTAACAAAGAATGTCAATTACCTCACGGTTGTTATACCGGTACGACAACGGACAAGCTGCGTACAATGCTCTTTACTCTACTAGTGAGAGTATCTAACTGGTGGTAAGGTCTATCATATATAAGGCCATCTGGATAGGTACCATCGCAATGTCTATTTCTTCCACCAAACAGCAGTGCAAATACACTGTTGTGTTCCGGTTTGAAAGACATTGTAGCCAGAGTAACTACTGGACATAATGAGACTTAACATCTTATGTCTCAGAATGGAGAGCGCAATGGAATGCCAAGCATTGCTTTGTAATTCATGGTGTTGTTTGGTTTTGCTACTGTCAATGAGCGGTCGTATCGCTTACCATCAGTCGAATAGCATGCTTGTCTCGCCATTCATAGCAATAAAAAAAATCCACCTCTCATCCTATGCAGTCGACGCAATTGTGCCGGTCTACCGGTCTACTCAAAACCGGATAAACCTACACAGGCTGAAACCGAAACGCGAAAGCACCGTAGGTCGCTTTGAAAATCACATCATGACATGTTTCCACTATTATAATTTGGCAGTCTCCATGGCCTAGTTATTTGAGGGCTGTTTGCATAATTTAATTGGTGGTTCGACAGCTTATAGTCCCAAATAGTACGCTTGATTTCAAGATGTGGACCACAATTCAGAGCATTTCTGTTGAATCTGGTTTGGAGAAGTTTCAGAGTCGGGTATGGCCACATACAATATTCTTTACATAATTATTAAATTAAATCAGACCAAATCAAAAAACAAATATTCAAATTTAACAAAGTGGTTTATTAAAACATTATAAGTTAATTTAAAAACATACAATGCACGCGACAATCACCAAGTTAATCGCATCACGTGATCGGTTTTTCGTTTAGATGATTTTATAAAGCCGAGGAACTGAAGCTCCGCAACTGCGAGTGTAAACCGGGACCTGCGACAAATAAAAATATTAATGAAATAGGAAGAATGTTAGCTTGATAATGGTAACTACCCTAAATACTGGTGTAGCTGGTACAATTTACTTAGGTACTAACTTCAATCAAATATATACTAGATACATTGTGGGGAACAAAATCACATGCCAAAAGTGGCGGAGGTTGTTAATACATATACATTTGTATTTAGAACTACGAGATGTAGAAAATGGTCTTAAAATATAAACAACTTCAAGTAACAATAAACTTTAATTTTTTGAAATAAGATTTATTATATCTTAGAATATACTTGCATTCAAGACGTTATGTCATTGAAGAAAAAAAAACCATATTTATCGAAAAAAAGATATTCCCGCAGAAATCTTTGTATTACGGTGATTATTTTGACAATTTGGAAAGGCGCACTGCGGCATGTTTACACGTTGCCGTTGGTGATGATTGAAGCATACTAAATTGGAATAGAGCCACACTGACGTTGTGGCTCAATTTTTCGGGCCGTTTTTGAAGTGCTCATCCGACATCTAGTTTATTTTTGATCGAAGGGTACTAATAATTACTGACGTGTTTTCTATTAATTGTATGAAAATTAAGATTTATCACTTAATTTTCATACAGACAGCAAAAACCAGTTGGATTACATTTTCCCTACGCCCTATATTTATTACTGTACTGTGCACATTTACTAATTCAGTAAATTTTTAACAACGTTTTGCACTCAATTCAAATCTTGCACAACCTAGGAGAAATAAATATATACAGTACCCGGCATTTGGTTTGAAACTTCGGGCAGAAGCATAAGATCAGCTGGGTTCAGTTTTATAGAGCGTTGTCTCTGTCGCACATTGCTCCGACGGCTTGGTATTGGTAAGTTTTTTTTTTTTTTTTTATTGCAATGAATGACGAGACGAGCCTGCCATTCGCCTGATGGTAAGCGATACGACCGCTCATGGACAGTAGCAAAACCAAACAACACTATGAGTTACAAGGCAATGCTTGGCATTCCACTGCGCTCGCCATCCTGAGACATAAGATGTTAACTCTCGATATGTCCAGTAGTTACTCTGGCTACAATGTCCTTCAAACCGGAACACAACAGTGTATTTACACTGCTGTTTGGCGGGAGAAATAGACATTGCGGTGGTACCTACCCAGGCGGCCTCTCACATATGAGAGACCTACCACCAGTAATGGTATTATTTGGACGTTACCTTGCCGATACCGAATTCTACAGGGAACTTACCTGAGCGCTAGAAAGACTCGTACCTATAAGGGTTGATCAAAAGCCTTAAAAACTATAATCGCAATTTTTGACAAATTACCAAGCAGTGTATTTTTTTAACTTGGTACAAAGTTACCTGAGGTGGCTAGGAACATTTGGCTTAAAAATTAATACCATTCGTCAATATCACCCTGTATACCATACACCATAATAAGCAACGTACTGTATAACTGGATCTTGGTGTCTTCCTTCGTCTTCCTCACCAGGTTTGAGCACGGCAGCGAAGGCTTGCAGCCAGTCGTACAGGTTGATGTGTTTGCCGCACTCGCGATGCAGCTTGTACGCCAGGCAGATGTCCGGCAACGTGTCTACTACACTCTCAACACTTGACAACTGACAGCATGCACACTACAAACAGAAAAAAAAACAAATCAGAATTTAATCATTTATACTGGTACCGTATTGGCTATTCAGTGCTTGGTCATGCTGCAACCTGCAAAATCTAGAGAATTAAGACGTGTGGCACTGGTCAAAATGAATCAAGCGTCGTATGTATGAGATAGACATGACGCGGAGTCCAATACGGTATGCAGATCCACGATAATTAGATATGCGTTGTTCATAATGGATAAAAATATATATTGGCATTTTTTGCTCCATCGCAGTAGCGCTGCCGCGGTTACATTTTTAATAACTCTACATACATACATAAACTCACGCCTTTATCCCCGAAGGGTTAGGCAGAGGCGCCACCAGGACACCCACATTTCGCCTTGCATGTTCCGTCCCACGATGTGATAGGGGGCGAGCCTATCACCATATCGGGCACAAATTCCTGACTCCGGGCTGATAATGAATAGAAAAATCCAATATCACTTTGCCCGACCCGGGACTCGAACCCGAGACCTCAGCTTTGTGACCGTACCGTAACACAACTACGCCACCGAGGCAGTCCGAGTTAATAACTCTACTCTGTTCATATACTGAAGGGGAGGTCACATCCTTATTATCAAGAGCCACAGAAAGTGCACTGCTCAACATAGTTGCACCCCAAATATTATCACAGTGCCTTGTCAGTAGCGAACTTTTATAACAAAAGGTAAGATCTTTAGCACGTCTTCCAATACACTAAGGATTACCGAAAGGAGTAATACTCCTCTCAGCAATTCAGCTGTGTCATCAAAACCGCTGTGGATGTTGCCAAGCTGGGTCCGTAGCTAATAAACTATGCCGGCATTCTGGCTAAAATATTTCGATGAACGTCACGTCAATTATTAAAACCGCCTTAAAACCCACGGCGAAAAGCGCCGACGATTTCTATTAGATGCGGCGTAAATCCAACGACTACTACTACGGGACCGGGAGTTACTACGGGACCAGGTGAGCTTGTAAAAAACCAGCTAACATGGTCCCAACTGTAACATATTGTGAGCTTTACATTATCCATATACGAACCATATGACTGCCTCGGTGGCTTAGTTGTATTACGGTACGGTTACAAAGCTGAGGTCTCGGGTTCGAGTCCCGGGTCGGGCAAAGTGATATTAGGTTTTTCTATTCATTATCAACCCGGAGTCAGGAATTTTTGCCCGATATGGCGATAGGCTCGCCCCCTATCACATCTTGGGACGGAACATGCAAGGCGAAATGTGGGTGCAGTGGCGGCGTAACGGGGGGGCGATGGGGGCGGTCCGCCCCGGGTACCAAGCACCAAGGGGTGACAACGACAACTCGACAAGCGACAACAAACGAAGAGCGTGGACCACGATCGTGGGCGAAACGATCCTGCTTGCCGCTGCCTACAAAGGAGTAGTTTTTTTTTTTTTACTCCTTCATAAAAAATAGGTAGGGGTGCTCAATACGAAACCGCCCAGGGTGCCAACCTACCTTACGCCGCCACTGTGTGGGTGTCCTAGTGACGCCTCTGCCTACCCCTTCGGGGATAAAGGCGTGAGTTTATGTATGTATGTATATACGAACCAGTATCTATTCTAGCCGTCAGATGCAATATCTGATAATAGATACTGGCACGACAAAAATTGCTACCAAGCACTGAATTTCACTACCTTGTCTTTTAATAGTATCAAAATTACTTAAACAAACACACCTGTAGATAATGCGCGGGGTTGCTAAGAGCAGTGTGAAGTGCACCACGAGGGGAACCGATGATCTGTTTCTTAACATTAGATATGTCGTTGAAGAACAATATTTCGTGGAACGGCTGAGTGTGCGGCGGCTGCAATCCTTTCGCAAACACTTCTTCCAAGTAACTTATCAATCTTGAACGGACCATTTCGAATTCCGATTGCACTTTATCTACTCGTGTTGCTTTCAGTAGTTTCTGGAAATATTAATAAAATAGTTTTGATTAATTTACGAAGTGAATTTTCAGTAAAAGATATGAAATACAGAATTGCATATATGATTGTTTTTTTTTTTTATTTTTTTTTGTCTAAACATCCTATTATCTGAAATCTAAAATAGAATTTGTTTATAAGTCATAATAAAACACGTTCAAATTAAACATAGGAAACTTAAACATAGAAATATGGACTAACAATATGTAATCATGAAGTGTAAAAAATATGTCATTCACAATACATCAAACAGGCAAATGAAAAAATGACAAAAAAATACCTCCTTAAGTTTGTATCTATTCCCAGGCATATTTTCTTCAAGATCATCGGTCTCTGTACTATTATTTACAACGATAGTAGCTTCCGTATTAGCCTTCTCAATTTGTCTCAGAAACATTAGCAAATGAACGCGAATGTTCTTCACAAACCCCTCTCCCAATTGACTGTTTACAACTATATTATCCACGTTGGTTTTCTTTGGCGTAGATTGCAGAGGTTTAACGGGCGAAGCAACTTGCAAGTAACTGTTCACCACTTTTAAAGCATTCTTTATAGATTCCACTAGCTTCACTTGTGACTGGAAGTTTAGTAGTTGCATACTCTCTTTGAACGCGGCGGTGTCGACAACAACCTCAACACCACACTTTGTGTAAATTTCACGCACCTGAAAATTTTATGTATAATCGATTAGTTATACGGAGTATTTACAGACATCAAACGTATTGTAAGAGCAGACATCATGAGCATCGTAGTTGACCATCTTCAAAAAGGTTCTCAATTTGGCTTTTATATGTATGTTTATATATATCCGCCAAATTTTCATAGATTCTGGTGATTTTTTTTTTACAGATAATGATGTTATACTGTCAATGTCCCCTTGTTTGGTGAATAACCTAGGATCCAGGGAGCACAATTCCTCAAGATCTTCGTTAAGTTTAATGTAAGAACATAGGTTTCCGCCAAGAATTCCCATAACCTATTAGAAGCGGCCTGCGTTCAGCTTTCTTATGGAAAGCTTATATACATCAATGGACTACCTATAGCTGAAGGCAGAAAGAGAAATATAAGAATTTTCACTTACCGACTTACCAAGAGAATTCTTGGGAATATCCTGCACAAACGCGCATAGCAATCTCACACACAAGTAAAAACTGTACAAATAATCGTACAGCCGATTTATCTCTTTGTATAAAGCATCTCTGAAGTAATTGTCGTCTTCAAAAAGAGCGATTTTCGTTCGGCAGTCTTGTTTTTCTAGAAAGGGTCTAAAGGACATTAACTGCCTTATGCTCTCGAGATCGTCAGCACTGAGATTCAAAACCACTTCTTCTAACATTTCAGGCTGGCAACACAATGATTTCATATTGTCTCCATAGTAGTGATCCATCATACAATACTGAAAGAAGATATTATTAGTAGATAAATAATGCAACTTTGAACACAATTATATTACCAAATTAAACATAACAATGAGAAAGGGATCACCAGGTTACGACTAACTCAGATCGCAAATTTTTTTAAAAAAAAATGTAGATTTATTTTGGAATTTATAATAACCTTTATACTTTGTATGAGTCCAGTAACAGAAAAGTCGTAGAAAAGAAAGACAT
Source organism: Deilephila porcellus (assembly GCA_905220455.2). NCBI lineage: Eukaryota > Metazoa > Arthropoda > Insecta > Lepidoptera > Sphingidae > Deilephila > Deilephila porcellus. Next base: position 7,859,208 of record LR999971.1, on the reverse strand, counting down.
CTGTTAACAGTTCCAGTGCCTTTCCTGACAAGTGAAATGGACTAGTGTGATTCAAGAATATCTCATCCAAGACCTGAAATCAGATTTAGAAAATATGATTTGCACATTCAATGCATCTTTTTTACTGGAATGACCCAAAGTTTCCACAATATAGCGTTATCCTCATGTAATAGGTAATTCAAATGATGCAAAAAAAAAGGGTAATTGTGACTTATTTGTTAATATTTTACTATTTGTTGGGATTTAAAAGTTTCTATCATGAAAAGCATTATTATTTAACTTCTATCATGGTCATAGACATTAAGTATTTAACATTTAATCTTATTTCAGTTCGAAAGGTTTGAAAATTGTATTACTATAGTAGTTTGTATATAATTTTAATTATAAACATTATTGCTATGTTACAAAACACGATTTGAAAGCAATAATCTCATCACATTAGTTTATTGTCATCGGTCTTCGATAAATCTACAAAGTTTGAATTAAATCTGGCCATTTAAAGTGGGTCAAAATCGCACCCACAGGAGTCGGTTACAAACATACAAACATACAAGTGAAGCTAATATAAAGCGTGTAATATATAATTTACAATCATATACCTGGTTCATGTAGACTGGTGACGAATGTGAGTGAAATACTTTAATCAATAGTTTAGACGAAACATGGTATGGGAAAGATTTGTGCAAAGCAGATACTGATGTCGCCACTCCAAACACGAATACTACTGGCAAGCATGACGTGTAAGAACTAAAAATAAAAACATAATAGAAAATTAAACGAAATGCTGTGTGAAACTTACTCCATTTGCAGTTTAAAGGCTAATATAAAATAGCCTTTATCTATACTATATCCAGGACACGAAAAATAAATATAATTGTTATAAAGGAATACTTTCTTTTCATCTTAATGTTTTATTTTTTGTTATCTGTCTTTCTGATTCCTGGATTATTTTCTTTGTGATTGTGGCATGTGAGATGATTCAAATAAATAAATGAATACACCCAACAGTCACATACATAGTCCTGACCCCACATTAAGATCAATAGGGTATTTGACTCCTTTTTTTTAATTGTATCAATCAGTAAGTATCCATATCCAAAATCTAGCAAACAAAGAATTTTGTAAATCCATTCAGAAATAAACAAGTTAGAAACATTTTAAATTTTGTAGTGGGGGTAATAGAAAAGGGATGCAAAACAAAACTAGTGACGTCACTGTGCATTATAGTGCATTATGGTGTGCGGGTGTGAAAGAGACGGTAAGGTGTCCCCATTACGTCCCCACTCTTTCATTTAAAATACTAATATTCGCCTCATGTTACAAGCTACTTTGATACTGTTTTCACAAAAATGTTTTGTTTTAATGGCACTTGTGTTTGTCTACAAAATATTACAAACATTCGATGATAGTCAAATACCCTATTAAGTCTTGTGTCGCAGGTATCAGAACTACGAGACACTTTTCGGTCTCACAAACACCCAGACCCGAAAGAAATATTTGTGGCCCGCACAAAAATTTCTCTGTGTGCGGGGAACGAACCCGCGACCTCTCACAGCGCGCATCTAACCAACTGCGCCACGGAGGCTGTCAAAATATGCTAGTAGACACTTCTCTAAGTTTTATTTTTCCTTGCCTTGGAATTTGCATCAGTACAGAATCAAGGCTTGAATGCCCAGGTGTTTGGATGCATATTGGGTAAAACATCAAGTCTAGAGTGAAGAGTATATAGTTACAAATATGAATATACATATACATCAATGCTAAAAATCAAATATCTAACACACATCCTCTTATTCTAAAACATGCACAATGATAACCTTACTCGCAGTTACAATGTAAAAGCAAAGATATAATTATTAATTACCTTACAATCATCACAAAGTCTTGTAAAACACTACAATTAAAGCTCTCAAAATCTGGCATGATTATGACTATAGGTTTTGGTGGGGTCTTGTGCTTATTTTTCTTTGGTGACTCATTTAGGTATTTTGAACAATACCAACTTTTTAGGTTCCTCATTGTACACTGGCTCTTTTTTAATTTGTTTTTAGATTTCATTACAATTGAATCATCAAGATCAGTACAGTCCTGAAATGTAATATTTTCCTATTAAGTACAAAACAATATCATCCATCGACATTCCTTCATAAGAATATTGTTGTGGTAATTGATAGAAGCAATGATGATATCCATAATTAATTTTGATTTTGCAAATTTAAAATATTAACTATAAAAATTACTGACAGTGCACTTTATGTATGTAGTAAATTAAAAATAAAAAACATACCAGTGATGGTTGCTTATTTATGAGTTGCCACACAGCATTTTCAACTAGATGTTTAACTGAAGGGGCATCTTGGGAACTCACTATAGCTACATGAGGTGTCACTTCATCACTGGAAATAAAAAAATCACAAGAGAAAATAATTAGCAAAGCAAAATATATATTTTAAAATAATTTTGCTAATAAAACTTCTAAGCAGAATTTAATATAAATAGCTCAAAAACAATAAAATATTGACAGCAATGTTTTATCTTTGCAATTATTTTCCATAATGCTAATGGGACTAGCTTGGTGAAGCTGACTTATTCCCACTGTAGGCATAACTCATAGACAACTACAGTGTCAACCTGCCACTTTGAATGAATCAGAATTATTTAGAGATTTGCTAAAGGTAAACACAATTACAAATGTTCATAATAGAAACATTAACATAACAAAATATTTGAAGCAACAGCGACTGAACAAGTTTGGTTCTAGACATCAACTATATATTTTATAACTGTACATATTTAATTAAAATAATAATTACATTTCAATCATTACCTTATTATATTAAGCAGGGCTTTGAATTGAGATACATGATCTGGCTGACTTACTCCAGTTAAAAGAGTAGCACTTGGAATAATACCATCCAAGAAGAATTCTTCATTTTCATTAAAAAACTCTTTGATATAATTCACAATATCATTCAACAGCACACTGTATGTTCGATGGTGAAGATCCTGAAATGAATATAAACATGTAACTGCTTCGTTGTTTTTTTTTTTACGGAAGTTAACAACGAATATAATCATGCCCAAATGGTTAGGGGGACAGAGGTCCCACTAGTGCCCCCATAATTATCCATGGTATCCACAAAGCAACTAGTTAAAATAATATTAATTACAATGAAATGATTTTGCACGAGTTCATGGTGGTTTAATGAGTTTGAGTAGTAAAATGTAATTATTGTAAAATGGCATTGGCAAATGGCTAATAACTTTTTAAAAGGCTATAAAACCTTTGATCAGGAAGTTAATATAAAAAAACACTAAATTATAATCTGCAAAGTTCATTTTGTTCATGGAATCTACAGTTATTTTTAATGTCTCTAATTATTTTCAATTTAAATACATTTTAATTAAAATATAAATAAAGTTGTTGACAAAAATAATAAACAAAAGTATGACTGAAAATTTCCAAATCAAATCATACACACAAGTAAAGCTAATAAAATGTCTGAGGAATGTCAATTTATATGGGATTATTTTGAAATTTGATTAAATTATTCAAATTTTAACAGGCAGTTCTAAATTATGAATATGGTCCAATTTTTTTTTTCAAATTAGTCAACCGTTTTTACCCTCATAAAACAAAATATTTACACAATATGCACAACCATGAGAGCCCATTCATAAGTAACTATTTCATAGTAAGCGCTATTGCCGTCCAGACAGTGCATCGAAGAGTAGTAGTAAAGATTTGATTGTTTGTTTGAATTGAATAGGCTCTGAAACAACTGGAATGATTTGAAAAAAAAATTACCATTAGAATCCTATATTATCCCTGATATACATAGGCGATAGAATATTTTCAAAAATTGTTTCTTTACCTGACAGGCCTGTCCTCTGTTCGTGTATATTTGAACACTGAATAGGATATTTCAAAATGGCAATATTTATTTCCATTTTATACGTAAATTTTGACTTATTATATGTAAATTTGAATATTTTTCACTATGTGTTAATCAGTATTATTCTTTTGAGCTCAGTAAAAAATGATGTGCAGTTTTTTAAAAATAACCCTGTATATACCACCACAATGAGATACTCACTTTCAGCTCATTTTCAATAAAGTTCCAATTTCTTTTGTATATTTTGAACCAAATTTCATCCTCGAACAGTTCTTCGAACAGGCCTGAGTCTGATTTATTTTTAGCATTTTTAGATTTTTTAAATCCATTTGGAAACAAAAATACTCCCTGTAAAATGAAAAAGAACACTTTTACACTTCACATAGAGCAATAATATATTTTAAATTAACATAAAAAAGGTATACAAAAGAATCAATAAATTTGTAACGGCAGGGACTGTTATAGGGACTTAGTAAAATATCAAAAATTACAACTTTCATACAAATTACAAAACAATTATACTTAGATATTCCATTTAGAAAAGAGCATAAAATTAACTAAAGAACAAACCTTCGAAACAGATACAGTAGATTCCATTACGTTATAGACGTTAGAAACAGTTTAAAACAGTGCGATCGGAAATAAAAACTGTACTGGCTGAAATGTAATTGCGTTAATATTACATACTTATTTTTATGTCCATCTAACGTTCTAACCTACGTAATTTATCCGACTACTGCGGTGACATGATAATTGACAAATTTGTGGACAAATTTATGAAATGACACCTTTCATCAGCTTTCAAGTTCCAGATGGCTGGTTAGGGATGCGATGCAGATCATAGAATCGATTTTGTGAGCTAAAATATTCGATATCTATATCGGTGTTTGAATAGATCCAATACCCGAATACTCAAACGCCACTTACATATTATGTTGCACTTAACTACGCAAGTCCCGCTTATATGTACTGACTAACTGGGACGTGGGTAGTTAAGTGCAACTTAATATTTAAATGCTGTTTAAGTATTTGGGCGTAAGTTAGTTAAAAGTTAAAAGTTCCTTATGGCCAGCATAGACTTATTATCAAGATTAGAGACTATTGTGGATAGTATTCTTAATATACCCCAAACCATAATTTACGATTTACGACAACAAACATGGTAACTTCAAAACCTTAGTTTTATAGACTTGTTTTTTAAAGTGCATTTATATTTATATATTGTAATCAAATCTCTAGAAAAAATCCAAAACAAAACGATTTTTGAGAAATCGATGTTACGGGCCTCTATTTTTGTAAATCGATTTTTCAGAACTTTTTGTGAATTTAAAAATCGATCATTTTCAAATGGAATAGTCATCACTATGGTCAATTGACTTGGTAGTCGATCTGTCATCTTACCTTTATAATTATCAAGTTTTATCCTCTGGCTTTCAATATTTTAATCCATTAAATTAACTGCCTGACTCATGAAATAAGCTTATTGGGCTGACCAAACACTCGGCTTTCCCCTAGCTAGACGTCGCGTCGTGGCAACAACCGGCAATCGAATTCAGGCAGAAATCGACTTTCAATCGAACATAATATTGATGTTCGATTAATATTATTGAATATTATATACATCGGTACCGGCGCGGCTGTGGGTACCGGATTTAGGATGATATGTAACAAAAATAAAATATGCTACATAAAATGCTTTTATTAAGTATAACTGATATAAGTTTCATGCAAGTCAATGTGCTTCAATTTGGACTTCATACATGTAAAAACACTCGGTACCTTGGCAAAATGGCTGCATTGCAGATATTGGTAAGTGCATGCCATTCAGTTTTAACATAGATAATTATTAGCGTAATTTTATTGTACTGTTTTCTTTAATGAATAGTATAAATGATGTTTTATACCTATCTTTTTACACAAATAATAATAAATAATCTTTAGCCACATAAATCCATTGCAACTGTAGGTACTAACACAGCTTAGATTTTGTTGTAGAAATACCATATTATTATAATCACTTAATCAATTTCTCACTAAAATCCGTTACCAACAGACCACCATGCACTTAGGACTTTTCATACATTTTCCGAATTTTACCGTATTCTTTCATAACATGTTTCCGAATAATAATAAACTCGATACTTATCGATTTTTTATATAATATAGCATTAACGGACTATGACGTATTGAATTAGGTACTAAAACAGCAATATAAAACTTCTTATAGGGAAAACACGAAATAACAATACACTGGAAACAGAAACATGATTTTATTATCAATATACGTAAAAGGCATCGCAAACTTATTTTACATCTTAATAAAAATGATATGACGTGCGTGGATTCCCCAGACAATACTATGAGTGCCATTTTATTATAATAATTATTTACAAAAATTATTTCAAATAAGTACGGTCTTCGATGAATTTACGTCTTGATTTTTTGAGTGAATAAAACAATATTTATTAAGCATTCAATTTGCCTCAGAACATTACATAAACCTTATATACATAATTTTACAGGGTGTTTGACAGTCATCCCTGCCCACTAGTCACAATAGATGTATACCTATACTTACAAATAAAGATAAAAACGAACGTAACCTTTGCTAAAATTAACAAGCGAGTGAAATAATACAAACAAACATACATAAACTCACGCCTTTATCCCAGAAGGGGTAGGCAGAGGCGCCACCAGGACACCCACATTTCGCCTTCTATGTTCCGTCCCATGATGCGATAGGGGGCGAGCCCATGGCCATATCGGACACAAATTCCTGACTCCGGGCTGATAATGAATAGAAAAACCCAATATCACTTTGCCCGACCCGGAACTCGAACCCGAGACCTCAGCTTTGTAGTTGTACCGTAGTACAACTACGCCACCGAGGCAGTAGGTAATATTATGATATAATAATATTATGATAAAATCCTAAAGACTCATAATTTATTTACGTCTAATACCAAACCATGTTATGTTGGCAACTATCGGTATGTGCTATATAATTATGTTAAACTTTAATACTAATATGAATCCTCTTCGTCAGTTTCAAATTGTGATATTTACAATCGTAGATTTACATAAGTGAGGAACAAAACGCCTTTAATTAGCTAGTAAAGTGTATCGTCACTGTGCGGGCGACCGCGGTGGCAGCGCGGCTTCTTCGCAGGGCGAGTGGCGCTCTTCTTCGGCGCTGAACTTGTATTCTCGTTCGTTGGCGGGATGGTCCTGTCCGGGCGGCGTCGCGCGGCTGTCGCTGGTGCCGGCGGCTTCGAGCGCTGGCCCAGCTGGACCGAACGGCATGCCTTCTGTCCCATAAGCTACCTCTCCCGTACCCACGTACTCCGATGGCTGGTATCCGTAACTGTTTAAGCTGAAAAACAGAAATAATAAACATTTTAGAAAAATGCGACGTAGGTAAAAAACATTTGGATATGACACATTATGTTTTTGATTTCTTTGTGTGATATAAATTATTCACGTAGTTTATAAAGGTGGCAAAAGAACAGGAATCAAAGATGTTATTTTCATTATTTGTTCGAGAACTGAATGAGGTATTAAAACGATACCAGTTGATTCTTTCAATTTTTAATAGACTAGATAAAACATAACTCTAACAATTGTTCTAAGTTTATGTTTAAAATTGATAAAATAACAGTCACATACATAGGCCAGACCCCACACTAAGATCGAGTATTGTGCCGTGGGATCAGAAACTACAAGGAACTTTTCGGCCTCACAAACACCCAGACCCGAAACAAATACCTGTGGATCACACAAATATTTATCTCGGTTCGAAAATCGAACCCGCCGCCTCTCATTTAACAGCCGGCGTCTAATCAACTGCGCCACGGAGGCTGTCCAAGGATGTCTGATGCGTACTGTGTAGTCTTATTTTGATTTGTAAACAATAATCAATCCCTTCACTTCATATTGATCAATCAACACGGTCTGTGGGTATTCCGCACCCCTGAATCTTAAACAGAAAGCCCTTAGACCCTATCAAGCTGAACTGTATGTGGGCTTTATTGGACCGGTATGTCATGTCAAAATCAGATCGTAAAAAAAATTACCCATTTGGCCAGTACGATATATCTTCAATTGCATGATGAGCATAGGGCGCGTAGGCGTGTTGGTAGTATGGAGAATGGTGTTGGGTCGTCGTTTCATATTGAAGTGGGTACAGCGGTGCCGGAGCGGACGACGGTGCTGATGTGCTGCTGGGTGGCGCCGGTGAGTACTCCAGGGGAGCCGGGTAGGCGTGCGGAGGGGTGCGGTAAGGGGCAGGGGAGGTATTCGGCTGCGGGGAACTGCTTCCCTGCGCTGAGCTCCAATACCCACTACTACTAGGCCATGTGTAACTTCCGCTGCCGTTTGATGCTGTTGTTGTTCGCTCCGTGTTGCTGTATGTTGCTATAATAAAAAGAAATAGACAAATATTCACATATATTTCGGTCACTTAGGGGAAGTATCGCGATTCAAATTATTTAATATTTGTAAAGCAGGAGCAAATTGCAATAAGAACAAAAAGATATTATTAATTTTGTTCGTTTTTGACATTATAAAAATACTGGATACCTACTGCATGCTATTGCATATAGTTGGACAGGGTCATATCACTGAATGTGGTAGTAACTACATAAAAAGCTTACAAGGCGGAGATAGCGTGCGCGGCCGTGAGGGCGGCCGCGGCGGGTACGGCGCCGGCCTCCGCGACGCCGCATTACTGCTGCCATATAAAGACTGAGATGTCACAAACCAACCTCCGACTGCAAAACAAACAGTTTCTCCGTTTAATATTGATTATGCGCGTTTCCCAATTCAAATGATTGTGTACAAGGTATCGACTAATAGATTGTCGACGAAATGTTATGCAATGTGGATACAAGAATGTTTGTATGCATCGATTGCCATCGGCCTTAAGAGATGATAAACTTCAAATATTTTTTGTTTCTTTACTAGCTATTGGTGCACAAAATAAACAAATTACACGCCTTCACAAGGTAATTGTACATTAATAACGCTATAGGGTAAAGTGAATTACGTATGAAGAACGCCTGGTCAGTAGTTATTATGTGTGGCTTCATACATTTGTGACTGCGGAAACGAATCCTCTCCACAGTCCACTAATTCACACGCCAAGTTTGAGACATGCGCTCACCAATTAACGTAGCTGTATATTTCCTATACTACAATACAATGTACAACATAACACTTACATTGTGGATATTGGTGCGGCGATGAACTTTGTTGCGGGTAATGAGTACCCACAAAATCCCTTTGATAATATCCTTCAGGTCTCTCTTTGGCGTCCAAGAATGCTTTCGCAAATGGGTTGTATTTGATTTTCAATGACGTCACTTCTTCATTCTGATACGCAGTGACTGCGATAAATTGTGTCTCCGGGAATGGATACGTCATGATACGGCGAAGATCCGTTCCCACTTTCACTAGGTGTACACGAGGCTCGTATTTATGCAAACTGTTCAACATAATCTGAAATATTGAGATATTATTTAATATCCTAAGATTCAATGTTCATAATATCCGGTGAGTATACCTAACATTGTAAGTAAGGCGAGTATCAGTATGAAAATTATCCAATGTGCGATTTGCGTCGAGCATTGATATAATGAATCAAGTTCTAACACTTAAAAAATTAACGCTACATTAATATGTGAAAGCAACATTAATGCGCTGTCTAGGGGGCAACTAACTTAGCTGTGCATAAAATATGTGTAATGTAAACATAGCGCAGAGACAATAATTATTACAAATGATAGTGCGTACGGGCACCCGCTAAACAGATGGTAAAGCTACAGATTTCACACCGAGACGTCAACATATGGATCTGGATGTATCAGATGTTTACTTTCGTATTCATTCGCACCACATTCAACCGTGAGAACCAGCTTCTATGAACTAGCGGTAGCCCCGAATTATAACATCATAACACCTATGGAAGCTTCACGTCGTAAAAAATGCTTCGGAACCGTAAACTAATTACTATGCACGGTCAGGAACATAAACGAAATCTAATACGACTACCAACGCGGTACAAATTAGGAAACATTTAATCATGTCTTTAGAGTATTATTTAAATCTGATAAAACCTTGAATAACAAGCTATTTACGTTATGAAATAACAAATTCTCCCGGCAAAACCCTTTACATACCTGTCCGTTCCCATTGGTTTTATTGGTAAGTTTGACTTTTGCGAAGGATATTGGCTCCTTCATCCAATGAGCTCCAAAATTGGGACTTTCTGGGTGTATGTATATCGCATTGGAGGGCGGCACTTCCGCTTTGCCGCCGGGTACCTGATGTTTAAAAAAATGCTATGAGATTCCACTCCATATTTCGTATTACTCCTCTAAATTGTTTAATAGATAATTTCTTTTATAAATAAACATACGTTTCATAATATATATAAGTAAACCTAAATACATACCCATTCTCCGTTGACATATTTCCATCGATGTGAGTCGACTTGAACGAACTCTAGTAGAACAGTGTACATTGCAGTTGGATCGAGTCCGCTGGCGGTTACTTTTACTACAGGAAACATACGCCTAAAACAATGAGTATTATTATTTTATGTATTTAACACATTTTCTAAATAAGTATATAACACGTTGGAAAAGTTACTCTATGTGCTGCACTGTCTCAGCATATGAGAAACGAATACCATGATTTTCAGAAAACCATGATTTGCATACAAATATAAATACCAGCAGGTATCCAATTTATTAGGCTGCGTTTCTGCTGAATAAGAGACGAACGAAGCGGAGCGGAGATGTGTAGTAATCGCCCAATCAAATTAGTTCAACACATATATGATGGCATGGATAAAAAATATAATTAGTCCATAACAACACGTCTTCGCTCTGCTCATTTCAATTTCAGCAGAATCGGAACCTTAATTGTTTTTCGCGTCAAAGTTGCTAGTAGAAAATCCCTTCGGCACTAAGTCCGACTTTAAATAATCCCAAAGAAACATAATTAATATACAAGTGACAAGTTTAAATGAATGAAAGAATGAGAGGTTCATCATTCATGGTAGAGTCCAACAGTACACTATTTCGTATTTTCAATGCGATATGGATTTATTTTAGACACTGTTAAGAGACTATGTATAAAACACTTTTTTCAATGTATTTTATGGGAATCCTTCCCCAATAAATAACTAAAAATTATAGTATTGTTGTTGCCAAAACTCTCAACAACACGCCACGGGGCGTTGAAAAATCCGAGCATGTTTACATACATTAAGGTAACAAGATGAGACATTTCGCCAAAGGCGAAGTGCTGTCAGGGCTGATCGAGTACGGGCGGCGTCGTTTAGCTACCCTGCGTTAATGAGTAAGACCTACCGCGTTAATAGCTGAAAACTAGCCGACGGCTAGCGAGCGGTTAGCGCAAATGTCCCTATACGTATGTACACTGTGTGTGCTGATCACATCCTTTAACAGTGAAACGTTTCACTTACTTATTGTATTATCATTAAAGGTATCAACAATTTAAGATATTTGAAATAAACGGTTTTGGTCATCGCGATTCGTGGCTGTCGGCAATAACTGTAATATTAAAGTCCTAGATTAGATTTCAAAAAAGCAAAATTTTATGAGTTTTAGCTTAACTTGTGGCGAAAGTCACCTAGTCTCAATCGACTTCTCAATCAAGCTCTCAACTATAGGCAACGGGTTAAAAAAGACAAACAAATGGGTTCCCTGGACGCGAACACATGAGCCTCACTTCTTATAATAAAGCAGAAAATCAAGTTGGTAAATTGTGTGTGAAACCTAGGACCACATAACACACAGCGTCACTACGACTATGTCCAGTTATTTTAAAAAAATTAAACTAAATTAAAAAAAAATAATGTTGAAATATAAAGGTATCTAATTTAAACCTGTAATATTTTAAGGTCTCTGTTACTCAGATACACACGACTAGGTCAAATCATTAATTTAAATAGAGTGATCACAATTACACAACATTGTTGTGACCAGTAAAATATTTTAGTGACGTCCGTTTAGGTTTACGTTTGTAACATTACGTATAAATACTAACATACGTACGTACATATGTTAGTATTTATGTACGTAGGTACAAACATACTGAAGTTTCTATTACCAAAAAATCCAAAAGGAGATGAAATAAATAGCGGAAAGTATACTATACTTATAATTAAGTTGTATCGTCTATAACATTATTTTGTAGGGAGGGAAAATTATACAATATTATTATTATTATATTATTATACTATTTATCGATAAAGTAAAAATCGAAAACCTTCATATTATGTTTCATTAAGAGACTTCAAATTAACAAAAAGAAACTACGATTCCGAAAGAGAGTTCCACGATTGGTAGATTGAAAAAACATATTATGCTTTAATGCCAAAAATAATAGAACTGCAGTCTAATTAACTCACTTGAGCCTTGCATATCTTATTAGCTTCTTGCGGATAACTCAAGTGATTATAAACATCACTACATAATTGCTGTAGTAAAACTCATATCAACGCTTAAAACCAAGTAAAGCTTAGCCTTGTCATAAAATTCTACTCGCTTAAGCAAGATTACTTATTATTTATTATGTATTACTTTGAATACGCACGTAGCAAAATTTTATCCTCTTTGCAAACCAACGTGACATAATCGTAGTAGATATAGTTCACCATGTTTTAGCTTATTTACTTTGTAAATGCATTCTTTGTAAATAACAAAGAAGGATCTATTAAACAATTTTTCCTTGCTTATTAATATTTACATTTTCATGTACAGACAACTAAGTATTTTAAATACAAGATATTATTTGTTTTTTTGTAAGACAGATAAGAACTTCAGGGATATAAGAACTCCTAAATGCTATAACTATGCAAGTGCAAATCTATCAACAATATTTTTATTTTATATGAATTCAACATTAACAACAAGTACCTGTGAAATAAGTACCTGTTTACAGAAATAGAAAGAAATATTAAAATAAAAATCATAATAAAAAGCGTCGAAATAAAAATTTACTGTAAGTTTCTACAAGAGGATTTGGTGCGGTGTGTAAGATTATGTAATTATACGATTATAACGCGAGATTTGACAATTATGTCAGTTCTTATGTATATATGCATTGTATATGTGTGTATTTGTTTTTAAAAATGTTTAAAAATACAACAAATAATCCAGGACATAAAATCAACAAGTATTAATAGTCGAGGAAGCAAATAAAAAAAGCGTTGAATAAAAAGAAGAAATTCATAAGTCAATTGCAGATGAAACCAACGACGAATGGCAGAATAATAGTGCGTGATTTGTTGTTTTTATATTCCACTCATCAGACGCAGCCGAATCCAAATTATCTAAAAGTAGCAACTTGGAACGGATCACACTTAAAACTTACAAGTGATCAAGTATGCATACCTTCTAAACGAGATATTAGACTGCTAAAACCTATTAATATTGAATTATCCCACTATTCTCCTCAGATTACTTTTAATAGTTTGGCACTGTAATGTTCACACACCAATGCATGTGAAACAGATTTGATAGAGGCACTAAATGTAAAATGTTGGCGATTCTTTTGGCGAAGTTTTTAGTTGCATTGTGTTTGTAACCGCTGGAGCTACCACCTGGCTTCGTTTTCGGTCGCGGTATTGTTGTGCCCTGTGTATATATATTTTTGTGTATGTATGTATTTATAATGTAGGTATATATTATGTATGTATATGTATAGCTATTAGCTCCAGCATCCATATTCCATATTTTTTTCCAGTTGTATTTTTTCCCTTAATTCTATATAGTAATGATTTAATCCATCCAAAGGTTGCCTGGAAGAGATCGCAGTTAGCGATAAGGCCGCCAATTGTAACCATAACTTTTGTTGTATATAACCATAACCCTTTTATTGTGGTGTACAATAAAGTGTGTAAATAAATAAATAAATAAATAGATAAAGGGCACCGACCACGGAAATACTGTGAGATTTCGGGGACCATTGAATTGTCGTATTATTTTCTTTTTGAAAAACAAACAAAAAACGTCAAAAAGAAAATAATACGACGAATTGTAAGCAAATAATTGTAAAGCGAACAATAGAAAAGCGACGGAGCAATATTGAATTAAGAAGATTTATCAATCCGCTTGCATAAAAACTAGCATAGAAGGTAATCACAAAGCAGATAAATAAAATCACCTGGAAAACAAACTGAAGACGCGAAATTTTGGGCTATTACCAAAGGCATTATCCAAGACTGCCTCGGTGGCGTAGTTGTACTACGATACAACTACAAAGCTGAGGTCTCGGGTTCGAATCCCGGGTCGGGCAAAGTGATATTGGATTTTTCTATTCATTATCAACCAGAGTCAAGAATTTGTACCCGATATGACGATGGGCTCGTCCCCTATCACATCATCTGACGGAACATACAAGGCGAAATGTGGGTGTCTTAGTAGCACCTGCCTACCTCTTCTGGGAAAAAGGCGTGAGTTTATGTATGAAATACAACTGGAGAAGCCGGATGTAAAGCACCACAGATAAATATTGACCTGGATCCTATGGTGCGAGTTACTAACTTTAGACACCGTAAACAAGGTGCCAAAAACGTCAGAACGCAGGAAAGTTTTTGCTTGCGTATTTTTCTTTAAAATTATTGATACCTAAATCGATCCAGCATTCTAGGTGGGTATAATAATTATTATTCCATTGTTTCTTCATTGCTTTTCGATACATTCGATGGAGACTTAAGAGAGATCATGTTTAAATTCAACTTCTCGACGCCTCTAAATTGAGTTACTTCCTTGTGATACGAATCAAATACAGGTTACAAACCTATAACCCCACTAATTAGAAAAAACACAAACAAACAATAGGTTACAGATATTTCTGCAGCTAAGTTTAAGCTTTATATAACAACTAGCTTCTGCCCGCTAACTACCTTATGTGAGAGGCCGCCTGGGTAGGTACCACCGCAATGTCTATTTCTCCCGCCAAACAGCAGTGTAAATGCACTGTTGTGTTCCGGTTTGAAGGACATTGTAGCCAGAGTAACTACTGGACATATCGAGACTTAACATCTTATGTCTCAGGATGGCGAGCGCAGTGGAATGCCAAGCAATGCCTTGTAACTCATGGTGTTGTTTGGTTTTGCTACTGTCCATGAGCGGTCGTATCGCTTACCATCAGGCGAATGGCAGGCTCGTCTCGTCATTCATAGCAATAAAAAAAAAAAAAAAAAAAAATAACTTCGTCTGCGTGATTAACTTTATTCAAAAAAACATTCATGTAAAGATTATTTGGAATTTCCTATCCCGTCCCGTCCCATCTCGTTATATCCCACCCGTCACGTCTCATTCTCACTCATTGCATACAATCCAGTCCCATCCCATCCCTTTGAGTATAAAAAAGTAACAAATATATCGTAATTATTTTCTCATCCCACGGGAACACTGTATTTTTCGGAATAAAAAGTAGCCTAAGTGTCAGCTATCCAGGGTGTCAGCTACTTCCATACCAATTTCATCGAAAACCGTTAAGCGGTTTTTGAGTTTATCGCGCACAACTGCACAGACAAACAGACAATAATTCTACAATTACAATTCTTGATAATAAATTATTATGGTTTCTTAGATTTACGCGAATGTTACACATTGAAATAAAACTATTTTATAAGGATTTTATCGGGATAAAATCCGTATAAAATAGTTTTATTTCAATAATAAATCATTGTTTTGGGTTTTATTACGTTAATATAGACAACCCATATTAGTTTTTCTCATTTATCTTCCATAATACAAAGAAACGCCCTGTATGTAAATGAAATATATACCAATTTTCAATTTGGACCTGCACCAACATAACTGTGAAAACTGCATCTCATTTCGTGCGGTAGTTTTTGAGTAATGTGCAAGCAAACAAAAAGAAACATCCTGTATGTAAATGCAACATATACCAGCTTTTAAGTTAAACCTGCAGCAATACAACTGTGAAAAGCGCTTCTCATTTGGTGCAGTAGTTTTTCGTGATGCGCAAGTAAATAAAAAGAAACATTCTGTATGTAAATGCGACATATACCAGTTTTTAAGTTGAACCTGCAGCAATACAACTGTGAAAACCTCATCTCATTTGGTGCAGTAGTTTTTGCGTGATGCGCAAGCAAACATACAGACAGACAGACAGACAAAAATTCTAAAAAAATTTTTTTGGCTTCTGTTGATGTTATAAAGACCCCTCGCGTTAAAATTTCTTATATATCTTCCATGTACAGACATCGACCATTTACATTTTTATTAATATGTATAGAGTATAGATATTGTGCAAGATTCTTCTGCTCATTTAAAGTATAATTATTCATATTATATACTCGCATACTCTACTTGAACCGCACTACACTTAACATCAATTAATTATCATTGCGGCCGTTTTCCCAGGCCAGTATATGAAAAATATCCTACCGTCCATTTTTAGTGACGATCATCTCGTTGGTGAGGGTTTGGAAGCGCACCCACAGCTCTCGGTCGTCCAACGCGACGCTGACTTCGCGCTCCCGCCCGCTGCGAGACCCCGCGCCGCCCACCGTCGGCTCCACCGCGCTCAGGATGTGTGACGCTGCCATTCTGATTCAATAAAAATATATATTACATATTTGGAATTGAAGCTGAGAGTGGTAGTCCTGTAAGGAGCGGACAAATCTGCAAGAGAATTGTCATAGTTCCGATCCCAAATCAGTACTCATACATAGCTAACACCAATTATAATTATAGCTGTAGGTGACATAATGTACAAGTAATAAATTTCAAATATATGAGAATTTGGCCAATCGACACTAGGCAAGAGTTATGGATAAATGGCTTCCTGATAACATTGATGGCGAACAGCCGGTCATAAAAACTCTAACCACCTCCGCAATATGGATAAAAAATTATCTTTCGCCAATTCCATGTAAATGTAGCGTAAGAGCAGGCAGAAGAAGAAAAATATTTAATTATATTATAATTATTAACAGTTGAGTAGTATTCTTGTTATATGTATTCGGTTTATATAAACCGATATCAAAATTGTAATAAAACGAGAGAAATACAACTAATCTTTTAATAAATATAAAATACCTAATTATACCTACCACTTTTTTTTAGTACGGTGCCAGCCTTAACGTTTGGGTCCAGCTGTGCATCGTGGCGTATAGTTTGTTGGGAAAAAAACTGCAATTCTACATACATATATTACATATATACAGGTCGAATTGGTAATCTCCTTTTTTTGAAGTCGATTAAAAATAGACATATTATTATTTAGGTATGCAAAAATTAATAGTAGAATAATTTAAAATAATATTCTAAAGTATAACTTATAAAAATGGTGAAATTGCGAAACGCAAACTAATGCCGCCCTAGGGTGAGATTGTTAAGGCGCCCCAGGTGAAAATACTGCTACATCCCGGATAATATTGTTAATAAATTTATTTTTCTGTTTTATTGTATCAAAAGTTGTTGATCTACATCTGTTTGGTTGGAATACGATTGTTGTGCGATTTGATTAAATGCTCATATTTGTAGCTCCATTTATTTATTTTCAATCTAAATTGCATTTATTATTAAAATTATATTAATTAATATCCATTTTTTGCAATCTTGAGGAAGTTCCGATGTGAATGTATACTCGCGGGCACAGTTAGCACGTAATAAGTTTGCATTCGGCGCACTTTACTATGAATAAGTTGAAGGCATGTTTTATTACAGCCCTTACTTGTTACTTGATGATATGCTAATGTTACTAACGGAATCATAGAATACATTTCACATGCAAGCTCGATGCGACTCAATACTGTCGGTATTGACGTTATGAAGGAAGATTGTGAAGACGAAGCCTCGAAGGTTTCGATGACGAAACAAATTCCTTTATGCAAATGTAAACTCAAATTCAAATTACTCATATTTTCTGCGTCGTATTAAAATTATTATTAAATATCTCTTTGGTCAAACGCATAATATGGTTTGAGACAGGTGAGATCTAGGTTTTAGTTCTCAGATGGGATAAACCATCTTGTATACTTTTTTTTAATGTGACAAACACATTTTTTTTCGCAACACATGCCACAGCAACTCGGGAGCAATCACGATCTTTCACAGTCAGTAAATAAGTAATCAATAAATTATATAAAATATAACATATTTCTATTGATTTCGGACAGCTGGTTAAATTCAATATTAAGAAAATCCAGATGTGCTGCGCGTACACATGCGTGAATCCCTCGTTTTTTCTCGCCCGCATTGTTCCGGGTGTCTTCACTTATGAATAATCTGAGTATCCTAGGTATGTTTATCAGCTGTTAGTTGCGATCCAATTCACATGAGGAGGACATGATATTTGCCACCTCACGCGTGGTCGGAATCCTGATCAAGGTAGTACCCCAGTTTTTCACACCTGGTCATCTTTGTTGCTCATATAATAAAGCGCAGGCACGATCAGGTATCGAATACCACCTGCATCTTTGTGATGTGACGGTTTAATGATTTGGATAGAATGTAGAGACACCGATAAGTGTATGAACCAATAACGAGAAAATTATTAAAACAGTCGCGGAGGGATGTCGGTTTAAAGCGTTTTCTTTCTTCTAAACCACGGATAATGCATTGAAACTTTTTACAAACATTGTTCCTTATTCTTTTTGCTATCTTTTAACTTACATAGATGAGACGATTAGCAAAAAAGTAATTAACAGTCGCCCAATGATACCCTATCTACAAACCGCGGATCAGGAGCATCATAGATCTTTTTTGAGCCATTTATAAGCGAAAAAATGATATACAGGTTCATGCACCCAAAAGACAATGTACCATACTATTAGATGTCCCGGCTATGCTTTCACAACTACAATACGTGTGATTAAGGATCGATAGTGGCAGCCAAAGAATCTAAACCAAGCACCGAGACACGATAAGTACATTCATGACTCACTTCAAGCTGGTCTTTATTATATATTGTTTTACTTTAGAGATTATATTATAGTAATCAGTCCGACTTAGCTTGTACGTGTGTTCCCTGATTTACGGAAATCATAACCAAACGTATCAGTTTGTAATCATAAAAAACATTTTTACTTCACTTATGCTGAGCACCTTGTATTTAACCAATCATGATAGTTATTCGACGGGAAATACCATATAACTTTTGAATTACTTGCGAAAAACAAAATATAAGATATAAAAAATTGTGTGGTATATTCCCTTGCCTTAAAAGCTCAAATTTTTACAGTTGTATGGGGGCCGCCGAACTAACGATTTATTATTACAACTAATTTCGATCAAGTTCCGATAATTATTATCTTAACAAAGACTCTGGCCACGAAATCGTCATCCCCTAAGGGCTCTATAAATTCCTTTCAAGTACATAATTTTAAAAAGGATCACTTCTTAAACTAATGTTTTATATTAATGTATAAGTATCTTACTATGAAACTCTACATACTACGCTTACTTCTTAAATCTTTGGGTCCTAACATAAATCATATTCATATTCATCTTCAGAATAGAAGTTGACTGATATTTTCATATTTTTAATATACTAACTGCAAATAACATTATTAAAATTTTAATTTAATAATTGAAAATTAAGGGTAGTTTAATTGTAACAGTCACAGAGCAGATGACTAATACCTCAGTCTGCCCCGTGACCACGAAAGCTGAAAAGCAATCGAAACGTCGGGAAGTTAAAAAATGTAAAAATTAAACCAAATCGCATAAAATCCGTAAAAATAGTTTTATTTCAATGTAATTTATTGGAATTGAAAATGAAGGCCTTACGTTGCTTAACATTTTATTTGCTATTTGTGGACGAATAATATTATAACCATCTTTTTCAGACATAGAAAATCCATTGCTGAATATAGGTGATGGGTTAAAGACAGAATAAACGCAGGATTGATATAATAGTAAAAGATTGAATATACAAAGAAAACATAAGACATAGCGAATAGAAAGAATAGAACAAGTACCTACAGATAAACGACAATAGAATAAGGAACACACTGGTATTCAAAGTAAATTGTTTCGTTTATAATAAATAACCTGTTCTAACAATAGGCATGCAAGGATTTTCTGAGCCACCTGTTTCGAACTTTACTAACACTTTAATATGAAATATATTGCTCAATTCGCTAGCTTATGTGACGACAAATATTACACTTAGGTAATAATTTGTAGAAAGCAAACGCCATTTTACAAAATCTGCCTAAAATGAAGTTTTCTCTAGACGGAGTAAACGTTCTCAAGTAGGTACAGTGCTAGCAATGAAAGTGGATGCGTATGCATTTTCATACCAAACCATTATTTTTAGTATACTAAACACGAACATAGTTTGACACGTCAACTAGTCTTTTTTTCTCATATTTACATACATATGTAGAGTTTGGAATAAAATCTTTTCCGCAAAGATTTTCCAACGCTACGACATTCATTAAAAAACGTATGATAATAATACTCTTTTGTGGACAGAGTACATTCGGTATCCCTGGTGTTGTAGACATCCAAGGGGACTGGACGGTATGCATTTGTAAGGAGGTTTGCTTTATTGTCAATAAAAATATGTCTATTGACTATCTGAAAGAGAACGATGTCAGCGATAGGACCGCCTGCAACCTAATTTTGCTGTTATAATAAATAATGTGTTATTTCTACTATGAGATGTACAATAAAGAGATTTAGTTATAATTACCCTTAATAGTATGAATAAATAAAGAAATGTGCGTTTGGGGTGAGAGGATGTTGGTGCAAACCAAAGCTGCCATTTATCTCCAGAACTACTAGTCCGATTTTGATACGGTTTTCAGTGATGGGTTCGCGTTTAATTGGTACATGTTGTTAGATAGGTGTTTCAATGGTAACTCATCATGCAATTGTGATATAGCAATTTTTTTTTTTCAAAATACTTATATATTATTCCTATTAAATGTCGTGTTTTTTTTATTATATTAATATTGCTTTTTTTTTGCAAGTAATTGAATGAAATCTATTTTAAACAGAATTATAACATTTTCAACTCATCCCACAATGTGTCGCATTTCTTACGAGGTTTATTAAATTAAAAATGTTAAAAAATAAATGTAACATAGTTTTATTATTAGCAACAACACTAATTGAAGCCGCTGAAAATGTACTTCAAACAACCTAAACAATTTCTTTTACCTTTTAAATATAATCGATAAAAATATTAGATACCTACAGGGATGTATACCGCATATAACAATATGCGGTATACATTCAACCCAGGAGAAGTCGCGTAGGTTGGCTCTATATTACATTAAAGTAATTATCGAATTCGTATGATTAAATACATACATACATACATAAACTCACGCCTTTATACCCGAAGGGGTAGGCAGAGGCGCCACCAGGACACCCACATTTCGCCTTGTATGTTCCGTCCCACAATGTGATAGGGGGCGAGCCTATCGCCATATCGGGCACAAATTCCTGACTCCGGATTGATAATGAATAGAAAAAATCCAATATCACTTTGCCCGACCCGGGACTCGAACCCGAGATCTCAGCTTTGTAACCGTACTGTAATACAACTACGCCACCGAGGCAGTCAGTTATGATTAAATAATTGCTTCCAATTGCTTTAGGAACTCTGAGAGGTAATATTATTTACAGTATTCATCAGAATAAGCAATCTATAACGCATCTTTAATAGTAATGTATGTATTTGTTGTAACTGACTCTTCTTCTTCTTCTTCTTCTTTGGGTGCCTCTTCAGTGCTGATGGTTGTCCGTCAGCTCCTTGTATTTTCCCTTGTCTTTAGCCAGATTGAATAGTTGTTCAACGGTGCTGACTCCTATATTTCATAAATTCTGTGTAACATTCCTTATTCGTCTTAATAAAACTATGTGGCATAGGCAAAAATATATTTTTAACATGTTGATAAAAGATTCGTCTAATATAATTTTACATACTATATGCCTAACATTATCTCTTAGGGAATATTACCAAGTTCCAGCTGATTCATTGCTTTTTTACCGATAAAGTCATTGAAATTGAATGTGAAACGCACTTAGAGGCTATTCAAACTAAAAAAAAATTAAGCGGCTCGACATTGATAAGTAAAAAAAAGAAAAATAAGTAAAACATTTCGACAATATAATCATGATAAGAGGGCTAGACGCCTACTCTAAACGCTATAGGTTTTTATATTCCTTGAAGCAGAAATAACAATTGGTTCAAATCGCAATTAAATAATGTAAAAACCTACACCTAATAATAGATAAGTAAATATTGAATATTTTATTTTGATATACAAGTAATATTAGTGAGAACTTTTGCTATCCATAGATACATTTCCTTGGTTAATAATAATACCTTTTATTATTCAATTTTGGTTTTAGTTAATTGTATTTTGTGTCTTGCCATTCCTTCTTCAAGACTAGTTTCACTACACTCGGTATTTATTTTACATGAATAATTAATTGATCACAATTTATGGGTTATTAGAATACATTAATTAATTAATTATACAAGAATCGGTTTATAGACACGGATTCTTTATGAACGCAACGGAACAAATTAGAGAGTATAAATAATACTGTAAGCTATACATTATCTAACCAAATTGAACAAGATTGTAATTCATTTTTAAACGAGACGATTAATATTTAATTACTCAATGTTATTTTCCTGAATTTATATTGAATATAATGATTCAAAACTAAAATACACCTATTACAATCAATTATTCAGACCTACAAGTAGCGATGTTACGCTATCATCATACGTTTTAGGTGTAATACAAAAACAGCATTTTATTTTTTCTTCGTAATATAGGCAGCCGTAAGCTACCCGTCGGCAACATTGAAATATAAAACTGATGTCTGCTTTAAGCATTCGTTTTGCAGTGCTTTCTTAGTTTGCGCCCAAATAAAACCGCAATAAACATGACGGATTAAAAATTCCAGTTACAAAACCAGCTAATGATCAAATAAATAATAAAATATCAAATACATATGTTTGGACAAAATGATTTATTGCGCACAATTCAATCATTAAAATTTTCATAGATTTTACTACTGACTTCTAAAAAATGTAGTTCCTGCAAAGCCGACTCGATTTGGTTTTATTCATAATTTTGTATGTTTATTGAAATATGTGAGGTATGTATGTAGTTATTCTAGACTGTTACGAAATGTATGTGCTTGACAAACTGAAAGAATCACGAAATCCAATGGCTATGGCAAATAAGCCGGATATTTTATTGTGAGTTGGGCTCGACACGATCTTCTCGTTCACTGTTTATTGTACCCATTATCGCTGGCTACGTTGGTTCAACGTCCTAACACTCCTTCTGACACGGTACATTTTTGTCAATTTTAACATTTTATTTTGTGGACGGATTAATTATATGCCCGGTGACCGTATTTTCGGCTTTAAAAGCAAACAACAATTGACGTAATTTCTTATTATCTTGAATACATTTATTCTTGCATTAAAATTACAATAAAAATAACATTAAACATGTACTATCCGACTCTACATCGTATATTTAAATGTCTTAGTCATGTTGTACTTACGAAATTATTGTAATTTTCACCAATTTATTGAAAACTTTTGAAATGGGGACTTATTTTTGAATTGTCATAATGTTGCTTTTTAAGGGTTATATAACACATATACAAAACTATATTCTATCATTTGTCAATAAACGGGAATATAAAAATTCTTAGTAATAATGAAAATGCCCTTAAATATCTATACACAGGAATAAGGCCCAAAAAAAGGTATTTAAATATAGCAGTGCTCTTTCGCCTTTAATTAAATTATACTTTGAAGCAATGTTTTGCATAAAATAGTTTATATATAGTTCAATTAAACCTCTCTTTCCCCTTGTCAGTGTTCATGCGCGTAATAAAACAGTCACGATATTAGATATGGTACGTACATATATCTACAAAAAATATAATAATATAATCAGACAGCATGACGACAAACAAATAACACATGACACGCTTGCACATTACCCAGTTATTTCGTGGAAAACGTTTCGTAGTATATTTATACGAATTACGTAATTATTATAGCTACATTATTAATTTTCTAAAAATACCGGGTATATCAAGACTGCGACCGAAAACGAAGCCAGGTGACAGTTTCAGTGGTTACAGACACAATGCAACTAATGCGAAATTTTTACTTGCTTTGTGTCTAAAGTCACTAATACTACCACCTGACTTCGTTTTCGGTCGCAGTCTTGATTTACCCTGTATATACATTGTATCTTATCAGCCTATATACGTCCCATTGCATGGCACGGGCCTACTCTACAATTGAGAGTACGATTGAGACACGATTAATTAATATTCATTACCATGTACTAAAAAAGGGGTTTTATTTGTTTTTTCTTTGTTTGGTACATATTTTGTTATTAAAAGTTGTTTGTGTGCGAAATAAAGAGAAACAATTAAGAGAAGCGCAATTTTATTTGTGTAACAATGTTCGTGGCCCTCCGCGCTGTGAAAGACTTCAACGCGTTGTCGACGTTTTATGGATTAGTTACAACCGGTCGAGACTCAAATATTTATATTTTGATAGTTTTCTGTTTATTAACCAAAATTAAGATTCGTGTATAATTATATTGAATAATGTCGAAAGATATGATAAAGATACGTATTGAATGAAAAAAATATTCTACAATATTTCAGATAATAATGTCGAAAGATATGATAAAGATACGTATTGAATGAAAAAAATATTCTACAATATTTAAGATAATAATGTCGAAAGATATGATAAAGATACGTATTGAATGAAAAAAATATTCTACAATATTTCAGATAATAATGTCGAAAGATATGATAAAGATACGTATTGAATGAAAAAAATATTCTACAATATTTCAGATAATAATGTCGAAAGATATGATAAAGATACGTATTGAATGAAAAAAATATTCTACAATATTTCAGATAATAATGTCGAAAGATATGATAAAGATACGTATTGAATGAAAAAAATATTCTACAATATTTCAGATAATAATGTCGAAAGATATGATAAAGATACGTATTGAATGAAAAAAATATTCTACAATATTTCAGATAATAATGTCGAAAGATATGATAAAGATACGTATTGAATGAAAAAAATATTCTACAATATTTCAGATAATAATGTCGAAAGATATGATAAAGATACGTATTGAATGAAAAAAATATTCTACAATATTTCAGATAATAATGTCGAAAGATATGATAAAGATACGTATTGAATGAAAAAAATATTCTACAATATTTCAGATAATAATGTCGAAAGATATGATAAAGATACGTATTGAATGAAAAAAATATTCTACAATATTTCAGATAATAATGTCGAAAGATATGATAAAGATACGTATTGAATGAAAAAAATATTCTACAATATTTCAGATAATAATGTCGAAAGATATGATAAAGATACGTATTGAATGAAAAAAATATTCTACAATATTTCAGATAATAATGTCGAAAGATATGATAAAGATACGTATTGAATGAAAAAAATATTCTACAATATTTCAGATAATAATGTCGAAAGATATGATAAAGATACGTATTGAATGAAAAAAATATTCTACAATATTTCAGATAATAATGTCGAAAGATATGATAAAGATACGTATTGAATGAAAAAAATATTCTACAATATTTCAGATAATAATGTCGAAAGATATGATAAAGATACGTATTGAATGAAAAAAAATATTCTACAATATTTCAGCCTCTCGTTGAGTTTTTGCCAACTTGTAAAATCTGATATGAAAATGAAACGAATGATCAACTGGAAAATTTATGATGACAATTTATAAGCGAACGATACCATGAACTAATTAATTAATTTTATGAAATTATGTGTTACCTTTACATCAGGAAGTACATCCGTAACGTGAACGAATTTCATAATAACGTTATAACTGAAACATTAAAAAAATCATATTGTAATTCAACACTACACGTGTATATTACAACTACATTAATGTTATATCAAAATTATTACACTTTTATTGGTTTAATACAATACGTATTAATTACTGGGATGTATAAATGGCGGCGATTATTTTTGCAAAACAAGTATCATGTATCTACAATAGGTACGTCAATTACCTATGCAATAAATAAGTACATCAAAGCATTACACCGAACAGGGAGGTACGAACAAGTCGTCGGGCACCGCACCGCGTGCATGTTTAATGTTTTACGCTACATAGTTAAAGAGAATATGCTGTTTACTCTTTAGAGAATAGGTTTTTCAAAAATTGTTATGATTTATGAATCATGTTTGCAAATAAAGACGGCACGCCGACGCTTTATTGAATCCCCTGCCATGAACCCTTGACTATAGTTCAGTGCTCGTAATTTGGTTTTATGTCCGGCTCGGAGAAACTATGAAGGTGCCTATCGTATTCGTACAACATTTAAGTATTAAATAACAAGAAAGCAAGCAACATGTATGTATAAAGGTACAGTAATTACAGCGCTAGCCCACTCGTCTGCAGCGTCATTATTCATCGTTTTACGACTGCATGAGGTATAAATATTAAACTTAAGTCGTATAGATGAATTGCTAACATTTCCTTTTTAATGGCGAGGTTAAATATGATGTGCGAGTGATGGCCTCGGTTTCGGATCTTACTCTGTATCGAGGGATGCTCCGCACAACATGCTCTCTTAATGCGCCCGAACAATGTGAGCTTTTAATTACGTGCAATAACTTTTTTATCAAACGCTACGTGGCACTAACGTCAATCTCCAAAGGCGTCTCGATCGCCTCGGAATGTCGATAAATCGCTTTGCAGTGCCGGCGTTTCACTGATCTCTATAAAATATCAAAGATAACAACGAGTGGCTGTGAGGGCTGTTTCGAAAGGAGCCTCGGCCCAGTGATTGGAGGTTTATGGCAATCGCTTCGATAAATAGAAGCGTTATGTATGAAGCGGACGGCGGTATGGAGCCGGCGCAATTGTCCCCTCCGCTCGGAGCTGGCCCGGCCGCGAGCGTCCGAGTCGAAGCCGCGTCATCCGCGCACAACAGCGCCCATGTTAGCAGCGAGTCGAGAGGTGCTAATTATCAAATGCAAGACCGACCAAACCGATATTGAAACCATTGAAACAATACGGGCCGTGTTGTCTTTTCCAATTTCAAAGTTTGCGGAATGGCTGCGTAACGAAGGCCGAGCATGCTGTGCAAATGGAACGATGCCGAAAACTCAAGTATTTTTAATGGTCTTGCGTCACCGCCTTTTCAAACTTGAATTTTCATTATCACTTGGCACGTATACAACCACCAGCCTTGATATGTTAATCAAACAATAGACTAAAATCAAATAACCGCAACAGTCAACACATGATCAATAAGATTTGACCTTACAAATAAAATATATTTTTCGACTATTGGTCAATTGTTTACTCAATATTCGATTGCCTTGAAAAGGCATTAAAGACAATCAGTGTTGGTTGTACACCGTGCATCCATGACATGTTCTCGAACAATTAGAATACATACAAGAAATACAGTACCTAGGTTAAATAGGTATCTATTTTGTCTATGATTCAATAACACAAGAATATGTTTAATGAACGCTTCTTTTATAGTAATGACAGCTGGGAATGGACATTGGTCATGTCAATACGGAATACGTACAAGCGTAGGTAATAAAATTAGAAATATTGATACGATAAATTAGACTTAATGGTTTTTCGATAGTCTTCTTTTCCGCGGTTTAAATTTATGTTTATAATGTCAATAAAATTTATTTGTTTTAGATCCCGTTTGGCATTGCCAAAATGCGAAGCATTTTCTCAATTCCCCATCGTAACAAGCCGCAGTTATTTATTTACTATGAATATAAATCGTTGCGGCGGAACGTTTACACGTGTAAATATATAAAATGTTCTAATAATGATAATTGCAGCAAAACCATTTTGACGTGATAATAAAACGTATGTATGGTTACAATTAGTGTTCACGACACACCCCATCAAATTGGTGTCGATTTTATTTTCTTTAATACGCGTTCAGTGTAAATATTCAAATTCGGAAGCTGATAACCACAATCAAACTTTTTTGAGGCTACATTTCAATTAAATTTTATTCCTCAATTCTGTGCTCGTCATAAAACTTTAAAGTTTGACGAGTAAAGCCCATTGAGGAACTCCGAATTGATATTAATTCAAATAACTCGGGTTAAAAAGTCAGGGTTTTATGTGTGCTGTAAAAATTTATTGTGGGGCTTTGTGGCGAGCCGGACGCGCCGATAGGCGTTCGGCCGATGACGGAACCTGCGTGGACACCGCCGTCGCCGCCGCCCGGGGCTCCCGCGCCGCGCCGGGGCCGCTCGGGGTTCACCACGCTTTGTGTTCAGAACTTACTGCTTACTGCTTCGTGCCCTGCCGCCTTTGATCATTATTGCGCGTGCGCACACTATACACACATCCGCCTCCTTTTAAAAACAATTGATGCACATTTTCCTTTAATGTACATAATATGTACTTGTGACTCTAGGTCACTTGAATTAATTACATATTTTTGAAGAAACTCTGGATATACGACATTGTTTTGTTTAATACCATGGATTGTAGATATAATTACTTGAAACACATGTGACAGTAGATGCATAAAATGAAGTATAAAATTGTTGTTAAAATGCTCGTAGGCATTGCTGTTTGTCACGGAGCAACCCTATTATCATATAAGTTTTATGTGTTCCATAAAGTAATTGGAATAATAATAATGCATTACATTGTAATATTAATGCACAGCATCAGTAATCAGTTACCACGGATTACGTCAACATTTAAAATAATTACACATTAAACAAACAATGTGTTCAGTACGGAATACCTTTATTTCCTATAACGACAATGAAAAAGACGTATGTTACGTACGTTACGTATACGTAAATGTAGAAAATATTAGCAGGTCTGTAAGAAATACTTGAGCTTATTTAAAATTAAATTGCAGTATTTGCAAAAAGCGATTGTCACACATTATATGTTACAAATAGTAATTGAATAGTTAATGAGAGCAATAAGTCTT
The DNA here is from genome assembly GCA_905220455.2 of Deilephila porcellus. Classification (NCBI taxonomy): domain Eukaryota; kingdom Metazoa; phylum Arthropoda; class Insecta; order Lepidoptera; family Sphingidae; genus Deilephila; species Deilephila porcellus. The sequence goes on along the minus strand of LR999971.1, from coordinate 7,830,254 downwards.
ACCTATATTCGCCGTTTAATTCGTCCTCAATTTTAGCAACTTATATACACATTTAAAAATATATAAAACAGCACTTCAGTTCACAACACGTTAGACACTATTTACAGAAATCCTTTCGATAAACACATAGTCATTAATTAAGAGTTGAAATTTAGGAAACCGATGTGTGTCGAAGTGTACTATAAATTAGAATCACCTACTTGTCGCATATCACAAATCAGTGGTTGCGTGCCAACTCCGCGAGCAACTACCGCAAACTCGACCACACTACACTTCATTAACGCTCACACAAAATAACGTTGCCACCACCCACATACTCTCTGCGTGATATTCACTCATAAGTTTGAGCTATAGAATATCATTTTCAACAAAATGTTTCTCACTTCTTCTCGCGGAAAATAAAGGATTTTGTACTCTAATGCGCTGTGGATACGGTTCAAATTTCTAAATATTGTGGAGGTTGATGTGAACAGGCTAACTGAACGAGACTCCGCCTCTAATGTTTTACAAACAAACTGATTGGTGGCTCCGACTTTCCATAGTTGGGACAATCCTGCGCAACTAAAACGCGGTCATACAGATAACAACTGTATTACTATTATTTTTGATTCCAATTACGCTTGTATTACTTAACTTTAAAAGTTAATGTGACCTATTGTGTTGGCTCTAAATACTTCATATCAAATTAGGTAATTGCAGCGTACAATATTGGTAAATAATCAATTATATCAATATTATTAATAAATCAAGTTTTCAGGAGTTTTACAGAATTTGTCCATTTAACCATATTTGTACATGTTGTAAAAAGCTCTACGTAACGAATAAATATAACAAAAATTTCAAATTCAGAAAACATTAATTAATTGACGTAGAAATTACTTCATAAAATTAATTTACCTATTTCATTTATGTATTGTAACATGCTTGCAACATATTATGCTTAGTAGCAACGACTACCTATATTTTACATATTACTTATCATTGATGTGGTGTGACTGTACCGTAAAATAGAATGCATTGTACTAATATCAAATGCATTGTTCTATAATTTAGAGATTTTTTATTTAAGCCTATCGCTCTACGCTCTCTATTTATCTCTTACAAAAGAAAATAGATTACACAAACACCTTGTTCTGAACTTGCATTAAACTCGCTACTCATTTTTATAAACACGTAGTAGACGTACTTTCTAAACGGTACTTAGTTAATTGACAAACATATAAAGATTTTTTATGTATTTCGCTACCCGCTGATTTCAGATCAAATCCGAGCTTTGGGCTAGTAAGAACTAAGAAAGCACTGAAGATGTATTATTAAATACATGGGTCTATAAAATGATTAATAATTGGTTTTAAAGAATAGTATGTTTAAGTGTGTCGCTTAGAACTGGTGTGAGGGGCTGCTGTAGACACCTAGTCAGCATTCCAATGCATCGAGCCCGCCTCACCCAGTTACGGTCTGCCGGCCGACCAAGTGTTAATTGGAAAAGGAAACTTCAAACAACGACCGAGCTCAATGCTCTCCACAGAAATGTTTCATTTTTAAACATCCCAGTGACCGTTATAGTCGATACTTACACGCATACATTGCACTTCTTGAAAGCGGAGGTGACTCGCGTTCGTGTTTACCGAATCTAGGTTACAAACTTGGGAATATTCCATTTCAAACCTCTCACCATTCTAGTTCATGATATTGTGAAGCTAAAAACATTTTTCACTGCGTGAAGAAACTGACAGTAACTCACTGCTCAAATTCCGATAAAAAAAACTTATTTGTCTTGTACTTTTTAGGAGCTCCCAGATTTAACAATTGCCAAACGGATTTATAAATATCATAGCATAATTGAAAATGACAATCGCAAACTGATAAATACAATAACCTATGTATATTTTGATAATAAGAATTAACATTCATTGAGTTTTCTAGTTATTAATTGAGAAAACATTAACATCCCGCGCTTCCTAACTGTAGTGCATTTGACAGTGCCTATAAGTCTTCTAAAATTCCTTGATCTCTCAACCCATATTGGTTCAGTATGTTGAATCAAAACTCAAGCCCCCTAATATATTGCAAAGATACGTATGTACTCCCTAGTATCTTATTCAATTTTATTAATTATCTATCAGCCTGAATACGCCGCTCCTCCGCCACGAATCACGTCTCACTTTATAATGTGGGGTTCGGTAATAGTCCACTATACTAACCTGATACTAATTTGTTCAAGGTTGCAATCGTAACTTACCAATTGTTGTTATTGCAACATCTCGGACCGGCTCTATAACATACCTACTTTCTGAAAATGTTATTCAGAATATTAGCAACCAAATTGAATCTTAGATTCATACCCAAGCCGCTACAAAACAACGATAATAAATATCTATTAGGTAACAAATAAAAAATACTGGCTCATATTTTCTTTAACATATCTATTTTCTAGATTAAGAGAACCGCATCTTAAACCGCCTCTGCTCGGCTCAAACATGCCCCGGGCCTTTCTAAGAAACTACTGAACCGAAATTCTCTTTATCCGTTTGTTTACATAGATAATTCTTTTTAAAATAGTTTGAAGAAATGGAATCTTTACAAATGTAGAGCAAACAAAGCAATACCTATCTTCGGACATTAGAACAATAAAGCTTTTTACCGAATACAATTTTTAAATGCATTGTTTTGAACATGTAGGTTCTACATACCTACCTATTTTTTACATCGTAATAGTTCCAACTATTTACAGAATAGGCTAGAAAAGAAACAATATATAAATATAAAAATATAAAGCTAATTTTACGGTAGAACCAGAGTCCAGAACTACTTAAATTCGAAAACAATTCGCAATTTATAATTCTAATAAAATTAATTAAGTTACATTTTCCAGGAATATTAACTAATTAAAAATTAAAAGTATTTGTGTGTAAAAGTACATATCTTGTAGTTGTGGCGGATACACGCGGCGCGGCGGCTCGGCGGCGGTGTCGGTGGCGCGCATCGTGCATACAACATACACGCGCCCCACGCTCGCGCGTATTCTCCGCCGCGGTGTTTATTCGGAGCCCCGTGCTAACTCCTCCGTTTAAACACTACGTGCTAGCAGGGCATGAATTAACTTTTCATATAAATAAAATTCACGCTACTCTAACCTCCTGAAATTAACACCTCGGCGTAAATACTATTTAGTACCGTGACAAGACTGCCATATGCGTCTTCCACGCTTGTTTGAATGACTTTGGGTGAGCTTCACCTTCTCATTAAATTGGTGGTGGTTATTGAAAATATATACAAATATTCGTTTCAACATTATATATTTAATATACCAATATGTGCATGAAGTCTTTGGGTACGCTCATATGATTTCACATTTATCGTTTTAAACTCCTATATCTACCATAGAATATTGGGAATAAAAAAAAATATCAACTTGAGATCTTAAATTGCAACAAGTCTACTGAATACGCAACAACATTATGCGATCGAGCAAACATTACGTTATTAGCGTCACATCAGGATGTAGAATTGACGGAATATCTGATTCGACTGTATATGTGCATGTGTACACACAGGTTCGTAAGCGCTTTATTTATAGTTGAAATTATATTAATTGTGCCTTACCTACAGTCTCTAGTAATAAATAAAGACAACATTTTACAAATATCTACATAGTAGGTACTGCAGACACAAATACATCCAAGACAACAATTCCGCACTCAATTTGCGTGTTTACCGAACTTAAAACATGTTGCACCAAATATTTTAGTGCCATTTAAAGCGTTAACAAAACGCTAAAGATAGCTGTTTGAAAATTTACTTGATAGAAAATCAACATTTACTTACCTCCATTTTGAATTCTTGACTTCCCAGATGTGACTACATGTGTAACTACAGTGTGAAGTTAGGGTTCCCTCGTCACTCTCTTTCACCGCCTCCTTTACTGTGCTCTACCTTGTAAGTAGAAATGGTTGTTAATATTGAGAGTTACAAAATATATTGGAAAGTATATCGCAGATATAATAAAGCCATATAAATCTCGGCAAATTTAACTGGCAACTATTAATTGCGTGCCTGTGGCTTGGCCTGCAGCTACTTGCCAGTTGCCACAGAATGAGTACAACTCTTCTTCAGATTAATCAATAACATTTATTTTTTACGAATTGCCCAAGTGATATAGGCCCATGACTACACAGATTTATATTCAAAGGCTGGTTCTAATAATTATGAGGTCTATTATGCAGCCAATATTGAACCTTATCGTGTTATATGTACCCAGGAAAAGCGTGGCACTGTACGGACCCCCAAAAAATAGATATTTCCGCTCGAACAAAATGTAACCGATCGTTACTCTCTCCGTGTCTAGTTTTGTTAGTTGTACCTACTGCTCGCCTCCACTTTACGATTACGTGCGTAAACTAATGATGGAGAATGTCTCCGCATATCCGCCACACTCGTTCACATTAGTGTTTAAACATGTGCTTACACATGGTGACATGAAACGTGTTCGATAATTATTGGAAGGATCAATAACGCTACGCCAACTATTAGTCTCTCTGTAGGTAAACATGTTTTACGAGTGTCGCCCGTCCGACTGCGCGCTGCGTTTCTATTTGAATGTTAATTTCAAACTAAGTTTACTTTAACTAAGTTAATAATCTGATGACGTGACTGAACGTTCAATACTCACGTTTCGATTTTGCTATTTGCATACATACAGATCTACATACGATTGAATTTATGTATATACTTATTTAGAACTTAAATTAATTGTTTAAGTGTAGGTACATATATAATAAAACCAGCGGAAAATACTCGTGCTTAATATACCTAATGCAAACATCGATCTAAAAATCATAATAATAGTAAGCTACCTATCTGGCCAGTAATAAAAAAAAACAAATACCACTTCCACTCACAATAAAATAACGTGCGTAGATACTGGGAATGAGATAACGCAAAGTGATATCATAGACGGAGATTTACTTGTCACTAAAATGTTTGTTTTGAATCAAGTTCTTTGATCATATAGTGATTTTAATAGAAACTAAGCGCATTATACAAGTAAATAAACACATAATAATTATTCATTAGTTATTTTTGGAAGCATTTATATAAAATAAACTAAAAAGATATCGTTCTTAAATGTAAAGAAATAGACACGTAATCCACAGTGCCTAATTTCAAGGATTTGCGGACCTTTTGATGTCCCCGTCATAAAAAAAATATCCAAATTGAGGTGTCCCACATCATATCGGCGGTTCAGGCTCTTGAAAGAGAAAAATAATGTGTATTTACATATCGTAAAATATTTACAAAATCACTGTGGGAGGTATTATGCAAATCGCTTTACCTGCTGCCCAGGAGCGTCCAAGATAAATAAAAATATACCTTCTTCTGCTTAGGAAAGAGTTTGCTTAGGTTTATGATACGTGTGTTAAAAATGCGATTACGTTTTGACCATTGAACAGACCGGCAGAGACAGCGCCCGTCTGCAATCAACATGAGCCGACATTGACTGCAAAATATGATACAAACTCTACTGTTTTTATTTCTTTAAACTATATAGAGGGTATATCAAGACTGTAGCCGAAAACGAAGCCAGGTGGTATTATTAATGACTTCAGATACAATGCAACTAAAAATTTTGCGAAACAAATTTTTTTTACCGATCGACGTATTTGGGTGATAAATAAGTACATAGATTTCCTAAAATAATAATGTACACCTTTTTTTAAAGACGAAATGGTACGCAAGGTTTTCAATTTCTTTTTTCGGAGTAACTAGGTGTTACCACCCAAAAACGAAGATATTTAAAAAAAATACAAAAAGAACTGTCGCCTATTTTGCGAAATTTTTGTTGCATTGTGTCTGTAACCACTAAAATTACCACCTGGCTTCGTTTTCGGTCGCAGTCTTGATATACCTGGTATGTAGTAGATATAGATCAGCTTTAGTGGTGGAAAGTAGAAGAATAATAAGAATTTTTAAATAAAATTTAAAAATATATAAAAGATTCAATATCAATCAATTTTGTAATTTTACGTAAAAAAGTAATCGGCAGAGCCTTGTTGATGGTCGTTATAGAAATTCCTTCATATCCCTGAAAACCAACGGCAAATAAATCATACACACTAGTCAATTACTTTATAACAGATTTGGGACTCATTTTATTACGAAATTATAAAACTTAAAAGTCTAAGTGTACTCAGTTTCTTTTTCTTTTTTACAGACAATACAAGTTGGCTACAATGCACTTAACGGTATGTTAACTGTCATCTAAATAGATCCGCACGCGACAGATAGATAACTCTTCTTTCGTCATAATTATGCCAGCCTACTCGATCGATTCACACTGGCAAAACCAAAAAGCGACAGCCTTGCGTTAATCACTATGACTAATTCTCCGCCATAATGTACACAGTTCATCATTCGATCGGATACGGGTATCCTTTAACTTTAGGATGGGAGATCTCACTCCTTAAACGAATTGCAAAGCTGTCACTAAACAACAATTTGCTGTTACACAGTGAGGCTACTGCTGCCACATACTTCCCCAAAAGTCCACGACCAAATTAATAAAAGTATGTGAAGCCTCGTACTGGGCCAGCATAGTGGATTTAGTCATGCAACCATCGCAATCGTAGAAGTCATGTCCTAATTCATGGAATGTCCTATAAATGCTGATGTCGCACTCATTTACATTACTTGTCGTAAGACCATCTCGCCTAATCTCTTATTGCTGTTAAATAAATGAATATAGCTTTTATTGCAAGTGCCCATTCATACAATAAATATATCCGCTTACAATATTTCCATTTGGTGAGAAACCACTCTAGCGGCTTTAACGACCTCTTAGTTTATATGGGGCGAGGGTAATATTTAAACATAAAGATTTCTTAATTGATTTATTGCTTGTAAGGTTTAAATTTTCTAGGTCTTCTGGTACCTAGTACCTATCGGTGTACCTATAATTTTGCTTTGACTTTACATACGAATCGAATATATAAAGATTTAATTATAAGTACGATTGATTCTACATTTACAATTCCTAACTACTTGGGTATTGAGTTGTTTTTTCATCCAACGATTACGGATAATTTAATGTCTCATTGTTTTACATACCCAGTAGCTGTTTTAGCATTAAAGACGCCCTGGGCCAGATTTCTACGGGGCCCTATAAGTACTATCCAAATGGAACCGAAAAGCAATAAAACATGGATAATACACTATAGGCTACAGTGAATCCCGGCAGTCGGCGCCTTTTCGGTACTGGCGCCTTAGGGCCGTCACTTCACCGCGCCCTACCCTAACGCTGGCCCTCCATACCAGCAGACACACACAGCTTCATCCGAAAGCAAATTATTAATTATTTTACCATCTGCCATTTTACCGCGTTAATCTGGAGAAATCTCCATTACAGGATATTAAAATATCACACTCCAAATAGGTATAAACCTAACCTACTTTCCGAAATTATACTACTAGATATTAAATGTTAATATAATTTTGTTTATTAATTTAAGTTATAATATGTGCCGTGGAATGTTGTGAAATTGAAACAATAATTCCTTACCATTTTTACGATTCAGGCACTACACGCTGAAACGCATTCAGATTTTTGGGACTTAACTTAGTAAATTCGGTATACTCGTATACAGATATTTTATACAATAGGTCCGGCAAAGGACCAAACAGATCACCTGATGATAAGTGATCACTGCAGCTCTTGAAAATCCACAACGCTTGGATCATAGATAATATGTTGCCGGTCCATGAAATTGGGAAGGAAGCGGGAAGGAAAAAGGGTGGGAAGAGGACCTTTCACCGCTGATGGTATTAAGCACCCGACAACCCCATAACTTATAACATGTAATCTAATTTATAAACAACAATATAGTTTAGTTTTGCTTAAAATAATAACAAATATCTAAGCTACATCCTCACAAAAATATATAATTCGAAAAACGATGTGTATGCTCTAATATCTCCATTACGATTTGGTCATCGAACTCAGGTCATAGAATGAATAGGTGTTCCATAGAAATAACCAGACGGATGGGATGTTAATTAATGGGATTCAACTTCTCTACGACATCTAGCGTTAAAAGTCTAAAACTTATTTTATTTACTAGCTTAATAGCTATTAAGTAATGACAGTAGTAGCTAATGCTATCGCCCGCCTAATTTTATTATTCGAGAAAGAATAATTTTACAATATGATTTGATTGTAGCTAATAGTAGATATATCTATTAGAAAAGTCATTCTGCTCGTTTATGTGTAAAAATGAAAGTTAAGGCGAATATATTTTGCGAAGCGAAGTATCTTCAGCTGCACCCATAGATGCAGTGGTGCAATAATTATCAGAAACGCCTAACCAATGGCCGACTAAAAGCGATTATAAAATGCAATGAATATAGGCCGTACGTGTCCACACATTGGAAATGCATCAGCAACAGATTCATACTATTTCAACACACACACACACAAACTCACGCCTTTAGGTACCCAGAAGTGGTAGACTGAGGCCTGAGGTACAACCAGGACACCTACGTTTCGCCTTGTATTTTCCGTCCCACGATGTGATCGGAGCGAGCCTATCGCCATATCGGGCACAAATTCCTGCCTCCGGGCTGATAACGAATAGAAAATCCAATATCACTGCCCGATCCGGAACTGGAACTCGTGACCTCAGCTTTGCAATCATACCGTAGTGCAACTGCGCCACCGAGGCAGTAAATAGTAAAGTAATAATTCCATGACATCATCGAAATTATATGACCATAATCCATATTATAGAAACGACCAGCGTGAGTAGGCTAACGCAACGCCACCAATGCTCATTGGTCCCAGATTGAGTGGAACTGTGACTCACTTCAAATAGGACCGAGAGGCCAATAAAATAGGATTCTCCGAGTTGTTCTCGTGCTGTGCTAAAGCTCACAGTTAGCAAAATATGGCGACTTGTGTGTCAAAGGATAACAATGTTGGAGAGAGGGAAGGGAATATCGACAATAAATAAAATAACTTGTAATATTAATGCGTATATTATTTCGTTTTAATAACATGAAAAAAAAATGTTTATGTGAAAACTTGCGTAATTGATTTGAGTCTGAGGATAGTCACTACTCCTACTAGTTTAAATCGAACACAACAATCCGCCCTTGAGGACACAATATATCATTCATAACATAATTATTATCATAATTCCTACACTTAAACATCGTGTAGGAGTAGTACGACAGAACCCAAATACAGTATGGTTATTGCACACCATGGCTTACAAATATTTATTAACAACGTTTCTGTGTTCAATAATAAAGTACATATACAATTTGTTACAATGTGAAATCGCTTTATATCTAAAACTTGATGCATAAGATTAGAATAGACCATAGTTTTATAGTTGGGTACATGTATAAGCTAGAATGGACTTAGTTTTCAAAAATATTACACAATATATAATATGCTCCTGACTATAGCTCACTCCTTTTAAGGAACAAGGTTTAAACTTTGCACGACCCTGATTCACCACTTTGCTCCGGTTTGTTTATAAACTTTTGCAAGCGACAGTGACAAGCCACATAATAAACAAACAATTCACAATCATCGCATCTCCACCTATTTACTCACAAGTAATTTAATACACAGCCTTATGACAAAATAAAACCCACTGCCGCCATTTTTAAAGCCCACATATACTTTTAAAAAGTTTAATTCAGTAACTAGCTATGACTACTAATAGATCATTACAAAGTCGCCCGCACCCTCCGTGGAATAAACAACAGCACAATCTCGTCCAACCTACATTATATGAATGGCTGGATAAAATAGCTAACGCTGGCTTTTATTAGCAAATTTATTTGCATTAGAATCGATAAATGTGACATTTTGTGGATAAAAGCCAAAAGTTAGATGGTTTAACGCAGTGCAAATAGCGCACATTGTTTTTATGATCGGATCATTCCATGCGTGGTTCCTATTTAATGGTCTACCGTTAGTTACAGTCTATATACATGGGATATTTCTTAAATAAATGGACAATCTGTATCAAGTCAATATACACAGTGCGGGTATCCGATTTATTGAATCAGTTAAAATACAATTTTTATTCGTATGACTAATGGATTAGTGCCTCTAGTTTGGCTATTTATGTAAATTTAACGCGATATAGAATATGACAGGCTTGCATTTAATGTCAGTAAATGTATGAGGCAGTACCGTTGATATGAGCGTCGTCCTAGGAGCGTGCCGAATCGACGGGGCAGTGAGCGACGTGCACGTTACAAAGGTGAGATTAGATAATAACTTTCAGAACTCTCAACAACCAGCCAAACATTGTACCATCATGTATCGTCCGTAAACTACTAAGATTTCGACCTCGACCGACCGATCACATTTTCTTTCGCGGTAGACGATCTGCGTAAAACAAAAATCACGTATAAATACTAGCTCGCTACAAAAGTCGCCACTTTCAGTGCTGTACGACACAACTCTCAATTTGGAAATTAACTTAAAATGCAGACATTCAGGAATTCACCAACGATAATGATGCGGGACCCGCGTACCGGCCGCGCTCTCACGTCTGCGCAGTTATTATATATTCTCCGCGCCCCCCTCCTCCCCCCTCCCCCCGCATGGAGCTGCCAGGCCGCGCCGCCCGCCGCCTAGTCCTTGGAGGACGTGTCCATGGGGCTGGCGGGCTGCAGCAGCGGCGGTGCGGCGGCGGCGGCGGCGGCGGCGGCGGGGGCGGGGGCGGGGGGCGCGGCCAGCGGCGACGGCGCGGCGGGCTCCAGCACGCGCCCCGCGCCGGGCAGCGCCGGCTTCACGAACCGGTCGCCCGTGCGCCAACCCTGCACCACACAAACAGCTTAGCTGCATTACTTGATTAACGCACAGCGTGACGACACAGCAAAAAAATAATCATAAAATAATATTAATAAATACACCCAACAGTCACATACTTAGTCCTGACCCCACACTGAAGATTGTTTCTTGTGTCGTCAGTATCAGAAATCAAAGATACTTTTTGGTCCCACAAACATCCAAGCCCGAAACAAATACCTACAGATCCCACAAACATTTGTCATGGTACAGGATCGAATCCGCGACCTCCTGTTTCAGACCCGGCATCTAAACAACTGCGCCTCGCAAGCTGCCAAATGCTTGAAATGCTTCAACCAATAACACTAAACAAACTGAAACACTCACCTGGGAATTGAGGTGCAGAGATGTTCGTGGCAGTGGCATTCCAGAAGCGTTCGGCAGCAGCGGCGACGCGTAAGGCGAGAGAGGCCGAGAGCCGCCCGGAGACGACACGCTGCGAGATCGAGCCTACACAAATTAATATATTGCATTACATATCATCATAATCCCACACAAAGGAAGTCCACTGCTAAGCATGTACTTCCATAAGATTGTCATAATCTATAACCTACATTGACCACAATATCCATCCAATAATCTGACTTTTGTCAGATGAGATTTGCATGTTATAATTGAAAATCCAACTCTGCAAGTCTAGAGGTAGTATCTGTACTGGAGCACTGTCACTTCAATATAATTCACATTATTTTCAGAGGTGTGTAATGATATGAGAGTAAGTATGATTTCAAAAACTGACACAGGGCAATACAGTAAGTCCCAGTGGCATACATGTTTAAAATATATTGTACTAAACTATACATATTACACCTTGTAATAATTCATATTTGTTGCCTCAAGGGTCTAAATTACTCTACTTTATTATATTTTTGAATTGCTTATTCATTATTCTTATTATAACCAAAATTATTAAGAGTATAAATATTCCTTGTGTCACTACTGGGAGGTAGATTTGATGTGACCAGAAACTTACGCTCAGTGCTTCATTAAATTGTCTTTCTTCTTCCATTTCAAGTGAGGATTCACTCTCAGACAGGTGCCTGCAAAGCGCCTCCCGACGTTCCACCTCCTGTTGCAGTTTTCGTTGCAGACGCAAATTCTCTTCCCTGATGTGTTTCTCTTCCAATGCAAAGCGATGCATTTTCTCTTTATTTTCATTTTGAGAGACAGCCAACTGATTCCTATTTGTAAAGTTTTTGCATACCCATTAATATGCATACAAGTAAAGAATTCAATTGTATAAAGAATTTTATGTAATTGAGATTCAAAGTAAAATAAAGATTTGTAAAATTAAATTTACTTTTACTCTAATATTTTTTTAAAATCATTAAAATACCCAGTCAATTCTTGTATATCAATAATATTGTTTTAATAGATTCATTTTCCCTCTTATCTTGAGGCACAAAATTTTCATAGTTAATCCATGATTAATAAGATTAATATGACAGATAAATAAATTTATTTTTTTCACATTATCATACAGAGTAGGTCATTGAAATATAAATAAATATTTGGATGTAACAGTAAAGATTTCATAATCAATATTCATACCTTAATTTAACAACTTCAGAACGAAGTGTCTGGATGTGATTGCTTAAATTAGATGCTGTGTCACCATTACTGATGTCCCTAGCAGAAATAAACATCATTAATCGTAGAATATGTATATTACATTACAAATATCCATGATGTAACAAAATAAAATATGTAATAAATAATAATATAACAATATCATTCATATTATTGTATTGTCACCTAGGACTGGCTGGATCGGACACCGGTTGGTCCAGCCTTATTTGGAGAGATCGTTTTTCAGCTTCTAATTTGTCCATCCTCTTCCAAAGCCTGTTCACCAGGGCTTCTTGCTCCTGCTCTAAAGTGTTTTCTAATTCAACCTGAAAAGCAATGGATAATGTAATATTTTATCATATTCTGATGTTGAACTGTTTAATAATAATAATGTTGACCACATGCATTAATCAATCCCATCAATATTAGAAATAAATCTTGTCAAAATCAATTACCTACATCTTTCCCTGGAAATACATCTGGAAACGATAGTTGCATTATGCTCAGAAAATTTTATGTTTTTCATCATCAAGTATAGTACTTATTATTAATTTTGAATAATAAAAATTACCACCACAAATTAATTTTTGTCCACTTAATATTTAACACAGGAGCTCACAGCCTTTAGGTCAATGAGGTCTAATACCATGAACAATATGTATATAACAACATTATACTATAGCTAAGATTCATTTATAATACTTAAAAAAAATGTCATTTGAACAGCAGTTACAAATTACTATTAAATTCATTAGATGTTACAATAAGTCATGAATAATATACCAGCCAAATATATGAACTAAAATAAACCTACCTTTTCCCTGCGCAGCCTTTCCAAATTAGTTTGTTTTGCAAGTGTCTCAGCCTCAAGCTTTTCAATTTTTCTCATTAATTTGTTGACCAGACATTCCTGTTCCTGTTCCAAGGTTTGTTCCAGACGACATTTTTCTTGGCGTAACTAAAAGAATTGTTTTAGAAGTGAATAACACATAATACAATAGAACCTCCTTTAACCGGATGATCTTTATATGTAATTTTTTTTTAAAACATCTTGGGTTTTTCCAAAGATTTTCTGAACTTCAATGTTTGGTGGGCATAAATCACGTGTACCTGTTGATTCTGGTCTACAGGAGTTGCAATAGCACATATAGGAGCAGGACAGTCCATATGTTATCATAAGTCAATAAAATACTGATATTCTGTATAATTGACTGCATAGCAAAAAGTGATTTTATATATCAACTCTAAAGAAACAATCTATGTAGTCAGTAAGGTTTATTTTAGGCATTCTGATATCCAGTTATCTTTCAAAAGTTAATACACAATGTTAAAAGTTCATTAAAATATGTAATATCATAAATGATTATTACCTGTTGTCTTTTAAAAATTAGATTGTAAATGTGATTGTATTTGATACATATTTTTAAATTTATTTATATTATATTTTACAAGTCATCTGTAAATTTTATTTTAGCACAAAACTCATTTATTATTCCTTAATAAATAAGCCTACAAACATGCCACAATAGATTTAAAAAACAAGGTAAGTATACACATTACACAATCAATGCAAATTATTGTTTTAATCTGTATCTGAAATAAATGGACCATTTATTCATAATATTATGTCTTATTGTGCAGATTAAATTTATTTGAAGTATAGGATGGATTAAAATATGAATTTAAGCAATACACCAATGTTGATAAATATAACACTATAATAATCACCATATTTATATAAGAGGTTCTTAATATAAAAATTAAATACAGATCTCAATAATAAATATCTTCTATATTTAATGTATTTATGTTTTTTAAACTGTCAAACCTTCAATACAACTGTGATAGTAAATAGTTGATTATTCATAAAGTTATATATAGTAATAATCTATACAAGTGTTAATATAGGGTTAATGCACAAAATCTATTTAGATAGCCATTGGAAAGACATATTATGTAACCAAGATGTTATTAACCAATGAAAATATAATAATTGTACAAAATAACAACTATGCAAACTAAATATTACCTGATTGAGTTTCCTAGAAAGGTCATTTGTGAGGCATTCCTCTTCACGTTCATAATGGTGGGCCAGTGTTTCTTTCTCCTTTTTCAATGCCTGAATTTTCTTCAATAATGTGTTTGATATATATTCTTCTTCCTGCTCAGCCTTTGCTTGCTGTAGGTTAAGTAAGACATACAATGATATTTAAGATTTCTTTTGTCATTGAAAAACTATGAAATTCCAAAAATAATGAATTTGTATACTGTGAGCATTTTAAACTGAAAAGCAAATTCTAATATCCAATTTGAATCAAGTATAAAGAAGCTATTGATTTCTAATCACCTGAAGAAGGTAATTAAGTAACAATGACCACATTTTTTCGTTACCATCAAAAAAATATATATTATTTAACAGAAAATAAGAATATTATTTTTATGTTTTTATACATATACTTACAATGGAAACTGATGCTTGCCTCAAGGCACGATTCTCTTCTTGCAGAGCTTTTACTCGGAGTTTATAGGTGTCCAGTTCCACTTTCAACACCCTGAAAAATAAATTTACAAAGTGCCTCTTAATCGCACAAAATCAATTTCGCGACAGCAGTGTGCCGCATAAAACTTCATCCCAAGGCACGAAAAAAGTCAAGCGCTTCAAAAATCGTATTCATTGCACTGTACAAAAATTCTATGCATACCTATTTTGCTGCTGCAATGATTCGATTCTTTTTTGTAGTTGATCACGGGAGACCGTACTAGGAGGCAACATAGCTCCGCCATCAAGAGAGCTAGAATCACTTTCTGAAGCCGAATCTGCCATTTTGTTACCTAAAATATAATAATATAAATTTAGCAAATCAAATATGCAGTAAAAATAGTTTCAAAGGAAGATATTACAACAACGTACTTGGCGAAGTCACTGTATCATCCATTTGCACGAGTTATATAGGAGGACGGCAACAAAATGTCATACAAGTTAAAAGTTGCTTCTTATACTTATTTTAATATTACAATAATATATCTTTATAACACTTCCAACAACAGACCACTTGAGCACAAAACTGGAACGAATAAAATGGAATTTAATAAATTAAAATATGAAAATCCTTGTAGCAGTCTGAACTAGAGATGCCCATCAAGCAACAAATAAACATGTCACACGAGTTACTATTGAGTAGAAGTCGATTTCTACGTCAATTGAATAATCGTAAATAGTTTTTATCGGTTTAATTACGAGAATGTCATGTTTGTTGTAGGCGGAAATACTGGTTCCCCATTTTTTTAATTTTCAAATATAGCAACATAGACTAAAAAAAATATTTAGAAAAAAATGACACACACGCCATAATGTAAATTGCTTCTAGATTTTGGCGTTTGAGTTAAAAATTTACATTTTGATGTTATAAATTCGTTTGTAATGTATACATAAGACATTTAAAATGTCCCTAGTCAATATTGGTAAGAAGCAAACAAGTACCCTTACAGTAAATACCGTCAAACAATTCCGTTCAAAGTATTTAGGTTGGATCACAGTAATCGAAGCCATTTAATTCTTTTCTTTTAACGACATTGACAAAGTTTTCTTCTTATTCTTAGTGGTAAAGTTGCAATAGTGATGTGTACATAATCTGATGAAAGTAGTGACTAAATGGCAGTGTTCGTGTCGTCGCCATAGTTGAAGTGTTCGTACGAAGTAAGAAGTAATCGCTGGCTGTTGTTGCCCTTATGTAGTGTTCAGGGTGTATGGTATAAAGCTGTCATCAGAGAAGAAAGCATACCTACCGTAACGTTAATATCTTTATTCGTTTATGTAATAATTTTGGTAGCTTATTGTATCGTATGTGTGTACAATTCAATACGTTACTGTACCGAAATTTTTACGATATTTTTTTTCATTGTAAACAAACATATTGGCAAGTGACTCGCAGAATAATCTGTATTTACTAAAAATCACATAAAACAGAATTAATTACTCATTAAATGCATTATTAAAAAATATTGAAAATCTCTTGCCTCCAATGTTTCACACCACTAGCATTTAAAATTAATCACTCCATATTTAAAGATATAACTAACATATTTATATACTTTTATACATTTAAAGTAATATTTAAATTTTACACCAGGTATTGTGTAGTTCATTCCCACATTATAAGTGTTGTAAATGCTGATAATAAAAGAATCCATCACAATGATATAACTGCTTCTACTTTCCAGCATTTTTGTAGGCAATTTTATCCAGACTTATGATTGCAGTATTTCATTTGTACTCTAAAGTTGTATTGATTGTCCTCTTAGGCTGATATAAAACATTTATGCTATTGGAATTGATGAGCAATATGCTATAACAATTGATTCTATGTTTATTTGTAGTGATATAATAATTTAAATAATGCTAGTACCATTACAAGACAGCTGTATAAAATACATAAGACATTTAAAATGTCCCTAGTAAATATAATATTGCACATAAGGATCATGTTGTATATAGTGCAGTATTAACATATTATCACCACTGTATTCCTCTACTGTTAAAACTTTGTTTAAGAGGGTTTAGTTCTTAAGCCGTAATATACTATGCTGGCATATTCCAGATTAGCAGACTTCACATATGACAAATTCTTGCAAAGATTACTACACTATGCTAGTTTTATTGCAATGTTTTCCTTCACTGTTAAAGTATGTTTAACAGTGGTGCAAACAGAGATCTTATTATTTAGCTGAGTTAATAATTACCAGCTACTATTTTTTGAATTGCCAAATACAAATAATTTCGAATTAAACAATAATAATTTCGAATGAAGAGAGCACCATGCAGGTGGCCTGTTGGTGACTGATGCAACTGCCAACATGGTAGTTGCGGGTTCAAGTCCCAGGGCACACCTCTGATGTTTTGGAGTTATGTGTGTATTGATAGTCAATCACCACACACTATAGCGGTGAAGGAAAACAACCTGAGGAAACCTGCATATCGTGGCGATTTTACTGAATTTACAAGGTATGTCAAGTCCGCCAATCCGCACTAGACCAGCATGGTGGACAATGTGGCCTAACTCCTCTCAATCGTATTTTCGATTGTAGAGGAAGCCCGTGCCCTGTAGTGGGAAGTATATAGGCTGATACAGATACAAATTATAATTTCAAACCAATATTAGTTAGAAAAAATAATACATACAGTAAATTTAAAGTGTGACTGCAGACATTTTATAAAGTAACACACTCTGCATGTGAGATAGTCAACCAACTTGTTTATATAAATACACATGTAATATATTTTAACTTTTTTTTCTTATATTTATATTTGTAAAATAGGTGAGAAATAATCTATGGCTTACAATTTCTTTTGTATAGTCAAAAAAGTTGTCCTCCTTCCTATTTGTCAGTCCTTAATCTATTTGTTCTAATTTCTAACAAAATTAGCACAGCACATAGTCATTCTCATTCTGCAATATGATAATTTCTTTTTAATGAGTGAAAAACTGATAAGCTCTCCTTTCGGTACCCTAAGGAAGTCAGGAATTGTTGTTCCAATGTGACAGGCTTTCTGGTATGATTGCAGATATTGTGAACATACCTGGCTTCCTAACTGTTTTGCACTGGCCTACTGTCTGAAACCCCTATCAGCCATTTTTGTTTGCCACAAACGATACCATATGTTCAAAGGTAAATAGCTACTAGGTCATCTTCCATGTGACCAACCAGCATAGCTCTCTCTCTCACTCTTGATTCTGCTTGTTTGGGAAACAGTTGCTCCTTTTTACTACATTGTTTAGGTATTAGAGCACTGCTCCCCTTGTGTGCCCAGTGACACAAAGTCCCCCCCTTTTAGCTATTTTAAATTAGTTTGGGAGTTGTTGATAATGCATTTAATGATGTTCCTGTACATGAGTAATATACACTTGATTTATTTTTTATCTACATGAGATAAATTTACACAATATTAATATGCCTAAACTTTCATTATAGTTACTAATTAACTAGAAATATTTATTTTGTTATTAATAATCACGAAATTTTCTTTTACATCTCTTATACAACTTAAGAATCAGGATCTAATTTCATCTGATTAAACAACATCACTCGCAAATATCACAAATTATTATGTGTAATTTAATGATCACAGTTCTTCAGTTAAATAAAGCAAGGTGAAACCTTACTTACTATAGCATTATAATTAAGACAAGAAATTTATTTTAGGCTAAGCACTAGCTATGGCACAATATTATCAGATTGTGGGACAAGGGCATTCACTGACATTAGAAGATTTGCAAAGATATTGTCCTAATATATGTTTGGATGGAATAATTGTGAATCAGGATGAACAGCAGTATGCACAACAACAGGTAATACTTTATTTTATTGAACACATAAGTCTATCATATCACAGTAGACATCAAGAGAAGATTGATGGTGTGTATATAAAAATGTTAGCTTCTTTTGAAGATTGTTTGGCCCTATTACTTCAGCTGCACAATTGTAATTAAAATATCTTAAGAATAGTCTTTATTTTGACAGATATAAAATTATTTCTTAATTCTGAGGACAAAATTTAATACTATAATAATTCCCTCAAAGGTGGTAGTTCAACAAGCTGATCAGCCAAATGACATCATTGTTAGTGATGGAGTCCCTCAACAATTGGTTGTTAGTGATGGTTTGCAATACCCACAGCAATATATTATTCGCCATGATCCTCCTCCACCACGTCCTGATTTCCAACAACAACAACCTCAACAACAACAGTCCCAACAACAACCTCAGCAGACTCAGCAACAACAGCAGCAACAACAACAGCAGCAACAACAGCAGCAGCAGCAACAACAACAAGCGTTACATAGGCATCAGGTGAAAATATACAAATATTGGTGTTAAGTGTTGCTATATCCTACACAATAAAAGACAAATAATATTTTTCACATGCACATAAAGTTAATGTCTGGATTGTTATATTTTCGTGAGACATTTCAAAAGTTAAAGTAACATACCATGGTATTGTTAGCATAAAATTTGACAACCAATTTATTTGTAGGTTTACTACACCTCTGATTTACCAGTGGATGCTCAGGTTGTGTTGCAACAAGCACAGCAGATCCTTGATGCATCTTTGATGCAACAGCCAACTCCACAGCGTCCTCAACATGTATGTCAGATGACTAAATTGTGTATTGAATCTCTATGCACTGTATAGGAGAATGTATGATATGGTTGTAGTTCCTCTCTTAATATTATGCTTAGCATGATATCACTTTTGACTCAATTTCTTGATATTTTTTTAGCATCTCAATGCAATGTCTTTAGAATCTACAAGTGGACACAGGAATAAAATTAATTAAATTTTAATGTAACACTTGTTAAAATATTATTAGTAGTTCTAACTCTCTCATTTTGGCATTTTAAAATTCAACACAAATGTAATAACCCCCTTTTTTATTGATTCGAAGTTTTATGCAATGGTGATAGAATAACAATGTAGAAATTTTAGTAAACAACTAAACTTTGTGAACAATACTTTATATGGGTTAAGAAAAATCAATGATTTGTGTATTTGGTCTAATCACAATATAATTAATATATTTTTTACTTAATATAATGTATTTACATTATTGTTAGAAGGAATATAAATTATTTACATTCAAAAATTACTTCAGGTTTCAATGCACATGTATGATGTGGTAAAAACATGTTGTAAATACTCTTTGCAATGCAACAAAACATTGTATCATGATATTGCCATAATGATTTAGTTAAATATTTACAGTCATAAATTATAAACTGTGTTAGCAGCAGATAAAAAATGTTCATTTGTTATTTTTGTTTTTGTGGATGTGATAGTATTGTAATATTGCCTGTAAATAATGTTATTCCATATTATTTCCCACCAATAATGAAATGGAATGCTTTGCTTCTTGTCTTATGGTGCCTAGCCTTATTATTAACTTCATATTTCGTAGACATTTTAGTAGGCCTAACAATTTAATACCACAAATAACTTGCATTTATTACCTAATGGATTCTTGGTATAACTGGGTGTTAAGTAAACACTTCATAACTGAATATTATTGTAAGGCAACTAAATGGTATTAAGTATTATAGTTAGTTACTCACATTTGCTGACAATATGTATTAATTTTTAATAAGTCGTTATTTGCCAGCAGCTAGTGAGTCCGGCGCATGTGCTGTCACAGCCAACTGTTATACATCCTGCTCAACAACCGCCGCCGCAGCCCCCGCCTTCGCAAC
This sequence comes from Deilephila porcellus, assembly GCA_905220455.2. Classification (NCBI taxonomy): domain Eukaryota; kingdom Metazoa; phylum Arthropoda; class Insecta; order Lepidoptera; family Sphingidae; genus Deilephila; species Deilephila porcellus. The sequence goes on along the minus strand of LR999971.1, from coordinate 7,809,574 downwards.
CACCGTCACAGCATGCTTCTCAACAACCTGTTAGTAAATAATTACACATAACACCCAAATACTACAATCTTTTTCCACACAACAAATATACAACTTTTACATTGCAGCAATCTCAACCACAACAACAGTTATCGAGAGCATCGCCGCAGCTAATCCAGCACCTACAACAGCAACAGCATCACCAACAACAGATCCACTTGCAGCAGTTGCAACAACAGCAGCTACATTTACAACAGCAACAGCAACAACATCAGCATATGCAGCCGCAACAGATACAACACCAGCAAGTTGTGATGCATGCGGCGTATATCAATCAAAGTGTAAGTTTATAAATTATACCACTTTAAGTTTAGTAATAGACAAACAACAAAAATATTTTATTATTTTCACATGGTCACTTCTCAATTATAATTTATTTTGAGAGGGCAATGTAGCTATGACCTCCACTAAAGCCAATTAATATGCCCAAACACTACTTAGGACTCTTGCTGACTTTGCAGCTTATTTGTTCCAGTTCTGAACTAGGTAATCTGTTAGACCTTATTTAAACACAAAAAACTCATGTTGGTAGGAGGGTCTTAAGTTTTATCTGTATTATATATTCTCGCTGTCACGCTGGATTCACTCATAAACCCAACCTTTTATTATCACAAAAACAATTGATCATATGTAATATTAAAAAGTTCATTTGAACCACATCACAAATCTATTTTAAATTTTATACTCTCATGTTTCATTGACATTATGATTTTGAGGGAAGTCTCTATTCAAATATTATGAGATTGAATGGGAGATTTGTATTTCAGGGCACACCAAACAGAGCGGCGGCGCCGCGGTTGTTGAACCAGGCCCTGAGCGCGGGCGGCGGCGTGACGCTGGTGCGCACGCCGGTGCGCAGCGTGCGCCCGCGCCGCCTCACCACGCGCTCGCCGCTGCCCAACGCGCGCCTGCTCAACACACATCCGCAGCAGGTTAATGCGTCTCTTACTACCTAACTTGCCTGACCTTTATTCTCACCGATGTGAGGTCACTGCGACAAGGTTTCTTCGACCACGCTGCACTTTTGGCTTATACTTTAACGATCGAATGTCTGCCTGACATCAACATTAATAGGAACATGCATTTCAGTCTACCACGCTGGTCTAAAGCCGACGATTGGCTTTGTAAACATTTGCAATTCTTAAGAACTTTCAGATATGGAAGTTGCCTCACGATGATTTGTTTCACTGTTAACTGTCAAGTACAGTATTTGAGTACAAACATAATTTAAAAAAATAAGCTGGCATCATCGCTTAACTCTCAGATAAGATATCGGCCAAAAAAGTAATGTATATGTGTTGCAGGCGGCGAGCGTAGTGGGCGGCGCGGGCGTGTCGGGAGCAGCGCGCGCGCCGGCGCCGCGCGTCATCAACCCGCACGCCGCGCACGCACTGCACCGCCCGCCGCGCCCGCGCACGCCGCTGCACCAAGTGCAGGTATACACTACTCATCTTACAATTCACTCAAAAAAGTATTTCAATGTCAACTAGAGACATAAATCTATGCGTTAAAAAAATGTCATCACGAGGCTCCCCAATCCCGCATTTTAACCTTTTTTTTATTTATTGGAAACTTTTTCGCTTTTAAGACGAATAGTTACTTTGCATTTAGTTTACTTAATTTTTAACTTATATATATATATATATATATATATATATTGTGTATATTATTAACTGTGCGGTATTGACGACAGCACCCGCATACGCAGCAACACCAGCAGCATCAATTGGCGCAGCACGCGATCGCCCAACAAGTACACCCGCAGCAGTTGAACCAACTGAAACTCAATCCTCATCAGGTACTGCATAACCATGATTGTTCAAATGCGAAAAACTTACCACATTACCTATGTGAATTAAATAAGTAAATGTAAAAAATGTCTTATATTATGTTTGTAAATTATGTAAATGTACTAAGTCGACAGTTAATGAAATACTATAATTACTGCCTCGGTGGCGTAGTTGTTCTACGGTATGATTGCTAAGCTGAGGTCACGGGTTCGAATCCCGGGTCGGGCAAAGTGATATTGGATTTTTCTATTCATTATCAGCCCGGAGTCAGGAATTTGTGCCCGATATGGCGATAGGCTCGCCCCTATAATCATAGGACGGAACATACAAGGCGAAATGTGGGTGTCCTGGTGGCGCCTCTGCCTACCCCTTTTGGGAAAAAGGCGTGAGTTTATGTATGTAAGTATAAAATATATATTATTTACACTTTTAGAGACCAATTTATCAGTATTCTTTCTACGAAGAACTATTACATAATTATGTGTAATAATATGATTTTTAATAATATTAAGGTAATAAGCAAATATTACTCGCGATTTTTAATAGGTGTTGTGGTTAATTTACAGATTCTCAACCAACAGAGTCCACAGACACACCCTCAGCCCACACGAATAATAACGCCTCAGGGTACAATCGTAACGCAAAACTTGCAGTCCCAAATACCCCAACACACGGTTGTGCAGCAAAACCAAAATAATGGACCCCTGCCACAACAGAACACTCTCACCACCATTTCGCAGAGGGCGTCACCGCACCCCCAACAGGTTCAACAAGTGAAAAAAGTTGTCGTTCAGCCCAACAACGCCAACGATATGGATGATCTGGAAGACAGTATAACGGCAGCAATACTTACGAAGAATCCAGTGAGTGATAACATGAACACGCAACCACCGCAATCATTCCACACGCCCACGCCCACCATCCGACAGAACCACCCGGGGGGAACCGTCGCGCCGCCGCACCAACAGTTGGGATTCTCCCAACAACATTACCAACAACAGCAAGTTACGTACGAACCGACTCACATGCAGCAGATGCCGCAAACATTAACGCAATTATTACTGGAACCCGACAGTCCTGAAGAAGAACGACAAGTATTAACACTGACTAATGGTCAAAGAATAACTCTGGCTGAGTACAAGAGACTACACCAACCACCCCGCACGCCGTTGCAACAACAACAACAACAACAACCTAGGTAATATAATTTTTTATTCATGCCAAGAATATTTAAACATACCTTGCCTGTTCTCAGTATAATCCCTTGTGTTTCTTACCATCTATTATAATAATACAACAATTCAAAATATCTTTTGAGCGCACAGTGGTAAGTAGACATTTATTAGTGAGGAGTCACATTAAAGCTCGTCAGATCACGCCATGTTTTTCCTGGGACACTTGTGAAATACAGAATTCAATAACTAACATTGGCAGCTAGTTTGGGACACAAGCAGTGTTAATTAACCGTCAATTTAGTAAGAAGAATACATTATTCTATTTTGAATATGCGTCGTTTATACAGGGATACCGGTCGACAGACTCTGGTGAGAAGTAAAGAACAGCAAAGGCCTGTACAGCGAGTACCGCCGATGCAAACACAACCACAGGTTCCTCAACATGGTGAGTCCATTGCTATAAAATCATTTTAACAAAAAATAATTCCATTTCTATTATAAAATATCTGTTTCAGAAAATAATGAAGCTGTAAGCGGGCCTTCAGAACAGTCATCAGAACCTCAGTCAGCTAAAATGTTAATATTTTTACAAAATGGAGAACAGAGACTTATAACTTTCACACTGCCAAAAGAAAGTTGTACCCTTCAAGAAGTTCTTGAACAAGTAAATATTTTTGTTACAAAATATAACTGGCACATATGCCTATATTTGAACAATTATGTTTCTTTTGTCAACAGGTCAATGTACCATTTTCAGAAGAAACCCATATACAGTGTATGCAGAATACAAGTAGTGAAATTGACTATTTTGTATCAGTTGGCACTACTACTAGAATTGAAGAAATGTTAGAAAATCATCCAGTAAGTATTCTTGATGCAATTCCACTAACCCAACATCATTTAAAAATACCTATGTAATGCCAATGTTTCAATAATTATAAAATTATGTGCATAAGGCGTAAATTTTAACACGGAACTTATTTGAACACTTCATAATTCCTGCTTGGATGTAACAAAACAAATAAATAATTTATTTAATTAGGAATTGATAATATTATTATTCTTGCACTTCCAGATGTTGGTAGGTGATATAAATAGCAGAGGCTCGCCAAATGTATCTCAAGCTCAGAGTAGTGAAATGTCAACCCCTGAAAAAGTCCAATGTCCAGAAAATGGTTTGTAAATTGATACTTTATTTTATATAAATTGCCAAAGTAATATTATAGTTAGTCCTGCATGCAACACGAATGGGCTAGGTCAATAAGTGTGGTATAATAATCACAAGTTTTTTACATATAAACTGAGACTGTTTTTTTTTTTGTTTTAGTAAATAATAGCCCTGAGTCTCCTGGACAACGATCTCCCCCGCCCCGCCATGTAGATGGTATGCTGGCTGTGTGTAAATGTTGTGGCTACACGGGATATAACTTCAGTCGGTGTGAAAGGTAATAATTGATAAAAGCAGTAAAATAACTGATGTCCAATTATTAATATTTCTCAAGACATATTTGAGGTTTATTGTTTACTGAAATTGTATTTAATTAAAACATTATTTTCAGATGTAGACGAGTATTTACAGAAGAGCCTAAAAGTGTACCAATACCTAGTAAAAAAGTAGAACAGAAAAAAAAAGAACCTGAGAAAACTATATTAGAAAAACAAAAGTAAGGATATTTCATTTTTACCTGTACATTAATATCTATGTCTATAAGAGTATTTTGTGTTCCTGAAACTCACCTCTCCCCCTCCTTGAGTATGTATGGTTTTTATTATTTTTTTTAGAAAACGACCAAACGGTGATGGTAAGAGTAATCACTTCACTCATCATCGCTCATGAACTTATCTAAAATTCTGAAAGTAAAAGTAACAAAAGTGGACAGGTAGAGCCAACATAATGAAATGAAATGAAATGAAATTATTTATTGAACCCATGAAATGTCATACATTATTTAGATTCAGTCACTTTTTTCCACTACCACCTGGTTCACAAGGCTGTTTTCGCCAGAGAAGAACGGGCAAGAAACTCTAGCGTTGCTCTTTTCAAAATAAGTTTACAATACAATAATCATACAGAGGTTTCAGCGCAGTTAACTAAGTTAATAACTTTTGTACCAACCACTACTAAAAATCACAGAACAATTTAGTCCTATAACTTGAATACAAACCCATCCCAGTATGGTGCATTTTCAATGTGGACTCTTCTACAATGCATATGTAAGGTCTAGAATTAACTCCCTGCCACTGTGTTTCTCAAGCAATGTGACATAAAGTTTTTTAACCAAGGTAAAGTGTCCACTATCTTTACTGAAAACTATTTGGGTGAGCGTAGTTACATTTTTTTGAAATCAAAGTTAAATAAAATAGCCTAATCATTTTACTTACTATTTATTTGTGTTTCAGTACATGCAGTGAAGGTATAAAATTAAATTTATTAAAGACTACAATGAAGACATACAATAAGACAGTAAGTAATTTTGATAATTTACAAATCTATATTTGTTATGATCAGTTTTACAGGTTTAAGGCATAATCCTGTTACGATTTACTTAGCTACTACCCATGCTTTGATCCAGAGGCTGTTAAATAATTGTTATCATCTACATTATATGTACTTCCATACATATTAGCCTCATTTCCAATAATGGACAGCTTTATGAAAATACAAAACATAAATATTACCACTATCAAAAATATTTCTTAACTATTATCTTAGATAAAAATACTACTTTTTCCGGAGGTGGAGGGAAAAAATGTTTTTTTTTTTAATAATTTCTATTATGTTCTATGTCAAAAAATAAAGTGGTTTTATATTGCACCAAATGATTGTGCAGTTTCAACGTCTTTTACAAGAAGAAGTAAATTATATGCCCGATTTAAAAAAAGTTGGCAGACATATAGAGTATAAAAAAAACCCTGTCTGATCCAAGACGTGCATTTGGGTATCATGAGTTTCCCTATTTTTTATTTATTTTATAAAGGATATTTTTTATCATATTATGTGAAACACATGTTTTAAATAGTACACATTAATTATGCCTGATAACACCTTTATTGATCGGACAGTTTTTTTGTCACAATTTTTTGTCTGTATAATCAACTAATATTGATATTCAAAAAATAAACATATGTAGACACTGAATTGGGCAGCAGTATTTGAAAGGTAGAAAAAGTTATTAAGATTTAATCAAAATAATTTTGTGTAGCCCGTACAAGAGAAAAAACCAACAAGGGTAAGAAAACCGCGGGGTAAGCAGCCAGATCCTGAACCTGTGATATTGACTCTCAGTTCAGACGAAGAAGACTCAAACAGCTCAATGATGAGTAATCAGGTACATCCCATAATCATACTATAGAATACCTAATCTCAGATTTTAATTAAGTGCATAAATAGGATTGCTAATATTATTATAGTAATTATAATATTTCTTTCAATTTCCATGTTATGTATATTTTGGTTGACAACGCCTCACAGCTTTTCTGCTCATTTTCGGATGATAAAAACAATTTACACGGGGTTATTTTTCAAAGACTGCACTTTTTTTATTGATCTCATAAGTGTAATACTGATTAATGCATTGAAGAAAATATTCAAATTTACACATAATAAGCAATTTATTGCCATTACAAAATATCCGGACCAATTGTCAAATTATACTCAATATCTACAAACACGGTCGCCGGCAATTTTTATACACTTTTATGTAATTTATGAATGGGCTATTATAGTTGTGCATATTGTCTTAAGTATTTTGTTTCGTGAGGATAAAAATGATAAAAAAATATATTTGTTTCATTATTATTTATTTTTAAACCTCTGGTTAAAATTTGAATACTCAAATAATAATAACTGTGTATATTAAAAACACTAAAGTTATAATATTTGTTTACATTCGTAGCATGAGCAGTCAATCAGTTTGAAAGAGCCATCACTTAGCGAAATTGAAGGTGGAACACCAGATAGCGGTATTGGAATGGATCAAATGGATGGTAAGTTTTTTAACGAGATTTTAAATTTCTATACTACTTGTGAGGAACGACTTTAATTACAAGTGTAACTGTTTCTTGCTGCAGTATAGATTATAATTGAGAACTTTATTTTATAGATTTCAGTTCAATTCAGTTCTTGTTTTTTTTTTTTTTGCTTTTGCGGTGTTACCATACCCTAATTCTGCCAAAGTCACCTAAACAATACCAGCCGAAATATAATTTACTAAGGCAACGGAAGAAAAAATAGTATTTTGCTTAAAATGACCTATTTCCTTTAGTTTGCCGTATGTCATTCGTTTCCAGAATTTGATCCTTATTAGCAATATTACCGAATGATGGAAAAATATAGCATGTGTTATTTTTTTTTCAAAATCATCGGGTTTCGATTCCTCGCTAGGAATATTGATTTATCAAAAATCCAAGTATGCAGTTTTAGTTTTCATCAAAATCGGGCTCGTGACTCCTTTCAGTATTTTTCGTTATTCCTCATAATTTCGGATTTGGCCATCCACACCCACTTGTAAAACTCACCCTGTGTACTGTTAAGTCCAAATTCACGGTAGGATTTAAAGGTAACGGCTGCCATTTGAAAAAAATAATAATATACCATTACTTATAAATAAAACAATACCGTTCATAAAACACGGTGAAACAAACAGGTCAGTTTGTTTCTATTTCCCCGCCGAGTTTCCATTCACCCCGTTTATCAGTATGTAACGTAGCGTTAAATAAAATTAATAAATATTAGGTTTTTATCATATCCTCGCGATAAATGGAAATATTTCATATTTTTTTTCGAAAAATTTTCATTACCCAACAGTAGGTTGGAGAGAAAAATAATATTTAAAATAAATCATATTACTATTACCTTCATAAAATGTTATAATATGTATAAATGGAGAAAAAGTGAAAGTATATAGGGTTTATAAATTTCAATGAATTAATACGTTTCATAAAAATACATACATAATCATCACGCCTGTATCCCATAGGGGTAGGCAGAGACTATGGATCGCCACTTTGCTCGATCCTGACATATAACTTTCGCTTCATCCACTTTCATCATTCTCTTCATGCATTCTAGTCGGTTCAGGGTACTTTTGACCTGACCCTTCTTGAGGGTATCACTGATTTGGACGGTGTAGGTTCGATGAGGTCGACCCCTACACTTGAAAATATGATAAATTGATATTTGGAACTCTATAGATGTCCAAGCACTGTAGGTAGACCGTGCGCCCGCTAAGTATGAATGTGGACAAAATTAGAACTCATATTGACGTCATGGAATGTTGCCGACGTAGTGGATTTACCAATGTATTTACCAATAGACAATTTTTTCCATCTTCAGCTATTGTCGGGATAATAATAATATAATAAGATAATGTAATTAAAATTATATCACGGACTGCCTCCTGGAAAATAAAAAAGTTGCTATAGGTACCATAATTCCCATTTTTATGGAGTTTAATTCTATTGTTCCGAACATTAGAAGCGCCGTCAGCGAGAACACTTATTTGACACGGAGTCTAGTTGGTTGTCAGAAAATGGTTTTTAGGTTCCTACCATAATTAAATGGCGATAACAAAACATGCTTGTATTTAAAATTAATTCACAAATAAAAAGACAATTACGACAGTTCGAAAATAAAGATTTCTTAAAGGGATGCCCACTCCCCATACAGATATTGGCCCCAGCTGCCCATATTTCAAAATACACTCAAATGATAATATACTATGTAGTAATTAACTTTTAAAAGGATTGGGTGCAATAAAACTTAGTGGTTGGATGGACGAAACACTTTTTATTTTCTCCTTACTCTAGTTTTTACACCGTTTTTTGTCATAGTTTTCTTTATACATAATATATATCCAAATTTGGGATGCTTATTTTATTATACAATAATATAATATGCCAAGCGAAATTATAAAAAGAACACAGCCACAATGGCGCGGCGCGAAAACAAGGAAAGCAAAACGGTTTGTGTCTTGTGAAATGTGAACACTATAGTACTATGTAATCTGTGGTGAACACTGAACAGGGAATTGTGGTTGTGACAAATGACTATAGTGTTGCCAACCACAAGAAAAAAATCGCAAAAATAAGTCGTCATTTTTATTTATGTAGTTTTTTACTTATCGTCTTACTTAGGTGATAAATACATAGTTTTCCTAAAATAATGTACACCTTTTTGTTAAAGACGCAATGGTACGCAAGGGTTTAAATGACTATTTTCGCAAAAACTAGGTTTTTACCACCCAAACACGATGATTTTAATAATCGCAAGAAAGAACTGAACTGCTTTTTTGGCATAATCTTTAATTGCATAGTGTCTGTAACCACTAAAACGACCACCTGGCTTCGTTTTCGGTCGCAGTCTTGATATACCCTGTATATCACAACTACACCCAAATCCACAATTCTTAAAAGAATTTAAAAATTGGCAACACTCATGACGTTTGATCTGGGAATGTATAAAAGAAATAGCCATATAACTGTTTTTCCGGTTGCTACTTTTTATTTTGAAAATAATATTCCCGGAGTATAACAATAAACGAATAATACAATAGTTGTGGATAAATTGAGATATTAATTTTGTAATAAAACGGTAATGTGGGCAGTTTAGGGCCAATTTTCGGGTCGAAACGTCGGGCAGTTAAAAAATGTGAAAATTAAACCAAAACCGCGATAAAATCAGTAAAAATTAGTTTTATTTTAATTTGTAAATTGAGCTTAATTAAATATGGTCAATATCATCGTCGTAATTTTTTGCGCAAATTTTGTAAACATTGGTCAAAATAAGGAACTAAAATTAATGGCTGCTTCTAAGTGCAGCACTGTCGTATTCACAAAGCGACGAAATGTTCCTACCATTAATTTATTTGTCGGAGATGAGCTAATACGACAAGATAGCAAAGTAAAATTTTTGGGTGTTTGGTTGGACTCCAAGCTATCAGGAGTCTCACTGTGACTATACATATATATTCTAAGTTTGAAAATAAATATAAACATTTTACGTTCTTTGGCTGGAGTATGGTGGGGCTCTCACCCCTTTACCCAAAAAATATTATATAATGCCATAATACGCAGTAATTTAGATTATGGATCTTTCCTCTTAGATCCTGGAAACAAGGGAGCTTTGGAAAAACTTTCAAAAATCCAATCTAAATGTCTTCGTATAATTCTTGGTACAATGAGATCTTCCCCAATAAATGCCATGCAAATAGAATGCGCTGATCCCCCTCTTTATTTGCGTAGACAATTTATTTACGAAAGGTTTTTATTTAAACTTTCCCAAAATTCCCGTCATCCCCTCCTTAATAAACTCAGCTTTCTTTTTTCTTTGATAGAAAGGAAAGGATATCAATCTATCTTCGATTTACCTTGTCTAGTCCGCAGCTTCATTAAATTCTCTCGCCTTCCAGACCCTCTAATTTTATTTTTTCCCTACCCTATAATGTTTTAACTTTTTCTCCAATGGTACTTTTGGACTTTGGTATTCAGAAATATTCTTTAGGAGCAGACAAAATGGTAAAAGACAAGTTATCCTCAGAATTACCAGGTTGGATATCACTTTTTACTGACGCTTCTAAACTTTCAAATGATGGTATTGTAGGATCTGCAGTTTGGATACCTAGTTCCAAAATTATTTTAAGTTATAAATGCTCTCCATGACCACAATCTTTTCTGGAGAGGCCATGGCTATTCTGTAAGCGATTCAATTCGTAATTCCCATAAATTAACAAATTCTATAATTTTAACCGACTCCAAAAGCTGCTTACAATCCATAATTTCCAATCTGTTCAAAGCAAAATCCAGATACCCTGTCATCCTGAAAATTAAAGAGGCCCTGTTTATATGTCATCAACTCAATATAAACGTTGTGCTAGCCTGGATACCCGGTCACTCTGGTATAACAGGGAATGAAACAGCAAAAGAAAGGGAAAATTTTACGGTAGCATCCAACCAGACATTCCATCAAAACCTTGGTTTTCAGTGTTTCAAACAATTGATAAATCTATTTCGTCTACAGTCTGCAGAATTCGCCTTAATCATTGTTGCACTCCAGTTCACCTGGCTAAAATCAGTGTGCGGGATCATTCCTTATGTGAATGTGGTCTGGACGAGGGTAATCTTGACCACATTTTTTTCAACTATCCTAATTTTATTCTTTCTCTATATGACATTCTTCCTCCCGAAATCCCTCGACCCACTAACATGAAATCCCTACTTAGTCTCACCTTTTCCCCATTTATACACCTCTTGTGTAAATGTATAAGGGTTAATAGTATAAAATTGTAAGTTTATTATATTTTATTTTATTTAATATCTTTAAATAAATTTCACCTCATTTTTCGTAAATTTTACCTGTTTTTAACATTTAGAATTAATATAGATATAATAATAACTATGTATATACTTTGTCTCATTTAAATTATGTAATTTTTCAAGCTAAAAACTGGAAATTCTGTTTCGGCTGGTATTTAATACGTGACATTGGCAGAATTGGGGTATGGCAACACCGCAAAAGCCAAATAGCAAGAACTGAACTAAAATTAAAATATATATTTAAAACCCTCTTTAAAATAAAGAAAAAAAGTAAAACAAAATATTACGTGCCATTACTCAGTAGTGAAAAAAATATCGAGTGGGACAATGTTTTATTGGAAGACAAAGTAGGCCCGACGCGACTGACCGGTAATATCGATGAGAATGTCAACCCGGCTGTATACGATTATACCTTTACACAAAGATGTGTGAACAAAAAAATTCTTCCGCAGCTATTTAGAAATGTGGTTTACTCCGATATTTATTGTTTATCGTGTGATAAATTATTTTAGAGAGTGATACATCACCGAAAATGTCTGCAAGGGTTTTCAATTATGGCAGAGGTATTAGTATTATTTTACTAAGACTAATTAAACTACAGCTAAACACTTCAGTTGTCCCCCTCGCATTTGTGATTTTCGCATTTCATAAAATTACTGTTTATTCCCATAAAACACTAAACAAGTTTGTTTTCTACATATTATTTGTTTCAATGTTGTATCAAAATATTACGCCGCACATTGCGGCGTCTGTTTGCTATGCGTTAATTAATGCGTGTAAATTATATACACACGGCTTCTTTTTCTGGCGAATTTAAAATTGAGACTGATCATTGAATTAACTTTGAAACTATGAATGTATAATACTGTCTTTATTGCAGTACCATATTTTAGAAGTCTGTTTTAGCACTCATCATTACGGAATATTTCTTTTGTTATCACAGTGAATAATCTATCTATAGTGTTGCACTTGATAAGTTATATGAAATTAAGAAAAGCAAATTAAGTTTTGAATGGTTCTGGTAATACTTAAGTTGCGTTAAAAACCCAATGGATAGCTTAAATACTGTGTAATTGTCATATGGATGTCTACCAACTTGTGTCATGCCAGCTTGGTGAACTATTGCCAAAATACCTCACATAATCTAGGAAAAGACCTATCGGCTTAACTCAGTTAGGTGTGGTTTACCAGACTGTCAAACTGTTGCTCATAAATTGAAGACCTCGGTACACACTATTGACTTTCAAAGCAATGAGTATATTCTTAATTAATTATTTTATGTAAAGGAAACCATTATAAGGGTTACCTTATAATGTTTTCATACCTGAGAGATATGTAAAAGTTTCAAAGGTATGTGCGGTCTACCAACCATATTATGCCCGTGTGATTGACTTAAATGCCGATTCGTAAAGTTACAAGCCAAATCATTCAGCAACATTGTGCCATTTGTATATAAGTGTAGGATCAAGTAAGCACTAGAAATAAATCAAGTAGATGGCCACAGTTCTTCAACTATTTGCAACAGCAAGAATATGGAATAATATGGATGGATTTTGATACAACACAATAGATAAAATTGTTTAATCAGAACCTAATACTTAATACAGCTGTGAATAATATTTTAATATTACATGTTTCATTTGTTACAGATTCCAGCAGGGAAGAAATTAGCCAAAGTAATTTGCAAGGAATTGTTACATCACTCAACTGTCGGACAATCAGAATCGGTTCATATCGATATACACCAACAGAAAAAGTATGTAATTATACTCATTTATAATACCCATAATTCATAATCATATTTATACAATTTTGATAAATTAATAGTCTTGGAGAATTTAGGCCCATAAATGTTTCATGCATAGTATGTATGTAGAATGTTTTGGTAGAAGTGTGAAAAATTATCCAAAGACTGGTATATTGAGATAAAAAGATCTTTTTAAAAGTACATTTGATAAGATATTAATTTTGTATGCTCGGAATCTATAAATAAGAACCTACTATTGTTTTTTTAAGTACAGCTTATTGTGTTTCTATTATACCTTAACATTTTCCACAGCACTTGTTATTACTTAATGTCTCAATAAGAGCTTGTAGATTTTATTTTTTACATGAACACTTATTGGTTTAATAATTGTGATTGTGTATTTAAAAAGAGACAAATATTCATTATTAATGCTAGTGCTATTTAATGTTATAATGACAGCATTGTGTAATTAATCAACAGGTATACATATCATCCAAAGGTATAAAAATAGTTGCACCATCATTAAAAAATGAATCTAAGGAAGTGGCACTACAAATACAGTTAAAAGAGGTTGTGAAATTATTGGTTCATTTTGGCAAAGGATTACCAGTGATATTTTTGTACACAATGAGCAAATGCAGTACCTACATAAGGAAAGCACTTGACATGGTGGAAGATGGAGGTTAATATACTTTATTTATTACACTGACAAAAACTAGTTTTATATAATATTTTCATTTTGTTTATCTTTTCTATTCAGGTCCCTACTACAATCCAATGTCGAAAATTGATCCATACAAAAGGATAACTCTATTACCCGATTCAATACCTGAAGAGTCAAAACTGACATTAAAAACATTATTTGGGAAACTAATGGATGAATTGAATTCTAGAGAAGCAAATGAACTTTTAGTGAGGACTTGTCCTAAAGAAAGTAACAATGTCACAAAAATGACAACTAGATCTTTAAGTGCTTCCAATGCATCAGTTAAGAGGTACAACTTATTAGTAATTTACTACATTAATTCTATTTTAATTAATATTTTTGTATCATGTATATAATTTATTATTTGGTATTATATTTTCAGTTCTAATCCTGCTGAAATAAGGCAAATATTAATATATCCACCTGGAAAAGGTGGTATCCCTATCAACACAGAAGATTATATGTGCTTAGCACAGGATCAGTTTCTAAATGATGTTATCATAGATTTTTATTTAAAACATTTAGTCCATGAAGTATTGACAAATAGCCAGAGAGAAAAGACTCATATTTTTAGTACGTTTTTTTATAAAAGGCTTACAACTAAACCTAGTAAAGTGAATAAAAGTTCAAATCCACATGAGTGGGATAATAGTTTAAATCCTGCACAAAAAAGGCATGCTAGAGTCAAAACATGGACAAAAAATGTCAACATTTTTGATAAGGATTATATTGTAGTTCCTATTAATGAGAATTGCCATTGGTTTGTGGCTATAATTTGTTTTCCAAGTTTAGATGGATGTAGAAGTATGATAGATAATCGCACTGTAACACCACAAGAAATAAAAAAGAAAGGTAATGTATACATTGTGTTTATAGCTTAACTGTGTTATTGCATTTTAAAGTTGGAAATATCCACATTTACAGTATTACTAAGTATGCTATTCTCTTGTTGCATTTTTTCTTACAAACACTTTATTTCAGAGCGAAGATCATCTATGCAAATAGGTAATACAACAATAACCCCATTAACCAAACAGGAACAACTTACTTTGAGCTGTGATTCTGATAATTTAAGTGAACGTGATGAAGCAGAGGCAGAGGTATTTTTTTCGCTTTGTATCTTAAAATTACAATATTTGTTCAATTTCTTACATTTAGATGCAAATAATGATAATAAGCTAATTTAATGTTTTGTAGTGATCTTCGAGAGTAAAACATAGTTAAAATACAAATAAATTGTTTATTTATTTTTAAATTCCGTTAAATAACGCTTACTGGTTAGATTATCTTAGTACTTATTTATCAATATATAGAGAACATTAAAAAAAAATGACCAAGTATTATATCATTTCCATTCCAGGAAAGTGACTTGGACATGCAATGTGATTCAGATGAGGAAGAAGCTGAAAAGAGTCCTGTGGAGAAAAAAGTAGATCTAATTATTAGGAAAAATGAACCCATAAAACAGTAAATGTCATTTTATATGTAATATTCAAATGGTATCTACCAAATTGACGTGATTATTGTGAAATATATTTTGTTTCAGACCTTGTATATTAATATTTGATTCACTAGCGGGGGCGTCTAGGTCTCGTGTTGTAGCTACTTTACGAGATTATCTTACCTGTGAATATCAAGCAAAGGTAAATTATGTATTTTTTTTTAATAATTACTTGAAAGTGTCCAATTGCTGTAAGTCTAAAGTTATATATTTTCTCTTTTCAGGTGTCTCAAAGTAAAATTTTTAATAAGGATAATATTAAAGGCAGTTGTCCAAAAATCCCACAGCAAAATAATTTTACTGACTGTGGATTATATTTACTTCAATATGTTGAACAGTTTTTTAAGGTAACTAATAGTTCTCAAACAAATGGTTTGCTCTAAAATGGAATTTTAATATTATAATGTGTTCTGTGTTTTAGGATCCTATAGTGGACTACAGTTTACCTATTAAACAATTAGCAAATTGGTTTGACGAAATAGTTGTAACACGAAAAAGGGAAGAGATCTCAAACTTATTAAAAACTCTTATGCACAAATACAATCCAGATTCGCATTTAACTTTACCTGATATAACATTCCCTACATTAAATGGTATGTTTTTGTTTATTGATATTAAATAATAATTATTTGATTCCTTCGATCAAATATATACTAGATACAGTGTCGGGAACAAAATCACATGCCAAAAGTGGCCGAGGTTATTAATTCATATACATTTGTATTTCGAACTACGAGATGTAGAAAAATGGTCTTATAATATAAACAATTTCAAGTAACAATAAACTTTAATTGTTTGAAATAAGATTTATTATATCTTAGAATATACTTGCATTCAAGAAGTTATGTCATTGAAGAAAAAAAAAATATTTATCGAAAAAAAAAGATATTCACGCAGAAATCTTTGTATTACGGTGATCATTTTGACAATTTTGAAAGGCGCACTGCGGCATGTTTACGCGTTGCCGTTGGTGATGATTGAAGCATACTAAATTGAAATAGAGCCACACTGACTTTGTGGCTCAATTTTTCGGGCCGTTTTGAAGTGCTCATCCGACATCTAGTATATATTTGATCGGAAGTTTGATTAATATTTATTTATTAGTGACAAGAATTTAGTAAGTATCAAAATTTCCTGACTTTCGGATTTAGCCGAATAGACTATACAATGGAAAAAATCTTTAACCATTGGGACACAATGTAACCTGTTTAATTGGGATTTCAAGCAAAGTATGATCTATAACCACTTAGTCTTGAGGGTTTATATTTGCGTAGTTTTCTAAATAGGCAGATATTTTGACAGTTGTCTTGTTTGCCTAATAGAGGTTGAAATGCATGTGTAAAAGAAATTGGAATCCTAAGTAGAAAAATGTATCACAACCAGTCTAAGTTTATAGTGCCCTTCTGGCTCTGCTCAACCTTTTTTTTTTTCATAAAATTGATACATACAATGTTAAAAATCAATATATGACTTTCATATCATATTTTTAGGTAAACTAATAGAGTTAGAAGAACAACAAGATGAGGGTTCAGATGGTGACAAAGCTAATTCAAGCTCAAGCAAAGCCTTAAAAACTGAAGGAAAAGAATCTGATGTGCAGACTCTTACGTTTGTTAAGCAAATTCCTGGTGCCGATATACTCGTGAAACGCAACTACTCAGACTCATCGGAAACAATACATTTGCGAAAAACTATCAGACTTTCAAGTGATGCAGAAAATAGATCAATGGTTCACATCAAACAAGACTTTATAAAAAAGAATGATAGTGAAAATCAAATATTGATTCCTATCAAACTGCAATCCAGTGACTTAGTTAAAGACATTCAAAACACATTAATAGTTAATAAGAATAATAAGAATATGGGTGATAAAAAACATGGTGTACATAATCAGAATGTATCCATTCGACCAAATGTAGGTGAAAGTGACAGTAGTTCATTCCTTAAATCAAGAAGAGTTAATAAACTTGAAGATATAATGAATGAATCTAATAAGAAGTTCAAGAGGAATGAGTGTTGATATGGTTGCCTGTCCTGATGCCGCGTCTATTAAATTATTTTTAATTTATGTATAGTTGTCCATGGACTTGTAAATATTAGGAGATATTACTATTAACAATGTGTATTTAATACTGTAACTATTTTATAAAGATAATTGTAAAGATTTAAAATTTACTTGTGTATCATACTAGCTTCCACAAAAATACAAAACTGAAAGTAATTAAAAACCTGACTCATTTTTTTATGTGTTAATTTTTGTATGCATTTTAAATTCCGTTATTTCACCACTGTATAGTAGTAAAACTATACAACTATTAAAATCCAGTGATTATAAGTGAGGCCATGTTCTATGCATAAATTAATTAATGTAAGATTGTAATGAGTCAAATCTATTTTATACATATAAAAATACAAGTGATCTCAAGTTTACTACACACGTACAATTTATAAATGAATATGCGAAACGATATGTTTTAATTGTGGAATGGACTCAAAAAGTATCGGCAACCGGGCGAAGCCGGGTACAGCCGCTAGTAAATGATAATTTAAACTGTGCAGTTAGGCTGTTCATCATAACATGTGGCTTTAGTGTACAGTAAAAGCCATTCGCGGAACATTCCTATTACCCACAAAAAAAAAATAGTATTCCTTCCTGTCAATCTTTCATGTATTACAAAATACTTTATTGCTGGATACCGTTATATGTGCTTATGAATACTTTTTTATTAGGCTTATTTTCGTCCATTACTATGTGTGTATTAGGCTTATTTTCGCCCATTACTATGGGTACCTATTCGTACCCACCTTTAGAGACGTCTACATCCCCGAACGATTATTCAAAGGTAAGGCGTAAGTGCCACCTATAGCTTATTTCCTTTCCAAATGTAAGTTTATCGTAGTGCCAGGTACATATTATGTATAAGCTTTTTCAAACCGAAAAACGCACAGTCGATTGCTCAACCAGGGATTCGAACAAAAGGCTTCACGGTTCACAGCCTGAGTCTATACATGCTGCCATTAAACCAATGAAAGGAATGAGAATATTATTATCACATGTTATTTCATCCGTGATAGTCGTATGATAATGATATTGACATATTATGGTATTTAATTTTAACCAAATACACAAAATACCATAATATGTCAATATCACCTGTATATATAGAAAAAAATTACGTTGGAGCTCCTGCAGATGGTTTCAGCTATGTTTATATAGTGACCTGTCTGAAATAGACGGAATGCAGCTTGGTTGCGGGTTCAAATCCCTGGACACACCCCTGAACTTTCACAATCGTGTAGACTAAAGTTTATAGCCTTATAATCAATGTCGTAACAATAGAGTGACAGAGTGTGCAAAATGCCCCTGACCTCAGGGGGCCCCGACTTCGTCCCGAGAGGCCATAAGCAGAGAAAGAACCTAACATTTGTTACCTACAAAATTAATAATCAAAAACATTATTCTAATTTTTTAGTTTTATAAAATGTGATTGAAATAAAGACAAAGGTACCACGGTTTAAGTAATTTATACAAATAAAAATGAATCATAGTTACGCTTTTTCACTGTAATTACAGTATGGTGGCCCCATCACCGTTGCTGCCTTTGTTTACTTGCCACATAGGGCAATACGACGGTTTAGTCTCGTAGTGGGCTTTATCAAATGTCAAGTTAAGGCTGCTGTTAAGAATGCCTCGGTGGAGTGGTTGTACCACGGTACGATTACAAAGCTGAGGTCTCTGGTTCGAATCCCGGGTCGGGCAAAGTGATGTTGGATTTTTCTATTCATTATCAGCCCGGTGTCAGGAGTTTGTGCCCTAAATGACGATAAGATCGCCCCTTATCACATCGTGGGACGGAACATACAAGGCGAAATGTGGGCGTCCTGGTGGCGCCTCTGTCCACCCCTTCTGGGATAAAAGCCTGAGTTTATGTATGTAAAGTAAATTAATTAGTCGAAAAATTAAATCAGCGTATGAACTATGTAAGCTGTCACGAAAACGTGAAAACGCCGGGCGCCGTCGAGTGACCTAAAAATTTTCTACACAATTGTTAATTATTGACAAAATGAGTACCACTCCACTTCGGCCTTCGAGACAGTCCCGCCGAGCGCACCAAGCATTGAAGCTCAGCCAGCGAGTTTCCGGGAATGTCTAACTTGTCTTTAACCCGCAAATGAAATCAATCACAAATTAATAGGAGGAATAAGAAATAAATTATTGTCCACTTCCCTCCGTAATAAAGCGGGTAAAACAACAATGAACTAAAGAGGTAAATTACCTCGCATATATAGACTTACAGCCAGAAAAACCAGCTGTAAAGCACCACGAATCAAATTATTATTACATTTAAATGGGACCTATTATGTGAGCTGTTATACTTGATTCCAATAAATAGGCATGGCTAAAACGCTGGAAAGTGCAGAAATTCTTCCTAGTCTCTACAAGGTCCATGTAGTATACAAGTCCATGTAGTATAAAACTTGATTATGAGGAAACTGAAAATTTATTAGTCACTCTTGGTTAATTTACTCACCCTCTCACACACACTCACTCACACGCACATTACTCACAGAGAGGCCAATGTTACTCAATCAATTCTTTTGTTATTTCTTGCTTATGGATTATTTTGTTGCATGGTTTACCTTTTATTTTATTTTATTTTATTTTGTATAATGTTATTAATAAGCATGAAAGTGTAATTTTGTATTAGCAACTTTACATGTGAAATGTACTGGGAAGAGCACTGACGTCTGAAATACAGGTAAACTTCTTTATCTAGTTCAGACACAGTAGCCCCACAAATAATGTATCAATTTTAAGTTGTATTTAAATAAATAAATAAATAAATAAATTGATACGATAGTGACATGAAAAAAAAAAAAAAAAAAAAACCAGATGATATTTGCATACTATCAAGTTTGTTTTACGCTCATTCTGCCAAAGACTACACTCCCAAAGTATATGATACGCGAACAGTTCATATTCGCAATTAGGTGTTGAATACATTGTTGAATATGAGCACGCAGGCGAATCAACGAGCTTAAATGAGTACAGTTTGACTTAAAGTTAATATGTAAGAAACTGTGAATGTGATACGTAATAATGACATCTAGCCAAGTCTTTGTCAAACGATCATGCACGCAAGGAAAACATTGGTATAGATGCCGTCCCTTCAAAGATTCTTCCCATCCATTTTGCCATTCATCTAGTAGTTCGCTATATCGGTACAACTGAGAGCCGCATAAATAATCTGTATGCTTTTAAAACTTCACGTGTATTTCAAAATCGTTTCTCCATATTCTCTCTAGTTGAATAAAACATCGCGGCGCGACGTTGTACCTCCAGGTCTACTGGCAGTAAACCCCCTAGGACAGGCAAAGCCTCGGTAGGTAACAGTTCTATACGCCTTACACAAGAATATCTACGCAAAACGTTGGCTCTGGAGCAGTTAACTTCGCACAGCACCGATAGTGGCCCATCAGGCATCAGCCCACACGGGGGATCCATAACAAATACATCCTAAGTAAGTCGCTCCCTAGATAGTTTTTGATAATATTTTTAATATATTGAAAGTAGCCCGCGCGTTCCAATGTCGATATTCCTGTCACAACAAAAAAGAAGTCACTAGGTAAACTTTTTAGAACGTCTTATCCTCCCTCGATTGCTACCGGGCGGACCAAAATTCCACGGAAAACCGTATGGAGTTACTATAGGTGGGTCTACTATTGACGCGGCAATTTCAGTTAGAAGAGCATTAAGTACATCCATAGATGTAGCATAACATAGATCGGCAATGTGAAAGAGATAGAATGATTTAAATCATACATTAAAGCGAGACGCATGATGCGACCATGCGTTTACACGGAGAGCGTTCTATAGAGATTTGTGTGAAAATATGTCATTTAAGCGAACGACAAATTTCGCTTATTTTCTTGATTTATTTAATATTTCAGTACTGAGCTACTTTTATTAAATGTAATTTATTATGGTGAGTTGTCCAGTGCCTGGATGTGATTGATTTTAGTGTAAAAACCCGAATAATCATAGTGTTTCATAAGATCGTATCACTTTTTTCAATGTTGTTTAGTGACGATATTGTAGAATTGTAAGACAAACCTTGTATGTATACCGGTAGAACAGAATGTCCTTATTCATTTTTTAAATGCGTAGAAAGCATCCATTGCCTATATAAAATGATATCATATACGTGAATTTATATTAATTTCAACCAACATTTGCTAGAGATTGATTGACAGTTTCGATCAATAATATTATGTCGATAAAAATAGTCAATGACCATAGAGGTTTCACTTCATTTTATAATCTCGTAGTATAACATCAATTCTATAATAACAGTTATTACTTCACTTTATTTATTCACTATTGATATTTGCTAAATATTAATTAATATTTCGTGTGCGTAATTTACCATTTCTGAGCCGGTTTCAAATTAACTGTGCCACGGAGGCTGTCATTCTAATAAAACAATATAACATTAGATACTATTATAAGGAATGCTTTACAAAACTTGCCAAATAAAATTATTCTCAAATATGACGATTTATCTTTATTTACTTGTGTTTACGTATCTGTGTTGAAATAAACACAATCATTATTTTTCTGTTAAAATACCATGAAAAGTCTCATATATTATATCTATAAAATTTAATTTCATTGGTTGGGCCGTTAGGTATATCGATATGATAGTATCGACAGTGCATGGCGCAGCATTATCTGTCACGCACACATGCAAACTTCACGCACACTATCATATTCTCGTTTTGGTTTCACTCAAAATGATACATTGCCGATCTATGTTATACTACATCTATGAGTACATCGATACACAAATATATACTCGGTACTTTCCTAGACATCTCCGGTGCTTTCGACAATGCTTGGTGGCCAATGCTATTTCTTACCTACCTACTTATTTACTGGTATTTCTCGCCCGGAACAACAAAATTGAAACTTGAACCATGCCATAGAGTAAGTGATCCCTACGACCAGGCCGTGTCGAAGCCACTGACGATATACTGTCCACAAGGCCCGATCTTCGGTCCTAATTCATGGAATTTAGGCTTTGACGATTTCCTTAAGCCAGCGTCTAGCGTCTACACAGTCAGGCCGAGCCACGCCGCGCCAAGCCTGAGAGGCGACAGTATACGTTTTCTATCGAACCAAAAACTTTAGAAGCGTTTGCAGCGTTTTTCATCGCGTGTAAAATTTTGAGAAAACCAACAAATTAATAAAAAAATTAGAAGTAACCGCGTTGGTGGATGAAACACATAAGATTAAAAGTTCGTCTTTGTCTTCTATGTTGCGAGTGTGGTTGCGACCATAGATGTAGTATAACATAGATCGGCAATGTATCATTTTGAGTGAAACCAAAACGAGAATATGATAGTGTGCGTGAAGTTTGCATGTGTGCGTGACAGATAATGCTGCGCCATGCACTGTCGATACTATCATATCGATATACCTAACGGCCCAACCAATAAAATTAAATTTTATAGATATATATGAGACATTTCATGGTATTTTAACAGAAAAATAATGATTGTGTTTATTTCAACACAGATACGTAAACACAAGTAAATAAAGATAAATCGTTATATTTGAGAATAATTTTATTTGACAAGTTTTGTAAAGCATTCCTTATAATAATATCTAATGTTCTATTGTTTTATTAGAATGACAGCCTCAGTGACACAGTTAATTTGAAACCGGCTCAGAAATGGTAAATTACGCACATAAAATATTAATTAATATTTTAGCAAATATCAATAGTGAATAAATAAAGTGAAGTAATAACTGTTATTATAGAATTGATGTTATACTACGAGATTATAAAATGAAGTGAAACCTCTATGGTCATTGACTATTTTTATCGACATAATATTATTGATCGAAACTGGCAATCAATCTCTAGCAAATGTTGGTTGAAATTATTATAAATTCACGTATTTGATATCATTTTTTATAGGCAATGGATGCTTTCTACGCATTTAAATAATGAATAAGGACATTCTGTTCTACCGATATACATACAAGGTTTGTCTTACAATTCTACAATATTGTCACTAAACAACATTGAAAAAAGTGATACGATCTTATGAAAAACTATGATTATTCGGGTTTTTACACTAAAATCAATCACATCCAGGCACTGGACAACTCACCATAATAAATTACATTTAATAAAAGTAGCTCAGTACTGAAATATTAAATAAATCAAGAAAATAAGCGAAATTTGTCGTTCGCTTAAATGACATATTTTCACACAAATCGCTAAAGTTAGCTCTCCGTGTAAACGCATGGTCGCATCATGCATCTCGCTTTAATGTATGATATAAATCATTCTATCTCTTTCACATTGCCGATCTATGTTATACTACATCTATGGTTGCGACAATGAGCGCCCTTTGAGCACCGCCATTCGGGCATTAACCGTCAGCAAGCCGGCTCGTGCGCGGCAACGTTCAAATTGGCTCGCGAGGCAAATGCGTCTCCATATCGCGAGGTTAGATCGCGAGGCGTGCCTCGGAGCCAGGCTCGCAATGTCGATACCCGGCTTTAAAGGGATTTTAAAGTATAGTCTACTTTTGTGCTGTATCCTCATTCTTATTTAATCATTGGGTGGTACCTACCCAGGCGGCCTCTCAAATATGAGAGACCTATGTAGGTACCACCAGTAAATATTTGGTTGTAATAACATAATAGAACCTAAATCAATAATTATTAGAATTTTAATTTATGCCTTTGTGTGCGCTAATCAATAAAGGCGCTAATCCAAGAAAAAGTTGAAATCCCGTTCCGATTTCGCAATTAAACGGTAAAAATCGACACTACACAGGGATAGCGATAATTCTTAAAATTGTGAATTTTTTCCAATTAAATTCTGTTGAATCGTTTAAGCTATCGACCACACACAAATGCTCAAATTAAAGCATATTATTGAGCTTGCTCCTAAACTATCGCGCTACCATGGACGTGTATAATACGTCCATACTCCATGCACGCTACAAGCAAACATTAAATTGTAAAATATCTGTAAACCTTTAATCTAGCTATCTACTATGTTATTTTACATTAAAAACATTTTGAGATGGATGCTAATACTATTTTTTATTCTTTTTTCTATTTTAATTCAATTTGTTTCACCTATATTTTGAATTTCCTGAACTTATGTTCCAATGACGTCTATTATTCAGGTCCACCCACAGAATACAGATATTTCCGACGCTTAATATATAGTTACACACATGCTAGTATAGATTTAGGGATTTAAAATTATTTTTAAAGTACAAAAAATGCTTCGAAAAATGCATTATTCGTTTAATCGATTTCGGATCGCAAGGACAGACCATAGATCTGTAAAGTGTGTGATCTGTCATCGTCTCAATTCTTATACAAAACCACGAATTACAAAGGTAATGTCGAAAAGGGCGGGAAACGTTCGAGTTGTTAGGCGCGCTTTTTTGTTTTCATATTTTATTTAATGATTAAATATTAATTTATTGGTGAACAGTGGATAATAAATTGCTCTTAGATATATATTTCGTTTAAGTATTTAATTTATTTCTTATTTTCTTCTTTTCTTCTGGCCTTCTGGTAAGTCCTTTTAATTTTCTTGCTGGATGATGGCCGAGCCCCCCGATCCAGGGGGGACAGTCCCTCCAATCGGTTGCAATGTCACTATTAACACATCTTATAATGAATCTGAGTCGGGAATGGACACGGATGGCTCGCTTTCGCAGCGTCCACTTAAGCGAAGTCGCCTTCACAAAATTTGTAAGCGATGCAATAAGCGCAGGAGAACACGTCATGGTTCGGACGATAACAAATCCATTAGCTGTCAATGCAATACTGATTTTAACGAACAACCTGAACTTCGAGTAATTAATAGTAACTCAATAGATAGTCAATCTAACTTAGGACAGAGCCCTGATATAGTAAATCCCCAAAATACCAATATTTCTATAGGCAGAAAATTATATGCAGACACTGATAGCGCTCCTTATATTTTACATATACAAAAAGTTCAATTATCCCCTAATGATGGCTCCACTCTCCACCCTTTAACGTTTGGGAAATTCCTCAAAAAACATGATTTTAAAAATATTATAAACGGTAGTATTAAAAGAATTGGAAGAAATAAAATTACCATGGCCTTTTCAAAATTTATTGATGCTAACAGTTTTATAGAACACAATAGCCTAGTTTCACAGAATCTTAAAGCCTATATTCCCACTTTCAATATTACCAGAATGGGACTGGTACGCGGAGTTCCTGCTGAGTGGTCACCAGAAGAAGTTTTAAGTAATGTTTCAGTGCCTATTGGATGTGGAAAAATTTTAAAAGTTAGAAGATTGAATTATAAAGTTTTAGTGGATGGTTCTCCAGTTTGGAAACCTTCCCAAACAATTGTTATGACGTTTGACGGACAAGTGCTACCTAAACGCATATTTATGTGCTACAATGCTCTTCCCGTTGAACTGTATGTTTTCCCTACTATCCAGTGTTTTGCATGTTGTCGTTTCGGTCACACTAAAGTGCAATGCAGATCGAAGCCTAGATGTTTTAAATGTGGTCAAGGACATTCTGGAGATTCATGTAGTGTGGAGGAGGATTGTGGTTCATGTTGCCTGTGTTCTGGCAACCATTTTGCTATAAATAAATGTTGCCCTGAATTTATTAGACAAAAAGATATAAAGTTGTATATGGCTGAAAATTGTATATCCTATGCAGAAGCTGCAAAGAATTTTCCTTCTGTTAGTAGATCTTTTGCTGATGTATTAATTAATAAAGAGTCTCATGTGCAGCCCTTACAAATAAAGAATTCACTTAATAAGCCTTCAACATCACACAAAAAGACAGTATTTTTAAAGCCTCGCACCCCACCTAAGTTTACAAGTGGTTATAATAAAGAAGCTCATCAAACACTTGTTAAAGATTATAACATGCCATCCCAATCACCTAATGGTTCTGCGTTACAATCACATCACAAACAACAGAAATCAATAATAGATATTGTTATAGCCCTGATTAATTGTTTGACTCAGTTTAATATAACAGTACCGTCCCACGTTGCCCCAGAAATAATGAATTTATTACAAGATAACATAAATAATGGACCAAGTAATCCAGTGGAATTGTCGCAGTGCAATCAGCA
This sequence comes from Deilephila porcellus, assembly GCA_905220455.2. Lineage (NCBI taxonomy): Eukaryota > Metazoa > Arthropoda > Insecta > Lepidoptera > Sphingidae > Deilephila > Deilephila porcellus. Next base: position 7,783,129 of record LR999971.1, on the reverse strand, counting down.
AGAAGAGTGATATATTATATATGGTTAACAAATACAATCCTTTTGTTATTGCACTTTCAGAGACATGGCTCAAGCCAGAGTCTTTTTTTAAAATACCTCATTATATATGCCTTAGGGAAAATAGACCTGATGGGTATGGTGGAGTTGCTCTGCTTATTGAAAAATCCCAAATATTTTCTCCTATAACCCTTCCTCAACACAGTGATGACTTCTCAATCATTGCAGCAATCATCAATAAAATATGTTTTATATCCATCTACATTCCCCGTCCTTCTTCTGATATCTTTAATCAAATAAGTAATATTCTTTCTTCTCTTCCTCATCCACTAGTAATGCTGGGAGACTTTAATTCACACCACAGATCTTGGGGTAGTTCAGTATCAAACACCAATGGTGAAACTTTATTGGATCTTTTAGATCGTCATAATTTGTGCATTTTAAATTCAGGAAGCCCAACTCATCGAACAGGTCCTGATGAGATAAGTAGTGCAATTGATTTGTCAATTTGTACTCCTAATTTAGCTTCTTCTTTATCTTGGTCTACATTACTTTCCACATTTGGGAGTGATCATTTTCCAATATTAATTAAATTTCCTCAAAAATACCAAAAATTGCAAAAAGTGCCTCGGATAAAATATAAATTGAATAGTCGGGATTGGGGAATGTACCAATCAATCGTTGAAAAGGGTATATCTTCTCTTCCAAGTACATCACTTAATGATCCGTGTGCTTGTACAGATGCTCTGTTGAATTTACTACATGAAGCAGCTGGTAAAACATTCCCTGTAAAGAATATACCAAACAATAAGCTTCCTTCTCCACCTTGGTGGGATGAGGAATGTACACTAGCTATAAAAAAAAGAAGAGCAGCAGAATGTGCATATGGTAGAGACATGTCCGATATAAATTTTAAAACTTTACGGGAAACAATCGCAAATACAAAGAAAACATTAAAAAGAAAGAAATCAGAAGGATGGAAAAGGTTCTGTGACTCAATTTCTCCACACTCACACCCTTCAATAGTTTGGCGTAATATCAGGAGATACAGATTGGGTACGGACGACAAATTTTTTTCAAACGTTATTCCTTTTGATTTAGCACATAATTTCATAGATCATTTAGCTCCCCCATACGTACCACAGAAAGATTTAGTTAAAACAAACCCGTTTGAAGTTTCCAACAGAACAGGCCTTAACTCACCTTTTTCACTTGTTGAATTGAAGGGGGTTTTGAATGGTATGAAGGACACAGCCCCTGGAATTGATGGCATTACATATTCATTCCTTGTAAACCTAGGTGACTGTGCTCTTTCTTATTATTTAGAAATTATCAATTTAGTGATGACAAATGGAAAAGTGCCTTCTTCATGGAAACATAATTTAGTGTTGCCAATATTAAAGCCTAATAAAAATGCCAATAGTGTTTACTCCTACCGTCCCATAGCAATGTCGTCTGTGTTGGCTAAAATTGCTGAGCATTTGGTCAAAAACCGATTAGAGTGGTTTATTGAGAGTAGAGGATTATTATCGGACACTCAATTTGGATTTAGAAAAGGAAAAAGTACTATGGATAGTGTCAGCATATTTGTTACCGATATTCGTCTTGCCTTCTCATCTAAGGCATCGGTAGTTGCTGTTTTTTTAGATATTATTTCTGCTTATGATAATGTTCGCTTAGACCTTCTCAAAAATAAGTTGTATAATCTGGCGGTTCCAGAAATACTCAGCAATTTTATTTTAAATATACTCACAGAAAGGAAAGTTACTCTAGATACTCCTAACTCTCCAAACATATCTAGACTTGTGTGGCAAGGGCTTCCTCAAGGATCTGTTCTTAGCCCCCTTCTGTACAATATCTATACACACGATTTGGCATCATCACTTAACGATTCTGTCTCTGTACTCCAATATGCTGATGACCTTCTTTTATATACTTCCAATCAGTCTATAAATTCTGCTTGTTCAACTATATCCTCTTCGCTAGATAGATTAAAGAATTGGTTAAACATTCATGGCTTTGAACTATCTGCCTCAAAAAGCACAGCAGTCCTTTTTTCGAGGCATAGAATAACTCCGCCCCTTAATATACAATGTGATGGTCATCAGATCCCAACTAAAACATATACGAAGTTTTTGGGTGTCGTGTTAGATGCTAAACTTACAGGACTACCGCATTGTGATTATATAACTGCCAAATGTGAACGACATTTAGGCATGCTTAGATGTCTTTCGGGCGTTTGGTGGGGTGCGCATCCTTTTTCCCTCAAATTGGTATATAATGCAATAATAAGAAGTGTTCTGGATTATGGAACTTTCTTATTGGAGCCTGGTAGTAGAGTCGGATTTAAAAAATTGGATGCAATTCAGTCGAAAGCCTTGAGGATAATTTCAGGCGCTATGAAGTCAAGTCCTATTAATGCATTGCAAGTGGAATGCGGTGATCCCCCTTTAGTTCTCAGACGGCAATTTATTTCGGACAATTTTTTGTTACGAAACCTACAATTTTACAACTCCCCGCTTTTAACTAAACTACAGGCGCTCAATGAACAGATTAGGCTGTCTAAATATTGGACTCATAAATCCCTTCCTTGCTTGCTCATAAGCCTACGAAAATACCAAACCATTCAAGCTCCTATCCACAACTCCCGGTATCTCCCTATATTTTCCACAAATTTTGAATCCCTGATATTGTCAGTAAACATATGTTTTAACTTAGGCATCGACAAACACGAAAACAATGCCAACATTTATTTTAATAATCTAGTAGCTAACAAATGGTCCTCTTGGCACCATATATACACTGATGCATCCAAACTCTCAATCGATGGATGTGTTGGGGTAGGTGTATATCATAGCCAGTATAAAATAGTCCAAAAAATTAAGCTTCCCCCGGAGTCATCTGTATTTACTGGAGAATGTTTAGGTCTATTCAGAGCAGTCGAGTATGTGCTTACCATGAAATTAACTAACACCGTCATATTTACAGATGCTAAAAGCGCATTATTAGCATTGGATAGGTTTCCACTTAAGGGAAAATTATTTCATATTATAATGCAAATTAGGTCTAAATTATATCAGTGTACCATAAATAACTATTCGGTGACCTTTGCTTGGATACCAAGCCATTGCGGTATTAAAGGGAATGATAAGGCTGACGAGCTAGCCAAGCATGCGGTGGAATGTGGAGACCTTTTTCCATATCAAAATTACTATACTGATCTTGCTGCTCTGTCCAAGGCTAATCTCCGGACATCCTGGGATGAACTGTGGGCAGTTAGTAGCCGTTTAAAGGGTAATTATTACTACAGAATACAACCCAATATACCAATAAAACCCTGGTTTTTCAAGTTCGCTCTTAGTAAGTTGGCTACATCCATTTTGATACGGATGCGGCTTGGGCACGTTTGTACCCCAGCCCATCTTGCTAGGCTTGGTATTTTGGACACTCCAGCCTGCTCATGTGGATGTGATGTTGGTGATTTGAACCATTGTATGTTTTCCTGTCCCAACTATGACTCCTCCTCATTGTACAATCAATTACAGTGCCTACGTGTTCCGTTTCCTACCAATATAGCCACTCTTTTATGTACTAACAACCTGAATATTTATAATATCTTATCTAAGTATATAAGTAAATATAATATTAAAATTTAGCCTCTTTCCTTTTTGACTATCACCTATTTTATTAATCCACTGGTACTATTCCAAAATTATCCGTTCGACATTATCCGTGTACCTTACCGAAACCATCGTTTCCCTAACTTTGATCGAGTTTCTTGAAATATAATACATTTATATAAACTTCGACACTGGCAGAAGCACAAATAGTGCATTGCCATGAAGAGAAAAAAAAAAAAAAAAAAAAAGGTAATGTCACAGACTAACCCACTGGTAATGTTGAATGCAGTTGAATGGAATAAGCGTGAAGTGATAAGAATTGAGAAAAGAGAGCTTACTTACACTTAGACTGTGACTTAGACGATCTCACTTTCCGAAATCGAGTGTGTTATCAGTGTTTCAGTGCAAAACGTCCACTAGAAGGAATTGGCATTTGGCATATCAGATATTTCACCGAGTCATGTCTCACATTGTCGATATTGGAGTTTTGGAAGAAAAAGCAAACTGGCTTTTGCACCCACGATTTTTTCCTAGTAAAATAGGAGGTAAACCAGCATGGTTAAATTTAAAAGATTTGCCAAAACCTGAAGATTTAACTTGTAAGAAATGTCAGGAACCTCTTATATTTTTATGTCAGGTAATTCATATGGGTATACTTTACCATAATTTCATTGTTGGATAAGCTAGCGGAGTGCGCGAATTGATACAACCCAAGTAGAAAAAGAACATTTTCCGCAGATCCACATATTTACTGCCAACATTGGTATATGTAACATTTAGTGATCTTTTAATTCACAGGTTTATGCACCATATGAGGAATCTGACGATTGTTTTCATAGGACGTTATTCATCTTCGTGTGTAGAAATGGGGGATGTTGTGTCTCAAATACTGCAGACAACTTTGTTATATTACGCTGCCAACTGCCAAGAAAAAACGATTTTTATTCATATGAGCCATATGAAGAGCATGAAGATGAGGTTGGTAAATTATTGAACACTCACTATGAGATTATGCTTGTTAGTTTAAAATACAATTGTTTTCAGTTATTGGAAAAACTGAATATCCATATAATTTTTCACTGTGTTTCCTTAATAAACCACTGTATATTGTGGGTGTTGCATGTTCATATTAATTTAAATGGAGTGATTCATATTTTTAATAATTGGAATTATTACTCACTTTGTAGGAATTTCTAATGGGCCAGTGGTCAAAACTATGTGAAATTTGTGGCGTCAAAGCACCATCTCATTGTTCAAAATGTAAACAAACTTATTACTGCAGTCGTAAACATCAAGTTCTGGACTGGCAGAGAGGCCACAAGGAAAGCTGTTCTAAGGTATAACACATTTTCATTACTTTTAACATATATAACATATTTTTATATTAGGCATAAAACAACAAAAATATTTTTGATTTAAATCATTTTTAAATATTTCTTGCATTACATATTATATTTTTTCATATAATGGTGCAATTTATTTAATAGGTCAAATCTTAGTTGTGACGCTTAGACATCATTTTCCATAAGGTGCATGTGTGCAAAAGAGAAAACAAGTATTTTCACTGCTTGATTAAAGATTTTTAACATCTGTCATTTTGTTGTTTATGAGCGATATTTTTCACAAACCATTAAATACTACACCAAAATACTATACCATTAAATACAATCAAACCTTGGTAACACCCCTTATTTTATAACAATATCAATTTTCCTGTTTCAGGAAAGAAAATCAAGTGAAGATAATAATTTTAAAGTGACTGCAGCTGGAAAGACTCTTTTATTTAAAGAATGGGAACTAATAGTTGATGAGGAAAATGAGGTATAATCTAAAAATACTTTTGTTTCAAAATAATTACCTGACTTGTTAACTCAATAAGATATTTTTTTAGGAGGATGATAAAACTGTTAATGTAAACCAAGAAATGGAGAAGTTAAAAAAACTAATGGAAGATAAGAAAGCTGGTTCTCTTAGTGAAGTTAGTGAAAGTGAATTGGACCAATATACTAGGACATTGCCTGAGGACAAGATATTCAGTAAATTCAGCAAAAGAGTTGCAAGGCATCCAGATCAAGTATTGAGATATGACAGAGGAGGGCAACCACTGTGGATCACAAGCAATGAGGGAAGCCTCATCCATGTCCCCAAATGCCAATATTGCAATGGGGACAGACAATTTGAATTTCAAGTAAGTATATTTTCCAATACAAGTTATGTAAAGGACAGGTGCATAGATAAAAATACTAACTTCCTAGATGAACTTTTAGTCAAAATATAAAAATCTCACCAAATTTTACAACAAAATAAACATACTATTATACATATTTGCCACTGAGAAGTAAATTCAGAAAACAGGTATATTTTCAGGTCATGCCCCAACTGTTGAACTATATTGATGTTGGCATTGATATAAACAGCATAGATTGGGGAGTGCTTGCTGTTTACACTTGTAAGGAAAGCTGCAATGTGGGACCAACATACAAAGAGGAATTTATGATTAAGCAAGATTTGTCTAAATAAAACAAGATACCACACATTACTATTTTGATTTCTTTCATTTTTTATTTTTTACCGTATTCTTCTGAGAGATAAGTTAACAAATCATTCATTCCAGTGAACTCTGTTCGTGACTGAGGTGGATTATTTTTAGGTAGTACTGGCAATATGTTGCCCATTTTCACTCTAAAGTCTTTTAACTGAAACAAAATACAAAGTATCAAATCATAATGTGTATATATTATGCACATTTTAGACACACAACAATTTGTTACTGCAACACCAAAGAGCTTTCAAAAATATATCCAAATTTAGTTGTGAAAAGAGTTATACAAAGATACCAGCTTAAAGCTTTATTAGATATTGCACTCAAGGAGGCTATCTCTATTAATTAATAGAATATTTAAATTAGTGAAACTTACATCTTTAGCACCTGACAACTTCCATATTCCATAACACAAACAACTAGTGCCTGTTATTGCATACAAGGAGCCCAAACCCAGAGCCCTCAGTGCAAGCAATGCACCAGCATCTGCTAACTCAGCACTGTGTAAACCTGGTTGGAAATAATCCATTTATTCAACTGCAAGTATGATGTGGTAAAGAAATATATATAATTATTATCTCACCAAAACTATTCATCTGCATATTTAACAACTTTTTTTATTCATTTATTGGTATTATGCTTAAAAAACTTGGTAAACACTTGGAATTTCGTATAGTTTTTAAGCACACTGATAATATAAAATTGCAATAATTCTACTAAAGTGCAAATAAGTGACAAACTTTACACAACACTTTCAATTAATTGTTTATACCAATTTATATTTACTTTCAATTTATTGTATATTTTTTGTAAGACAAGTACGAAATGTGCAAAAAAAAAAACAATTGAAATCCATTTAGCAATTTTTGTAAAAGGCATGAAAACTGGCAGACATTATAACCATACCTTTACTGAAATATTTAGGATCTGTTTTCTTTGCTGCTGACAATGTGGCGCTGAAACCGATGAATGCAGAAATGCCAGCAACGGTGGCTAGAAATGCACCAGCTGCAAGGTAACAGATATCATCAGTTGCAACCTCAGGAAAACCACTACTTTATTCAAAGATGCTGATAATTATTTAGCTGGGTTTAGAGCTGTAATATAAATCAACAGAACTTTAATTTTATATGCATAACTTTTATCCTCTGAATCCGTTCCTCTTTTTCCATTTTAATTTCCCTCAACAATAAATAGTAATTAGGGTCCTTCAAGGCGCACTGCAACCAATTAAACCATTTCAATAGAATTAAAATCACTTAAGCCGGATAAGTTATTTCAATGAAATTATCCACAGAAATTATCTAATCACACAATATTTCTTTGATATCTGTAAAAACCACAGACCAATACGTGTTCCCACCAATGATTATAGAATACAGAGGATAGAGCATAAGGTCACGTGACAGGGGTCACTTTGGTATACAAACATGGCGGCGGCTCCGCCCCTAAAAATAGTGATACGTTAGTACCGAATTTTCTATCGACATCGATGCATCAACAGTGGCATAAATACGACTGAAAACCTTTGAATTTACATAAATATCAGTGTATAAATTTGTATAACATTTTTAATTTTCGCTTTACATGTCAATTGAGTATAAACAGGGGATTTTAGGATTTGACAGTTAAGTCATTAAACATTAAATCCGGTAAAAATAGGTCGATGTTATGACATTTTTTCATGTATGATTTATTTCATGGGTAAGTTTTACCTGATGATTGGATTGGACTTGTGTCAAATAATACACACGTGAGATAAAATACAACTTTATTACATACATACATACATAAACTCACGCCCTTTATCCCCGAAGGGGTAGGCAGAGGCGCCGCTAGGACACCCACATTTCGCCTTGTATGTTCCGTCCCATGGTGTGATAGGGGGCGAGCTTATCGCCATATCGGGCACAAATTCCTGACTCCGGGCTGATAATGAATAGAAAAATCCAATATCACTTTGCCCGACCCGGGACTCGAACCCGAGACCTCAGCTTTGTAACCGTACCGTAATACAACTACGCCACCGAGGCAGTCTACTACTTTATTAATATCTAGAATTTGCTTACAACTTAGTTTGCGTGTATAAGACAGCCTCCGTGGCGCAGTAGGTTAGACGCCGACTGTGGAACGAGAGGCCGCGGTGTCGATCTAAAAAATATTTTTAATTTCACTTTGTTTGTCGTTCTGAATAGTATTTGTTTCTTTTTTTGAAAAAATAAATATCAAAATATTGAAAAATGATAATATCGATATGAATAATTTCGTATCGAATCCACTCATCCCTAAGCTTGTGTGTAAACAAACAATACGGTTGGTATTCATACTACTTGTATAAATAACGCCTAGAAGACTCTAAAACTTAATCAACAAGATCCATATACAATTATAAATGATAAAAACAAACCCAAAATGTAAATTTAGACACATATTTGTTATTATTTCGTAAAAACAGTTACTAACCTATGAAAAGAATTGTTGGGGTCCTTTTTGCTTGAACTCGACTTGCATCCTTCAACACAACACTGAGGCATTTTAAAAACTTAACAATTAAACTAATAAGCAAACTTAACAAACGAGAATAACAATGATTAATTCGAAATTCTTCGATTGTGCAGATTTGTTTACTCCGATTGACAGATAACGCCACAGTTTGACATTTCCTGCAGGAAACAAAAATGGCGTCATTTTGGGCTAAGGGCGGTCTCAGTGTGGTTAGTGAACAAAATATTGCCATATTCGAAACACAGGAGTTATTATTTGTCTCTTTCATTAAGTGACAAGTTAGCTTTGTGTAAATGAGACAGATACATAAATGTACAATTCCGCGTCGATACTCCCAACATAACTATAACTTGATATATAGGACTACTTTTGTGCGTCATCCTCTTTATTCTTTATTCTATTTAGTAATATTCATTGTTCCGGACTGACAAGCTGACAAGTGAGATTTGACAGTTGCGCAGTGTGGCCAACTTTGTTTTTTGCAATGATTAATTATATTCTTTAATCATTGGTTTTTTGGTGGATCGTCCTCTATATTCTTTAATCATTGGCACAGATTAGGTAGAGATGCTACGCTGTGCTGTGCTGTGCAGAATCCGAAAGTAACCTACTCGCCGAAGTTTGTGTTTTCATATGTGTATTTGACCAATAAGCGCATGCAATTAAAGATGAAAAATAATATTGATGTGGTAAAAATATTCAATAGTGCTAAACTCAATGGCACATATGTGAAAGTATGTGCGCCAATGGTTAGATATAGTAAAGTTCAGTTTAGGACACTTGTAAAACAGTGAGTAGGTTAAATACACTTTTTTTAAATGCTGTTTGCTTCTAGTACCTATATTTTAACCTTTTGAAAATATATGATAATAAACATATATATCATGTTTATTGACAGTTTATAAATACAAACAAAAGGTTCACTTAAAATTTCAATGCAGGTGGCCCACCATAATGTGGATCTATAAGTATTTATTTTAACAAAAATTTTATCGAACACCAATGTTTAATGGACTGTGGTATGTATACTAAATACTTTATGTGTATCACACAATTTAGATTATTCAGAAGTATTATATTAATAATGGCAAAGCAGTATATTTTCAAAATGTCTTTTGCTTATGTTTTGCACACAATAATATTTATTTCAGCTATGGTGGTTATATGCATTTTATTTTTCAGGTATGGAGTTGATTTGTGTTACACACCAATGGTTATGGCTGATTCATTTTGTCAAAATTCTAAAGCCCGTCATTGTGAATTTCTTACTACTACAAATGATACACCATTAATTGTACAATTTGCTGCAAACAATCAATATGACTTTGTTGATGCCTCAAAATTGGTGTATCCATATGCAGATGGAGTTGATCTAAATTGTGGATGTCCTCAAAAGTGGGCCATGAAAGATGGATATGGATGCTCATTACTGTCTAAGCCTGAAATCATTTATGATTTAGTGAAAGGAATAAGAAACAATTTGCCTTCTGATTTTTGTGTATCTGTCAAAATCAGAATATTAAAAGATTTAAATAAAACAATAACATTGTGCCAACAAATGGAGCAATGTGGTGTTAATTTTTTAACAGTTCATGGTAGATCTCCTTCCCAGAAGAGTAGTGGCATGGTCAATATTGTTGCCTTGCAAGATATCTGCAAATCCATAAAAATTCCTATGGTTGCAAATGGTGGAGTGAAGACATTATTAGATGCTGATAAAATGTATGAACAGGTTAAGTGTAATGGTGTTATGGTGGCTAGTGGACTGTTGACAAATCCTGCCTTGTTCAGTGGTGCTACTAGAACTCCATTGAGTTGTGTTAAACTATGGATGGATATGAAGAATCAAAGTTGTGATAATATAACATTTCAGTGTTACCACCATCATCTAGTGTTCATGCTTGAGAAATACTTAACTAAAGAGCAAAAACAGGTGTTCAATTATCTCAGTACGTTTGAAAGTGTTGATGACTATTTGTATGACAATCTGTTGTGTGACTCTAGTGAACCATGTGCAGCTTCAGTTGGTTTAGATAAATTTATAGACTGTGAATTCCCTGATGAAATTACTTTGAAGCACAGCAGTAAGTGCAGAGGTTGTGGTAAAAGCATACATTATTGTGCTTGCAATTTGTACAATAGTAATGATACTGATGGAAAATATTTTAATAGTTGTGTAAATGCTTGTGATGATATTGACTATATGGACAGTAATTTATTTGAAGAACCTGTTTGATGTTTATATAAAAAATAATTGTTAATAATATAATACTCTATTTTCTAATAAGGAAATTTAAGCAAAGCACAAAGATATATTATTTTTTCAATGTTGTAATATCCATATATCACGATAAAGTGGTTTTCATTTTTGAACAGATTTTTGTTCCATGTTAATTACTGTGGTACCTGATTATATAAAAGGCGAGACGAATGATTTTCAAATTATATTCTAAAATATGGGCACACATTTATTATATACGAAAAAATCTATATTTCAAGAATTAACAAAGGCTTAACACCGTTTTAAGCCATTTTTCTAATAATTTTTCAATAGTGCACAAAAAACGCTAGTAAGTGTCATGGCGTCCGTTTTGATGTCACTACTAGGTAAACATGTCATTGTGTACTACTAAATCTGTGGTCTATGCGCAGCGAATGCGTCATTTTTACATAGGCGTGACATCATGCGTTGTGAAGAGCGTTTTTGTCAAAATGGCCGATTGCTATATTTTGTACTTTGATTTTATTTAAAATCTTATTAATCTCCAAGTATAGATTAAAACTGAATTATCATTTGAAATCCTTGTAATACGTATTTTCCCATAAAAACATAAAATCTTTAATTTTTTGATACTGTCGTCTCGCCTAATGTCTGACTATCATACTTTAGTGTTTAGGATTTCATGTATTATGCTATACATGTGTTATTTGTTTTCAATTGATATAACTTTGTATGTATAATTAATTATTATGAGCACATTATGAGTAAGCAGGATATTGTTTACCTAAAACTCAATTGCATAAAACACTGATTTTACATTGATTACCATCAACCCTGTCTAAACTGTTTAACATATTTAATGAAACAAAAATCTAAAAATTGTTCTCAAGTGATAGCTCTTAACAAAGATTCCGTTATGTGAATTTGATTAAATTTATTTTTATAATTATAACATTTTTTTATAATCTAAATGCACAAAACCTACATTTTTCTTATGAGCTGAAGCAAGTAACATTGTTTTATTTATGTCTGCTTGCTGCCAGCAGATATGGTGGGAAGGCCAAAAAGAGATTTTTTTTAACAAATAACAAATTAATACACTGAGCAGTCACGTTCTAGTCTTATCTGGAATCGAACACGCGATCTCTCATTTCGCAGTCGACTTAACCAATTCGCAAATGCGCAGGTTAAATTTTCTTACTTGTCTTATATCTGTAATCTGTGTAGGGGCCGGAAGTTCGCCTGGTATGTTTTTCGTACAATCGATTTTTCTTTTTAATATACTTAATATTTGTATTTGCCATAATAATAAAAAATATTATTTACAAAAGAAAGAAATGTTCATTGATTTAATAACTTTCCCACTCAAACATTTGGTTTTAGTTTATGAGAATGTCTGGTGAGCTTAATAAGAATATACCGCGTACAAAATATTAATTAAAAAAAAAATGATCCTCTACAGTTTATTTTATAGCACATTGAAGACCCTGTCCAGTGATATCATTATTCTTTAATTTAGTTTTCTCGTCAAGTGGTGTTTCACGTTCACAGACCAATCGCGTTACGTTGCAACGAGTAACTGCCGAAGTGCTGCCGCCTGCCGAATTCTGCATAAAGTTGCCACACTGCGCGTGCAGTAGTGTCCCTTCCACTTGTTTTCTCTTTTCCGTGGTTTTCATAGACGAAGATTGAATTAAATTATGAATAAAGCCATTTAATACTTTTTTATCGCAGAGAAGCGCGAGACGAGCATGCCATTTGCATGATGGTAAACGATACCACCGCTCAAGTACAATAGGAAAACCAAACAACACCATGATTTCTGATTAAATTAAATTACTTAAATTATTAACTAAAATCTCTTTGTGTAATTCTTGTGACCGTTTATTAGGAACGTCTCCAATTATTTGTAAAAACTTTAAATTACTGTCGCTTTTTATTACGCCTGACAGAGACAGACTCCCTAGCTCTCGTTGTCCTAATCGAAACGTTTTCTCTTTGAATATATAAACCAATATATTAAAAACCTAATTTCTTTTGCAATAAAGTATATGAATTTTACTATGTTTGATAATAAAGTATACCTATAATTTCCTTGGTAGCGACTAGCGTTTAATTTTGTCGAGGGAGATTGCCGGAACTCTTGCTGGGAGTTCTTGAGTTCTTACCTCTATGCTGCATCCGTTTTAAAGACCGGGTTGCGGGAACGCACCACAAAGTACTTTGATTAGAACGCACCGATTATTCATAAGTAGGTACTGTGGATGTTAAAGGATATGTGGTTCATATGTGATTTTTATATTTTTATATATTGTGATATCCCATAGTACTACCATACTTTTTACCGTAGTACCCAACATTTATAAAACCAACCTTATTCTATTAAGTACCTAGTTTAATCGTATTCGTAATCGCGTTCGTATCTTATTTAAAAGTAGGAAGCTAATTAATCAATTTTCTTGTGGACTCATTTACATTGAAAATCTTACAGCTTACTTTACATTGAAAAACTTACCCAGAAAGGAAAGTTTTTGTATTGCATAGGTCTGGCAAACGAGCAAACAGGTCACCTAATGCCTAATGGTAAGTGATCACTGCCAATCATGAACATCCACAACGCTGAATCATGGATGTGTTTTAGGCCATAAAATTGGGAGGAGAGCGGGAAAAAATTAAGATGGAAAGACCGAAGAGGAAAGTGGTATTGGGCATCCATCAATCTCACTGACCAAACGTAACGCGACAGCGAAGCTGTCGCTTTACTGTCGATTTCCTGTGAGACAGTGGTACCGTCCCGGACGAGGCTGCCCATTCATGCAGAGTCATGACTGACAACAGCGTGACTCTACCAATTCCACAAAAGTTCATCGGCTACTAAGTAACATACAACAAATCAATCAATATACTCTCTCTCTCTCTCTCTCTCTCTCTCTCTTCAGTCACAATAAGCCCACTGCTGATGTTATTTTATTTTATTTTATCATATGTTATAAAGATACTGCAGGAAAATTTGTATGTATATACGAAATTTTGGGAGTTGAAATGTGTGTTCATACTTGGCGAAACTCAAAGCCGGGTTTTATGTGTAGATTGTGTCTGTGTACATAAATATAACAAGTCTAAAATATCGCTTTTGTTCCACGTTTTTATAATATAAATATAATGATAGAGCCATACCAACTGTAGTTACGTTGGACTACGGTGGGAATGGAGAGGCCCGACAGGGGTGGTATGGTTATACATTTCACAGAAATCGACGTGAAGGCTTAAGCGAAGCCTTTTCTAACGTATTTCGTCCTGTGAGTGAGATTGCACTTGTGAGAGAGTGAGATTGAGTTTGCTGGATACTCAATATACTTTTCCTCCTTGCGTCCTTTTATCTTTACTTTCCCCTCCTGTGATAATAGTGCGGCAACGCATTTTGAATTTCCTTAGATATTCGTATACATGCCGTAGATAATCATGGTGAGCCATATGCAGTAACAAGAAAAATGAACAAATAATTTCATCTACTTAGTCTGTTATTGATTATAATTTTAAAATATTATACATAAAAATAATATTAAAGCTTACTTTTACTTGGTAGTTGGTTATTAACAGCACCTCTACAACATTCTTTTCTTAGAATTATTTTTGAAATAACGTATTTTTTATATTTAAGTACATGCATTTAGAGATTATTTTACTGTTACTCTGTAAGGCGTATGCAACGCCTAATTTAGATATTATCTAAAAGACAATTATAAGGCGGTGTTGTTTATTCTAAGAAATTTGTTTGTTTAATTGCCGCGTATATTTTTAAGTAACATTAGCTGACAGTTCGCCAGTTGTAATAAAATAATGTTAATTAGTTAATCGTGACTTGGTCAAAAAAACGTTTGCCCTAATATCCAGGTACAAGTTCTTTTTTGTTGGATATTTAGCTTCAAGTTTAGACAGCATTCAAGTAAATATAGCTGGATAGATCATTTCGGAAGATTTGGCCGTGATTCAAGAAGTCTTTGCACCCGAGCGAAGCTGGGCCGGGCCGCTAGTCTATCTATCTATCTATATCAGCCCATATACGTCCCACTGCAGGGCCTACTCTAAAAGCTTCATAAGCTAAGTAGAAAAGATATTCCTTTCAAAAAAATTACGAAATAATCCGAAAAAGGATAGAAAATTAACCGAGGCGGTTAGTTTACTTAAAATGTTACTGTTTTTTTAAGACTAGTACCTACATAAAAAGATTTTAATCCATGTATTGACCTTATTGAATATCGATAATATTGAATTATAAAGTGTCCTTAACATATATTTTTTATAAACAATATCGTGACACTAATGGGCGTGTGATAGCCATTACGGCCATCTCTCCCATCCGGGAGTGCAGAGAGAGAGACAGTCAAACGTACATGATATTAAAATATGTCATATTTTTTTAAATGAAAGTAAATTTAAATGTTCAAAGTTAAATAAGACTATTTTTTCGTGAAGTTACTACATCACTTATTAATTTCATTTTAATATCCAGATTTTTATAATATCGTTGTGTAATATGTAAGCCAGATTATAACCAGCATACGTAGATTTGACGACCCCGCGTGAACGACGTTTGAACACGAAATCTGAAATTCAGGTTAGCTACACATAAAATGAATGTATTAGCTTATAAATACCAGGAGTCTACATTTACGAGCAGAATATGTAAGTGTGAATAAATATCCCGCACCTCAGTTTCAACGATTCGGTGGTGAACTGTACTTACATGGTCGGTCGTGTGCTTTGCACTGCCGTCAGTCTGGTGATCTCGCGCGCAGCTTTTGGTACTGTCTATCATTACCCACTTGAAGTGCTGAGTTTTACTTCGGTCCTAAAATAAATACGCATTGTATACAACAATTGTAACATACAAATAAACCGTAAGTCACTTGAGTTTATTTTCGGTTAACCTGTTATATAGACAAAATTAAATAACGTTAATTGCTAAATTTAAGTGATGTGTCGTTCTTTTAAAATAAAATTTATATACATACCTATGAAAACGTACTGCTTTTTAATAGCATATTCTCGACATTTCATTTTTACTTACTTTATATTAAACATTTTAACTACCTAAATAAATCGGAAACTGGTATTTTTTATAACCATTCTAACAACACTCGTATTAAGTTTGGTTATACATATTATCTAAAACAGATTTCAGATATTTCTTTTGTTAAAAAATAGGTATTTCTTTTGTTATGTAAAATAACGATTGAATACTTAATTTACTTGAAAACTATAATTTTTTCCCAAAATATACTTTTATTTACTTACTACGTATGTCCAATCTAGTGGAATGTAAACAAGTTTTAAATCGTTTGCATGTATAATAGACTATAGCTAAATGCTTTTTTAGGAATTGGTGCAAGACATTGTACGATGAGCTTTATAATTTGTTATAAAATACAATGCTCATTGTGTTTTTTTTATGAAATATATTATCTGGGAGGTTTTGATTCTTAAATAGAAAGATACTTAATTAAGTAATTAATACATTTTATTAATATTGCTCCTAATTATAAGCATTATACGTGTTCCGTGATCACGGCGGTGTATCTTTTTCAGTCGAGACAACACTGTTTTAGGTGTTTTATAATAGAAGAACTGTATGGCGCTTTTGAATACTTGTCCTTTATGTGTTGAAAGATTTTTAATCGTGGACAGCCTCAGTGGCACAGTTGGTTAGACGCCGGCTGTTGAACGCGAGACTGAGGGTTCGATCCCCGCACCGAGACAAATGTTTGTGGGGCCCACAAATATTTATCTGAGGTCTGGGTGTTTGTGGGACCAAAAAGTCTCTCGTAGATACCCACGACACAAGACTTAATCGATCTTAATCTGACAATTTATGTGACTGTTGGGTATATTTATTTTTCAATTCCAAAAACCGTTTTCAAAGCTATGCCTAATTTTATTGGTATGTTGGTTACATGTACCTAATACACTGTTGGCTTATACACTTAGTATAATTACCTAATGAATATTTGCAAGTTTCAAAAATGTAAGAAAATTGTAACATTGTAAACATGTCTTCGTAGATGCAGGTCTTTTTCAGTGTTTCACAAAGCGGGTCTATAGGCTTTGAATAAATTCGAGTAGTTTCTATATCGATAAATGCAACATATCATAATATGTTTTACCGATATTTAATTTTACGGTTTAGCAAAGAAGATTAAGTTAAATATTTTTTTCTTGTATACATTTCTCAATATTATTTCGTGTGTTCACGTTTTTCACCAAATATAAAAAATAGTTTCATGGATGATAGAGCCTTTCAATCTAACACGCCTTCACGATTTAATTGAAATTGGCAAATCGACAATTAGCGTTACGTTACTGCAATTCCAATAACAAGTTTGTTCTGCACAAAGAATACGCTGTAAATAATCGATAATGTAGAAACGTTTCCATCTGACCCTAGCTTTCTACTGTCGTCACTAAAATAAGTGAAGATATTTCATATGGCACACGGGGTACAAAATCAATCACATGGAGATATTAGAGAGTATATTCGCCAACGCAAAAAATATTACCGCTTTTCATTATCTAGGTACAAGTTGTACAAACTAAATTAACTTTAATGTTTTTAATCTATAGTGTGTTACAGAAGCTTTTATTTATTATAGTATTCCGAAAATAGGCCACTATTATAAAAAATATGAAATATTCGATACAAGTATACACTTCGAGTTGGGCCAAACTGACTTATATTTTTCATGGTGAAAGGAGCAAAAAATCAAGCATTTGGTCATTGCCCATAAACACTCATGAGTCTTAAAAATCAAATACCTTCCAGCCCTTAAAATATACCTACATACTTCCTTCATTACACCTATTCTTTAAAGATTGTTATCCTAGGAAGAGCAAGTGCTGGTAGTGTCTTCTGTAATTGTAATTTGAAGCATGCTAAGCGACTCTAGAATTTTCCCGAACGATAACATTTCCAGGGTAGGAAAACTCATGTATTACATGTCTCTAGAGCCATATCCAAGGCCTCGCGATTATTTGATAATAACTGTCGCTTGACTATTGAGGCGTGATTGTAATCATAGAGTATTGTACAAGGAAATTATTAGCGAATTACTGTTGTAGACAGTGATTATTACATACATACATACATACATAATCATCACGCCTGTATCCCATAGGGGTAGGCAGAGACTATGGATGATTATTATACACAGAGAATTTACGAATGCGTAAACGAGTTGCGCGAAACAGTTCCACAATGGTAATTGGGGCGCGTATTGTAAAGGCAAACAAAGTAGGAGTGGACGCATCAGTACTTTGGAGCTTCTAATTTTCTTCTTGTTTGATTAGAAATATTTGTTCTGCACTTTCACAAGTGGCGCTACTTTAAAAGCGTTGACCTGCCGTGTATGCTCGGTCAATTTTACGTTTCTTTTGTGAGAAGATGTATTATCATCACGAAGGTTTACTACAATTTACTAGCTTTTGGATGAATAAATAAGACACATGAATAGATTTCCACGATAACATCATGGACAAGAATTAACTTTTAAAATCACTACAACTAGAACAATAAAACTGTTCGATCGTGAAAGATCTACACAATATGTACTCGTACAATTATGTGTTATAATCGCAGCATCTGTATAAGTATGTAGTAACACCGAGTCCTCTTAACCAAGTCATAGCCGATTCTCAATGAATTATTTAAATTACATTTTTCTAGGATTTATTCACCTCTTAGTTATGAGGGCATTCATAGAGAATCGGCTACGATGTTGTAATGAAAATAAATATTTTGTAATTCTTATCTTATATAAATGGAAATTGGTCATAAGCGATACCTATGGAAGCTTTATAGGAATTTTAAAATATTTATACATAGAATTGAAAGTGTCTGACGGAAGGTAACTTGTTTTAACTTCCGTCCTAGGTATTGAATTCTAACCACTGAGATATTGTATAATTTTAACACGTTTTTATTGGGTAATTTTTTGACAGATGTGTGAATGGCTTTCATACAACGCGTGGTACGATGTGAAACTATTGTGCGGTGGACATGCATTTAATGCACATCGAGTAGTACTTGCTAGTGTTAGTACATTTTTAAGGGTACGTATAACGATTGTGGAGGGTTGTAATAGTATGTTATTTTATAAGCGTTTAAAATTATCTAATTGATAATTGTTTTCCAGCAAATTCTCATTTCTTGCGAAACAGATGAGAGCCCGACTTTTATTGTCCTACCAGATTTCGACCTCGAAGCTATGTCATCGGTGCTTTATTACATCTACAACGGACAAGTGGTCGTGCAAAAGCAAAAGCTCGAAATGTTCCTAGACATAATTAAAGCAATGCAAATATTTGTTGATTACCAACATTTCGGTATAAATTCTCGTGATGAACACCAAGGTATAAATAATGTAGTTCCTCCTATACCTGCAGTTTGTCAAGATGTATTTACTTTAGGACATTCTGATTATGGGCAACAGACTTACGTTAACATCAAAAGAGGCACTGAAAACAAGGAGCCCATAGAGTATTCTCTAAACAAAACCGATTCATACGATAAGCAAGAATGTTACCAGAAACGGAGTGAACGGCGGAGATCTTTAGGAAATCTGAAATCATCATGCAGAGACCGACAAAGGAACTCTTTCCTACGTGATTTATATATCGAGACATATCCTCGAAACGGTAATGTTAACGGTCAGACCGTAGGCGTGCTGGCAATATCAAATGAATGCTATCGCGCTCCGACATCTGTGCTCTTGACGAATGCAAATGACCAACATCTCAGCGCCAGCGACGCACTCTTAGAGACATACAAAAGTGCTACCTGGTACCCTTTTAATTTTTCTAGAGCACCTTGCCTCGACGAACAAATGCAATGTGCTCAACATTTTAAACAAAATATGCCCAATGTTCAATCTAGAGCAACTCCGAATGGCACGCCTAACAGTATTAGATCAGATTATATTAGCCAAAGTGATGAAAATTGGAACAGCAGTCTCACTGATTTAAATACGTGGGGAAATCCGATACTTACAAGTCCAGATTTATCACTGATGCCAGTAAAATGCAAAAAAGCGTTGATGTCGGAACTACGTGTGGCTTCAATGGATCTGACAATTACAAAATTGAATCTTCCAAAGAGGTTATTAAATAGCAACTTTTCGGATAAACCAAGTGAAATACCATATAAACTTGGAGAAGATTTTAATTTTAAAATTGGTATTAACAATCAGGTATTAGAAAGTCCTTGGCGTTCACGAACACCAAATTTCTATAAACCATGCCGGAAAAAAACACAAGCTGCCAATGTTATGCATCATAAAGACGAAATTGTACGTATTTCAGATATTTTTCTTTTTCGAGATTAGTTGTAGGTTTTACTGTACCTAATTAACAATACAAATGTTACTTATTCTAGGTAATGAAGAGTTTTGGGATTAGTGACGATAACAATAACATTCAAAATCCATTGCCTCCGGAAGCGGCAGTAGCAGGCGAGATAAAAAAGAAGCCCCCTTTTTTAGAAGAACGTGATAAAGAATATCTTAAATGTCATATTTGTAATCAGGTAAGAACCCATGTATTAATATTAAATATCTTTTTAATTTAATTTTGTAATCAATAACTTCCATCGCAGATAATATTGTATTTTATGAAACTATTTAATATCTCAATCCCTTGATTGGTAAAGGGAGCCCGTGCCTTGCAATGGGACTTACATGAGCTGACTATTATTATGTTATGAAAAATCAGTAAATAACATAAGTGTTACCCATTTCTTTAAACTTCTTCACGTCAAGGGTTATTGGTTAATGCATTTATTATCTTATAAAAAAGGTTTGTTATAAGTATACCCTTGTATTGTTCTGTGTTATATATGACATAATATCATAATCATCCATCCATCAGCCAAAGGAAGTCCACTGCTGAACATAGGCCTCACCAAATTATTTTCGCGGTGACCTGTTGGAGGCAGCCTGCATTTAGCGACGTCCCGCGACCTTTACCAGGTCGTCTGACCACCTTGTGGCCCCATAGGCCATCAGTTCTCGGCGCTATGCATGGGCCGCATGACATAGTAGTAAAGCTTAAATAGGTTTGTTTATTTGCTTCATGTGTTATGTTTTTGTGTACTTATAGTAGCAATTTTCCAGGTATTTACAAGCAATGACATGCTCAATTCGCATATGAAGCGGCACACCACAAACGCTCGCTACTCGTGCAGTGAGTGTGGGAAGACTTTCTCACAGCTGCGGAACTTCAAATACCATATGTCGATACACAGAGGCACCAGGGAATTCGCCGCCACTTGCACCGTGTGCGGGAAATATTTCAACGATAGAGGCTATTTGAGCAGTCACATGAAGATTCACAGGTGCGCAGTGGTCACAGCAATGAATGTAGCTTAATATACCGTGGATTTTGGATTTTTTCTGGAGTAGAGTGAGTGCACTAACGTACGATTGTTTTCAGTGGCAGTTTTAACAATAGTGATGCTCTAGGTGGCTGCCGTTGCTGTGCTGTCTTAATCCCCCACAACCTCCAAAAATATATTTAGTACCAAATATATGTATTATTTACTATTACGGAAGAAGTTTTAGCTACAAATCCATAATAAAACCCACAAACAAAAATATAAAACATGTGATTTTTTGTATTACAGAAATCGTAAAGAGTACAAATGCACTCAATGTCCAAAGTCGTTTAATCAACGAGTTGCCTACAATATGCACATGAGGATTCATACAGGTGAATATATCAACTTTATTATTTTTTTAATTTTTAATATAAATATCGTCGTTAAAAATACCAGCATCGTACAAGATACATCCAAAGCAATTGTAATGTTCGCTTGATGTTGAGCGTAATGCTTGCCCATCAACCGGAACAACACATAGCACAGCGCTCGTCATCCCGAGACAGGTGTCAAGACTTAGTAATCACTAGCTACAATATCCTTTATATTGGAATTCAACAATCCTTACACGCCAGGTGGCAGAAATAGACAAAGTGGTGGTACCTACTGTGTCGAAACACCGTCTTGTATACAAAGTTCTCCAATGCATCGTTTTTCAAAAGTTTGTTGCAAATTTCAATTCATGTACATTTAAATAGAGATAAATAAATATACCCACCTACATACATACATACATACATACATACATACATACATACATACATACATACATACATACATACATACATAGTCCTGACCCCATACTAAGATGGAGTCCTTTGTCGTGGGTATCAGAAACTACCAGAGACTTCTTGGTCTCACAAACTCTCACAAATACCTGTGGATCACCCAAATATTTGTGTCGGTGCGGGGATCTAACCAACTGCGCCAAGGAGGCTGTCAAGAGGCTGTTGAGTCCATGTCTCGAAGTGCATTGCAGGAGTGAAGCCGCACGTGTGCGAGGAGTGCGGCAAGGCGTTCTCCCGCAAGATGCTGTTGAAGCAGCACCAGCGCACGCACTCCGGCGAGCGCCCCTACTCCTGCCCGCACTGCGACAAGCGCTTTGCCGACAGATCCAACATGACGTTGCATCTCAGACTACATACCGGTGTGTATATCTCTAATTAAAAATATCATTAATAGTTTACAACATTCTCAATAGATAATCTGAATTATAGTTCGCAGATGTACTTATATATTTTTAATTATCAAATATTTCACGAATTACCAATAAAATCAGATTTAGACACTGAATCATATTTTGAGAGTAAAACAATTGGAAATATTTTAAGTGTTAAAAATAATTGATTTGATATATCGGTTCATGAGGGATTAGTTTTACACCGAAATATAGTCTGCAGTACGAGACGGTAAACATATGGTTACAAATAAGAGACGGTTTTATGAAAAACACGGTGAACTTTGCCTATTTAAGTTTCTCGATTAAACTTTTGTGAAAGTTGTCGGGGCTTAGTGATTTAAGGATCCCTGAGAAAGTTGCCTGCATTCGCACACGGCTTCAATGTTGCCAGAACAAAACAGGAAAATAGCCATACGAGAGCCAATGGCACCACGTGATACTAAACCAATGGTTTTAGAAAGCATGACAATTGCAATGTTTGTACGCATATTATTAACTTAGCTGAACTCTTATATCGACAGACATTTCATAATTAACTATCAATAAATTGATGTTGCGTGTATATAGGTACTTAATGCTAAAGGAAAGTAAAAACGGAGTTGTTTCATCTAAATATCAATAATAAAATTCAAATAAATGCCGTGGAAGATAAAAGACATTTAAAGAGGGTTATAGTTTTTTATTTGCCTTATCGGCCTGGATTTAATGTAAGAGTGATCAAGATATTAAGGCTACTATTTTGTTAATGGTAATGGAGTCAAAAAATATGAATAGCCAAGCTTGCCATTGAAAGAGGCATTCTCCATCATGATTTATTAATTATTATTATTAATAATTTAGATACATGCAGGTATGATGAGAAGTTACTTATTCTAGATAGGAAAACTAAATGTTAATTATCTATAGGTAAACATGGCACTTACATTCCTACTGATTTATATCAAAATCTTTAAACAATCACTTTAATTTCCAGGTGTGAAGCCGTTTTCGTGCACGCTTTGTCCGAAATCATTCACAAAGAAGCATCATTTAAAGTCTCACCTGAACTTCCACACGGGCTTGAAGCCGTATTCGTGTCCTCGCTGCAACCTCGCCTTCACTCAGTCTTCTAACATGAGGACGCATCTCAAGAAGTGCAATGTTCCTGAACCCCAGCCAACTACTACTTCTGCACCGCTGAATGCTTGATAAAGACTTTTTTAAATATCAAAAAAATAACATAGGTAGGTAATTAAAAAAAAAACGTTATCTAGGATCTAACTATCAGTATTTCAGCATTTACATGATGTATTCTTGGTAGCAGGTATAGAAAAAAAATATCTGACACTCCTATTAAACTTAATTTTTAGGTTTTAAATACTTTTAAGTTTTAACAACTGAACTGTCCAAGTTTTTGTAATATGTATATATTTTGTGTATTTAATAATTTATGGATGAGTGTTTATGTATCAGAAAATATTTTATCACTGTCCAGAAACAAAAGCTTATCGACGTCAATAGATTCCTACCATACTGTTATTAGTTACTCATTAAATTAGTAGTATTATATATATAGATCACTGCTCTGTTATTGTTATTATAATTGCTTCGTTTTTATGTAATTTTATTAAATCAATTTATTTATGTATCGTTGTTTTGATTGAATTTTTATTTTAAATACCCATTCAATAACAATATAACTTGTACGACTAATTGGGTCTATATTCGTAACTTTACGTTGCATTCGTAACTAATAAGTGTGCGTCAATTGTCTTTAAAACAACCCTCTTTTATAGAAACAGTGGCCGTATTTATTGTAATATTACTTCGTCAGTTTATTTTATGAAAGCCGGATAGGCATTGGAAAAAATAACGTAGCTAAATATTTTTCTTCTCAAATTAAAGCAGCGACATCTATTGGATCAGATTTAAACATACACAAAGGACCAGTGTACGGAAAAGAGTCAACTTGATATTCGCCGCTTTCCAGGACAAAGCGTCATAAACTTTAAACTTTTTGTTTATCTAACAAATCTGCAACTTTAGTATATTTAACACTAAAATACAATGCAATGTACTGTAATCTAGCTGATGATTACTTGAGAATACCGTACAGCAATGCGTACGGCTATCGGTGTGTCTTGTAAGACCTAGGTGCAACGAACCGAAGCAAGAGGCTATTCGTGTCTGTTAATTATACTATTTTTCTGTTAATTAGTTCTAATAAACTAATCTTGCATTTATTATAGTGAATTTGAAATCAATAACTGATGTAACTTTATGGTTCAAAAAACGGAACCACTCGCTTAGTTGTCCTTAATATAAAAAGAAACATTTTATGTTTTTAATTAAAGGACATAAAGTTATCTTTGTTTCCGATTAATTAAGTAGTACAAAATGTTTTAAGTACCTTTGTTGTATATTTTATTGGGATTTGTAATACACATTAGGAACACTAGCACTGATTATTTTACTCAGATCTCAAATTCATTATCTCTGTCGGCTGGTCGTACATACCCACATCTCAAGAACCATGTATTTTTTTGCTAGGGTCAATTTCTCCTCACACTTAGTGAAATATGTAGTATGGTAATTGTAACGCATTGTTTTTCGTTTTAAGGTTTGTTTTTAAATAGGTTTATTATAATTTCTTACAATGCTTTTGAAAATATGCAAGCAGTACTTACACAGTTACCGGTATTTTTTATTTTGAAACACAGAGATGGAAACATCTAAATAATGCGTGTTGAATAAGCTAACTAAGAAGTAAGAACAGATATACGGGGTGTTAATAAAATCACAATGTTATTTTATTCCTGTTTTAATGGATTTGGTGTTGCAAAATAATCGGTCATGGTGTACAAAATTACATGTGTTTACAATGGGTACGTATGTTTCTGGCGCTTTAAGTATTACAACATTAATTATGCTCTCCTTACGAGGCGTATGCGAGTCCATTAATATTCATACATTATTGAAATTTGATATATATTACAATAATATTGCTTACATTGCAGTATCATGGGTAAAGTATTGTACTTATTCATATTTTTAAACCCTAATTTTTAGGTGACGTAACTTTTTTACACGAATCATACAAATTTATGAAGTTAGGTACAAAATAGTAAGATATTTTATGTTTATAAGTTGAAGTATATCCAATAATAAGCGTCTTCCGCAAAGAACTATTTACAATAAATGAAGCTAAGTACCTGTCTGCACGTTAACATTTAATAAATTATTAGTTTATCTGATTTTAGCAAACAAAGTCTACATCATATTTCCATTGTATCTTAATTATATATTAATTGTTACGATGTTACACGTCTGCTCTTGGAAATTATATCCGTGCGCAGTTCACTACAACTTACCAATACAATATGCATATACTTTTTATTAAACATAGTATAAATATAGAATGTAACAAAAATATATAAGATTTGGATTCTATAAAGAATGGCGAGATTTTAAGATCTTAATATATAGTATATTTTAATATAAATTATAATACATAAATTATCACTTCCTACTCCACAGTTTCCTTTCGTTAATACATCCGTTTGCGTATAAAATTTAAAGAAAATTATTGCGTTACGTTGTGACGTAACACAAGTTTATAAACAACAAAGAACACTATATTACCCGAAGGTGAGGTGCGCTTAAACATTATTTTGAGTATACATACATATGTGTGTGTATATTATGTATTATACATATAATTAGTAACTTCTTTCCTGATTTTTGTATGTATTTAATCTCTAAATAACAGGCTCTTATACTTTATTTTATCGTTAATGTAGTTTTGTTAAATATAACTCTGTTTGGTTATAATTAAAACAAATTGTTATTTATATAAAAAATAATATTTGAAACGACGGCTTACGCACCTCAATATCCTTCAGGTATTTTTAAAAAGATACACGTATTTGTAAACCCTGTTTATAATTATATATAATAAAAAATAATGTATGCAGTTTTTCTAAAGTATTTATGTTGCGTTAATAATGATAATGGAAATACTATAACGTCTTGTACCAAACACAGGCGTGAACACGGTTACAGGTACTTTAGCTGAATGTTGTTCTCTGAAAGATCTGGTAAAGAGTAAAATGCATAGTTATGCTTTATTTAAAGTTGCTATTATTGAATTCGAAACCTCACCGAAACCTGTACGAAGAGTGCGTATAAAGTTCACATTTACATACACGACATCGTTAGCAGAAGGTAGTATTTATGTTAACAAAGATGATATTCTCAATTGTTGGCAAGTTCCCACAATCACTTAGTAACTTCACAATGAAAAGTATAGTATTCGATAAATTGATTAATTGTTTTATAAACCTATGTATAATGTTCCTAGTAAAGAGTAGCATGCACCTACTATCGGTTTATTTCTTTCGGACATTCTTTGAAGACGCTATAAAGCGCTAGAGTGTTGACAAACAGATTTAAATTCTTTTCGTTCATCGTGTATTTCTATGAAAACAATTATTTTTAAGTTAATACAAAATATTTAGCCCTGTATAGTATAAAATGTAACAATAAGTCTATAAGAAATTGAGTGTAAAGTCATACTAAGAACAATAAAAATATACAAAAGCTATCGTTTGGTTTACATCACGTATTTGCTACTTTTAAGTAAGCTTCAACTCAAACTATACACATACACAATGAAAAGTTATTTCTGTCAAATCGACACTCATGAGTACACATCATGTAAACCAATCCTTAGACTTAATATTCGCCAAACATTACATTAC
Source organism: Deilephila porcellus (assembly GCA_905220455.2). NCBI lineage: Eukaryota > Metazoa > Arthropoda > Insecta > Lepidoptera > Sphingidae > Deilephila > Deilephila porcellus. The sequence goes on along the minus strand of LR999971.1, from coordinate 7,755,899 downwards.
ATTTAATTACTTCAGCCTTTTCGAATAGGAGAATAACAATTACTGGGGAATATAAAATAGTAACTAGTAGACTCGGTGAATTAATATAGTTACAGTAAATAGTGGTGCGATGCCTGATCCCGGCTCGCCACACCCACTACTACTCTACGATGTGAAGCACCATTTGTTCTAGCGTAGGGATAATGTACACGATTTGTCAATTTATTCTAAATTACATTTACAATTAAGTCAATGCACATAATATGCGCTTACCATCCGATTATTCATTAGGAACAACAATTTAAAAATACTATTCGAATATATTTAAAAATTAACTTATAAAATATAAACGTGCTTTTGGCACTTACCACTAATACATGTATGATTAAAATTCGTTTTTGTTTCGGAGATAACTCGAACAGCACTTTTATAGACACGTATAACGTAATATTGTTCACACGCACACGCATTCACGTTTCAGCACGCCATGATGTTTGTAGCTGTTCCCACATTCTTTGGTGAAAATAATAACAACTGCATCTGTTTTGACGATTATAGTCCGAAAGGAGACGCTAAACTGATTTAATAATTGCACAATTTTGTCTGCAATATACAAGGTATTGACTCAAATTAAAAAAAGAAAAGAATGAATCGATGTAATATAAGACTATTTACAATTCTACTTTGTGTATAAAAATTGAGCATTAATACCTAGAAACAAAGGCTCCTGAAACCTCCGGTATCATATCAAAATGCTTATCATACTTAAGAAATATTTATATACACATTCCAAGAAGTTTAAATTGATGCAAGTACTTAGTACTTATTAATATCGCATCGCGCTTAATACTAACGTATTTTACAAATATACATCTTAATGTCTATCATAATCTCATAGCCACTGGAAGGGACGAGTGAAATTGCTCGTTGACAGTTTATATACATTATTTCGTTTAATCACAATACTGGAATCACATATTGCGGCGGGAAACACACATCCACAATGCGGTGCGGCTGCGGCTCCGGACTTTCAGTTCAAGTACATTCTATAATGAGTGGTTGGCTGGACTCGATGACGCTGGGGCGCGGCTCGCTCGTGCTCGCGGCGTAGTGCTGCTGCGCGTCGTGGTCGGGCGGCGGCAGCGGCCGGTACTGCGCCGCGTGCACCGAGTGCGCCGAGTGCGCCGCGTGGGCCCCGTGCGGCGCGTGCGTCGGCGACAGCTGCTCGTGGCCCGTCACGAGGTGCGGCGTGGTGGTGTGCGCGTGCCCGCCGAGCAGTGTCTCGCTGTGAGGCAACGCGACACGCGCCCCACCGGCTCCCACCAGGCCTCCCTGCGATGGGGAGTGCACCTCGTAGGTCTCGTGCCCCTCTCTTTCATGACAGTCTTTGTCGACATTACCTGCAAAGTGCACGCGAAAATGAAATCGGCCGCGTTCAGCGAGAGCGCAAGTGAAAGTTGCGGTTCACCTACGAGGAGAAAGTGCTGCGCGATGCAGTTGCTCTCGCGACTGCGGTGCGATTATCACTCCTCCGATCATATTGTGAAGGTGAACTTTTGTTCATTAAACTGTGCAAGTGCAATAAATTAATAAAGTGAACTCACCTATGCATTCCGTGTTAGCGGCGTTGGTGATGGCTAGGACTTCCTCGATATTATTCGGTTTGCAGCTAGTGGTTTTCCAGTGCGTGCGTAGTCCAGAAGCGCTGATGTATTTCTTGTCGCAACCTTGGCACACGTAAGGCCTGTCGTTGGTGTGAAGCCGTTTATGTAGTTTGAGATGAACGAATTGTGTGAACTTTTGCATACACAAATCGCATGCGTATGGTTTTTGTCCTGAATGTAAACGAAGGTGAGTCTTTAAGTTTGAAGTGGAAGAAAATCGCTTTTTGCAAATATCACACTGGTGTGGTTTTTCTCCCGTGTGGACTAAATGGTGTTTTTGTAGATGAGCCAACTGAGTGAATGATTTATTGCACACATTACATTTAAATGGACGTTCCCCAGAATGTGTCCTCAAATGAACTTTTAAATTTGATAATTGCCCAAAAGTCTTACAACAAACGTTACACTCGTAATGCATTTTGCCATCTTTTTTCTTTAATGGGTAAGGTAAACTCCTGTATCCACGCGATGATTGTGAGTTAGGACTTATCGGCGATACCATAAGACTGCAACTGCCGTCTGGGCTCATGCTGCCATGTGGTGCAACCAGTTGTCCGTTAACGTTAGCATTTTGTATCAAACTCAGCTGAGAACAGTTCTTTAGCGTGATGACGCTGGTCGATGAGGACGGATAATGATGATTGTTTTGTCCGTTTTGTGTTCTTTCGTATTGATGTGACGAAGTTATCGTTGGCGAGTAAGAACTGGGTGGGCACCCCAGCTGTGTTATGATGCTAGAGTTTGGCGGCGAATATAAGTTGTACGAATAATTTGGATAATGGCTTTCATACCGTGTCTCTCTTATTTCCCTTATTTCTCTTATCTCACGGATTTCAGTTGTATGAGGAATAGTGTGCGGAGGCGAGGCAGAGTATACAGAAGGGGCACTAGGTGTAGGTAGTTGTTGAGGCAATGGCAGTAGTGATGGCAGAGGAGTCAAATTTGAGCTTGAGTCAGGGCTGCAAGCGTTGCCGTACCTTTGACTTTTCTTATAAGAATAAGCCATTTCTGTAGGGGATGACGGTGGAGGCGTAGCATTGGGTTGGCGTCGGTTCGGATCATTGTTGTTAGTGTCTATTCTGTTGCCTGTGAGGATAGTTTCTAATATTCTGGTGTCCGGTGGCGAGTATCTCATAAATGCCGGTTGTGGTGATGGAGAAATTGCGCCGTCTTCATAATACGGTTTGCTTATTGGCACAACGGTATTTTGTGACGACTCGAGAACAATTACTGTCGATGTAGCAGGGTCACGGCGAGGCGGGGATAAATTCTGTGGCAAAGTATTAGGAACTTCTTCAGCAATCACTAAGCCAGTGTCATTTTCACATTCCATGTCTTTGTGGTTTTGGTATTGATATGCTCTAGGCATTTTTATTTTAACTTTTCTGTATTCATTGCGATGCATATCCTGATCTGTCTTATGAACTATTACGGTTTCTTTGGGTTCATTAGTTTTATTTGAACAATCTAGGACGTAGTTGTCTACATCGGAGTCACTAGAGTCCTCAGGCGGAGTAAACTCGTCATGATAGCCGTTGCTATGATAGCCTTCGTCCGACCTCACTGATCCGTCATTGGGAGTGAGCTGATGTTCGTACGGTGGTCCACCGCAGTGACTTAAACATGGAGATTTATTTCCAAGTTTCTCTTGATGGGTAGCCATCGGTGATGGTCCACGCATGTCGCGTAAGTGTTGATTCTGAGCAGGAGATCTATTTGCTTGAATTCTAGGGTTTTCTAATTGATGTATAACCAATTGTGAAGTGCTTTCCTTATGTTGGTGAATGATGAGAGTAGGATTTTCTCTGTGGTTTATTTTACTAGGTACCACATTATTTGGCGATAAAACAGATTGTTCGTTTACAGGACTGTCTGTTTTGCTATGTATAATATTGGTAGATATATCTGTCCTTACAACTGTCCTCTCATTTTTGCTGATACACCTTGGATCTTCACGAATATTGATATTTTGGTTGTCATGAAAAGACTTGTCATTTATTTCGCGTTTTCGTCGACGACTCGGAATTTCAACTTCTAAAAGTTCTTTAGCATTTGTCAAGCCAAGAACGTATTTCATGTGGTTGAAGGCAATTTCAGGGTGTACAGGTGCGGGCGGCAATCCATACGCTTTCTTAATAGTTTCTTCTTTGCCTGTAATTAAAAATTACATCTTAAAATTGTGCACAAGTAATTAAGACAGTGCCACATGATTTTATAATTAAATATTGCAAGCCTAGAAAATTGTTACTTTGTTAAAAAAAAAGTACTCTCAAAAATACTTACAAATGGAATATGTGGCTCTTTCCGGATCTATATCGTACCCCAACCTGGTTGCAAAGTCTTTGCAGTACCACACCATCAGCTCTTCATTTGGCATTATATCTCTGAAAGCAAATAGATTTGTTTAACTCCAGAGTTATAAGTGTTTATACAGTTTTCATACATTTTCATTTTGTGCAACAGTGTTGTGTTGTGTTGTGTACTGTGCAGTGTTATATGAGCTTACCTGATGGTGTAGAAGTATATGTGCTCCTGATGTTGGCACGCGACGAGATTCATCACGGACAGCGAGTACGCGGACGCGACGTACCTCATCCAGTTCGCCACGCTCGTGTCCGATCCGTCCAGGTAATAGTAATCACTATCTTTAAATATCTGTAATAATATACAATACTTAATATATAGCTCCCTTGTCGCGAACAACACTTATGTCTTAACATTGACTAGTTAGCGTACTCTGCACTTATAATTATGCACGGACATAGTAAATTGAGTTGTGGCTAGTTTAGTATGTAATTTGCTGGGCCTATGAAAGCATACACCGAACATATGTTATAAAGGCACGTGGCCAGCGTGGCACGTGCAGGATATTTACACTGCGCGTGCAATTGATAACAACATGCTTACATTAATGTAATGTAGTGGGGAGTCAAGGACGAGACGCAGTGTCACTTGAGAGGTAGTATAGGACATCGAAGATAACGTTTTCTTCAATACTCGTTTATGTCTAGCTCGTGATTATTTAGGATTTATAATATTATGAAATTTCACGGATAAAATATTGATATTGACTTCTGTTTATTAAAATAACATCTTGTTTTGCTTTTAAATAATATTGTAATAATATAATAATCTTTACCATCAAACAGATTTTTGCAGTAGTAAGCTGATATCAGGGATTGAATGATATATTTACTATGCATCGTGATAGATATATAGAAGATTGCATGCAACATCTACTAAGTGTACCTCCACCAGAGAAAAGAATACAAAGCCCAGTCTCACCTTAATGTTTCCATAAGTATGATGTCTGACAGTTTCTTGTACCTGCCCCAAAATAGAGAGGATATTGGTTAGTAGAAGAATACTAATAGTGCATATCGAGCTAGGAATAGTGAAGCTCGATTTGCACTATTCTCGTACACTTTACTTGGCTTGATCTGTTATCAAGTAGACGGAATTGGGTGATGCCAAGCATATTTACAAGAGAAAAGCCTCAACCACATTAATGGATACTTAATAAGCAAAGAAAAGGTTTTTGATGAAAATCTGTAATCATTATCTAACACATTGAAAGTGTCAAATAAAACTGTTCTAATAACACGTTGAACTTACCCTCCAGTAATATCTCCATGATACTTTGTCATTGGGCTTGTTTGGTGTTCGAGAGCCTTCAAAGGGACCGAAACGGGTTCCTCGCGGAATCACACCTATGCTCCACACACCTTCAGTCTGAAACAGCAGCTCAGTTGTAGTGCTGTACATTACGTTACACTATACTAAAGCGCACTTGGTTGAGTGGTACATACCGGTGTGTTGGGAGTGGATAATACTGCAGAGGGTCGCAGGGCCAGGCTGCGCGGGAGTGTCTTCTCGGCTCTATTGGGAGTGCCTTTTTCACACGGTACGTCCGGGACTATGTACACTGTGAGCCGTTCGAACTCTTCCTCGCGCATGCGCGTCACGTCGTACGCGCCGGAGTCAGCCACGTCGGGGCTGCTGGTGCGCCCCACCACGGTTGTGCTTGGAACTTCTTCGCTGGTTGACTGTTATAAGGGTGTACATTAAGTATCAGGGGCGTGCGCTCCTTGTAGGCAGAAATGCAGTGCTTTACTTGCCATTCACAGATATTTTAATAAAACGTTCTTACGTTTTAATTAATATTAAATAAATGAATAAACAAAATATAATAAATTAAAAACGCCTAATATTTTATAAATAGCAATAGCGCTGCAAAATAATGTACCTAATCAACCAACTCATGCCGCCGCGTCCCGCAGGAGATTTATTCGTATGTGTGTAGTAATTTTGGTGTCCGTGCACGGTTCGCAAACGCACACACCCATGAATATCGAAAGCCGCATTGGCCGAAATGAAACCAACTCCTGCGGCAGCCGGCAGGCTACGGAAGTTCGGCAGTTGTCGGGAGTAATCGGAAATATTCGTTGCCTATAACCCGAGTAAAAATAATAGACGGAAATCTAATACATCACGTATGCATATTATGCATTTTTGTTTAGTAAGGTTTTATTTGTTTAAATAGCAGAAATGTTTTGTCATTTGTGTTTCGCGGGGGCCATTTTTGATTTTGGTTTTTTCATGTGATAAACATTGTTTACTATTTTGTTTGCGACAGTTTATTTATAGTTTTCATAATTATAAGATTTTTTATTTTAACATTTAAAGTGTGCACATTTAACAGTTTATTACTGAGTTTCTATAATAATTGTAGTGATTTGCTTTTACTAGTGCGTTTGTTGATTTTTTTAAAATGTTATTTGATTGTGAGGTTTGTGTTGAAAATGTTTGTTTATTAAAAATAACAAGTTCTCACAGTTGTGATTCAGTGAAAAGATTCAAATTGTGTCTAAAGGTAGGTGTGTGCCCGAGTTACAACAATTATACCAGCAAAAAGGGAATGTAACTCGAAAGTTTCATGATAAAGTTATGAAACGTATAACTATTATTTTAGCTTATTATTTTACTTATTAGAATTTCTTCCGCCGCGACGATCGATCGCTGTTTTGTCTGCGTTGCCGTAGAAGATGTACATGAATAGTAGTACATCTAAGACTTGTTCTGTTAGAATGGTTTCCGACTTAGGGATCCGTCGCGTGGCTGTGGCTATGCTAAAAATCTATTTAAAAGATTTTTTTTTGTGACCTAGTACTCCGCCGCATACCCAGTGTCATAATCCTGTGCACGCCGCTGTTAAGTATGCGCATCTAGTCATACAATCAACTTTGAACACACGCCGTATGTACACGTTATTCATGGCTATTATGCAACTCGTTGAAAACGTGATGGAACATTTTCTATTATATTTTGAATTGACAAATTTTGCCTATCGTATGCAGCGTTTGTTAACCGCGCTATAGGCATTATTAAGTCACAGTGCACATATTAATTATTTAAATGCAAATCCCGAAAACTAGTTCACGTGATGTTTAATGGCATCGTTGTGAATGCATTTTTCAAGCTTACACTCCTTTGCATATCCTTCAATGGCTGTAAGTTTGAGTATTATTTTCAGGAGGAAAGGGTTCATATTCGCTAAGTAGGAAGCGAGTTGCGGCGTTCAATAAATGGGCGGTGCTACTACTGACCCAGTTTTGTGATAAGTGCGCACTTTCCACTGCGCAACTTCACTTCCCCTTTACCTTTTTATATTTTCAGCACTATTAACAAAACCTTTAAATACTCGCAAAATTAGCGCAATCGCTTATAATCAATATGTAGTGCAAAGTTCATGGGATCATTTCATTAGCAAAGTTATTTTTCAAAATACTTACGAGACGCATGTTGAATGTTTTTCCTTATTGTTTAGACCAAAATGTTCATTATTTTCTTCTGGGTATTTAAGTAGCTTGTACCTGAAAATAAAAGAAAAAAACATAAATATTTCGTTGCTTTTAATCATGCTGACAAATATCAGAGTGTACTACAAGATATCAGATAATATGCCATACATTTTATAACTTTTCGTGCGACGTAAATAAAGACGGCGTATTACAATTTCACTTTTAGAATGTCAATAGGATTCAGTATTACCATTACTATAAAATATGAATTAAAATTATTTCCTGCGTTGTTGACGCCACATTGAAGATTTGCCAATTTGGCAATATGCGCTTGGAACACGGAACTACGATTTGGTCACGTACCTCATAAAATTCTTTATACACTATGTGCAGTCCAGGGTAGTGTTATTAAACGTAATGTTATTGACATAGTTATTGTACCAAACGATTGTTAACATTGTATCGTGCTATATATTTTCATAACTAGCCATCGGTATAGGTTAATTACTTTGTATTTTGTAAAGTAAAATAAATAGCGTGCCGAATAAAATAACACAACATTAAGATATAAAATGTAAATGTTAATATTTTGTGTAATTTTCCGTATAAATTTGTCTGTAGCAAAACAACTCGTTATATTAATTGAATAATTGTCATATAATTACGATGACTGCTAGTGTGTTTATAAATGGTAATTGAACAGAACGTGCTGTTACGTAATGCAATGCCACGGTCGAAGAACCTCTTCGATAAAAAAAGAAAGCATTATTTTTCAAACCACATTTTACATTTGACATTCAAATGGCCGCGCAAGCGCCGCCTAGCGCCTTCCTCATTTTTATGTAAACATACAGTGGTCCTTTAAAATGAATGTCTACGAGTTCTGTACGTCCAGTGATATTTTGTATAGACTATGGCGCCACTTACTATGCTTATTCGAGCAATTAATGAAATATCATTTTTGTTACAATGTAGGTACAAATATAGCGGATCTCTACAATTAGTAGTAAAACTGTCAAGTAGAGAACATAAAATATCTCATTAGGAATTATATTGATTATAGTTGAAAGTAATCCAGTCGTAATAAGGTGAAGTTATAATTACATTGATATCACGATAACGAACTAAAGCATAAACATGGAATCATTAGACAATAATGCACTGCTCATTATAAAAACAACTGAGAGTAATAGATACCGTTAATTAGCGTAGAGCATAAAGTAGAATGCATGAATCTAGATATATAATGTACATAAAATTGCGTAAGGGTATGTTTGAAGCGCGGGCGCTGATCTGTGCGTAGCGACAGGCGACATCCGACAAGCAACTGCACATGACCGTGAGCGTTGCGCAATGTGTGCGCACTCCGCACTCCGCACTCCTCCGCAAGCTACAAGACGCACGCGATTTCAGCCATACCACATTCGAGCACTTGGGCTACGATCTCCTCATTTTGTACACTAGTTTTTTTCATGAAAACAAGCCGTGAATGCATAATACATTATTAACGTCACCCATGGAAAATTTATACAAAAATGGTGATAGTTAGTTATTACTTGTCTGTTTAATGACATTTATCACTTACGACACTTTCTATGGACAATTGTTGGAAATACGCGTAGTAGTGTTGCGGTAGAGAGCGCATGAGTGGCTGAGCGGCGCGGCGCGGCGGCGCGTGGGCGTCGCGCACACGAGGAAGCAACCTTGGCGGCGCATGATGCGCTTGCACTTGAACTTGCCCTTTAACTACACACCACGTTACATTGCGCCTCGTATCAAATCTATTGACGATCGGTATATATTTAGTCACGCGTATTGTTGCAATACTCCTACACATTCATTGTACAACTGCATTACGTATGAATTAGCTCTGATTTGCACTGTTACCACTGATGAGAGGATTAATAATAACACGAAAAATATTGGGAACTAAAATTGAAAAATGCAATTTTAGACTATTTATTTATGGCTCAAGTTGATTTGAATCAAGGTGAATAATTTTGGTGATATACTAGTTACAACACGCCCTAGGCCAGCGTGGACTATTGACCTAACCCTTGATAGTGCTCTTGATTGTAGTGGAGACCCGTGCCCTACAGTGGGAAGTATATAGGCTGATACAGATATACTAGTCTATATTTAAAAATATTTTCACGCTATCTTATTATTATTTTCGCTGTGATGTATTTTATAATTCCCATAGCAGCATCCACAATCTATCTTAAATTTATTTATGTTTTGGATATTTTTTAGTTTTTCTTTTCATAGAATTGCAAGCGTTTAGCACTAAGATACGGATATCGTGTGCTTAACTGTAATACCTTGTGACATAACTTAAGCACGAAATGATTATGCAACTGATGTGATGTGATGTAGGAGCTATAATATTGAACGCGTATGTACAAAAGTGCAACGGGAACACTAACCTTGCAGTCTAATAATAATTGTAATACGTAGATATTTCCTCTACAAATAGATGTTAGTACCTATGGAGGAGATAAAGATTGTTATTTACGAGGTCCCGGTAGTACTATAATAGGAAAATTTAAAAAACATTTACTTCTTATAACCCTCCTTTAACGGCTTTAAATTTATGAAAATATGCAATTTTTTTAAATATAATTGCCACTACACGGATTTTATTTTGATTGTTTGAAAAATCTATTTGGAATTAGTTTTGTAAATATTTGTTTTGACTTTCTTATAGAGTTTTACGTATCAAACATTAGTTATTTTGTTTTTTTGACAATTATGTTATTTATTAATCTATTTTGGAGCATGGTTTGTTTACAGTAAAACGGAATGGTTATAATTATTTATTCGCCAAATAGATTTAACTTATTGTTATAACTTTTACCTGAATTCACTTTTTTTACGTTGAAAAAATTAATTTATTGTTGGAGGCTAAATCAATTGCAGGCTATTTTAATTTTATTTTCTAGAATTCTAATGCTTTGCCTTGCCTTATTTGTAATATATGTATATTGAATTTCTTGTATTGCAAGTTTAAAATATATCAGCTTGAATTGCAGAAAATAATGTATTGAGCAGTTGTTTAAAATTTGTATGAAATGTTTCAAAGTAAAATGTAGAGTTACTTTAGTCATGGACTTATTTACTTTATCTTCCATGTTAACCGTTATAAAATACACAAAATATTATAAAGAAATTACATACAAACAAGTAAATAGAAACGGGAATTTTATATTATGCATACAAATAATATTTAACTACCAGGAAATCATTTTGAAATTAATTGATAGCAGCCATTTGATAGGAGGAAGATTATGGAAATCTACATAAACAACTAACACTTTAACAAACTACAGAGAGACTGCGGACTTTTACAAAATTATAATAACTAAGAACAAAAATATCACAAAACTTCTACTCTTTCTTCTGAATAATAAAAAAAAAAACGCCATACTTACAACAATGGATTTCCATTGTTCACGGAATTCTTGATATACTATTTTTAAGTGTTTAAAGTTTACTGTGATTAAACGAGGATGTTATTGTCTATGATGACGAACTTAAGAGCGAGTGTACGAGGAACAACGTCAAGCGACTTGAGGTACTCGAGGAGTATCCGGAGCGCCAGCAGCGGGACGAGAGGCCGGAGCCGGCGGGCCGCTCTCATGTCGGCGCGGCGGCCGAGCTGCGTCCTTCGGCACAGCGCAGCAGCGGCGCCGGACTCGCCGACGCGGCCGACGCGGCCGGCCCAGCGCACCCACGCACTACCACCACCGCTCCGCGTGCTCGCCGCCGGAGCGCGATGCGCATTATGCAACGCCTGCCGCGCTGCGAGTGCCGACCTGCCCCACGTCTAGCCGAGCAGAGCGCCGCACTAACCCGCGTCCCGCCGTCGATGCCGCGCGCTATGCCCACCGACCTACATGCACTTTTACGATGCCGAGAATGCAATCGACACACATATTCGCGTCTCGTTTCGATAAACACATAGACGACGAAAGCGGCCTGTGACGGAGAATGCGGACGAATTTGACAGTAAATGCAGTGAGGACGTCACGTTCGCGCCCGCCACGCTCTTACGGGCGAAGAGCGGGACGACCAAGTGCAGCGCGACCGCGGGCTGCATTCAAGTTCATTACTTCCGTAGTGTGGCGAGCGAGCGCGGCGCGCGCCGTGACCGTGCTCCCGATCGCACAGCCGACTGCCGGCCGCCGCACGACGCACCGCCGCCGCTGCATACAGCAGCCGCGGCAACTACCACTACACCTATCTTGCTATGCTATGTTGTCCAAATATTGATAACGATTAGAAATTAATATTCATGTCCAATTGCAATGGTTTACGACTTACAAATCAGCACCAATGGGGCCGCAGCAACAATGGCTATTAACTACTACTAATTACGATGCACGTTTCATTCATTATTAAATGTATGATAATGACGAATAGGTACATGTACCTATTCGTCATAATCATACATTATACATGTAGTTTAAATGATATAATTGTAAAATGTCTATCTAATTCAGATTTTAAAAAGAGTATATGAAAATAAGTTAAAAACAAAGTGCGGCCGAGTGGCGTGAGAACAGCAGCGAAAGCCGTGCCAGGGCGGGCGGCGTTCGCCTGCGCGCCTCCCCGGAACACGCTTTCACTCTCGCGGGTCGTCGACACAGCATGCATGCACCCTTACTCACTATTCTCGATAAGCATCCCGTCTAAACAAACTGACTCTACACTTTTTACGTTTTCTACTAATTCCCTACGCATATCATTCTGACTGGATTGAGAGTAATTTTTTTTTTTGCAATTTATTTTATGCTTTTTGGGTGATTTTAAGACCCTCAAGTAGTGAACACATATGGTAAGGGTCTCTGTGTTCTGTCGGCGTAGACTCGCCGCACCCTGCCACCTACCATTATCCAATATTGATTTCACTATTTACGGCCTGTAATCTGTTAACAACTGCAAACTGCTCTAGCTGTAAAATAAATTACTAAGCGTCTGCTGCAGCTCAAGTCTATAGTTCTCTGTCTATCTAGACTGATTTAATGCATTGTAGGCATAAGTTAACACTTAATCTGTCTGGGTGTTAGTTTTTATAGATATTTTGAAATTCATCATATTGTATCGCTTTTACTAAGGTTATCTTTCTGAAGTTTTAAAAAATATAAAAATTCTTGGATACGCGAATTTACTATTTGCACATTTGGTTTGTTGTTTGTACACATTGTACACGATTTCTATGGATTAATTATTTCCCTGGGTTATAATTATGTTGATGTATACCAAATTTAAGGTTTGCCTGGAAACTTACACATAAGTTCCAAGAAAATCGATTGTGCGATACACATGTGTGTCGTGTACCCGATTCGTTTGACGACCTACCGAAACGTCTCGCAGTTGCCAACCACCGCGATCTACCCCAACCACGCGGTCTCTGTTCAGCCGCGTGTCCGTCTACTGTGCATGTTACAAGTTTCAGGGCTTTTACCAACTAACAAATAACGCTCATAATGCTGCGTTCTGCTTGGCAAACTAGGTTTTCATAATAGGCGCCTTTCTGATTTTAGCAATACGTATCTGTTGAAATATTATAGACTACTTGTGAAATAATAAAAATGATATGATTTTTAGAAGTAGGCACATTTACTTGATGTTTGGTTGTCTAAGTAGCAGAATGATTTACATTTTAAATGATTCGTGGTTACGGGTTTGAAAGCTAATTGGAAAATAGATATTTGAATATTACTCAAAGAATGATACTTGTAATATGTATAAGTCTGAAAAATCACTACGAACGTCGGAGATAAAATCAACATTTTTACGATGTATTTTAGGCGATGTTTATATAATCATAAAAAAATTAATAAAAAAATAAACTGTTACTATCTTTCTAACCATTTAGAAAAATCTACATGTTCAAGTGTACATATGTAAAATGAAATTATCCGATTGCCGGTCAATTAGAGCATGAAAAGCGAAGCGCATCAAAGAAAATGCAGTTTTCCAGTAGCGTTGGAGGCTTGAGCGGTATCAAAACAGTGAATCTTCCGGGGTGAACGGCCTCCTCCGTCTCGTCCCACTGCGCTAGCCCCCGCCGGGTGGCGTCGCGCGGCGTCCCGCTCGCGCCGCTGCCGCCGTCGACACAGCCGCGCGCGAATAAATCGCATGGTGTGCCGTGCGCCGCGTGCCCGTGTGCGCCGCGCCGCTGTGTGTGCGCCCGCCTGCCGCTGTGTGCGCTCGGATATGCGTTCACTGTGCGAGTATTGGGAGCAGGGTCGTTGACATCCTCACCAATTTTCTTCAGCCTTATTATGAAACCTTCAGCTATCTGTCTTAGGTACATTTTTTGCAAACACTTCCGCCTCGTTGTTCTTTAATTCTTGTGTGATTTCCGCCGATTGTTCTTGATGTTGTTTCTAAAACTAAATTTGTTTCTGTAATATTTGAATTTTCCTATGCGGATTCTCCAATATTAGCGATTGGTTATGTAACATATTATTAACAATGATGCTGCATAATATAAGACCTTTCCTTCTGTCTTAATACAATAAAATTAATATTAAAATAGTTTCTATATTGAACATAACACAACAATCGTGGCCAATCATAATTTGCAATGTAACTACTTGACGGTTTGGTTATAAATATTATTTGGGTAACGTTATCAAAAACATCTGCTTAAGTATAAAACAAGGTTTGTCTACACACACAGATACTTAAATACGAGTATGTATCACATAAGCAAACCTTAACCAAAAATGGCAACATTCCGTGAGGCTGTAGGTAATGGCAGAATGGGCACTATTGATCCTATAACAGACATGGTACATCTATATTTGTGGAAGTGCTGATACCCGCAGTGCAAACTCGATTTCCCCCTTCTTGGGGTAGGCTTCAATACTCATTCATGATTTTTTCCCTCTCTCACAGGGTGCGGGCGCATAGTGCGCTCCCTGTCGCGGTACTTCCTTGTTGATCCGCTATATACGCGCATGCACTAGACCTAGCCCAATGCAGCGAATTTTGCGTAAGGTCGTTGTCCTTTCCTACGTCTGTGTTCCTTCTATAGTACTTGTAGCTGCACTTGCGAACATACGGATAAATCAAGCTTAATTTCTATTTAATCCCTAGACGCGATGGTTTGCCTGACGGCTTCTCGTTAGGGGAGAATGTTTTGTGATTGTCACTTATAGGAAAATGAGGCGCAATTTGTACTTTAATGTCACTGCGCTGGTGAAGGTTGTTTAACAAATTAAAAAAAAAACTTCTTCACAAAAGGGACGAACTTTTAGGTTTATGGCCAATTAAAGGACAATAGAGGGGAACGTTTTAAAACCATTTGCACAAATTGCATTACTGTAGCAAATTTTAACGTTTTTTGCTAATTCTAAAAAATGACAATAGCTAAAGCAATATTGATGAAGTGCGAGTCATGGAAGGTCTGCAGATATTACTGCAGACAAATAAAAAACTGATTGTTTGTATGTTGTTGGTTATTCAGTTTTATTACTTCAAGCTAAAAATGTTAACTGATGTTTTACTTTTATACTTTTCGCTTGCCGGTAATGCGTTGAGCAAATTTAATAATAAATGACATTGTTGTAATTTTTTGTTGTCTGGAACGATTGTTCGGTTTCCGAGAAATATAACTGGGCAGCTTTATTCGGAACATGTAAGTAATAGATAAATTGAGTGCACAGAGGTGTGAAGTACTAGTCTAGAATGTGCTAGGGTCAAAAGCCGCGTAGTATGTCAGCGTTTAGTATTCCGTGAGCCCGAGCTCGGGCCGGCTAACGGGACCGCTCGCCCGTCTACACAGGCCTTTACTTTCATCGATCGAACGAACCGCATTGACGGTTTACTTTCCTTTGTTAGTTTTTGGTACTGCCTATAAATGTTATGCTTAATATTATTACAATAAATTATATGCCGAGGTTTATTCAATAGTATGTTTATAGCTGGCACGAAATCGTATTCTTCATTTCATACGACCATGCATTGTTAGATAATAAAGAGATTAAATACCGGAGATGGAACGGCAAGTGTTTGGTAACCGCAGGTAGAGTCGCACAAAAAACAGAGGACAACGGGCCCTATAGGGTCCCATGTACCGTTAGATCAATTTGAGGAAGTTATCCACTAGAAATATGATATTGCTGATCTTAAATCGTGATTTCGTTACGGGACATATGTATTGACATATTTCTGTTTGTATGTAAATTCATTATTCACACATAAACATTTCTATAGACAGCTTGTAATATCACTTCGTGTAATTAATTACTTTAAAACTAATACTACTACTTACGCAAGTAAATTGAAAAAATAGTTAGTCTATAATACTACTGTGTCCCACTTACGAATAGCTTAAAACATATTTTTTTAATTACGTTCAAATGTCTTATATTGCCGAATAAGATTAAACTAAATAGTAATAACAGTAGAAGTAATCATGTAGACACTATTTTACTATTTTCTCAGAACTTGTTTCTCAGAGCTCGAACATTTATTCAAAAAACAGATTGCCGCAATCCTCTTTTTTTTTACTTTAGTTTGTCACTGAACTTCGTATCTCATATCATACGGCTATCATTTGGCTATGTATAATAAGATGTAGCAGGAATACAAGAATACAAGTGTTGATAGTTTATTTATTGAACATTCCGCGTGAAGTTGAATAAGTAAAGTTGTGCGAGGGTGTCAACAATGAATGAACATTACGCGCCGCGTTTGGATATGAGTATGAGGTATGGTGCGGTAACCGTTCGCTAGTACGACCGGAAGGATCACGACACACATTGTTCCTATATGCATGTGGGCCACGCCGCCGTGTCATCAATACCTTTATAATACACATATGTTTAGTGCATTTTGTGGACTGTTATTTTTGTTGCTGTGATTTCAATGATTGTGTAGATAACGGCCAGTTTGTCAAGGACCGTATTGAACAGTTCCCCGTCGCACAATGGTCACCTATAAATGAATACCATATGATGAATGTATTATTGCACGAATACTAGATTAAATTGCATAATAACATTATATTTATGCCAAATGGCTAAAACAAAACAGTCTAAATACACAGTGCTGTGGCCTATATATTATAGATGTATTGATAATTATTTTAAATTCAAATCCTAGTCTGGTCAAATCTAAAAAAAATACAAATATTAAGTTTTGTTTATCTAAAAAGTCAATCTGCATGCATTGTCACGTGGTCAAGTGCACGCACCGCATTCTAAACAATGTGCGCACATGAACGCCCTATTTCAGCAAAGGTTACTTACGTCGTAGAGTTACTCAAGCAAGAAAAAGGTTATTACATAATGGGTGCGTGTGCGCCCGGGGCACGATACTGAGGTACCGTTGCTCGAACAGGTTCCACACATTACCACCCCGCGCACCCCGCGCACCCCCGCGCAACCCCGCCGTGCGCGTGCGTCCGTGCGTCCCCCGCCTGCGCCCTGCACTCAACATTTACTTTCTACTCATCGAGGACCTTGCCCGGCCAACTTCACACCCACACAACCAATACACACATCAAAAGAAATTCTTACCATTTGTGTAATACTGACTCTTACATATTATCATGACTACATACACCTCATCAATTTATCACGAACCCGGTTGAGTAGGCATATGACTCATACACACGTAAAGGCTAGAATATCTGTTTTAAATTCTTTTTCAGGAATATGTCTTCGTCAGCATTTTACTTCCTCTTATAATCTCAAGATTATTTCTCTTTTTTGTTAATAATGTTTAAGTAAATATTTTACGTATCATTTTAATTTAATGGCAAATGAGAACATTAATTTAATCGTTTCAAATATTTCATTGTAATTTATTGTAAATTATCTTATTTTCCTTAAGTAAATGTACTCCATATTAAATGAAAAATATGTCTTCATTGAATTAAAACAACTTAAGCAAATATATTTTTTAGCGTAAATAGGTTATGTGTTTTTCCAAGTAACTAAAGAGACATGTCGTTATATTGTACATACGTCACGGACTTTTGTACAAATCTTAACTGTATAAATTTATTTTTACGCTCATTATATTTTGAGCTCTATGCCACTCGACAGAAATGCAAAAGTCGCATAATCGAAAGCGTCTCGAAGTGGGGCCAAGTTGCGAGCGTGCGGTTCAATGACCGAGTTTTCATGAGTTTGACAGCCTTCTGTTATATCATCGGTCGTTGTCATTGTCATTGCCGAAACCGCGACCGGTGGCGGGCGAGCTAATTTGCAACTTTTGTGTTCCCCATTTGGTCCAGTTTCGTGTGCTCAATTTTATATATAAATATTTTTTTACCTTTATCAACAGTGTTTGCGCTTCATGAGATACGTGTGTACATAATTATGCACGCATGGACATGTGCTAATTCGTGTTCTTTCATTTAGATCACAAGGAATTATCATTTAATTTGTTCGCGTTTAGAACACGCTGAAACCACATCCGTATTCTTCCTTGGGCAATAAAACAATAAAAACATTACAAGTTTTTGTAGTTGCAGTTTAAATGTTACAATCCAAAAATATATGATACGCCAAATAGTGACAATATATCTAAACAAGAAGACTAGAGTAGTATACCAAATAGTCAGAAGTTCATAACTACAAAACAAGGAAAATTAACTTTAAAACAAAAATTTAAAACAATAATATCTGCGCTAATGTCTACAGTCGTGACTATGACATATTTGGATTTAAAAAATCACAGAAGATCGTTTGAAACCTAATTTAACATAGATAGACCCAAATACAACTATGAAATGTATCCTGATTAAATATAAAGTAAGTTTCAATTTAAGTGGAATCGCTGCATCCTGTATGTTAGTCCCAAATCCATTGTTTACCTCAATCAGTCAGGTTTACGTTAGTTGCAGGAGATATAGAAGTGACAAATGGTGAACATGTACAGCGTCATAGCCAGCTATGTATCCTCATCTATTTTACAATGCAAGGGGTGTATTACGTAAGCTTCGCATAGGTATATCACGTGTGCTAAATGTTAGCCTTGATTTTGAACTCGAAAAAGTTCAAGGCTCTGTTTTTGCAGAGCTCAGGCCGGGCCAACAACAATAGTTACGTCTGTGTGCGTGTGTGCGATCATAGACTCGCATGGTTTGATTGCTGTAATTATAGCCCAAAAAACAGAGCGATCCACCTCCATGATGTAATGTCGACTACGTTGAATTAAACGTCACATACTTCCACGCGGTTACAAGTAACAAGGCTACGATTTATTTGCCTTATTATTTCGTATCTATGAGAGTGCATTACAGCTAATATGCTCCTAAATATATTAGTTCTAAAATGAGCTTAATCAGTTGCAATTTAATTTAATTAGTACGTTTTATATGACCATCATGGTTATAAGATTACTTTTTATAATTTATTAAATGTTATTGTCATAAGATTTATAACCATGAAAATCAGACCGTATTGGTTAGAGTAATAGTTTATTAGTTTTCTAATACTACATTTATTAATGATGCCTATATTACACCCACTGTAAAAATAATTTCATCAACATTCTAATACTCATTTGAGTCATCTACATGGGTTTGACACTGATGAGAGAAACTGTTAGATTATGTTAAGTTTATTAGAATCATCAACTATTCAAACTTTAAATTATAAGAACTAATCATAAAAACATTCGTATAATATATAATTTAATATTAATATTTATTTAAATTATAAATTAACAAAGAATTATTTCTTAAGCAGGAACCAAAGAAGCGCGTTGATGTCTTTTGATTGAACGCCTTTGGACACTTGCAAGTACAATATACATGCATTAAATTTCGCGAAAAACCATATAAAGGATAATTAATAATGTATACTGACCATTCGAAGAATATTTCGCTGAAGATGAATGTGTGATGAGTAATCCAAATTGAAAATCCTTACAGAAATGTTTTGTTTATGTTTTCACTAGCACTTAAAATTAAATCCACACCTCACAAAAAACCGTCACTTAAAAATAATAAATTAAAAATAAGTCTTGTCTTGAGATCTAAGTTACTTTCAGTCTAGATAAATGCAAAACGTCACTTGAGTATCGTGTTTAGAGGGTCATGGTGATGGAGCGTAGAGCGACGCGGCGTGGCGCACCGACACCTCCGGATAACTGATAAAGTATAGCTCGGTTCATAGTCGGAGACGTCCTTCCTGCGCGACTACCATGTACAGCGTCCGCCCGCGCTCCGCCGCTCTGCCGCGCCGCGCCGGTACCTGCGCCCGCGCAACACCGCTGCTCTTCCGTACTCGCCGCGCGCGCGGGTGAATGAACTGTTGCGAGCGAGCGAGACGCACTCCGCCACTCTATCCAATGCCATGGTCCATGCTGACATTCAATGTTTCCTATCTCGTAGACTGCCTAACTACAACTAATAAAAAAAAAAACTCCTCATATTTTTGCAAGAGATTACGTTTCATTTTATCAGTCGTGTGTTATGCGCGATAACCGAGTGCGCAGAAACTTTTAACATGATAACGCTTTGGGCAGTGGTCTAATAACTCTCAACTTCATTAAAATTCATATACCGACGGTTTATTGGTGCACCCATATTTTTTGTATAATTGAATTTTATACCTTTTTTACCACATTGTATAATAATACGTAATAGTAATCTTTTACATCCTGTCTTAATACAATATAGAAAAACCTTAACCATTAGGATAAGGATTTTCTATTTTCAGTGTCCAAACTAAATTCATTTGTCAGAGTGAGAATATTTTTTAATAATAAAATCTAAAGCATAGATATTATCTTCAATAACATTAAGTAAGATTTACCACAACTTTTAAATGTATATTTGTCTAATTTGTAGAGATTTTTCAACTCAAATTTTGATGAGCAAACTTTGATTCTATGCTAATTTAAGGTAACCAAAATTCATCTAAATTATTAGAATAACCCATAGCTTCAGGATTTATTTATTTTTCCATTGTAAGCGCTTAACGATTCATATCGGATTTGACAATTTTAACTCATCTGGAGGTTATTAAGATGTTCGATATATAAGAGAATGAGCGA
Organism: Deilephila porcellus; assembly: GCA_905220455.2. Classification (NCBI taxonomy): domain Eukaryota; kingdom Metazoa; phylum Arthropoda; class Insecta; order Lepidoptera; family Sphingidae; genus Deilephila; species Deilephila porcellus. Next base: position 7,735,426 of record LR999971.1, on the reverse strand, counting down.
AAAAAATAAATAATAAAAATGTATTCAGGTATACGTTGATAAATTTTGATACCTTGAAAATATTTATTTGTTTAAAAAGATCATTTTAAATTTGAATTATGTGACCGTAATATTTATTTACATAAAATAAACACCCTAAGAAAATACACGTTTTTTATGTACAATGCTGTGATTGTTTCCCAACATTGGAAATACGTGCTCGCTTGCATTTTTTGGGGAAATTATTTTTGACGTACGAACAATGACGTCCTGTCATACTTAATCTGCTTATTGGAAAAGAAAACCGATAATTGTACTGTTTTAAACATATGTCGTACCCTTTATTCCGTTGTTATAAAATTATTTTACAAATGAGAATATTGCTCTAAGTTATTAAATATATTTCCACTGAATAAGTGATTGAATACCTGATAAACTAGTTGGTAGCAGGCCAGATTAAAAAAAACGAGGCCCTTGTTAGAACCCAAGGTAAAACTTCTTCCAGTTACTCGTGTATTCGTAGTTAATAAACGCTAACTGCTAAAGTGAATAAAATATGTAGACGAATCCTGTATACCTCAGAGTTTTCCTAAGATTTTCTAATGTAGGTGAAGTCCATCAACCCGCTATAGGCTAGCCAGGTGGACGCACGTCTAAATGAGACGTAAATGTTGATCCCATATTATTCTAAATCATGTTTTATCAATTTGTTGTATTTGATAGATTTTATCAAATTTATGATGATATGAATGGACAAGTGTGCAGAACAATTGTAAACTATATTAAAGCACACTAATAAAGTGATTTGTTGATGTTATTATAAAGCAAGCCTTTAATAATCTTCATAGAAAAATAAAGGGAATAATAATTTTAGTAGAAAACAGATAAAAGTTCAATTTCCGGCTTTAAACACTTGTGCGATTTTTCGGTAATATTTTTCCTCTTACAGCAACGAGATTTATGATTTCCTCCTAATGCCACATTTAAAAAGTTTAAATGATATCATTTATATGATTTTATTTATTTAGGACTACCAGTGATGGTTACAAATTATTTACACATACAAAATATATTAAAATTAAAGTAACACTTGATTAAGGCTGTATACCTTGAAGGAGGCCTTTATGGACTTACTATGGCTGGGGTTTGCAAAATTGATGCTGAACATAGTTTATTTCAGTTATGCAAGGCCTTCCTGAATATAATTTTTATATTAGTTCACAATGAATAATACAACCAGCCCTATAATGTACCTTTCTTTTAATTTTAGTTTATTAGAGTGTGTGCTCAATATATAATTTATATCTTATCGTCTACGTTCTTTGCTGTTGTCAAAATATTAGGAACAGTTTTTCTCTCTTCGCGTTTTATTATTTTGGACATGTTAATACTAGTAAATTACGAGTATAAATGCTTGTTGTTTATATTAAAAAACATATATCAAATAATGAGTTAAATAGATATTTTTTAAATTTTGTTTTTCGCCACACGTCAACAGAATTTAGATGAATTATAAACTCTAACTTGTTAACAAATTGACATGGACTGATATAATAAACGAATAGTGATAGAAAATAAATGATTGATTGGTAACATTTAAAAAGCACGAGTTAGCACCTAATAACAATACTTCCTACGAAAAATTGTCCCATTAGAGCTAAAAAAATTTTGAATAATGATCATTCGCAATATGCATGTAGACAGTAGCTCGACTAACCAGGGTATCATTAAGTATTACATGTACTAAGCCACTTTATTTTTTACGTAAAAGCTAACAAGTGAAATGATGAATGTATAATAACAAACTGAATTGGTAAGTTTCAACTATTTATGTGTTAGGAACAAAACTAAAAGTATGAGTTTCTATTTAATTCTACAACGGTATAATTTATGACAAATTTAAACTATTAAAGGCATGTTTGGGCATTATATAATATGATTCATTGTTTGTGCATTGTACAAACGTATCCGCAAAATCAGATTTGCAATAATAGACACTTGAGATTACCATTGGGTTAGACTAATTTTACAGTTACATAAATGCATTAGAGAAATGTGGAACATCTGATCAGCAACAAAAAATGTATTATGTAAGAGCATTCACTACCTGAACCAATGAGTTTGATCAAAAGATTTGCCCTACCTGCCCAACCCTGTTTTTTTAAAAGGGTAGCCGTTATAATGCTCTTGTTAAAAAGGTAACGGTTCTTCATCCACCCAAACACACATTGCGGGGACAATGATACAATGATATAGAAACTATTGCGTCCGCTGCTCTTGTTTTGATCTGTGATAAAATAGAGGAAGCCTTGCAGGCGTATCGATTCAAAGAAAAAATCAATACCCACGTGTTTTGCTACTTGCGACATACTTATATTTTATCTTATACAGTAATGAGAATGTATGTATCTATTGTTGAAGTTTAAGAAAAAGTAAAATAAATAAATTTACGTCTCTAAGACCCGCATACTTTCGTTATTCACTTCTTTTGTGAACAAAGATGGAAAGAAAGAGTTTTATTATGCAGTAGCTAAAACTGTAAAAGCAGTGGGTTCTTTTATTGACTTTCTTTGTATTGTTCATTGACTGACCACCCCCAGGGTGGAGAATTAGGTTATAAATCGTGCCGCTTTCTTAATGATTTACAACATCAGTAGCACTCCACACTGAGGGGCGAGTTTCGATTCTCAAAGCTACTTAGCATATTCATTTGAAATGGCAAAAAACGTTAGAAACATTTCAAATCAGGTTTAAGACGTTTCAAACCGCCAGCGATGTAAATAGATTATTAGAAACAGCTAACAGAATGTAAGCGAGTATATAACAAAGTTAAAAAAAAGTAAATGTCCAAACTGGCCTGTTGGAGTTGCCCCTCCATCGGCAGGATGCGATCAGCGATTTGGGAGCAACGTCCTCGACCTTGAAACTAGATGAACTTACGTAACCATCGCCGCTCGAGGGCACGAAGCCTTCGCCACCGAATTATTCCTCGAGTTTTTGCACGTCCCGCCAGATTGTACATTATACTCTTATGGTGTATTTCGGATTTATTACCTTGGAGATTGTAGTTGGGTGGTCATCAAATTTTTGGTGATATAGCTGGGGAAGTGTCAGCAAATAATTATCACAAGTGAAGCCATGTGTTCGCCACGTGGGAAAATGCTCCATCTCATTTAAATATGTAAACGGTTTTAATTCAAATTATTTTCCGGACCAACATTTCGTACTAAGTAAACATAGACACACTGATGTTTGCAGTGTCAATGAAATTTAATTAAGTGTTTTATTGAATATCATGATATTTAACCGTTTAATGTGTTCCAATTATATTTGTTATTATGTTATATTATATTTTATTTTGAATATTTATGTGCAAATATGTTTAAGTCACCATAATTGAATGCAATAGCAAATATAATTAATTAATATAATTTTTTTTAATATCAACAATATTACAATAAAAATATTTTTCTTTAAACGTAATTTAGCTCTTGAGATATTATTAGTTGAGCTGCCTATTTGTGTGTGCAAATAAATTTACAATAATATGCTTTACAAAGAAATTTACAAAATGGTTGGTATAAGTATTTCTGAAACTTCCAATAAAATATAAAGAAAAATATAAGTATTTTTGTATTTTTTGTTAATTTTTTTTAACAAGAATTGTATTCTATTGCTTTTAAAATAAAATTCTGGGACATAAATATTGCAACATCATAATAACTTCGTTACATCAATAAAAAATCACTTGCCTAGTAAACAAAAGCTCGTCTATTCGACTGCAGTTTTAACTGCAAATATATAAGAGGTTGAATCGTAGTTACATCCTTTTATATACTTAAATTTAGCATAGAATTGCTAGTCTTGATGATGTCATAACCGAAAGAAGGAATGCACAAAAAATCCATTGTGTAGACTCGTGAGACTACCTAGCTGAATTCGACGAGCGTTGAACTCTTTTGAGTGTTGGACAGAGTCAATGGCTGCTATTAGCCATTTCGTGCGAATGGTTAACTACATTTAAATTGCTTTTACTAACAATGAATTTGCGCATATGTTTCTGCCACATATTTCGTTTGTATGCAGAATATTTCACGGTGTTTAAGATTTGTTTAATTAATATTTACGAATTATTTGAATAATTTCACAGGTGTTTTGTATTTATTATTCAGTCATTGCCTCCTAAGTTGTTTTGTGGATACGTTTTTAGTATATGCACATTGTAATACGCACTACTAATTTATACAGAATTTTCTGTCAATGTTAAATATGTTTTGTTTTAGGATATTCGTAATATTTTTAGTAACCGCCCTACACAAAAATGTAAAACCCGTCAAGGTGATCCACGCAAATGTGTCGCATATCATGATCAGCTATCCCAAGGAAAAGCTATGATGATTTTAGCAAGGCAACATAATCACGTCGCCTCGTGAGAAATGATCATTTCTCCCTCGTGGACACTTTACCTGTACTGCTCTTATCACTAAATGTATTGTAAATACATTGCCATGTCAGTATCCATAAAAAAAAGTTTGTTTACGTATTATATATTATGTATACGTAACTGCATCAACCGCTATCAACATTTCCACTGTTGTGTAAACGTTTTTTATTCCTAAGTTATAATATGACTGTGTGTATCAATATAATTATGCTTGTAATTATAATTAAATTATGTCAGAATTATAAGAGCTGTACTGAGGTTCCTAACACGGTATGAGATTTTTTGGTGTTTCTAAATATCAATGACCAGATTTGATAACTTACAGCCCTTTTCATGCATGGCCGCACTCGAATTTTTCCAACAAGTCACCCTTAAACTTGACTTCGTGTTCAAACAACTGGCAGCAATCTATATATTTATTGCGTTTATCTAATGAGTTATAATGTGTTTTAACAAAATGACACCTTGAATTTCGCGAATTTGTAAAAGTTTTACTTTTACTAAGATAAACATTATATTTATCATTACATTTGATTTAAAGGTATAGATTTATAATATAATATCTGTCGGAAGAAGAAGAAGTAATTTAAGTAAAAGATACTTGGATTATAATCGTAAATTTTATTATTTGACGGTATTTGAACCGAGATCTTAGAAACAACATTATTGCACTTCAATGTTTTACAAATTGAATCGCAGTCATTGACTTCTAAACTAGCGTAGCTGTTTCAACAATCAAGTATTATAAGGTATTAACTTTAAAACATGTACATAAATGTATGATTCATTGTGGTAACACAGAAGTTAATAATTTTAGCATCAGTAACAGATGACAAATTAGTAATTCAAGTTAATACCACGTTTGTTATGCATGGTAAAACATGGCCCGCATACACAAAGGATTTTGACATTCGTGAATAACATGGATAATGAACTTTAAATGGTAAATAAAAAGTTTGCATATTTGTCAAAGTATATTGAATAATGCCATGTATTTACAAGAAATATATAAGTGTTTTTAAATGGAATTCAAATTTGATGAAAGAAATATTGTTAACTGGTAGCAGTAATTAACGATTTTAAAGTAATTAACGATTCAAAATATCTTGTGTAAGACTATTTGAATAAAGAATAATTTGATTTTGATTTTTGACTCATAAAGGTTACAGGAAGAAGCTAGATCAATGCCGCTTCCAAGAAAATGCCGTGCAATACCCTGATGAGGCCTAATGATTAATATGTTTTTTTGATAAAAGTGTAGATTTATTTGTGTTTAACTATTTGAAGTGGGAGCGACCCTAAGCTAGCCCATTTTGAGGCACGAAATAGATCAGCTTGTCTATAATACCATATACGAGTATACACAAAAAAGCGATAGAGAGTATCAGTTTGCCGTTGCATTTTGTTCGCATACTTGAGAGCTAGGCAATGGCCATGACCACCACCCTGATCACTATTTTCTGACAGTGTCACAAATATTTGAAATTGATTTGATATTGGATGCGTAGGGGATGCCTTGGATGTGTAGGGGCTATGGGTAGTAGCCCAGTAGTCAAAATAGACGTTTCTAAACATTTATTTATTTATTTAATACTTTTTTGCACTAAATGGAGATATACAAATGCAAACTTATACAATACAAATAATAGTACAAGTGGCGGCCTTATCACACTAGGTAATTTCTTACAGGCAACCATGGGATGGATATTTAAATAGGAGAAAGAAAGGGCAGTGTAAAGCGTAAAATAAATAATAATAATCTACAATGTATTACTCTATATATATATAAATATAAACATAAACACATGTAAAAATATATGAATATACACATACTTACAATACAAACATACATACATACAAACATACAATACATACATATACGTAAACATATTATATACTTATCCTAACATTCATTAAAGGATTTGAAGGACGAAAATAGTACTCAGCGACAATCTTGTTGAGAGAGGAAATAATTCTTGATCATTTTTTTAAATGATGACAGTGTTCGTGCCCGTCTTACCTCAACTGGAAGTGAGTTCCACAGTCGGACAGCTTGGACAGTAAATGATTTGTCCATGAATACTGTGGAGTGCATAGGCATTCTCAATTTCAGGTTCTCCGACGACCTCAAAGATCTCGAATGTGAGTCATGGAGAAAGATGAATCGATCTTTAAGATAAGAAGGCGTGAGAGGATTATACAAAATATTGTACAGAAGTGAGAGAATATGAGTATTCCGACGAAACCGGATGGGTAACCACTTGAGCTTAGCACGAAATTCAGAAACATGGTCATATTTGCGGAGACCAAATATGAATCTGATACAAAAGTTTTGGAGACGCTCAAGCTTATTAAGTTGGTCCTCGGTGAGATCTAGATAGCTGACATCGGCATAATCAAGGATGGGGAGAAGGAGAGTTTGTGCAAGTGAAATCTTCGTTGTGATGGGTAGAAGATTGCCCAACCTTAGCAGGGACCTCGCCGAGGCAAACAGCTTCCGACTAAGCTCACGAAGCTGCGGACCCCAAGTGAGTGATCTATCAAGAACTAGGGCTAAATTCTTTACAGTTTCACTATATGGGATAATGGTGCCATCACAAGTGACGGGTGGTAGTATATCCCAATTTATTTTAGAAATCATCTTGGGGCTGCCGACTACGATGATTTGGGTTTTAGATGGATTAACCATCAATCCATAAGTCTTGCTCCATTCACAAATCTGTTGAATATCGGAGTTTATAATTGCAATAGCGTCAGCCATCTTATCCAAGGGCGCCTGGGAGTAAATTTGGAGATCATCTGCGTAGAGGTGGTAGAAGGAACAAAGATGATTGGTTATGGAATTTATAAAAACTGCAAAAAGTAAAGGGGATAACACGCCGCCCTGTGGAACGCCAGCAGATATGGAGCACCAGGAGGAAAATCTTTTCTCGACACAGATGCGCTGCCGGCGTCCAAACAGGTAACTACGAAACCAATCAATTGCGAATGGAGATATGTTAAGAGAACCTAGTACACTAAGCAACACATCAAAATCGACAGCTCGTTTGCCCCCTATAATATATAAAAAAAAATATCTGAACGGTGAATATCACCACCATCCGAAACAGTTAGCTACCGTGGGTAAATCTTTGTTTCAGAGAGCACAAGGAATCTGTGACGAGAAACACCTGGCGACTGAGCTGCAACACGTCAAGCAGGTACTGCGAGACAACAAGCTCCAAATTCCACGCCGCCGTCATAGAAACCGAGTGAAACCAGCCACAGTTGAACGGGCCCCGGTTATACTACCTTACATCAAAGGAGTCACAGACAAGATTGGCTACATCCTGAAGCGTGCTTCCATTAAAACATACTTCAAGCCGCCCAAGAAGATTAGTCAATTCTTACCACCTGTCAAGTGTCATATACCTTTGTAAGAACCGGGCGTATATAAAATATATTGTGACTGTGGCCTCTCTTATATCGGCCAAACGAAGAGAAGCATAGGGACCCGCGTAAAAGAACACATAGCTGACGTGAAACACCGACGCTCAACGAAGTCTGCAGTTGCTGAACACATCGAGGAAGGCTCCAAGCATTAGGTACCTTCGTTTTGATAAGCTCCAAATCCTTGCTAAAGAACACCGTTTCCTGTCCAGGGTGTTTCGCGAGGCTATTGAAATTAAAAAACATCCAAATTTCAATAGAGAAGATGGCTTGAAGCTTGCACCATCATGGGATCCAATTCTACATTTGATTAAATCGGAACCCAAAAGACCAGCTGCCAGACCTCAAGACACAGTGAGCTCCTTCTGCGTAGATCGGATCGCAACAACTAGTTGACTTTTTAAATTAACTTTTTAATTTAATAATTGAAAATTAAGGGTAGTTTAATTGTAACAGTCACAGAGCGGATGACTAATACCTCAGTCCGCCCCGTGACCACGAAAGCTGAAAAGCAATCGAAACGTCGGGAAGTTAAAAAATGTAAAAATTAAACCAAATCGCGGTAAAATCCGTAAAAATAGTTTTATTTCAATGTGTAACATTCGCGTAAATCTAAGAAACCATTAAACAAGATACTGTAAAGAAGAGTCAGATTATGAGCATGACAACGAAGTCGTATGGGTACCAATTTGAGTTTAGCATTAAACTCAGAAACTTGATAATATTTGCGTAGACCAAATATAAATCTAATACAGAAATTTTGAATAAGCTCAAGAATATTAAGTGGGCCCTCGGTGAGAAAGCATGAAATACTCTTGTCTGTTAGGATCATTTTGGTGGGGTGTTGCTCATACTCACTATTCTTGTCAGGACGGTCGGCGAACGCAGAATGTAGTCTCGAACTGAGGAGGCTGTTGATGAGTAATTATACATATTATATTTATACAAATTTCTGGAAAAAGAAAACATGCTGTTATTGAGTTCTTCTATAACAAAACTATGTTATGTCCAGGACATAAAACTTTGACGTCAGCTAGGCCGTTGGAGGTTAATTAAAAAGTCAAATGTTTCTGCAAAATGCAACAAAAGTATGTTGTGTCATAAATGTGATGAATTAACATATTTGTGTAAATCAAAACATAGGCGAGCAAGTTCACAATGCTGTCATTTCTTAACCACAACCCGTTATTTAAAAGTTAAACAATAGCTCGTGTTATGTTTTTCATCAAGTTGATACAGTGTTCAAAAAGAACAAAGAACTGATGGATGAATTGTGTGCCAGATGACATTATGATACAGAGAAAAAATTATAGAACGCGTTCAATTAGATATCAATACAATATGTCATCACAAACACTACATCACATCGCCGTCACTAACAGATTTGGCCTGGTGGCTTACATCACGCTAAACGATCTCCTTAGACACCGAGTTCAAATCCAACAGTTTGCAAAAAGAAAAATAAAACGCAATTTTATTTATTTATTATTATTGCGATTACGAAATCACTTGTTAGCAGCATACCACTATGAAGTACTCTTGTTGCAATTCGACAACAGATGGCGCCTCGGGGATATTAATCTGTTCTAAATGTAAATGTAACTTCCACAATGCTTGTTTATTCCCCAACGATAAAAAGAAACAACAACTCAATACAAATAAGAAGAACTGGATTTGCCCCGAGTGCTCATCCAGTCAAATAAGACGTCACCGCAACGACGACAATACTCCGGTACGGTCAAATACTCGTCTCAATAGTTGCAGTCCGGAGAATGTTACAATTCGTAGAGGCATGTCTTGTACATCTTCACCTCTAATGGAGTCACCTATTTCTTGCAATCAATTACGTGATGTTGTTGCCGCTGAATTCGACAAATTATGGCAGAATCTGATGCCAACCATTGTAACGACTATCGCCGCCGAACTTAAACCTTTGAAGGATGAAATTGCTAGTTTTGGAGAGAGTATTGCATTCATTAATAATCAATTCGAATCTCTCAACAAGCGAATTGACTGTATGGAGAGTGATATGAAGATTGTTACTACAATTAAAAAAGAAATTGGTGAACTTAGGACAGCGTTGAATAAGGTCGAGAATCAAAATAATTATCAAGAGCAATGGTCAAGACGGTCTAATATAGAAATTTACGGTATTCCGGAGAATAAAGGTGAAAATCTTCTAACACTTATAAAGTCAATAGCCGAGCGGATTAACTTTCCTTTAGACACGGATCGTGATATAGATTTTTTAACCCGTGTAGCTCCAAAGAATGAAAAAGCTAAAAACATGATTAAACCTTTAGTTGTTAGATTTTTGGCACGTTACAAAAAGGACGACTTCTTAAGTAAAGCCAGAAAAATGAAAATTAAGGCTTCTGACCTAGGTTACCTTAATAATAATAACTCAATTGTACATTTTAATGATCACTTAACTAGAACCAATAAGATACTTTTGCAACAGGCGAAAGCTAAAGCAAAGGAAAATAATTATTTGTACACATGGGTTAGGAATTGTTCTATTATGGTTCGTCGTTCTGATACGAGTCCTATAGTACATATCGCTGATTTCACTGATTTAAACAAGATAAAGTGAGAAGTTTTTATTTTTGTTATATATTAAGTTACATTTTTACTATAATTTTTGTACATTTGGTTGTTGCTGCCGCTGTTTCTTTGACGGTTTTTGATATTGCAGAAGTATTTCAAAGTCATTTCGAATTGGCCAATGATATTAATTTATTCGTTTATGTAATGGTTTGTCTTCTTCTTACGTATGCTTTAAGTCGTATCTATATCAGGACAATTGTTATTAATCTATATTCAATTGTAAAGTGAAAAATCTGTCTATATATTATCAGAATGTTCGTGGCTTGCGGACAAAGACGAGCACATTTTTTAGAAATTTAATGACTGTTGACTACGATATTATTTGTTTGAGTGAAACGTGGCTACTTCCCGGAATATATGATGCGGAGCTGTTTGACAATCGTTATAACGTTTTTAGGTGCGATCGCGATTATGCTATGACAGGAGTTACTATGGGAGGTGGGGTTCTGATAGCTTTGCGACGTGAGCTCTCTCTAGTATCGTCTGACTCTGTTGTTTTAATGGATGCATCGGCTGACGTCTTGGAGGTCATTATCAACCAAAATATTACCTCTAATCAAAAGAAACTCCATTTGTTTTGTTGCTACTTTCCACATTATCGTAGACATTTGGAAAACATGAATATATTTTTGGATTCTATCTCCAATGCCAGTGTAAATAGCCCAAATGACACTTATTTAATTATTGGCGATTTCAATTTGTCAGCTGCAAGATGGTTAGATCCTAACACGTGCTGTAATGCCATGGAATGGAGTGAAAATAATGCTCTTATTAGTTCCATGTACAATTTTCTTAATTTTACCAATTTTGCTCAATACAATTTAATACCAAATATAAATGGCAGGCAACTTGATTTAGTCATTAGTGGAGTTAACTGTCGATGTATTGAACCTTTAGTTTCGGAGGATGCTCACCATCCAGCTCTGCGCATCGAAATGCGTATAGATCTTCAGCCTTCGTTGCGCCCCCCTATACGTACCGTCCGCAACTTTCGTGCAGCGGATTTTGACATTATAAATAGAGACATTGCTCTGATTAATTGGACCAGTGAGCTAAACATAAATAATATTGAAGGTGCTACTAGGAGATTTTATGACTTAATTAATGAAATTATTTTGAAATACGTTCCTATTAGAAAAACTTATGGTTCAAAATACCCACCGTGGTTTTCTCGGGCACTAATAAAGATAATAAATGAAAAGTTAAAATATCATGGGAAGTGGAAGAGATATAGAAGATCCAGTGATTATGACGCGTTTAAACTCTTACGTGAGCGCCAAAAGCGTGTGCAAAAGGAATGTTATGATGGTTTTATACGTAACGCCGAGGAAAAAATTAAAGTTAACAGCAAATATTTTTGGACGTTTATAAAAGCAAAAAAATCCTCATCTGATATTCCTGACACCATGTATTTTGATGGTAGTTGTTCATCTGATGGTTCTGAGATTTGTAATCTCTTTAATAATTATTTTCGTTCAGCATTTGAACCCGCACACGTGTCACAGAACTATGTGTCCGATTCTTCGACTGATGAGTGCTATTATCATAACGGAATCTCGATCAGTTCCTTTAATTTGACTGCTGGGACAGTAGAGAAATACTTGAGGAATCTAGACCTCCACAAGGGTGAGGGACCTGACGGGATACCACCAGTTTTGTTAAAATCATGCCATAGAACTCTAGCGTTACCCTTGTCTTTGTTATTTCAGTTATCTCTTAGCACCGGCTCTCTACCTGCTGTTTGGAAGCAAAGCTTTGTTGTCCCAGTATATAAAACGGGTAATAAACAAATAATTCGGAACTATAGACCTATCTCCAAACTCAATACTATACCTAAATTATTTGAAAAAGTCGTATACGATGTGATATATCCAATTTTGAAATCCAGTCTGATCGATGAACAGCACGGTTTTATTAGAGGACGATCCACTGAGAGTAATCTCTGCGAATTTATGCATCGCTTAGCATCGTCGATGAACAACGGCGGCCAGGTTGACGTCGTGTATACCGACTTCTCTAAGGCTTTTGACAAAATCTGTCACAGTACCATCATTTATAAAGAGAGGTTTGGGATTCATGGCGATCTGTTGCGGTGGTTTGAATCATACTTGAGAAATAGGACTCAAGCCGTTACTATTAAGGGTTTCTGTTCAACTTTTATTCCTGTTACTTCAGGTGTACCTCAGGGCTCTCATCTTGGACCTTTATTATTCAATATTTACATTAATGACATAGTAGCTTGTTTTCGAAGCAGTAGTATACTACTTTATGCGGATGATTTAAAGATATTTAGATCGATAAAATCACCTCAAGACTGTACCTTGCTCCAAACTGATCTTAATAACCTATGCACTTATTGTAAAAATAACTATTTGACACTGAATATTGATAAATGTAATATTATTGCGTTCACAAGGAGAAGGAAACCATTGTTGTTTGATTATGCAATAAATAACAACGTTTTGAAAAGAATGTATGTAGTCAGAGACCTAGGTGTAGTTTTGGATTGTAAGCTAACATTTTCGCATCATTTTGAACAATTAATAAATAGAGCTTACAAGATGCTAGGCTTTATTCTGAGAATTGGCAGGGAATTTAAAAAATGTTCTAGTCTAATCATACTTTTTAATTCATTGGTACGGTCTATACTGGAGTATGCGTCAATAATTTGGAATCCACAGTATGACGTACACATTAGTGGGATCGAGCATATACAAAATAAATTTTTAAAGCATCTGCGCTATAGGATTGGGAACTCAAGTATTGATGAATTAAATGTGTCCTCTTTGGCCGCACGTCGACGTGAGAGAGATCAGATGTTTCTTTTTAAAATTTTAAATGGCTATGTAGACAGTAAGTTTCTGTTAAGTAATATATATCTAAAATGTCCTCGGTTAAGCTCGCGCAAGCAAGCACTATTTCATGTACCTATTTGGAAGACGAATTATTGCGGCAACACATTTTTGTATCGCGCATGTCGCGAATATAATAAAAACTATTGTAATTTAGATATTTTTAATGATAAATATAATTCATTTAAGAAAAAAATTAAAAGGGCTATAAGCACATCATTAAATTGATGCAATTATTGTTTTTCTGCAACTGAATTATTTATCTTTTTATTATTATAACTACTTTTATTGTTATTTTATTTTTTGCGTTTGTTATTAATTTCATGTAATTTTGTATGTTTTAATAATTTAATTTTTCTCTTATATTTTTATCTAATACTTTTTTTTTTAATTTAAATCTAATAATGTAATTTGTCAATTTTACAATTTTCGCAGCTATTGTATATGTAGAATATTTATTCATTTTTTAGTGGAAACTTTGCTGATATATGTTTTTCTAGAAACTTAGTCTTTAAGAACTTCAGGATTGTATGTTTCCCAAATAAACTAAAATAAATAAAATAAATAAATAAAATAAACTCAGTGGACACTTTAATTAAGTTATCCCACGCGAAATGGATCTTTACACATGGGTACATACCCACACATGGTGCACATACAAATGTGCACTGGTCAGTGATATGTTTCAATAAAATCACAGTTGGTATGATGTTTTTTTTAACTAGTTTAATAAAATTTGTCTTCACCTTGCGATGATGAACCTACCACATATGTGAATGATATTAATGTGGCACTTCCCGTCGATTTAATACTTTGGAACAATTTTTATGAAGTCTTAATTTTAAATTAAATTGTATATCTCATTGCAAGAATGCATTAAATCATTTGCATTGATAATGTAAATAGGGCAGTTTTTTGGGGACACTGAAGAAAGTGTGACGGTTGTGGAGACTATTAGTTCCAGTAGCGGTAAGGTTATATTTTTAATATCTCCATCAAGTATAGTACTTGCATGAAACAAATGGTTAGAAATCAAGTGGTAAAGCATTGCCTAGTTTTCTATGCGTGGATGTTAAAACGCATGGGTTTGACGTCGGAGGCGGTGGCGGCGGCGGTGGTGCGGCGTGCGTCGAGTCAAGGTAAGTGTGCCGATGGCCGGGTGTGACCTAGTGTGGCTCCCCACCCTGCTGCTACGTTCTGCACTCACGAAAGTTCAACGAACCTCTAGCAGAATTCTTACAGGCATATGCGACGGTTACATTACCGGAACGCAGTTGCAATGGCCGACAACACACCAGCGTCGACCGCCATATACACGTCCTCAAAGCTCAGGCGCATCGCCATTGAAACTTTATCTGATCATTGTCTGATATTTTCTTTCATAATATACAAAGATATATAATTTTAAAAATCTATGATCTTTATGTATACATTTATTCTGAAAAACTATTATTGTAAATTTTAAAATAACCTAATATTACTTCAGTTATTACTTCAGTTTTAAATCAAGTATTGCCTAGAATATAAAAAATGTATTCTCTATCTCATGAGTAGAACCTATAAGTCGAACAAATATAATATTATTTTTATCAAAATCTCAGTGCAGTTTGGCTATCTGAAATATGCATCTCTATAGGGAAGTTTAGAAAAAGGAGTTCAGAAGACAAAGAAATTCAGAAGGCTAAAAAATATCAACTTTTGTTTTGGTGTTCATTTTGTTTTTTGTTGGGGAAAATACTTTTTGGGTTTTTTTCCTTACGTATATCATTTGTTCTAGTTAAACTTTTAAAGAAACTAAAAACCAAATGACGCATGTTTTCCGATATTAATGACAATAACACGAATGTATGTAGTTTGACGTAAATGGTATAAATTTGCTTAATGGTTTCAGGTGTAAGTTACTATTGTCACTATTTTAGACAACTTATTAACCAGTCTGTTAATACTTAAACTGATTTCTTAAATGTCTCCACATATAAGAAATCGTGTCTGTTGTGTTTTGTCTTTAATTACTGAATAAATAATCATGATAGTAGTATTTAAAATCAGTCCTATGATAGGTTCTAAGCGTGCCATTCAGCGACAACGTTTACACTCCGAAAAATAAACTGTCTTACTTGAAAATTACAAAGCCCAAAATCTCTATTCTAGTAGTGAAAATGATATCGGGATTATGTATGAAATAGGTTCAGTATTATAGATGAAAAAATGTAAATTTCATGCAAGCAACAAGTTCTTAGGTGTCAGATATTCATGAAATTTCTATTGACTTAAGACGATATTTAATAATGCAATCACGTCAGCTCTTTTAAAAGTAGAACTAAGTGGCAAAATTATTAAATGGTATACGAGCCGATTAAAGCTGCAAAGTTATGTATGTACTCATAGAGTGATTTAGCTTTTAATTATTATAAATTTAATTCGATGCGTTTACTGATTCACGGTGAAATGTAATTTGTAATGCAGTCGATTGGTTTTCCTGCAACGGTAATCCTGAAGCATATGCACAGCATTCCCGGCCGTAGTTTCCAGCTAACGCGTTGAAGCTGTTAGTTTAGCAGTGAATCACTCGACAAACAGCATGAGTAAGAGTAAAGGAAAGGAAAGGGGTTTAACCGAAACTCGCATCGGAATTATGTTAATTTAGTTTATTATGTCACCGAACGGCCGGCAGTTTCGTGAATCATGCGCTCACCTCATCACGCGAACTACATACAGCACACTAGCACGTCGCGTCGGTGTGCGCCCGCGCACCCTTATTACTTTCTACTACAGAGGTTTTTCCGACCTTCAAACTTTTCGTAGATCTCTATTGTTTTGCGTTACGTAAAATGTTTCTATGAAGTTCAATGTAAATGTTACATGGCGATCATTTGAAAGAAGATTGAAGTAGATTTGCAAGAAGCTTTCTTTAATTTACATATAAAAGTATATTTTATCACAGGACGTTAGTATGTAATATAGATAACTATAAAGACTCCAAGTGTACGTGATAATTTTCGGCGATATTGTGAGGCTGAAGGCTGTGTGCTGGGGCGGCAGCGCACGCGTCGGCGCTGGTGTTGCGGAGCGCGCGCCGGCCGCCGCTCGCAGCGCACTAACGGCGCGATCGAGGCCGATGAACGCAGCTGGCCTTATTCCGGCGAACTATCGCAAGCGAGAAATGCGACACGTACTTTCATTGTCACCTCATAATGCAGTGCACACTACGTGTTCTCGACGAACACTTCAACTGGACAAATCATAAGTTCAGAGTATTTTGTATTTGCCATTTACATCTTACACAGAAACATTATGTGTGGTTAGTCCCTAGACTCATACCTTCTAATTAATCTATTTTATTATTATGATCTTTTGGGAGAATGTGGAATATGTAGTCCAGTTTTAAATACCCAGTAAATATTCTTGTGTTAAGTTGTTTATTAAATAATAGGTTAATCCCGATTGTTGATCGCGGATAGACGTAAAAAAGGAGGCCAGGCGTAAAATCTTGCCTTCTGAAAAATACTTAAAATCATGTTTTACCGACTCCACGCAAGAGAAAGATCAGCGCAAAAAGTTTGCTGTTTTATGGGATGTTATGCTAATACATACATATTTGTGGGATATTTGTTACTTAAGATACAAAGCTTTGTGTACTTACATAGTGTTGTTTACGTATGTACTTGTATGTAACTACACATTTTAATACTTATTACTGATAATAATTTTTATATATTTTAATTACATTAAAAATAACTGCATATTTAATGTGAAAATAAACGGAACATTGAAAAATTAAAAAATCAACAACTTGAACTATTGTTATTCAGATTTAGTTTCGGTTCAGCCAACAAAGCCGTCAATACGTCATAATAATTATAAATATTATTAAAAATTAATAAGTTAGTGAGGTCAGTCACTGATGGCGTTGCGAGCTGCGCGGTAAAAGGAACGTTCAACAATGGCTCAACTGTTGCTACGAGCGGCTACGATGACGCTGCCATTGACCTCGCCGCGGTGTCAAGTGCAATTCGCATTAACGTTGCATAGTCTTATTGTATATTATATTAACAACATCACTACCGCGTTATTAAACTACTACATTTTTATGATATTTTTGTATTAGGGATTAAACAAAGCTTTTGTGCTGTTTTATTCTTTGTGTCAGTATCATCAATTTTTTAAAAATGGTACATTTGATTTAAATCAAATAAACTGCATGTATTATTTGATTGTTAATAGGATTGTGATAAATAAGAAATATGATAAGTTTATAATTATTGAATAAATATTATACGCAGAGTCGAGGGCGCTATTGCTGCTTTTAAATGGCGTATTTTAGACAGAACCTATCTCAAAATTGACGGTTGTAAGAAATACGCATTACTAATGATCCTATGCAGTGTGCACAGTGTAATTATAATCTAAGCAACGAGAACAAGTTTTTCCATTTCTCTCTAAATTTGTGTTAGTGAGTGAAAACCGCGTGGCCACGCGGACGTCATTCCACTTTTCCGAGGCGTCAGTGATTTATAACGCGACTAAAGTGATTAGAGCTCCGTCGCTGGTCTGAACCCCTCTGAAACATCCACACGTGTTCACGCGACGCGGGATGGAGTGGGTCTAATGGCGCTGGTCGATTTCCAGGTATATCCACAGAAGCTACGACGCGCCGTCGCCGTTGCATTTCGCCGCTGCAGTGTGCAGTAGGTAAGTGTGCCGATGCACTCTAGTCCCCTCCACCCTTCTCATGCAATCACTCATCACTACTTCAACCCGTCTACAATCTGACACTCTGACATCCCAATACGGTATTCATTCAATTTATAAAAAAATCAACTTCTTTGCCGATTTCATGTTCTCGCCGTTTTGGTATTACAAGTCAACGGCAAGATTTTGCGATGCATGATATTGAATTGTCCCTGTTTTTCTCTGTAATTATAAAACATTGAGTGTTATTATATAACTAATTGTTATATAGCATAATATTTTTTTTGGTGTAGTTGATGAGATAAAAGCAACAAATAGTGGTAAGTAATCGCAGATACAATGAGCCAGGTTCGTTGGCTTGTCTCGTTTTCATTGGCGTGCGCTACGGACGTTGATTACGACTGGAAAACTTTCATGTTACACGTGCTGCCAGGAATTCACACAATTTATCTTTTGATAAAAATAATACGATTTTATATCAAATGCAAAGATATTTAATTCGGTAATTGCAATCAAATATGTAATGTAATTGAAATTTATTTCCTACTACATTTTTACATTACCAATAGCTCTCTAATCAATTTATTTTAGCTATTTTCAACTAAACAAGAAAATAGAATATTTTAACTTAATAATTAGAAATCTTTACAATAATTTCTATGGTATGTTTGTTCGCCAACCCTCAACAGGCCAGTGTGGTGGACCAAGGCCTAAGCCCTCTCAAACGTAGAAAAGGTTTGTATGGTGAAACGTAGTATATTACATACATATAAAGGCTTATTTTATTTATTTAAATAATTTTAACCATTTACAAGATGATATATTGCAGGATTTATACAGATTATTATTGAGTTGTCATTTGACATATGATGCATATGGTGGGCCGATCATATGCATCATGTATGCAGATGTTAAGTTGATAATGGTGGGTGTGATGCGTGATGCGCTGGTGCGGCGGAGGAGGCGGCGGGCGCGGCGCTTGGGCGCGTCTTCATATAGGGTTATATCGACAGGTGTGCAAGCGCATCGCGTCGAGTTTCCTATCTGTATCTAGGCGAGTGACAGTAGCGGCTTGCGAAAGTGCACATAATTGGATCGGCGCTTTAGAAAGGGGGTTATGAGTTTGTAAGTGCAACGAACCCGCGTGCATTTCCTCGGGAAGATGCAGTGCGTACCGCGCTCCTCCGCTATGGAAAGCGTGCCGTTCCAGGAACCCATAGCTCGGCTCTCTTGCTTTACTAGTGTCATAGACAAAAGTGAAAATCGTTCCGTACTGAGCTAAACGTTCTATATACTTACCACGGTAATTATGAGCCTTGCGTCTGTTTCAAAACATACTGATTTTAATTTATTGAGTTTGCTTTTTGTTATAAAAACACCAATACCGATCTAATCTAAACGATAAAAAAACTTAACATCTGGTGTGTTATGGTACTGTTCGGTTTAAAAAGTTGCCTATTATGTTATAATAATGCAACTGTCGTCAAACAAAGGCTAAATAACGGGGCCAAAGGGTTACGGGACCATATGCTCCGATCGCCGGATATGGGTTAAGTAATCACAGGCTTTTTGCGGTCTCTCCATTAAACCCTTTCTTTTTTTCAGTGTCGTAACTGTACAGCTCACGTAAAAAATATACATTTGCACGCATGGATGGTATGTTAATTGAATTGCTGCCAATAGATACCGTCCCAGAGTTTCTACGCCGCTGTTGCTAAACTAATTTTTTTGCTTGTTGCATCAACGACACCTAATTATATTCGTTTTTTAGTTTTCTTGTATTAATACTGTCTATTGTGTGTAATGCTGTGAAAATAACGGCAACTTGTGTCGCCAAAATTTTTAACTGAAATCGAGTGTACATAAAAAACGCGAGGTTGAAAGAATGTTTGTTTCATTAAAACCGCTAAACTACCTGGCCATCGGATATAAACAAAAACAAAATGCTGTCGCCTAATGATATGGCATCTAAACCTCAGATTTGTCACGGTGCGGAGAAAAATGGTCAGTCATATATCTTTCCGATGCATTGTTGTTGGTGCGTCCGTTGCTTCTCAGAAAAAGTTATTTACTACAAATCCCGGTTTACAACAGGAACTGTTACATTGTACAGCTCCGCGTGACGAAATACAGGCATTTTGTTAAAGAGTACATCTACGGTGTGACGTCACAAAAACAACGTCATATACCGTCACTGGGTTCCGTTATTTCCACAAAGGGTATGCAGCACGCACATAAACAGGCTTCGGTTTGACCACAATATAGCTCCCACTTCGCATTGTCTTTCCAACGGCCATAAATCAATCTAAACACAAACAATGTTTAAATGTTCAGTGCAGTTCGGAATAGTATTATTGAAGTATTTGTTTTTAAGTGGAGTGTTGCATGACGTAATGTGGGTCTATTAAAAAATTATCAATAATATTCATATTCATAAATATTATCGATGCATTTAATCTGGATTATAAAATTATTTTTTCAAAAGTAACTATTACGGCGTGCGGGTGTAGTAGTACAGTATAATACAGTGATTAATTCTCTATAAGTCGTAATGATTATGTTCATTGAAAATAATTACGAACTCCTATTATGGTATGTTGTTGTAATTGTAGTTCATATTACAATACACATTGGATTTGATTGTGCTCGTTTCGTTATAAGCTCAGCGTTGGGTCGTGTGACGGTAGGCAAACAAGTATCGCGGATGGAAGATATTACATAAATGTTTGACAACCTCGGGCATTTGGATGACGAGCAGCAGCGTCATCAACGACAGAAACTGCGTCGTCGCCAGGTGTGACGAGTCTTGGCCACACCCATCCCAAATCATTCTTTAAGGATAGTTATGTTTAGCAGCTAACTTCCAGGGTCTGAGTATTAGGCTGATAAAATCAATATTTAATATACATTAAGAATATTACTTGTGTAATTCTGTATTTGTATAGTTAGAATTAAATATTATGTACGAGTGGTGGGTATACATCTGATATGGCAGTTTCTTGCGTGAAAATGCTATGTAAGTAATGTATGCTATGTATGTAATATATCACAAACGATCGTGTATTTGGGTCGTATAATTTACTTTTCAACATGAAATTACTTCTGCTTGCTCTTATTAATTACTTCCATGAGGTTGGTACAACATGGCTTGCATGACAGTAATTCTATAGGGACTAGGCCTTATAGTTTAGCCTCCTTCACATATAATCTTTAAAGTTTTAATGTCGTTACATTAAAACTTTCACATTCCACATCTTAAACATTAACATAACATACGGTCCACATACTGAAAACCTCTGTGACGCGGTTGTTTAAGAAGGTGACTGAAACTAGAAGCCTTGGCTTCGATTCCTTACCGCTGCCATTATTTTTATAATATACATATAGTTTAAAGGGCTAAATAATGTAAGTACCTACCACTATCTTTGTTGTAATGTAGTAGAAGTGGTGATATCATCTACTATAAAAAAGATAGCTACGTTCATAGTTGTATGCGCATCAAGCAAAAACTTCTGGATGGATTTCAATATTTTTTTTGGGTTATACATTAGATTTGGGTCAAGCCTAAAAAAAAATTAAAATTACCAACTATTTTGTTATACCAGGAGATGACAACGGTATCAAAATTAGCTTATTTGATGGCGCTTATATAACACAACTAATATAATATATTGTAAATAGAGCAAAGAATGTTGGCAAAATCTCTAGCACTATATTATACGACATGATAATAATATACAGATGCACCTAACAGTTCGTCTAGCTTATTTCCGTCCTATGTGATATGGGAAAACCCTATTGCATTGGTAAGCACAAATTCCATGCAAATCATAATTATCATTTTTAAATATACAAAATGGTTGCTCCAACTTGGGAATCGAATAAAGCAATGAAGCGGCGATCACTATATTAAAAACAATTGTGAATTGAAATCACGACCTCTCCATTAGACTAAGAGAGAATAACAAACACACTGTGGCATTCTAAGTGTTACTAGTACATATTTAATAACATCCAGCACTTGTTTAGAGTTTAATCTTATACATATAATAAAAATGTAATCTTAAATATATTACAAAATGTCCGAAGATCGAGTCATGCTCTTAAAGGCGTACCATTACAATTAGAATCCAAAATCACGAGCGTAAAGTGAGTGGGGAGTTTTTAAAAGCGAACGCATACTTGAAATAGACCGAGGTTAAAAAAAGTAAAAAGAAAGGAGCAATCCCGTTACAATCCCGGTTCCTCGCTGCGTAGTTCATAGACCAAGTGACAGCCGGCTATTTGGATTTTAGTGAGCACGAGAAAATGGTCACTTTACTTTCTAGTAAATGTTTACTGATATGAGACTTTTATATTATTACATCAGTTGGTTTTTGAAAATATTCACAATTAGTAGAACTAAGAATTGTTTAATAATTGTTTGTCAGCTATACAAGATACTGTTGAAGCATTGCGAAGATTGAGGTATGATGAAGACTGAATTACATCATGGACTTGCATTGTATCAAAGAGCGATTATAAGCAATTACAAGAAGTAGATAATATAAATCATCATATTTTCATCTCCATTGTTTTTATCAGCCCTTTAAGTATTCAATTAGACGTTTCCCTGGCCGGAACTTTCTTTTTTTTTCTGATTTCTATCAGCAGGCTATAAGTTTACCATTCAAAAAGAAACCCTAAACATCTTCCTGCATTCCTATATAAGGTATGAGTGCAGTTTTTGTAAGAGATATGTACAGATTGAATAAAATTGAAAAAGTTATGTTTATTGAGTCGACAGGGATCGATGCGCGTGTGCCAACGACCTGTTTATGTAGGGATGAGTAAGGAAGCCCGTACTTCCTACACAGTACACACTCGCACTACGCTGCGCCCAGACTGGTAGTAAATATGGCCATTAACTACGCAAGCTGCTTTGTTATCACTTGTACATACGTTTTGAGTGTACGAGATCTATGCTTTGTGCAACCTATTTCTTATTTATAACAAATTATCAAAAAAAGCTCGCTATCAGGAAAAATATATAAAATGAGACGGATCAAGTCTGAATTATTTCAATATTACAATCTTAAAATTGAATTTTTAAACAAGCAACATATTTTAATTGTTAGTTGAATTCTATAACATTGCTAATAACTTTTAAACGTTAATACATACATATATCTGTACTTTTAATACATTTAAATTGTTTTGATTCGTATGAAATATTACAGACGTATATTTAGAAATCATTCACACATTAATTATTAATAATAAGAAGATGGTAATAATAATATTAATTGGTAATATTTACTTTTAGAAAGGAAAGGCAAAGATAATGGGCTTACAGAAGCTATGGGTTAATTTTGTGGGATTATGGGCTTTGTGATTTATTAATAAGATTAACAATCCAGGGCTCGGTAAATAAGAAACAAAAGTCGACGAAAACTGTACAGATTAATGGTAGATTTTGAAAGCATAATCTTTTCTTATTATCGGTGCTATAATCCGGAATAAGACGTCTTGCTATAATTTTAAGTCTTTTAAATATGTCAATAGAAGTTAGCGGTAACGATAACGATTCGGTAATCCTTAATCAGCTAAAATGTACTGCAAGCAATGGTCGGTTAGACGTTTGCTTCTTTAGCATAGAAGCATCGATATCAATGTTACACTAGATAAGACATTCAGTACAAAAAATGTGTCCCACCTACTTGCGGTGCATGCACCACACATGAATCAGTTTGCTTCATGACAGTGACAGTGCAGTACGCCTTATCACATACGTTTAAAAGTAATAAATAAATGTTTCGCCGTCAAACCGAAAGCAAATCGTCTGAAGTTACAATATTTTAATAAAATACCAGGTAAGTGATGTAATATTGCAGTGTGCTTTTAAAAAACGGGGGCACTTTATTTCTTTGACGTGTCTCGTCTATCGGTAGAATATAAGTCAATGCATAGAAGTGAATAAATCAAAATATACCCAATTATTTGTATAAGTTCAGAAGTTTTGAGCACGAGACTTAGCTGAGGTCTAATTAGTCTAGTCTATTTGAGTTTCTTTTTTAAAACATTTTTTATTTATTTTTCTTTAGCCTGACCTACGATCTGTTGATTACGCATACAATATTGCAAATGATTTAGGCGAATCTCGAATACTACATCTGTACGTGTTAATTTTTGGCCTACTATAATATTGAAAACCGTTGTGGGTATATGCTATTATCGGCAACTATTGATCTATTTTTACAAATTAACACATATGCGTAGATTTACGCGATTCCTAGAGATAATCGCGTCAGCTATTCGCTATCTCGATGGCGTTGCACTCAAAATCGGGTCCAGTGTTAATTTGTTACATGAGTCTATAACCATTTGAATATCTTAATGATTTTCTGTTAACTTACAAAAAATATCAAATATTTTCAATTATACTGGTTTGAAGTAGTACATTGCTGTTAAACATGTGAATGTAGTATGATCATGTCTGTGAACTGTGAGTCACTACAGTTTGAGCAATTGTGTTGGATCTATATTTTTTTTAAATACTTTTTTTTTTACTATATTTTAAAAGTTTTCATAACATATACAGCATAGCTTGGCAACCATAATCTTAATCTTAACCTAAGTCTACAAATGACATATAAACAATATGTAGTACAGTTTCCACGCGGTTGCGGAATAAGGACATGTGGAAGAAACCATACCCGTGAATCTCTATGCTAGTAAGTCTTTGTTCTTATGATAAAATGCTACTTTCTCCTGTATCACTTCTCAGCTATCGATGAGTATGGGCGTCAGTGCATCGTAACGAGAAGAAAATTCACAGACAAGTAAATTAATATTTTTTGCGGTAAAGTAGCGCACAAGCAATTCATCGTTGTGAGTTGCCGCTTGTGGGTTACTGGTTAGTGGCGAGTGGCGCTGTGGTCGCGATACACAGCCACACGGCTACAGCGCCACACCGCCACGCCGCCGTCTCGCGCCGAGCACCGACTTGCGAGCGCATTGCTAGTAGGAAAGTTGTTTATGACGTCGGAAAGTGTCACGTTGAACCATGGTGAACTGCGCCGGTGTCTTCCGCGGTGGCTGGCCTACTCACCAAATCGTCATTCTGCCGATCTGTCATCATGACTTTATCTTCGCCATCAGATGTCCGTCTGCCGTTTTGCTTCACAAATACCACACTTACCGTTGCAAGTTAATCACAATCACAACGCAATCAGCCCGACATGTTGCTCCATGCCCGTTACAAAACAACTAGCCACATTTAAAAATATATTTTAAGTCCGATCTTCGAGATTGATTTATCTCCATATGGGTGACAACTATGACATAACACTGTAATAAATTATTTTAGTTATTCGACTCTGTACGTTAGTCTAAACATCTCAATATGTTTACATTTGTTTAGATTGTACATGTATTGAGTCCATTTGCCAATGCCTTTCAACTAATGATTCTCTCGTTGAATAAGTCAAATTGTACTATTTAGTTATATATATAAAAAAGATTAATGTAATGTACGGCAGGTTAAAATAAAACAAAAGCGCGAAAAAAACGAAAAATATATATTATTTTAATGTAGAACATGGAATAATAACTGATTCAAAGTTAGATACTGCATATAATCGATTATAACAAACCATTTAGAGTTATTGTAATACATAATAAATGTGTGTTCGTGAATGCTTGACAAGAAGACGGCGTAGATCAGCTTGGAACGTTTGACGCGAATCGTCGACCTCTCCGGCACCATCGAATGGTGGCGAAATAGAGGTCATTGACAAGGCCTAGCTTGCATCACTAGCGTTCCATTTGAATCAACAACCACTTCTGTCTATAAGAGTGTATTTGTTCAAGCTTATTGAAGTAAGCTTGACAGAAACGTGTTGTAGCCGTAGTACTTAAATATTCAAACTTTGATTACATAACGCCCGGTGAGGCTTCGAATACATTCTACCACATTTTCCAGCGTTCGATATATCGGCATATACTTTCTGTATATAAGTACATTGTCTTATGTCAACTTAAGTAATCAAAGTCTGTAATTGATATAGCAAGCTCTCGATCAAAATAGTACACCTGAATATAACAAAAAAGCACCGTATATTTTTTATGATTACTTCAAAAATCCATCGTGTATTCGCACAAATATCCGGTCTTTGCAAATCCCTTCAATATTTTTTTATTGATTTGGTGTGCAAGGATAAAAGACAATAACATCATAGTTATTTTAATTGACAAATTGAACACGCATTCGGTTATGATTGACGTTCAGAAAGCATTATCATGTATCCGGCGTTGATGGAGCAACATTGATTTTTTGTCCGTATGTATCCGAACAATGGCGTATTTGTGCCTAGTCGTGATCTAAGTTGGCGGAATGGGGGACGCATGCGAGGAAGGGGGTACGCACACAGCCAAGCAACTAACGAAACGAAAATTTGTGAGGTGAACGAACGCGAGTGGCCGCGCAACCAAACGTCAGGTTGATTCACTTTTCATCTACGCTCACTCTGTTATGGATAAACTTATTTATTTTTTGAATAGTGAAATGGAAATTCTCTTTTACCGATTAAAATTACGTATTGCTTTTTACACACTTCCTTTAATATATTTTAATTGGTTTTAAGACTGTCCAAACCAGAATATTTGCTATATTGGAAATGAGGCACATTGAAGACGCAAATTAAGTATTTGGGTGAAAGGAAAACTATTAAAAGATTATATGTAACTATTGGAGATTGTTGATATTTTTTGTAAAAAAATCTTCAAATTATTATGAAGGGTATAATATGTCTGTCAAATTTAGATCGGATATTATATAATTTTCTACAATTTTATAAAATTAGGTAACAATGATTATCATACGTTGACACACAGAATCCATATTTTAACGACAGTGAACTGACATGGATCTTGTTGACTATTTGGATACCAGTTTGTAGCTACGTCGAGACCATAAGTTTTTACTTTTATTGAGCAAATGAGCGTGGAGATGGGTTCAACGACCTCGCAAAGTCCGCGTTTGGCGGCACTCCACCAGTTTGCGGGCGAACACTCTGCTCAGATACTGGAGGCCGTCGTAGGAAGCTAGGCATATCACATTATTCAAATTAAATAACATTGATAATGATTACAAACATTATTGAAAAAAAAACATTTGGGTAGGAAAACTAAGACTTACTTGAAAATGAAATCATTATTTTCCGATCAACACTTTTTACAAATATGGCACTAAACGAATTTTACCTAATAGTTCATTGACTTGCATGATTCATGTAATGATACATAAATAATTGTGACCAACATTCGCTTATGTACGAGTCTATGATGCTAAACATACATATTGGAAAAGAAATCAGGCGCACATTGAAAGTGCACGCGCACGTTGAAGTCGTTTGTATAAGAATCTATGTTTAGCTACTAGGTTGAGGTTATGTTCTAAGTATTTTCATATTTGTTTGTATTATACGACTGTTTTATAAGGAAAACATGGTAAGGATTACTGAGTTGGTTTTATGTTGTGTAATTTTGTAGTATATTATTATAATAAACCTCTTGAGTATTTTATACACACAATATTAGCATAGAATTTACTAGCAAGGAATAAAGGAAGACATGGAATTAACTGTTACTTAAATAAAAATAACTTGAATCAGGAATATTTTTATAAAAAAATAAATAAAAAATGAATAGTTTATCGATTTCAAAGGCTGAAAGATTTCTAGGTTTCTGTTTAAAAAATAACATTGATTAGATATTATGATTTGGCATTTTTTTTGTTTGATGAAAGTAATGATTTATGGTCATTTAATTGAAAAAACATAGATTAATTCTATTGACGATGCCAATGTTTACGTCCCAAAGAATAAGTTCTAAAAACAAGTGGTCCATTCTTTCAAACTTGAAGTTTTCGTAATAAGAGTATAAAAAATCAAGTACAATAATAAGTGGCTATTTATTTTAATTTACAACGCGAACCGTGGCTACGAGCGTGTCGTCATAGTGCGGCTGGTTGGAGCTTTAAATACACCATAACACACGCGCGCTACAGAACTCTCTGGCCACATTGAACATTTATTTATTTACATCATCACCTCATGCTTCCCATTCAACTCTATTCCTCTTATATCCCTCTCATAATTGTATGGGATTGACTTGAGCTATTAGACCGTCATTTATACTTTATTTGTTTTTTCTATCTATATACATTTGTACGTTATATTAAAAATATAATACATAAGCCGAATAGAGAAACGTAAGATAGGTTGTAGGTGGCTCTTCGCTAGATTGTAACACTATTCGTAACATGCATGAAAGCCACATTGCGTCGACTTTAGGTGGATGTAGGTTTAAAGGAGGTAAAAGAATAAAATGAACTTACAGAAATGTAATTTTAATATACGAAAAATGTCACGTAGGTCTACCATAATATCGTCGGGTCGGGGATTTCTCTTGGTGCGTGTATTCGTTTCGAGAAATCTTAGAGTAGAGAGAGAGAATCTGTGAGTGGCTGATTAGCACC
The DNA here is from genome assembly GCA_905220455.2 of Deilephila porcellus. Taxonomy (NCBI): domain Eukaryota; kingdom Metazoa; phylum Arthropoda; class Insecta; order Lepidoptera; family Sphingidae; genus Deilephila; species Deilephila porcellus. The sequence goes on along the minus strand of LR999971.1, from coordinate 7,706,904 downwards.
TCTGTTTACCCCCTCACCTGTACATTCAAGCTTGCGCTTGATAAATGTAAGTAAAAAGTATACAATATGAAATGTTTGAGGTGACGCCTTGTACCGGGAAACGCAAAGTCTGACATCCATCCAAAATGTAAACAAGCGATTTAATAAAGGGTGCAGGAAGTAACTAGCAGCGGGCAATTTCTATCAGGTCTTTGTGGAATTTGGAAAACCTCCGAGAGGTCTGTGTTCAGCAGTGGACTTCCTGTGGCTGAAATTGATGATTATGATATTGTATGTTAGATAATGTATTGCTATGATATCTTTTAATTTAATTTATTATATAAACATTTGGGCCATTAAACGTTGAACTTTGACTAAAAATGTTATATATTACTCTGTAAACTCATGCACAATGGATTAACAAAACATTTCGAGTATAAAGTACACGTTTACAAATGAAGTAAATTAAAGAATTCGCTTGTATTTATGTGGTAATTTCTATTGTATATAAACTAAAGTTATAAAAACCTGATCTGGGAAATGTGTTGTTAAAAATTTACAGTTAAATCTTCAGTTAATGTAATGTGTATGGGTCATTGACAGAATTTTCAAACAGAATATACTTAAAATAATATTTTATGCTGTTGTTTGTTGCTCATACTAGATCTTCCCACTGTTTCATCAACGTTAAAATAAAAGCTTTGGATTTTGAGTTTACTAACTTGAAATAAAAGTATTTTGCATCCGGATAGCATCTACAATCCTATCCTCTCTCTCCCTCTCTCTTCAGCCACAGGAAGTCCACTGCCTCATCCAATACTATCCTAGGTCCTGTGGTTTCAGGAGCTTATGTTCTACATATATTATTGTACAAAGGTGTGTCGATTTGGTTCGATTAGTAATAATTAGTTAAGTTTTTGTCTAAATATCAACAGTTCCGAGTTATTAAGCAGGAAGCTAGTTGTTGTAGAATAAGGTGTATCCTAGATTTAAATATCGCTTTATTTTGTACTCGTAGATAAGTATATACGTTAAGATTCTAAGTCAATATCCTAGAACACTGGATATCCAATTTAATCATTGCTGAATAGAAATGCCTTCAGTAGATTTCTAAGGCATTCAAACATGACAATTGCAGTTGATCAACAGTCCAGTATCCACCATCTTCATACATATGCTAAAATCCTATGTAACATATTTTTGTAGTGTAATTGAATTAACAATTACAATATAAAAAAGAGATGTGAGTGAGTGTTCTGTAGTAGAGTTACATGGTGGAGCCACAAAAAGGTTAGTTTCCGCATTGCGCCTTGCAGTGATCGCGCTCCGCCGCCACCGCGCAGCCTGCAGGTAACATTTCCGCGCCCGCCGCCGAGCGCGCCGCCGAGCCCGCGTCACGACCAGCAGGGCTCCTCAAACATTTAATCAAACACTACACGCTAATTGAACGTACCGTTTTCATCTGCTGTTTGGAACGCATGTTTGTTGTGATGAAATTATTACTGTAACTGTTGTTATTCTATTAAGTACATCTAATTACAAAATGGTCACATACTCTTCTATAATTACCAAAACATGTTTCAAATCTCCATTGGTTCATAGGGATGTTATAGGCTAAATAATCACATAAAATTAGCCATGCATTTCAATAAGTCACATTAATACATAGAAAGCTCATGCCTGAAGTTTAAGTTTGTTCATTTTATCTTTTTCCTTATAACAATAATTTAAAACAAGCCTTTCATCAACATATTACGTATAAAATTATTAGAAATTAATTAATAATAGTGTTCGCTAACGCGTGTCGCCTCAATTGATCTTAGCGAATGCAACACGCGCGGGCGCTCAACTCTAAACTGCGCCACAACATTGGAGAATAAATAAAAACGGCACATCGACTGCAGTTTAATGGGAATGCATCGATTCGAGCGTTTACAACGCCTGTCGCCATCGGCGGCTAGCGGTTCGCAAGGTTCAGGTTCACTCGGGTTCATTGCCATAGTTTTGTAACCCTTCTTGTGTAACTCGCTCTCGGCGGCCCTTCTCGCTCGCCTCTCACTTGGACTTATTTTTGCACTTAACTTACTTACTGTTCACGAAAGTACGACCACCAAACGTCACTGCCCCTCTGATTAGGTACATGTCATATTTAAATTTGGCGATGATCCATTATGATGATGGGAATTCCATCGTCTGAGTTCTAGCAAAAATTAATGGGGCAAATAGGTGCATGCTGTGCTATTGATTCAATAATCAAAAGTGTATTAGTTATCTACTCTACACTTATAAATATTTAGCACAATTAAATATTCGTTAACTTTTCTCCAATAACTTTTTGTGCGCATTTCTGATATAATATGTTGTTTTTTAACTCTAGAAAATTATTTCAACCTTCAATTATGCACATCCACGTAATATTTACAGTTCAATGCCTCCTTTTAAGGAGGAATTTCCATTTACAATTTGCGATGCGGGTATGTGATGTTTTGTGAATTCGATAACATAAAAATATGATTGTTTATAACACTAAAAGGGCTTTAGGGAGCTTTTAAGCATGAATAAACCGGAAAGCAGTATAAACCGGAAACTTTACAATAAAAATATTTTATTATAAGTAAATAAAATAGAGTGGTAGCCATGTTACTGTGACGACATAAAATAAGATTTTAAAAAAGTTTTGTGCCTAGAAATATAATCCATAAGGTAATTTATTTATTTTATTTATATCCTTTATTGTACACTATAAGTTTACAAAAAAAAATTGATATCAGTACAAAAGGCGGTCGTATCGCTCGAGGCAATCTCTTACCTACTACCTTGGGATGGAAATAAGAGAAGGATAAAAGAGAGGGCAGTCAATAGTGTACCAATGGCTTGACTGATAAGAAATAAAAATACTTGTAATAAGTGTTTTAAAATAAAAAAATAAAATAATAACAAAAAAATTATTATAACGTAAATAATATAAATTATTACATTTTCTTCATTTTCACCCTTGATTTAAATATAAAATGATATTTAAAAAAAAACACTTTTTTTATAAAAGTCTGTGAAAGGCAAAAAGTATTTTTACTGAACAAGAAGGTAAAAGAAGAGTGAAAATATAGAGAAAGTGGAATTAGAGCAATGTACAAAAAATGAACATAAAAATTGTTGGTATAATATAATATCTAGTATTTTTGTTATTTTATACATCTAAGTATTGCTACATAGGGTTAAGACTGGATATAAGTCTGTAAAACTTATATAAGGCGAAGATTATAATAATGTATTGAAATAATATCACAGTGTCAATAAGCAGATGTGAGTTTGATGTATGATAAATGCGGAATGTTTAATTTAGCAGTCGCGTAGGCTGCGGTTCCGCGTCTAGCGGCCGTCGACCCCGCAGCCTTTCGAGAGTATCGAACCACAGGGATTACGTCACCGCTCGAGCCACCCCGCCAACACCGCGACACCACGACATCGCGACACTGACACCCCGACACTCCACGCGGCAATTGTCAACCACTACTCATTACTAAGCACCTATGTATTACTCACTACCCTATACAAACTCAGAAGTTTAGCATACCAAACTTTACCCAAAAGATTTCCCTAGTGGAGTTGCTGAAATTTTGATGTAAAATATAGTTACTAATTTACTAAAAAACTAAATTTCTATATTTTGTATTCTATAGTATTTTTTAGAAAGCAAATATGAAAAAAGACAATAATATTTATTGTTTCATGACCAATAACAGTTTATAAAAAGAAGTAAACAATTTTGTTTAAAAAATATATCAAAATCTACATCCACTGAAAGACCACTGCTGAACATAGAGACTCGCAAAATTTTTGGAAGCTAGCTATCGGGACTGTTCGAAATCTTCTGCAACCATTATTAGGCTATCTGTCCAACTGGTTTAAGTTCGTCAAAAAACTAAAACAATTTTAAAATTGTATAAATAGCGCAAACCCATAATATGCGTTTGGTAATTGTGTACACGATTGCGAAATCACAACCAAACGCGTTGTGGCTCGATGAAAAACGAGGCGGTGTTAAATTTTTCGGAAACATATTTTAACGTTCGGACTTTCGTTGGTTACGCTCACTGTGTCGATGTGGTAAACATCATCCAACAGCCCAGCAGTCATCGACCCGCGGGCCCACAAGGCCACTCGTTTACACAACACTCACTAATTTTATCGACTTCCTTCTTATAGAGGGACTCATGTCTCTTCATAAACTCAAATGTGGGAACAAGACTTAAGTAACTCGACATTAATTACTGTAACTTATCATATTTGCAACATTATGGAAAATATTTAACTGTTTGAATAACTGAGCTAAATGTTTGCCGTGTGACTATAAATTTATTATACAAAATGTGGCCTTTGTTTTGAAGGCGGTGGCAATGGCAGCTGAACAACCGCTGTGTTCTCAATACAGTAAACTCTAGCGATCGGTGGTATGAGCGAGCGCGGGCGCAGTGCGAGCAACCAACAAAAGTACTTTCGGCCGAGTAACGGGACGCCGCGGAGAAATGCTCTACGAAATCGAAACACGCGGTACCGTTAGCCGGCCCTCGCCCTCGCTCTGCCGGGATTATCTTTGTAAATCACAGTCCAACCATCATCCAATACCTTCTGTAAACAAAGGCATTTACAATTTTTACAAGCACTACTTGGTAGATATCTTTGTAAATATAAATATAGAATAGATTCGATTCCTGACATTGTAATTTATATGAATAAAAAACTAAATTATGACATGAAGATAGCTCACGCCAAAATTTCTATATCATTCCACATAGGTCTTAGTGCTCCGGTCAATCTTTACATTAATGGGGGTTAAACTATGTGGCAAGGGTGCACTAACACGCTGCCGTTTTGAATTACCGCCGCAATTTCTATTTAGTAAGTATATAATTTATGTAAATATTTTGTGCATCTCGGTGCACATTCCTACAATTTTCCGCAAGACCGTCAGCTTTAAAGGAAAATTGTTTCTGAGGGAATTCTAATAAAACATGGTGTATGCTGATCCTAATAATCATGATAGATAGTTTCGCCCCCTACCACATCATGGAAAGGAATACATAAGACGAAACTGACTACCTCTTCTAGGAAAAAGGCGTGATGTTTATGTATGTATGCATGCTGATTCTACTTTTATTTTTAACGTAATAGAAGAATCTATTTAAGACAACAACAGACGTAAATATCAGAAATATATTACACTAAAAATTAATAATGAACATATAGCGTATTTTTATTACCTATTTTACAGCTTCTTAAGTAAGTAACTGTAAATTGGTGCATAAACAAAAAAATGCATTTTATTGTAAAAGAAGCGTGGGGTGCTTTTAAAAATGATAATCCTTCTAATGATATCTGCCAGAAAAATATTCATAACTATTGACACCATGCACCCCATGCTTTTATTACAATAAATTGCATTTTTTTACACTATTTTTAATTCAATTTTTTTTAATTTATCAACAATTTTTAGTTAGATTTCCTATTTTTTAGTTGGCAACTATTATTAATTTATATTTTATTTTTTTAATTCAAAATTATTAACTATTATTTATACTAATATTAGTTTATGCATATGGCTAAAGATTAGTTGGTAATTAATTTTAACATCAATTCTTGAATTATCGACTATAGATAAAAATTACTCGTATATAAATTGACTAAAATCGTATTTTGCAAATTGAATAATTAAATAATCTAATCAAATTAGTGTATTGTCATCGGTCCTCGATAAATCTACAAAGTTTGAATGAAATCTGGCCGTTTAAAGTGGGTCAAAATCGCACCCAAAGGAATCGGTTACAAACATACAAGTGAAGCTAATATTACTATAAACTATAAAGCGTGTAAAAAATAATTATTTGCTGTCATCATTATAGTGCCATCTATTGACACTCTATGTTACTAAATGCACAGAAAGCTGACTAAATCTTGAATAAAGGTGAGATTACTATATAACATAGTTCTATCATATTTCAATAGATGTCGCTTGTATTACATTCTCAATAAACCGAGTTATTTTTTTCCGATATAATGGCTCAATAATAAATACCTACGTTTGTTGAAACATTTTTATGTTTTAAATAGTGAGAAAACTCCCTGTTGATAATAAAGGCATGCAGATTCTTTATATAATATAAATAATTAAGTAATCTACAACTAACATTCGAATTAAAAATAAAACTTTTTTTTTAATTTTAAAAAGTAAAATATGTATCCATAATATTAAAATGACTAGGTATAGGTTTTTGTCCATTTTTTTAACAAAACATATGTATGAATCCTGTTATTGTAGTGATATCTAAACGTTTATATTGTTAAAATGTAATACGAAACGAAAAAAAAATACATTAATCACAGTACTTGTTTGTTACATAAGGGTTGATATGTAACATCGTAAAAAACTCGTACGCTTTTTAGCATTTTTGCCCTTCATTTAAAAAATAAGTGAATTGATTGGCTGCGCGGCTGGGCGCTGTAACCCTCGGTTCGGCGCACGGCGTCCCTCCGCTAACCAACCAATGGCAAAGCGGGACCCAGCGAGGGTCCTCGCCCTTTTCACACTAATAAAAAAAACTGCTCGCCTCGCGAAAATTTCACTCTACTTATATCAAATTTTGTTGTAATATAATTTAGCATCAATCATCGTGTGTAGGTAGCGCATAATTTTATACATGCCTACTATCCCGATGATTCCATTGCAATATCAGATGTATTTAAAAGAAACATCGAGTATATCATTCTTTCTTTATTTATTTAATACAAATCAAATTTGCTTGATTTCTTTCTCAATTTAATAACTTATACAAGATTTTTAAATAACTAAATTCTTTATAATAAAATGAATAAGTTAATATATCCCTATACCCGTTATCCACGAATCTACGATCGCCTTCAATAGTACAAACGTAAGTAGATGTTGTGGAGGAGGCAAGTGCCGTACAAACTGCACCCGCTACTGACACCATGCTTACGCGTAAAAATGGTCTCATGAAATGAGCAGATTCATAATGTGCACTTATTTTTTGCTTACTGACATGAGAAAGTCCCTTAGGTAAAGTATGAAAATTTCCTCCAGAAATTCCCACAAATGAATGTGTCCCGACAGAGAATAGGAGATATTGTTCATGTTGCATTTCCAAATACTCCCTACCGATAATCTAAAAGCAACCCTTACAGAAAAGTTTACTAAATATATCTACTACTTACAACTATACTACTATACTATCACATGAAGTAGCCCGAATGTGGAAAACTAATAAAGTGAAAATAGTAATCATTATCTCTACTACAGGAGTAAAACCGAAACAGTTGCATGAATTAAGAAAAACATTAGATCTTCCATCCACTCTATAGACTCATCTTAAAAAGCGTTAATCTAAAATATATGTAAAACCATAAAATTTCTCAATACAGATCCACTCAATACAACACATTCACCAGAGAACAAATCAACATTAAAACTAGTGAACTACAAACCCCAACTTCAAATTAGACTCACTTGGCTTAGGCCCGTGGGTACTAAATTAAAGCCGGTTTGCAAGAACCGAGAAGATAAAATATCTTTACCAAGAAATAATAATGACAAGTATTCTTTTCATTTAACCACTATCTAATAGCACAAATCGGAAGTAATATTGAAACATTGTGGTGTATCCAAAAATGGACAATAATGGAATAGCAGTGCCTATGTTAGGGTATTGGTGTGAATCAGTTTTTCGTGATAGGTACTAAGTAGTAAATGAAAAAGATCATGTGGAGTAAAACTAGCTTACCACTTAGATATTTCATTTTTGGTGATTGACTCTATCATAAACAGCATTTGCTTAATATTTAACTGTATGTAAGTATACTTTAAAGTTAAATAATACAAATACTGTATTGTATGAATCCGTAATAACCCTCTGCAACTGAGAAATTGATGGCTAAGGCCAGTTAGTCATGGTGTGGACTGAAGGACTTTACACACCAAAGAACATCTTGTCAATATCTCTATGGTATGTATGTTCCATTACGATGTTTTTCTTCACCGATAAAGAGCGTTACATAATAATATAGTTAAATATGCCTTAAATACAAAAACCCGTATAGAAACGACAAAGGTCGATAAGAATTGAAAATATCTTGCAAATAGGAACCATTATGATGCTGCTTTATTGATATTTACCAAGTACCGGTGAGCGAAGCGCCTCTATTTGTAACACAGCAATATTAGTAATCGTTTAAAACCTCTACCTGAAATTATTACGAAAAATATAATGCACTAGGTGGAAAGTTTCTCGTAAGCAAGGGTTTGGCAGTTTTGGTACTACCGCTTTACCAATGACTGACACCAAGCAAATGTGTAACCATTGATGTGTGCCAGTTTAAAAGTCATTGGAGCCGGAGATCACTGGCCATTAAGCTGCTAACATCTGATTTCTTGCGGTGACAATCGCTTTGCCAGTGCAATACTGATCGGTGCTTAGTAATAATAGATTCCGTGTGGAGTTGCTCTTGTTTATGGGCAGGCGTCACGCGTACATAATGCGTTCTTGCTCATGAGAAAGTTAAGGAGGACTTTTGGTGACCTGAGTTATTCGTTATTTCTTATCTCTACATTTGTAAATATATACATTTTATCAGTATTCGAGATGAAAAAGACAAATGTAGCTAAAATTGTATTTCTTGCCATAATTTTATTTATTTATGAAAAAGAACGTTTGCAACGATCATTCAGATCGTCAGAACCAATCAACACCATTTGTAGATACCGCACAAGTAGCACCGAAATACAAACATCAAATATGAAGTGTTTGTACAATCAATCTCGTGTTTATTAGATAAATCCCTATTCGATGAATGTGCCACTTAAAACATCAAAACACGCCCTAAGTTTGTTAGTTAAATATTCAGCGTAGAGCTCCCTACATCAAACTAAACAAACTCATCGTGACACAAACTTATCATTTTGTTAAATTTTAACAGGCGGACTCGCGAGACCGCTTATTTTGGCGACTATGTAAACGGTGGACGTGAGTCAACGATTGAAGAGCATTGTGTGCAGCAAAAAGTGTCAATTCGGTTGGGGTGGCACCCGCCCCCACGATGCATATTGAGTATTCAACGTTTCGATAGTGAGCAATGCTTCATTCGCGACCATCATGTTACACGTCAAAAATATTTGCTAAATGTAGATTATTGTTTATTTAAATCCACGTTATTGATTAAAAAGTACAATTTTTTGTTTATTTGCTTAGATGGGAGGATGTTTGGCAGCGTGTTTGGCTACCGCTAAAGATTACTGGGAGACTAACCAGCAGCCAGCTCCTGCTAAGACGGAATAAGTAAATTTACACTTTAGTAATTATGCAAATTTACATAATATCTATATATTTTAACAAAAATATACCTTGGTCTGTAAAAAAAAATAGTTATTACATAATAATAGTTATTGTAATTATTTCATGGACGAAGCATCAACAATTATTTGGAATAAAACCATAGTAACACGGAGTAATCAAATATCAGGTACTATTTAAAGTAGAGATTTAGTAAGATATTATGTATTAAAAAGGTGGTAGTCAAAATCAATACTAGTATTTAAAAAAACGCACGAGTTTAATAAAAATCGTTATTAAATATAATAATAATAATTGACGAACACTCTTTTTATGATTATTGATTTTGTAGTGGTATTCTTTTTAATCGACTTCAAAAAAAGGACTTTATCAATTCGACCGGTATGTATTTAATATCGTTTAATTTTTCGATATGTTATTTATTACTACTAAAGTTTTGTTGCCGTTTTTTTTTCAACTATACAGTTTTTATTAAGATTCCTTTTCATAGTTTTGAAATGAAATGAATAATTCAATTTTTTAAATGACGAAGAGCCGGCAGCCACTCCAAGTTTTATTTTTCAAATTTGGAATGCTATAAATTCGAAACATACAATTTGTAGTTTTTTTATCTGTGTAAAAATAGCGCCAATCAAAAAATTGCATTCGATCGTAATTTGTTTGAAAAACGAAAAAATAAAATGAAGATAATTATTTATACAAATCCAAAGTCTGGGATGGAGCCAGATTTTTTTTTTACATTATAGAGTTACTTTACGACTTCCGTCAATATCACATTTTTGTGTCTGATCGAATTCAAAGAAATCCTTGTCGTACTTAAAAGAAATTAGCTGTTGAGTCCAATAAGTCCTGAATATCAGTGAATCCGCGGATATTATCCTAAAGTGAAATCTTATACATGGAGAATAGTGAAAAGTGAAACGAACGTCTTTGTTTTCGATTCGAGCAATGTTGGGACATTTTGAAGACAACCTGAATCAAAAAATATACTATTTACCTTTAATTAAATCATTAGGTTCACCAATGAGAAGATATAAGAGTTCGTCAGTCAGTTCACAGTTAATCAGTCTACGTTATGAAAATAACATATAACTGGATATTTTTTATCATTTGGTAATAATTTTCTTTTTCACTATGGACTGATTTAAAATATTTGTTTTTTGGTGAATTAAGGGGTGACGTGTGCCGAGCCCGCGAGTGGTCTCACCATTAGCATGGGGTTTCATTCACACTGATATTGGTTTTTTATACCCATTGTGATTTTTTCTAACATTTTTTGGGTGGTCAATGAGGGGTCAGTTTTTTAGATTGGCCCCTAGTAGTGATTGACGGGCAACGGTCATTCGCAAATTGCCATCTGCAAGCCTGTCAATGTAATAATAATAATTCCTCTGAATTAACGCGGTATTGCGATTTTTTGGATGCAATAATTCTTTTGAATTGACGTGCTAGGTTTTTACTGACCGCGATTTAATATTTTCCAATCTAGTAATTACTTTGTACAATATATTGAATTTTTTCATGTCGTATTATTACGAAACACGTCGTAGACTTGATACATAGGTAAGGAAATATTATGTTTAATAAATTAATTGTTACGTTGTAAAGAGCTGTTACACGCAACCCAAATTATTAATGCGTTTAATATCATCTGTATCTTTCCATACACGCCTATCAATCCTGATAATCATTATAACTGAAGCATGTTTTATATTCACACAATCAATAAAAATGTCATCCATATGAACCAGAAATATAGTTGTATTAAATGTTATGAAATAAAAAAATATACGTCACTTGGCAATACCCAGCTAATTCAGAGTGATACGTCTATTGTCCACTACCATTTTTAGGGCACGCGACCGATTCACGATTTTTTATCCGAGTTTTTTGACGACATCTAAAAAAGTTCCCCTATTTACAAATAGTAGGGACCTTTGATCCGGAGCCTTATTAAAAATCAATATTTCATGAAAATCTATCAGTGGGGCATAACTTTCCTTTTTTATCTTACTAACGCTGATTTATTAGACAGTCCTAAATCAAAGAGGTTTCATTAAGCTTTACGAAGAATATTTTTTCTTAAATGTTCTTTAGAATAATTAGAACGATTAATTAGAATTAGAATTTAGAATAATACCATGACTTTAGAATAATTCAAATGCGTTTATTTAAAAATATAATACTGTACGGTGCATTAAGCCAAAATTTTCAATAGACATCGCAAGTTTTATTTCATAAAATACTAAAAGATTATTCAAAAATTTTGAATACACAGTATATTTTTAAAGCAATTCCAGTAGGCATCATGTGTCTATCGTTTCGAAACCATGGATAAAATGTTTGTCGTCTAATCATTTAAAATCTGCGTATCAAATTGTTCTTATGAAGTGTTGGGAAAAAAAATAGAGCATTACGGCACGGCGGCGCGGCGTACGCCGAATGCGGACTATGGGGGCTAAAGCACGAGTCAGGTACGACTTGGTGACCATTATTTCGGATTTATATAAAGTTTTAACTTATAAAAATGAAATGGTATTAATAAATCGTTTCCAAACATAGAAAACTAACATAAAAAAGATATGTATTTCATTTAATAAGTTACAACGATATGATTGGTTTTGCTTGCTTATTTTTTTTGCTTTTGTTTTTCTAGGTTTTACATAATATCTAGTTACATTTCCTATAACATAGTTAGAAAACATGATGGAAATAGGATATTTATTTTTTTCAAATATATTCATATTAGCCAAAATGTTTCTCACAACTAGACCTTCCTCCACGATGTGTAAATAATATTTGGCCACGTTTTGTAAACTGTTTTTACTTTATAATTAAAGAGAAACTAACTTTATGGAAACGATCACTTTTAAGGCAAGCGTCTTATCAAATTCTTAATTTCCTTTATCATTTTCAAATTCGATTACCTGTCCGATCTCTTTCATTGGACACAAGTTAAACATCGATGGAATAATAGCACGCGTAACACTTTCAGGATATCAATGTTCTGTAAGTTTTGAATGTAAAACGTATGACGTAATATATTTATAAAATGAATAAAAGAAGTAAATCATTACATAAATGTCTCAAAATTTTCTGCCGGTTGTGGTGTCAGTAGCACGTATTGTGTCCACGAGCCGCGTTGACCAGCAGATGTGCGGCCGGCTGTGTGTTTGCATTCAGTCGACAGAGCGCATGCGCACCCCGGACCAACACCAACTAAATCTCCAACATGGCCGACACACATTCGCATTTACAACGACACCTATTAAATTATATCTAGCAATCACTATTCTCAACATTTTGCGCATATTTCATAAATAATATGATTTCATCTATTACATAAAGAACAAATGTTATAACACGGGTATTGTAGCCTCAAAAGTATTTTTAACAGATAAAAAAAAAAAGAGAATTGATTTTAATTTAAGTATGTGGAGAAGTAAAAATAAATCAATAAAAATATAGCTAGGTTTCACAATATTAATGCGGAAATAAATGTGCTCTTCGAGGCTCTACCTTTGTTGTTCCATCGAAAGACCTCTCTGCCAGTTTCATGTTGAATATTTTATATTACATGATGTTATTTCTATTATCAATTTTATTCAAAAACACACTTAACAATTAGATACACATGAAAATTAGCCATCTCTTACAATTTTAACTGCAAGCTCTTGTTTGTGGGTTTGTTTGTAGATTTTTGGTTATTAAATGAGTAACTCAGGCAAATATCGTAAATACGATAGATTTGATATTTCAAAATTCATAATACAAACTATAATATTTTATTTATAGTATTATAAAAGGCTTTAATTTTGTTCTATTGAAGGGCGAATAATGTGCTACATTTGCAAATGTTGTGTATATTTTTTTTAGTAGACCTTTGTTTAACCTGGTTCTTAGTAAATAAAAGCAGAAGGTAATATTTTTGCCATTTATCAGAGTAAAATGTTTGAACGAATTTACTAAAATTGAACAGATGTATTACGGCATCAAAAAACTTATTCAAATCTATTGTTGTATAAATAAAATACAAGAAATACTGTAAAACTCAAGTACATGCGATCAGCATCGAATGTTTTAAAATAATAGTATTTATTTACTTATAGTGAACATAGGCAGCATCCCCCAATCATGCGCGTCACCCTTAATTCACGCAAACCGTGGCACGCAGTCTCGGCAATCGCTCCACTACTCGCTCCCATGTACCACATACATCAACAATCATATTAAAAACCATATAAGTTCTTCACAATCGATAATTTGTCCAAAAGAAATAAAAGTCATGCGGTGTTGCGGATTTTTTTAGTGTATACCGAAGTGTCAAGTGTGATGTTATTGTGTGATTTCTTTTCTGTTGGGTGCCGTGAAAAGGACAGTGTTAATTTTTTTTAACTAGATGTGTTGATGTTCTTGATTAGGGTTATCTTTGAAGACAGTCTTCGTTGTATACATGAAGGGTGAGCATTGTTTATACATTTATGTATGTTATACATAGTTCTTGCTTATATTAACAAGTATAAATATAATTTTATTCACGAATTAGTTACAAATAAAATAATCATACAAATAAATTATATATTTTTGCGTAAATGAAGAATACAAGTGCAAGCAGCAAGATACACGTTTTGATTTATTTTTCTAAAATACTTTTTTGCTGTTCTAGCTTTTTCTATACCAATACTCCATAGTCCATATCCATCCAGTGCATAACCACAATATAAGTTAAAGATTAGGATAAAACTCGTATATTTAAATATATTTCCAAAAAGCCGAAAGTGATATTGCATTGATATTATTATTATTATTTTATTTGTATATTATATTAACATAGCTAAAATTATATATTTAGCTATTTATTTCACAATCAACATACTAAATTTGATAAACAGTAGGAAAAAACTGAAACACCACCCTGTTTACTTTATTTAACAAATGTGAAATTTGGATACATAGAGTACCTAAATTGTTCCTGCATTTATTTTTGCTATCTTCATTAGTTAGTATAACTAAATAAAGTTTAATTGATTCTTAGTATATGGTTATAGGTAGATAATATTTTTGGTTTTTGTAAAAATTGGCTTGTTATTTATAAATTTATTGATATTCAATAATGTTCTTAAGTTCGATGGGGTATTTAAATAAGATATTGAATATAGTTTCAAAGTAAATTAATAGTGTGTTCCAATATACCACATAATATAAAAGTCCATAGTTATTTATTTTTGTTTTATAGTGGCATTTGTTTGCATCTAAAAGTTTGGTAGGTAGGTGGTGGGTAAAGACAAATCCATAGGGGATATAAAAATAAGCTTTTCTGTAAATATGCATATATCATACTTTTACTAGATCCAACTGCAAGATTTTCTAAATCCGTTTACATATTAGTTGATAATGAACATGAAGCACGTTCTAAAATGGTTTGTATAATTGTTGGCTATTTTATTGATTACAGATTGCAGCGTGTGCGCAGCGGCGGCGGCGGCGGCCGCGGCGGCAGCGGCAGCGGCGGCGGCTGGCCCGGCATCATGGGCGACAGTACACGCCGTCGATGCCACCAAAATACCCGCACTACCTGACAACGCCACAGGGCTGGTCAATGGAGGCACACCGCGACTCAACGGGAACTGTGAGTTTTTCATATATAAATTATAACAAGCTGCAATGGTAACAAAAACGGACACTTCTTTTAATTAAATAAAGCTTAATTTTGAGAAAAAAGGATATATAAATCGCGAAATGAATATTCAAAGATCAAACTAAGTAGAAATACTACCACATATTGGTTAAAATATTGCTTAACCAAAACTAGAGTACTTCCCTCACGGCAGGCAGCGAAATCCCTGGTATTGCGAAGGTTGATAGGGAGCAAAAATATGCACTAGTCAATATATTTGCAATAATTGCTAATAAAATTCTGCTTAGTTTCAAACAAGATTTACTGGTGGTAGGTCTCTCATATGTGAGAGGCCGCCAGGGTAGGCTCTACCGCAATGTCTATTTCCCCCACCAAACTGCAGTGTTAATGTACTATTGTGTTCCGGTTTAAAGGATTTTGTAGCCAGAGTAGCTACTGGACATAATGAGACTTAACATCTTATGTCTCAGGATGGGGAGCGCAGTACAATGCCAAGTATTGCTTTGTTATTTATGGTGTTGTTTGATTATGCTACTGTCCATGAACGTTCTTATCGCTTACCATCAGGCGAATGGCATGCTTGTCTCGCCATTCACTCGTCAAGTATTTCGCATGTTGAAAGATCACAATATTTTTTTTTAAATTTATTAAGGGCAAAAAACTAAGGGAAAATAAAATAACTTATTCTAACTTAAAACTATTACTAATTATATACCCAACAACATTACCCATAAAATAACTATAGATAGTAAATACTACATACACTTAGCTACAAAACTCATAGTAAAAGAAAATGAATGTTATGAATACCACCACCATGTAATATGTCTTATATTATCAGTTTAAGAAAGCTTTAACATAAACTAGTTTAGAAGTGGTAGATATACGCTGTTGTCAGCCATGACGCAGCATGAATGGGCAGGCTTGTCCGTGGTGGTACTACTGTCTCACAGGAAATCGACGTGAAGCGGTAGCTTCACTGTTGTACTACCACACTGCTCGTTTGCTGGACCTAGCAATGCAGAAATTTCCATTTATCTGTCGGACAATGGCAGGTATAAGAAGATTTATTTTAAATGGATTTATGCAAACATTTTTATGGCGGCATAAGTATGAGAATGGTTAATATAAATACCAATTTATATAATGATTCATAAATTATTTTCGTACAGCTGATATATAATATTATTATCCGTATCATGACTTGGTCCATTCCTAAAATTAATAATACGTCGACAATACAAATAAACAAAATATTGCACATTACATTGTTTAATTTTATGAATATATAAATATGTGTACACGGGTATACATAACAAATGAAACTTTTAACATTCTTCACGTGGTTAATACATTAATAATGTTATCAAAGGTATTTTAAAAATCATAGATTACTAGTAGTATGTGTAGTAAGCCATAAATAACTCTATGGCGCACCTGTAGTAAGTATCCATTTATTCAACTGAAAAAATTGGTAAACTTTAACGGCATTGTTTCAATAAGCAACTTCCGTGTAAAGCCGGGAAATTCCATTTTATTGCGAAGTTAAACATCAATTGATACAATCGAAAGCATGCTCCAACAATAAACAAATCGCATAGAGTGGTTAAAGCCCCCACCTGCCGGATGACGCTGTGAAGACTGAGCGCCCTTTGAGTCCAAAAGTTATGATACATTATAGAGAAAAATTAAAATATTGATTGCACTTTTTACGTTCTTGTGTTAAGGAATTAGTTATCTGAAATTTGACCAAAAAAATTGCAGCACTACATTTTGTATTACATTTTCTTTTCGGTTTTCAGGGTCATTAAGTGATTCTTGTAAAGAATTTAATGTTTTTTTATTATTTTTTATTTTCTTGTATACCGGGTATATCAAGACTGCGACCGAAAACGAAGCCAGGCGGTAGTTTTAGTGGTTACAAACACGATGCAAATAAAAATTTCGCTAAAACATTGACAGTTTTTTTTTAGAAATTTTTAAAAATCATCGTTTTTGGTTGTTAAATACCTAGTTTTTGCGAAAATACTAATTTAAACCCATACGTACCATTGCGTGTTTAAAAATAAAGAGGTGTAAATTTTTGTTTTAGGAAATCTATGTAAACCAAATACGACGATAAGTAAAAATTTTCAAAAACAAAGCTGTCGATTTTTTTTGCGAAATTTTTACTTGCATTCCGTCCGAAGTCACTAATACTACCACCTGGCTTCGTTTTCGGTCGTGGTCTTGATATACCCTGTATAAATTGTTCTTGATTACTCTTTCGAATTTGTATATTTCGACGGCTCAGTATTTTGAATACTTCTGAAAAGTGTGTTAATTTGTAATTCTAAATGGATCTATTTTTAATTCTAGAATTCTATCAAAATGTTTGCCTTTTTCATAATCAGCAACGTACGACCAAGACATCTGTAAAGAGTTACAGACTTGAGATTAAAATGATGGTGGCAGCGCATATTGAACGAATACTAATAAATGCACATGCAATTGAAATTACATCATAATTTTGAGTTTAATTAATTGCAAAATGTGGATAATATATTTGTCAAAACGGTATGTTCATTTATTTATTTTTTGCATACTTTCGGGTTCAATGGGTACATTTTTAACACAAGTTTTCAAATTCACGTATATCGCGTAACAGAAAATATATACACATATTTTTTAATATAAACACTGGTGCGGGTTGAATTTTTAGATACATAAAATATAAAATACCTACTTTTGTGACTGCGGTCGTCACTGGTACCACCCCTTTAGGGAACGCCTCTGATAAAAGCACAATATACATTTGAAGGGGCGAAAGTTTTGAACCCCACAAGTATTATTTGAAATAGTTAGAAGGCGCAATAATAGATGGCGGTAAAAATACGATGCCAGTACCATCTCTTATTCGATTGCTGAATTAAGAGACTAGCCACATTTATAAACTCACCGAATTTCTGACGCTCTTCGTCCGTTGGCTGCAATAATAATATCACTGTAATGCAATAGATGTCGTTATATACCAGAAATGGGTTTTGGGAGTACAACATGCATTTCATTCATAAGTTCGAATACTTATAACTTCAACGGGATCATTACGTCCCGGGACTAACACAGATGTAACCCCGCTTATAACGAGCTGTTTTGTTTTTTCAACATACCTATCATTATTCAAAAGATAGGCATGTATGAAAAAGTATGACATTCGTTTCAGCTTGGGAGTGATCAGTGGGGTCAGCTCACAGAACAGTTGAATATAGTATTCAGCTATTGAAGATTGTAATTTGTACATTTTTTACACGCTGGATAACAACGAGATTCTTATTGTAACTAAACCTAATTCAAGCTACGTCGCGTCGTCGATAAATTGAGACAGTGGAAAAATTAATTGTTATGTTACTAATTAATTATTAAAGCTTTTCGAAATGTTAGTTTTAATAAGAGAGGGAATAAATTAATATACCTTATATTTCCGGATAGGAAGAGTCATAGCAAAAATCCCTCAATTTTTTAATCTGGCGATTCCTTTTATTCACAAACTACGGCAGTATTTCAATTGCTTAAACTAATCAATACTTAGCAAAATATTTGATTAATCCGGACTAACTCGGTAGATCGAATATTTGTAATAATTTGCTACGGAAGGAACAGTCCAGATTTACTAGGCGTTGTCTGTATAACGGAACTTGATATACTAATTTTAAGCCGTGAATTTGAAAATGATAGGACATACCGATCAATATCGAATATTTTTAGCATGGTTCTGTGTTCAAGAAACCATACTATATCTAGAATAAAGCATGCAATGTTTTGTACACCTACACGAGCAAAAGAAGTTTTTGAAAGAAGCGTGTGGTCACCAAGAAAATAAGGCTCAATTTTAGGTAATTTTTTTTATTGTATTTTGCGTTCTGCAACCCGGTCTGGCCCTTATATATTCACTTTTGTTAGGATAAGGCACAGCTTCGTGGCCACCAGCGCCTCGGCTCATACTAACTGTATCAGCCCAGAACCGCCCACTGCCGTGCACGGGACTCCTGTACCATCGAAAGTTCTGTTGGAAGAAGTTAAGCCTTAGTCCTGCACGGTGCCATAGTGCGGGTAGATGGAATTTACATACCACAGAAAATCTTATTGAAATCTCTATGGCATGCAGGTTTCTTTGCGGTGTTCTCCTTCACCATTACAGTGCATGGTGATTGATTATTATAATCAATACACACATGACTCCATAAAGTCAAGAAAAAAAATGCATTTTATTGTAAAAAAGTGTCCATGCATGGTGTCAATGGTTATAAATATTTTTCTATCATATGTGAGGACTAATTAGAAGGATTAGCAATTTAAAAAAAATCTTAAAGGCACCCCACGCTTGTTAATACAATAAAATGCATTTTATTACACTACTTTTAATTCAAATTTTAAAATATTTATTTTCAATTTTTTAGTTTAATTTCTCATAAAAGCGCGATTTTTAGTTTTTTTAAACTATTATTTATTTTCTACTTTTCAGTTTGTTTTATTTATAAAAGGGTGTTTTTCTAAATTTTAACACCGATTCCTGCCTTAACGACTATAGATAAAAAATATATAAAATGACCAAAATCTTATTTTTCAAATTGAATATTAAATAATCTTATCAAATTAGTGTATTGTCATCGGTCCTCGATAAATCTACAAAATTTGAATGAAATCTGGCCGTTTAAGGTGGGCCAAAACCCCACCCAAAGGAGTCACTTACAAACATACAAGTGAAGCTAATATAAAGCGTGTAAAAATCAGTTTCCTGCACTACCGTCTCTGCAAGATTAGTAATTATTTTATGAAATATTTCTGTCATCTGATTTTTTTTTCACAAACTTCTCATGCGAAAACGGGTGACATCGTTAAAGAAGTTTACAAAACAAAAAAAGTAACCTTTGTATAAAAGCTTATTACAGATTGATACTTTCTTGAAGACAAGAAAGCTTCCGATAAATACACTTTAAGTAAATACTATTGTTGTAATTGTTTTTATGTTATTTTTATTAAAGATAACTAAGTATAATTTGGATTTTTGAGGAAGTTTCTGTGCAGCTTCTTCTCTAAAATAGTTTATAACGTTTATTATTTTTATAAAGTTTGTTTTTTTGTTTCATAAGATTTTATTAACGCTATAATAACAAATAATACACGTATATTTTATTTGTATTTGCAATGTCAATTTTATAGATCAAGTACCTTTTAAGGTTTTTAGTATTTGATACGCTTAGGGTGGGTTGCAGAAAATAACTTTAACATTAACTAAGGGCTAATCAGCCGTCAAATCGACGGTTATGCAATTTTCGGGTTGCATAAAATTAACAATTGTTAAAATGACGTTACGTATAACAATAACATTAACCGTTCAATTTCGGGCGGTTATTGTTAAAGTCACGGTTATCTTTCGTTATTTGTGTGTGTTCTCTGTATTGATAATTGTCATTTGTGTATCGATTTGAATTATAACCTGTACTTTAAAACAATTTACATAAATACGCTGATAAATTCCGACGTAAAATCGCATCGCATCATTTCACTGGTCACTCTTTTTACTTTAACTATAACAATTATGACAATGGTGCAACAAAAGAATTTTCTATCCCGTGGTCATTGTTATTGTCACTGCTAAAGTTAACTTTACCGTTAACAATAACGTCAGATTTTCTGCAACCCACCCTTAAAGTCCACCCTTAAAGTTAAAATTTTGCAATAACATGGTTGCCGTGGGTTGCCGTATTCTGCCGCGAGACAATCATCTGATTGTACGAGTATGTGTAGTTCGCTCAAGTAGATTATTAATTGACGAATAAGGATGACGTGTAACATACACCAGGTTACAATTGATTCGCCTTGATTAAAACTGGGTGTATACAACCGGTAAGCGGATCCGAATATGATCCCTAGCTTTACACCCTGTATAATATTTTCAGTATCGAGACGTTTACGAATATTTCACTATCAGCGAATAAGACCTCCGGCAAATTCACTCACCAAATGAAACGCAATAACCGTACTTCACATCAATTTTCAATGAAATTAGTATTACTCCCGTCGAGCGGGCCCATTCTCAATGCGGTGTGACTCATTTGACAACCGAAATATATTGCGATGGTAACAGTCGTCAAGATGCATTGAAATCTTAAATATGAGGTTTGAATTTTTTGACTCTTCACTGGCAGCCCAACAAAACTAACTGTCCTCAACTCCACATTGAGTTTACTTGGTGAACTAACGTACTCGCACACAATAAGGCCCGTACCTAGCAGTGGGAAGCACATGGGCTGATATAACTATCTCTAATTTCATAGAACTAGATGAAAACCCGATTATTTCACTGGCGCAGTGACTTTACAATATCCTACGAAAGTGTTAACAATCGATTCATCAGAGTATTAATTTGCATTTTGTATGAAATAGAAAAATAGAATTGCTAATTAGACTGGCCCTTGGGGCGAAAAGATCAGAGAAAGTGAACAAGAGTTCCAGTTAACTTTTGTTACTTTTCAAACTTGTATTTCTCGTGAGACGAGTATCGTTGTATATTTGATGCATAATCATATGTGGATTAGATGGACAACAATAGAAGCGACTGGTCCACTCGTCACGATGTGACATTTCTTCGGGGGAATTCCTTCTAACGCTTGGGGTGGAGATTCGTTGCTAATTTTGTACGAGCCGCTTGCAATTCAACAACACTAATTGGAACACCAAGCTTCTTATTCCAGCATTTTCTGTTATTTAATTCTTTGAAATGGAAATGAATTATTTTTAGTGCACTTCCAATATTGATTCAGAATTTCAATAATTAATTCCTTGTTTGCTAAAGTTATAAAGCTAGATAGTGGTTTGCATGTAGCAATTTTATTATTATATAAAATATAAGGAACAATAAACATACACCTTGTAAAAAATATATTGTACTAACATACATAATTTTGTGAATTGTTTTCAATATGAAAAACATTAGAGATTATTAACTTTGCATGTGCATAAATGCATAATGAATGTTATATATATTACCTAAAAGTTAAAACTATAACAACATAGGACGCTTATTCTGGTTTTCAAGCTTATGCTCACTCTACATAGAGTTCGGCAGTATCTTAACATTCCGAATCATTAATATTTGACCATTTTATACATCCACGAGTCCGATTTTCATTAAAGTTCTATCTACGGCTTTACAGCGCGCCAGATGTTTTATAGACAGATATCCATTCTGTAAGGGTTTCCGTATTGACCTGTTGGAAGTGTTAACTTAACTTAACTTAAAAGTTGTACATAAAATACAATTTATTTTTATACTCATCTAGTAAATTCGATCGGGGTTCACATATTTATATATGTATATCAGAGGAAGCTATGAAGCTATTCTACGATGACATTTGACATGTAAAAAAAATAGGTCGTAACATAATATTCTCGGTGTACTCATATTTTAATTGATAAATATGTGTCCATAGGTACACGTGTTACATTTTATAGATTGTTGTATGCATTATCGTATAGTATTGTTGTTGCTATTTAAATAAAACTTATACAGCTGTATGTCATTTAATGTAAATATGCCGTCATATTTAAAAATTAAGTGGCGACATAAGTTTCCTTATTGTACACTTCACGTGGTATTATTTTAGGAAAGAGAGGATACAAAAACAAAAAGTTACGTCGAAATACTACGTGTTCTGGAGATGCCAAAAGCGTGGCGTTACGTGACTTATATTGGGAATATTTGTTGTGGGGTTTGTGTGTTGTTGGATGTTAGTAGGCAGTGTCTGGTATGTTGATAGTCGGCAGTCGGTTAGTGGCATTCACCCTGCAGCGTGCTCGTTTGTGTGGCAAGGAGCGACGGCGAGCGGCGAGCGCACGGTGCGTTGCGGCGCGGCGTTGTGGCGCGTTAACAAGTGACACATTTTGGGTTGGGGTAAAGCGACCGGTGCTTTCGGGCGGTGCACACGTTCCGTTAACTTCTCTATTTTAAAAAGTACTTACTTGACGATATCCGGGAAGGGACCGACCGCATCGCCGCGCCGCACGCCGCTCCGCCGCTCCGCCGCACCGGCGCGCCGGCGTCGACCGTCGACTCTACGGTCTACACTCTACGCCACTGTCACTCATTTTCGATGCAGTCGACCTGCGTACGCGTCGTCGGTCGCTTCGCGCGCACGCGCGTCCGCTTTCATGCACCCACCATATTTTGATAGTTGATAAGTTTTTAACGTGCGGGAAGTCCAACAATAAATGAACTCGCCGCAGCGATAGTGTTTCTGGTTCATACAGAGGATGTATGTTACGCAGAGGTGATATTTGTGGTGCCAGTTTACAAATTTTGATACCATGAGCGGGAGGGAAGGCGGAAATGCAGTTCCCTCTTCGAGTAAGTAGTTCAAAATTTAATGCTTTCTTCCTGACCTCTTTTAATTAAGTGTAGGTTTATTTTTATTCGTTTATTATTTTTAAAGAACATACTGCAAGTTTTGTGCGGGGATGTTTAATATTTTGGGTGCAGATATAGAGTTGTTATGAAGAGGATATTTTGTACGCAATCCCTGGCAATCATAAACAGTTGTTTATAGCATCATTGAAATTGCTCAAATTGAGGTTAATAGAGTCTCGTTTCACTGATGTCGCACATATGTGTGCCATGTTTACTGAGCATAACGTTGATCCACAACAACATATACTAATTATAAATACGTACTTCCCAATTAGAGGATGTCTTGTTTTGTATGACGTCATGCTTACCTACGCAGTATTTTTTTCCTAACCAGTATGTGTGATATTTACACTCGCCTAAATATTTTGAAGTCCTGACAGCCGACTCGTGCACTCAGTACTCACTCATTGATACTTGTTTGAAGAACAGCCGAATGTTTTTTCATGTCTCACAAAAATGGTATGGAGCGTTGTATTAGAACATGTGACGTGAATATTTTACCAAGCGGGGTGTACTACTCGATAGTTAATTGTTTACTATTCCTGCGATACCGTTCAGTCGTCCGCATGCATAGTGCCTGCGTATAACGTAACAGCACGCCCGACATGCCGTTTTCTACCCTATATTTATCTCAACAAAGTTTACACTGTAACGATGTTATTTGTTTTTATTTGTGTGTGTGTGAGTGGTGAGTGCTCCAGTGTGCCGACTGCATTTTGAAAGAAACTTAATTCCATTCGTAAATTCTCTTGAACCCAGGAATTTGTCGTCTCCTGTGTCAACGCGTTGGCGACAGAATCAGTAGAGATATATAATTATGTGGCAGCAGTATTTATTTATTTCATTCACGGAGGTGCATGATACACGCTTGTCGTAAATATGCGGCGACAACGCGAGCATTTTACAACACGCACGTGATTGTTGTTGTTTTTGTGTATGAATTTACTACCAAAAAAACAGCGACGGACTCAAACGAATTACCATATCCACGGAGTGGTAGCCAGTGAACATTTTTTAGAAAGTCGATGTGAAGTAACGTGACGTCCCTACGGCAGGGTCCGAGTTCGTAACCAGTCAATTAAATCTGAATGGTGGTACGTTCGGTTGTCTCTTTCCCTCCTACTTCAAGATCCCGAAGCACAAGCGCCACTTGACGATGATTCACGTTTAAATTCCTTGCCTACGATTGATAACAGCAAAAGTAGTGAATGGCAGAACATTTTAGGTCATTTCATTTGCTTACTGGACGTGCGTTGTATAAACGTGCCATGATTTTGTTTACTACCCAGCTTACGGTATGCACGCTTTACGACTATTGAAACATAACGTCGTGTTTACTGCATATCTTTATTATATCAATATTTAAAACTTGTTGTATTTGATATTAATGTTTTGAAATTTTTAATAATGTGAGTTAACTAGGTATTAGATAGTTTAAGTATAATAACTATTTATAAGAAAATATTGTTGAAAATGAAAAAGTTATAAATAAATGAAGTATCGAACTTGCGTTGCGTTCTTGTTAATATTGAGTAATTTATTTATACCGTGAATAAAGACCAGTTAAGAGTGAAAATAATATTTAGCACACCTGTGGTATGGTACACGTGACAGTGAGCTCGGTCCTCACTCATCAGGCGGCTCGGATCTCGAGCTCGCAGCACCGGCGGTGAGCGGCATCACAAGCTCGGCGCCTGTCGCCGCGCACCGCGCCGCGCGCACCGTATCGTGCTCCCAAACATTTGATACGAATCATCGACCCGCATAGGACGTACCGCACATACCTTGGGTACAACAAGGTATTACTAGGAAATTATATTTACATGTATTGGATGGTCGGCACTCGGCCGGTTGTGACGTGGGTCAATGACACTGGCCCGCAGCCGCCTCAGCGTTGGTAAAGATCGCAAGACAGGTGAACTTGATCACGCTGATGCCTCCACTTTATTTTTTTTATGCTTCATTAACTTATGCAGCTTGTATAAATTTGAAAATTGGTCGGCGCGTATAGCTAAACTATTACGTGTATAGCTGACCTAAAATATTATAATCCAAATACACGTAAGTATATACTCGTACAAATACCATTAACTAGAGATTGACGTCGAGTTTTTATTACTCAAAACTTCTGTATGTTGAATACTTAAACATACGCCGCTACTTATTAATAATAGTAAGGCGTCCATCTGCGATGATTACTTTACAATACAGGATATTGTAGTTTTGTGGGAAAGGAGGAAATGATACGGGTCCATCAATGGGCACTCGTGTTTATACTATTTAAACAATGTACGCTGATGTACGCGTATTGTGTGTAATACTTATAGGCAAGAAAGGGGCTCCTGCGAGTAAACGTTCCACTTAAAATATGCGTAGAATTTCCCCTTCTTGCTTTTAAAATAACACCAACTTAAATTAAGCTCATTTTATAAATAGCACACATAGACTCTTCAAGAAATAACAATAAACTAGAAGTGTCACGATTTCTGTCTCTGCCCAGTTATGTATACGAGTTACGGTGGTGTTAACATTTTTCAGATATATTTAGATGGAATTATTTTATTTTGTTTTTAAACTTCCTGCTATTTGTCTGAATGGACGTTCGTAAGATTTAGTTCAATCGTTGAGCATAATACAGCAATGGTTTTGTTAGAGTCCACGGAAAAGAACTATTCAAATATATTGGGGGTATTACATTGAAGTTAGTGGGTATATGTGGATGTATGTGGGAGCAGTAAGCAGTGAGTAGTATGTAGTAGTTAGTGCAGGGCGCGCGGCGGCTCACGCGCTGCGCTCCGTGCTGAGTAAACAAAACTACAAAACAGGCACAAAACATACACGAGTGGCCGACACTGTTGCCTGCGCAGTGCACGCTGCCTCTCTCCGACATGTATATAAATACCGGCCTGCTGCCTTCTTGCACCGATATTTTAGATTAAAATAAACTACTCGCATAAACATTGATAAAGCAATGCACACCTTTGTGTATCACGGTGAAATGGCTACATTAAGATAACTTAATTTAATATAAAAGTCAATTACGTGTTTCTACTATCTTCCATATAAAAGTATAGGTGTCAAGCATCCAATATTGGTATTCTCATCGAATAATTTAAAGCTAATATGCGTGTACAAGTTGCAGTAGTCCATAACTGATAGATGTGCGCTTTCGTAAACTATTTTTTGGAATGTTGTAAATAAACTTTCTACTACTGCGTTCATTGTGTCAACGCAGGCATTGTTGATAACATGGCGCAGTCGACGGTGGCACGAGAAACCGTCACTTTATATGTTTGTTCACAAAAAAGTTTAAGCAAAATAAGCTGAGATAAGGAACTCGCTTTACGGCGTTACTGGAACGTATACTCTAAAATTTAATTCAAAATCGTTCCACTATGAGTAGATTCAGGTTCAAGATGTAAGTTCGATGTAATTTCAATGAAATTAAGAACCATTAATAGCAATAAGTAGAAATTCAATGGTTAAACGTATGCCTAAATCAAATCAATTTCGTAATAAAACTTATGAGGCAAGTCCAAAAATATTTAAAATCCCACTTTCAAACAAGTCACTATAAAGTAATAGAAGAGTCAAGATACCGGTTACATTCCTCTCTGGAAACATCCGTCAAACGAACAAATCATATATTCTGTTTGTTTATTCTGTATTTAGGCAGTGAATATTGAACGTTTCAATTGTTTAAATAGTTCCGTGTGTAAGAAAAGAGTTCCTAGGCACATCGAGCGCGATGTAATAGGAAATAATGAAGATTGAGAAGGCGGCGGCGTGCACTAGGTTGGTTTGTAGTTTGTACGGTGCGCGGTACTTGCCGGCCCGACGACGGCGCGGCGGGCCGTGTGCCGTCACGAGGCCTCGGTGCAGTGTTACGTCAATGAATGAAAAAGGTACCAGAAACGCAACCTAAATACCGAACATTCTTCCAGTGCCCGCCGTCGCCACGTGTGCCTGCCACCTCGCTTTTACCGCTGCCGCCGCCCGAAATAATATGCTTAGCTTACATACCAACGCATACAAATGTATATCGAATTAGCAAACCTACCTATAAATTATCATATGGCAGCGATCATTTAAATAAGCCTTTGTGCATATGCATTCGATTAATGGAAGTTTGATGTGTCGAAAACTTTTAGAATGGAACGCTTTACTGTTTATGTTTGGATTATGTTAGAGTAAAGGTTTTTGTAAGTTGCGCAACGACACGGTGGGAAAGATTTTTTCAATAGTAAGTCGAGTATAAAAAAATGAGTTTGAGTTTTTAGTATTTTTTGTCTTAACTAATGTGAATAGTTTAGCGCAAGAATTTTGTTCATTCATGTTTATCGTTTCATGTTAAAAAAAACCCGATCGTTAGTCATTATTCATGTATTATTGCGATTTCCGTACCTACATCCGATTTTTTGAAGAATGTCCGTAATGTTAGTCACATCGATTCAGAGAAATCTTCGCATTAGTCACAGTGTTGAATAATATATCTGATTATAACTTTTTACAAAGCATCAGTATTAGTCGGTAATTTAATATCCATGTTTAGATATCTATACATAGTTAATAGCTACGATAATACAAAAAGAAATGTCTTTTATTTCACTTGGTTCCCACGTTATTTTTTGTGTACGAGCCCGATAAGGGGAATGGCATACCCTTTCTTAGTCCAGTAACGATCGTGGGCCCTTATTTATTGCTAATAGATTTTTGAACGTTAAATGTCTTTGCATACATTAAAAAAGATACCACTACCCACTAATTCACTTTAATTATTATTTTATTTTTTAACCTTTATATCTATTTGGAACCTATTAAATGTGTAGATATTAATTTAATTCACATTGAAGATTCAGTTATAATGTGATAAGCAGATGTACGAGTATGATATCAAATGTGAAACACTGATTACTAATAGGTTGCTGGTAGTATTTTAGCATTTTATTTTACTCCAATATTAGGTTCAGTAGATTGGTAGTAAGATTGCGTTTTAGAGAGCAATAAAGAAAGCAAGCGAGCATCGAAGCGAGGCTGGCGTAATGCCGTAAAAGCTGCATGATAATAAGAGGTAAGGTATTTGTTGCAGGTGTGGCGGGCGCGAGTGGCAGCGCTGTAACAGGGGTGACGCGCCGTGGACGATGCAAGTGGTTCAACGTGGCGAAGGGATGGGGGTTCATTACCCCCGACGATGGCGGTCAAGACGTATTCGTGCACCAGGTACATATTTCGGCACATTATACGCATACAAAAATACATTTTACTATCGCAATCACTCAGCGCAGCGGTTTTGTCTGTAAACTTAAGCATTTACGGGTAATAGAATGGTAAAGTTTCAAAATGGAAGTTGCTACATTAAAATTATTGAAATAGTAAAATAAATTCATTCACGAAATGTTGTGGCGTATCTAGCGGTTGACCCGATAGTGCGCTTATTTGTTTGTTCGGCTTATCAAGACCGGATGTTTTTTCTATACATTTGCGCCACCAAACTCGTACTTCGTTCGGCTGCAACAACGCTAGCGGTAAAACTTATATTAGGTCAAGACTATGTGACTGGATGCCGATAACGTTGACTTTTTTCTCACAAACGATAAGTGAATTTATTACCAATCCTATTAGAAACCGTATAGAATAAATAATAATAGCTATGTGTTTCAGTGTCACAGATATGACTTTACTTTAAAACATTTAAAAATGAACGGTAATTCTGATTTTGGAAATATTAATGTGTTATTTCAGAGTGTCATCCAGATGCCCGGGTTCAGATCACTCGGGGACGAGGAAGACGTGGAATTCGAGTGCAAAGAGTCAGATAAGGGCTTGGAGGCGACACGTGTGTCCGGCCCCTCTTCTATGGACTGCCAGGGCTCCCACCGACGCCCGCTCTCAAAGAAACGCTTCCGAAAAATACGGTGAGCGATAATATTTTTCCTGCTAGTCCCAACTTGATAAGAGCGCTTTCTGTATTGCCCTCATTTTCTATAGCCCGGTGTACGCGATACTCGAAATGTGCATTCGTTCGAAAACATCGCCCTTCTTACTTTCTCATGGCAGAGCTTATTAGTAAGTAGTTTGCCTGCGACATAGATAGAGAAATATATTACCATGATGTATCACTGCTTGTGCAATGAAATACTTACGAAGCATGTAATGTGTTCACATTCACATAGGCAAACAAGGGTTATCGCATTATTACAACACAGGAAATAAACTTACACGATCCTATACGTTCCAATGCGAGATGTCGCGTGGTTTTATTTTTTGGTTGTTTATTATATGGTTAGTAGACTTTTATTAATTTTAAATAACAAACAATAGTATTTGCTTATTGGTACTGTCTTGTATTTTTTAACCAGTAAGAGCCCTTAATTCTTATTGGTACACGATCACTAATAAGCAAAAACTTAAATTGGAAAACTGTATTGTTCTACTCGTAATGTAGTTATTATTAATAGAATTCATAACTTCAGGGATATAATATAGATTAA
The DNA here is from genome assembly GCA_905220455.2 of Deilephila porcellus. Classification (NCBI taxonomy): domain Eukaryota; kingdom Metazoa; phylum Arthropoda; class Insecta; order Lepidoptera; family Sphingidae; genus Deilephila; species Deilephila porcellus. The sequence continues at coordinate 7,676,988 of LR999971.1, read as the reverse complement.
AGTTACTAGGAAGGCTTTCTTTCTGAAAATAATCGACCATAAAATATAACGATAAAAATAATATAAAACAAAGATTTAATGCACTATGATAATTACTAAGACGCCGGCTCTGAATATCGATGTTACCAATGAAACGGAATCCAAAGTGATAAACATTGGAATGTATGTAGAAAATATAAATAGAGAAAATATGCGAATGTATTACATTAATATTGTTGTATTAATGTTTTTGTTTAGTTGCTATAATTGTGGTGAGTTCGCCAACCACATCGCAGCCAAGTGTAGCATCGGTCCTCAACCAAAGAGATGTCACAACTGCAAGAGCGAAGACCATCTGATTGCTGACTGTCCTGTTAAGGTATTTATCTACATCATACTAGTACTACTATTGCTCGCGGCTGCGCCCGCAGGAAAGTTTTCCACGGTAAAAGTGCCGCTACGAGTATATATAAGTATTTTCCCGGGATAAAGAATACCGTATAGCCTGCCTCGATAAATACGCTATTCAACCCTTAAAGATTTTCTCAATTCCGCCCAGTGGTTCCTGAGAATATCGCGTTCAAACAAATAAATAAACTCTGTAGCTATATATTTTAGTATTATACATTTCGAGCAAATTCAGTACATTGATCCTGAAAAAATTACTAGGCTTTTTGGCATAGCAAATGATCCCACCAATTTTATCGGAACCACAATAAATGGGTGGTTATGGATAAAATAAATTAGGCAAGCTTTAGGCAAACACGATTAAAAATGATATTGCAATGTATTATGGGACAGAGCTGCGTATACTATCATAGGAATACATTTTACGAATAACCAGATGTAATTAAAACTATGGAAGTATTAAGGCAAGTTAAAATTATTTGTTGCTGTAGAAAAGGAATAATGTAGCGTTATTTTCAAATACGCATTTGAAATTGCTCATTCTGAGTTATTCCTCCTAGTATTGTAGTGGACAATAAGATTGTGCGTTGATCTGGGGTATCATCCTAACAAAAAATAAAATTATGAGTATTGTATAGAGTTTTAACTCTACCAAAAGGCTTTTCAATATTTTTTAAATTTAAGTTCTACATTTGTGAAGACCTTAAACTTGGCAAAGTTTAGGTTTGATTTGAGAATTTAAACCTTTAATAGTTATATCTTAAAATGTCACACAGTAAAAACACATTTATTATTGAAATAAGATTGTTTGTCCGCCCCGTGACCACGAAAGCTGGATAGCAATCGAAACGTCGGGAAGTTAAAAATGTGAAATGAAACCAAATTCGCGATTAAATCCGTAAAAAATAGTTTTATTTCAATGTGTAACATTCGCGTAAAACTAAGAAACCATTATATTTATTATTTTTATGTGTTCATGGTTATTGACACATAAAAAGAAAGAAATTGAATAATTAATCTTTCTCGGACTCTCTCAGGCTGGTAGAAATAAATCTATCTGCTCTCCTTACATTAAAAAGGATTATTATTAAGTAATCTATACCATGTTTAAATTTATAGTTAAAACTGTTTAGGTCACTGTTTTATCACGTTGTTTCAATGTATGTATTTCCTTTTTTGTGGTTAAATATATCCGTTTATATATTCCAACAGAAATGATTAGAATTTTAATTTATTGTGCACCACAAGGGCTTAGTGTTCATGAAACTGTACATGTAAATACTCATTAAAATGTGTGATAGAGCGGTCAGTATTCTGGCGTAGGTTTTGTATAGGCTGGAAGGCTGGAGATACTGACATACCCTTTTCGGCCTCCCCGGAGGTATCCGAGGAAGGAGAGCTTAACATCTCCCCTTTCGGATTTTCGTATCGGTAAATCGTATCGTATCGTATCGTATGTATTAAAACGTTGTAGCGTGTTTTCAATTTTAACAGAGCTTTTACATTTTCTATAGTTACTTGTTAAATTACTTAAAATTTATAAATTATTCTGAGATACTCAGGTATCTGTCACTTGTGATAATGCTGAGATATAAATTACTTTAGGCAAATATATAATAATATAATATACAAGTGCGTGGTGGCCTGTTGGTAACGGACCAGACGCGGCTGCCTACATGTTCACGGTGGTCGCGGGTTCAAATCCCAGGGCACACCTCTGACTTTTCGGAGTTATGTGTGTATTGATAGTCAATCACCACGCACTTTAACGGTGAAGGAAAACATCGTGAGGAAACCTGCATACCGTAGCGATTTTAAAGAATTTCTACGGTATGTAAGTCCGCCAACCGGCACTAGGCCAGCGTGGTGGACTATATAGCCTAACCACACTCAATCGATTCTCTCGATTGTAGAGTAGGCCCGTGCCCTGCAGTGGGACGTATATGGGCTGATATAGATAGATAGAATATATAATCTATACATATAATAAAAATGTAAATGGTCGATGTCTATACATGGAAGATATATAAGAAATTTTAACGCGAGGGGTCTTTATAACAGCAACAGAAGCCAACACAATTTTTTTTAGAACTTTTGTCTGTCTGTCCGTCTGTATGTTTGATTGCGCATCACGTAAAAACTACTGCACCAAATGAGATGCGGTTTTCACAGTTGTATTGCTACAAGTCCAACTTAAAAACTGGTATATGTTGCATTTACATACAGGCTGTTTCTTTTTGTTTGCTTACACATTACTCAAAAACTACCGCACGAAATGAAATGCAATTTTCACAGTCATATTGGTGCAGGACCAATTTGAAAACTGTTATATATATTTCATTTACATACAGGGTGTTTCTTTGTATTATGGAAGATAACTGAGAAAAACTAATATGGGGGGTCTGTATTAACGTAATAGAACCCAAAACAATGATTTGTAGAATTATTGTCTATTTGTCGGTTTGTCTGTTTGTCTGTGCGGTTGTGCGCGATGAACACATAAACCGCTTAACGGATTTCGATGAAATTTGGTATGGAAGTATCTGACACCCTGGATAATTACTTAGGCTACTTCTTATCCCGAAAAAATAAGTGTTTCCGTGGGATGAGGAAGGAATTTCGATATATTTGTTACTTTTTATACTCAAAAGGATGGAATGGGACTGGATTACATATTTTGAGTGAGAATGAGACAGGACGGGCGGGATATAACGGGATGGGACGGAACGGGATGAGAAATACCAAATAAAGTTAATCACGCTGACGAAGTTTGCGGGCAGTAGCTAGTTATAAATAATTTGCAAACTATGGGATCTGAAATCCACTCACCCACACTAGCCAAGCGTGGTGTAGTATGGCTCTAGCCCGTGTCCAACTGTAGTATGTATGTATTTACAGATTGACACGTATTTCTCGGGTCTGGATGTCTGTGAGACCGAAAAGTCTTTTGTAGCTTATGATATCTACGATTCAAGACTTAATTGGTCTTAATGTGGGGTCAGGACTATATATGTGATTGTTGGGTGTATTTATTTTATTTTATCTATTGACAATATGTAAATAAATAAAATTAATCGTTTGTGCTATTCCAGGTTGAAAAGAAAAAGGATGAAACGCAATCGAAGAGTTCCAGCAGTTCCCACGGCAGCCAGCCGCCGCATCCAGCGCACTCCTAGTTCTAGACAACAAAATATCTACCTCAGTATCTTATACAAACGAAAATAATTTATAACTAAAACTCATATCTCTAGCTATGTCCATGGCTGTAGGCGAGAGCAAAGACGTTAATTTTTATTTAAGCCCTCATCGAAATTCCGAACAAGAAGCTCAACAACGAGAATCCTTTATTTACCACTGAAGGCACGATTAATGTTTTATTTTTAATGCTAATTTTATATTAAGAATCATGGGAAATAAACCACTACCTCATTTACAGTACAAAGTAGAATGTAATTCAAGACTGATCAGTACAAATCCATATTAGTAGTACAAACTCTACAATTAATATTTTATTGTAGTAAGTTGTGAGCTAAGTTTGCTAACGTAACGTAAGTACAAATTTTATGTGTTCGAGTGTCGTATATCTTGATTTTTTACGTACATAAGTATATTTGGTATTTATCCAAAGTTAAGCGTGTGTTTATACTATTATCATTTTCGTTGCTATATTCTACTTTAAACTTATTGTAACTTTGTTTAGCGTGTAATTTTATTTAGGTTACATTTATTTTGATTGGCTATGAAGAAAATGAAAAGCCACAAACGTATATTGTATGTCACTTTATTGCCATGTAACTGTGAACGGATCGTTCAAGTAATGCAACATGAGAAGCACATGGAGATATTACCCGTCGGAAATATCTGTGCACCTGACTAATTGACGTTATTGGTACATAGGGTCGGCAAATTTCATAGATAGGTCAAAAAATCTGAATTACAATAGGAAAAAAAATTGATTACAAAAATAAATTTGTCATTCATCTCAATATGTTTATAGTGTGAAAAAACATATGGATAGGGTAACACAAAAAACGCAATTCCAAAAAACAACAACAATTGCACTATGTATAGTCTTCTCCATCTTACTACACTAAACAGTTCAACAATATTTTGTCAACAGATCGTCTAACACACAATAAAAATAATTTCGAGAAATAAAATACCGCGCGTGCGCTCGCGCTTTCCCTGCCGTCAGTACTACGTAGGCGAACGCGGGGAGGGGTGCGGGAAGCGCAGGGGGAATCGCATTCCAGCTAGGTGCATAGATATTTCCGACAGTTTATACATTTCACTGTCTCAGGCTCAGGTTTTCCTTTATATTAAATTCACCCGAGTCATTTGCATACAACTAAGTAATATTATTTTAACTAAAAATATTTCTTTTGATATCGCAACTATGGAGAAAGGAACCCACAATGAAACCGATAGGTTGACCTAAAATTCGTGCGATGTCAAAATAACACTAACTGTTACAGTCTCATTTCAACGTAATGGTGTAATAATTATAATTTATCGAATACAAAGATTCATTGAAAACCCCAGGACTAATTATACGGATAACATGAATTAATATTTATTATTTATGTACTTTGTAAATTTTGATGTTGAATGTGCCAAAGTCAAATTTATCTTGTTGCAATAATTCTAAAGTTATCTTAATTAAAATTAGCTCGATGACAAAATGAAAGGGTGTAGCTTATTTGCAATTATTTGGAAGTTTTAATACAAACGCTTTGTAAATCTAATTAATTTAATGCGAGCAATACAGTATGTGAAGAGAATGTTTAAAAACAATACAAATATTTGCGATTTACATTTGCTCAAAAGCCTTATCATAAGTAGAGAACGTGTCAATAATGTGTGGGTACTTAATTATTCCTGCAATTGAATAATTCAAATGAAATTGTTTTTTAAGTGTAAGATTAAGTATTGAATGTGTTTTAAGACGAACGTGACTAATAAGATGCACGAACTCCCAAAGATTTAAATACAATTTATTATCTTGTGACGTACCTTGTTTATGGAAAAAATATCAATAACAATATCTGGAGTTGATTGAACAAAAAAAGTTAATGCTTAATCTCCGGTTTGATCCATTCGTGTAATATTATGAAAACCAATACAAAGCAATGAAACATGGCTTATACAAATATCATATCATTCAGATATAGTTGTGAGGCATTTTCTATGAATGGCCAATATTTAACCTTCGCTGTTGGAAATGTTATGTATTCAAGTATGTATTTACATGCTTATATTAAATAAATAGGATATGAACGATAATCTACCTCAAGTAGTTTTAGATGTAGTAAGGTATAACAATTAGTTTTTATGATATTGTGTTCAAGATCATTCTCAAGTTAAAGTCGACATTACCACCGATTCATTTGTATAAGTATTCTTAGACTATGCATACATTTGCATTTGAATAATATTCTAGTTCATGGCACTACCTCTTAAAATATACGAAAATAAAACGTCATCATGATGACGTAGTAACGTGAGATCTACAACGCAACACAGCATAATATTTTATCAATACACGTTGTTTTTGTAAGTCAATAATATTATTCATAAAAAGAGCGTTTTGCTATTAAAACACATTATTGTAAAGATAAGCATTTCACGTAGAATACACGATGCAGCACGTATGGTGGTGTAAGTAGTGTCCTAGTGTGCGTGTCCAATGATGGAAATGTATTCGTTTATTAAACAAACTGCATTTTAATAGATGTTGTGGTAGGATTTCAGTTGCCAATTAATCATAATAATATTTGGGTATTGTAACAATACGGGTTTCATGCGTTCATTTTATATGTCTAGTTATGTAACTATTTATAAGATTAAAAAAAAGACTATTTGAAAACATCTACCTCATAACTTAATTTAGTTATATTAAGAGTTTATTCGTAAGTTACTTAATGTTCAAAAATTCTAGCATTTATTTTTCCACTCTATCTGCTGATTGCCGAATTTCTTAAGGATTTCTTAGAGTTTAAATTTTGTTTTTTATTATTATTCAAAGAAAAATAAAATATTAAATTATGTATGTGTTTAATTTTTATCCCGAAAATCAATCCTATCCTGTGAAGGGGTTGTAGCCCATAGTAAATTACTACTATCAACTTCCCTTAAATAATAAAAATGATAATTGAGAGGAACAGATCCTTGGCGGCCAGTATGCTGGTGGGACATTAGTCCTGGTGGTAGGCGCGCGAGGCGTGAGGCGCGGTCGGTGCGGGATGGAGATGTCACGTTTTTCACTCGAGTCGGCGAAGATGGGCGCTTGGAGGATGCAGTAGTGCGGGGCGCCCCCCGCCGGCCCCGCCGCCCCCGCTCCTAGCGCTCTCTCTCTCCCCCGCCAGCCCCGCGCCCCTCGCTGACGTAACGCTGGCGTGTCGGCCGCCCGCCCTAGTGTGTGCCGCGCCGCGCTCCGACTGGGCCATCACGCACGCCGCGCCCTGCACTACATCAGTGCAAATCACTTGACGTTTATAATTTTTGCTTCCTGATTCTGAGCTTTATCGGTGAATAAGGTGCACGACGAGTGTGTGCATGTGATTATGCACATCCTTAATCATATGCTCGCTCGCTCATATCAACTTTTAAATTATTGACACCGCCCCTTAAGGCCGGATGCATCGGTGTCATTCTCGAATGACTTATCGTGTTTTAAAATCTTGATTCTTTAATAACTTTATTATGTTTTGCGAGGCAGTGTTCTCTTAACTGCGTGGAGAATTTGCCGATACATCTACAATTATATATGAAAACAAACAAAATTAATAAGCTTTATAACCCGCAAAGGTTATTTCTTACACTCACAGGTAAATAATTTACGTCATTTTACAAAATAAAGCCGGCTAAAGAAATAAATAGTTGCATTAGAGTAAACTTGACAGACAGGTAGTCGATGCGCATCGAGTTAATAATATTAAACTAGCGTTAATATTGATTTTAGGAATTGTGCTATAAACAGTAATGTGTATCAAATAGGCCGGCAATAAGTTTCAAACACTTTATAATATTTGGATAAAAATCCACGAACATAATCTTACGGTAAGTGAGATGTTATCGACCATGACAAGCGTACATTATGTAGTATCAACATGCAAAGCTTTTTAGTAATTAGAAGCATCATTATCTGCATCTTACAACGTCGGCGAGCATCCCAGAATGAGTAATCTGGTGATTGACTCGTGCATTCCATCACTCATCTCCATAGTAGTTGTATTTACAAATATTAAAGCAGTATTATTAATGGCCTTGGAACTAGATGAGTACGATTCTTTTTTTATAAAAGTTTTACAGCTACTAGTCGTCGGACATGTCCGAGAGTGAAACACATTATAACGCGTTTCATATTAAAAGAAAGATGATTCAACATTCAAACAAATGTCTGATTTGATCTATATCGATTCGTTGTAGCATATTATAATCCTACTTGTGAAGTGGAGCAACAGTTTTAAAATACGGGAGCATTCGTTTTAAAATTACTCGGGATAGGGCGAAGAAACAGCGTTTATGAATAACAAAATACGTAAATGTCGGTAGAGTAGAACAATCGTCTTAAAATAATATTATTCAACTGAAACTGTTAAGAGTGTGTTATTGATTCACCAACTCGTAGTACCTATACTAGATAGTATAGTTTTGTAAAACCTTCACCTACTCACGTCTATAATTATGAGTGGAGTTCGTGTATTGACCCAATCACTACTTTTTCTTTAATTTAATAGAAACCTAATAATTTATTGATAGTAAGCAGTAGGTAAACGCTATTCAGTGTCAAGTTGAAACATTCAATAACATTAAATAAACATTTAATAATACCGCATTGTTTAGTACTATAAATCTGTTCAGGTGTTATTTCATATAAGTAGTAGCTTTTCCTTGATAATAATGGGCATAAAATTATGGTTTTAATTTTTGTAATATAATCATAATTACAATTTTAGGTCGCCTGATTTGAACTTCACGGCCCCAACAGACTATTATAAACATTTATATACCTGCTCTTGGAAACCGAGTCAGAGAAGTAATAATAAAAATATTGACTGCAATTAAAACACCCCATCATTGGCCATCTTCTACGATTGTAATGCCTTAGCCCTGAGAATTTTGAAGGCGTTTGAAGTTTGCCAACCAGAATTCTTATGCTGGTTAGTAAACTTCAAACGCCTTCGAAATTCTTATTCATAGGTTTGAAACCTTTTTATTACAGATGTTAGTGAGTCTTAATGTGCTATAATAACCTCTTCATATTATAACATCGAAAAGTTAGTGTGTACCTTGGGAAAGAATCTGCACCCTATGCCTCGGCGTAGCCCCTATTATTTAATTCAGATTAAAACCTTTGAAGCTTTGAATTGCTTTAATACCTGTTACTTCATATGAAAATAAAATGACTTAAAAAAATAATAATTGGTAATTCCATTCTTTTATTGATATTTCAATGATTTTATGTAGATAAAATGCGATTCTACTGCATGATTTGCTGAAGTATTCCAAGTTTTATGTAAAAGGAAATTTACACTAAATAAACCACCATTAACACCGGCATTATTCATCATAAAGATCCTTAAAATTTCTTAAAGCCATTGTAAAAACTTTATATAAATATGCGTGTCATTAATTTGACATTTATCATTGTACAAGTTTTTATTTTTTATACGCTTTTAAAAAATATCACGCTTCAGACGTATGTATGTGTGTAAATGAATCTTTGAACATGATTTTGACCCCCTTCAAAACGTCGGATTAACTCAAAATTTGGCATTCTTAATAAGGACCGATGACAATTCAATATTTTAAACTAAAAAATGAAAATTTTACAATAAAATCATTTTTTCTTATACTATATTTAATTCAAATTTGTTAAAATTTATTTTCCATTTTTTAGTTGGATTTTCTATAAAAGCGTATTTTTTTAGTTTTTTTAAACTATTATTTATTAGTTATTAAAGATGTAATTTGTTACATGCTTTTGTACCTAATTCAAATAAAAAAAAATGTGAGCGCATATATTTCCGTATTTCCATTGTTGGTGCATATTTTTGCTCTTGAAGCGGCGTTGTTGGCTCGTCATTTATGCGATGTAAATAGGACATGGCAGAAACTAGGTAATCTTGATGGAATTTCGTCTGCATTCCCCTTGTTGCGATGTAAAGGACGCGTAATTACGTTAGTGGTTTCTATATCGAAATTAATGGGAGCATAACTAATCGTGGATATATTGGTATGCTATTTCGCCATTAAATAATATAGATGGTAAAAATACAATGGTGCACTGTGTAGTAAATTAAATATCTTATTAAAAAAAATAGGTACATAAAAGAAAATGAATTGTCCATTTTCTTTTATGCACATTTAATACTATTATTTTGAATTCGACTTCTTAAATATAATAATAATAAATAATAAATACACCCAACAGTCACATACATAGTCCTGTCCCCACACTAAGATCGAGTCTTGTGCGTGGGTATCAGAAACTACGAGAGACTTTTTGGTCTCACAACACTCACCCAGACCCGACACAAATACCTGTGGCTCACACAAATATTTATTTCGGTGCGGGGATCGAACCCGCGGCCTCTCGTTTCACAGCCGGCGTCTAACCAACTGCGCCACGGAGGCTGTCAAATATGTAAGCTCATTTAATGTCCTGTAGATTATAATATTCAATAATCTCTTTACAAAAACGAAACTTTCGACTCCAGTCTCGTGTAAGTGGTAATATAGACATACTATTTACTTCCGATAGATAATAAGACGCATTACGAGATAATAATTATTAAGTATGGGTTTTTGCTAAGTAATGTTAATTCATGTATATGAATACTACAAATATCACAAAAGCTGACACAATGATATTACAATAATTACGGTATTAGATCGTTAATGGATTTTAAAATTTGTCTCCTAATGTGGAATGAGAAATAGCATTCAAGTTCATCATTTTTACAGTTTGAGTTAGAAATATACATATATCAACTCACGCCTTTTTCCCAGGAAGGGTAGCCAGAGATGCAACCAGGGCACCCACGTTTCGCCTTGTATTTTCCGTCCCACGATGTGACAGGGGGCGAGCCTATCGCCATATCGAGCATAAATTCCTGACTCCGGGCTGATAATGAATAGAAAAATCCAATATCACTTTGCCCGACTCGTGACACGAACCCAAGACCTCAGCTTTGTAATCATACCGTAGTACAATTGCGCCACCCAGGCAGTCGGAGTAGAAATATACACATTTTTATGTTTAGACGCTACCTATTGGGAATGCAATTGAGTGCATTATTTATATATTCATGGAATATTGAATTCATATGGCCTTGAAGTATTATATTATTTAGAATATACTATGTCAGTTTTAATAATAGTAATTACGTTTTCATCATTTTTTATTTTGCTTATATTCCCCAGAAATTATTGTTTGTCTACGCAAAAGGAAAGAGTATATGGGTTTTTTATATTGAGCCTATAATATTATACTTTTCTTTTAACCTCGATTGTCTCAGCACCAATGCGTTTGATCTGGGATTGACGATCTTAGAATGGATAAAATTGTCTAGTTACATTTTCAACTTACATAGTCCCCACAGTCTCACATCTTTACCTCGTAGGTAGAGGGGAGCTACTAGTGCCACTCATTAAACGCCGAGTTTATTTACGTACCTACATGGGCTAGGGGTGAGACATCCATCCTTAAATGCCAGTGTCGAGCAACTCATATAAGATAGATGTTTTCAAACCGAAATCATACAAAAGTGGATTTTCTGGATTGGGAATCGAAATCTGTTATTGATTGCACAGAATTAATGGCGTTTTTGGTCATTCTTATTATACAGGGTATTTTTTTCACTATCCGAATATCCACAGATGTATGGGGAGATCCGGCATGTCACTACCAACAAGTTATAATTCGTGCTAAGCAGGTGTAGTCTTACTGCTGATGGTATAATATGCGTATTCGCTGGAATAGAGACCAGCTTACATTATGGTGAAACGCCTGATACAGTGGCATAAGCAATTGATTTATTCCGACTTCACTCTCTGAATTATACAGGTTCGCTTTAGCGACTTTTCATGCTAGTAGGTATACAAAGAAACATCCAGAGGATTAACAATCATAACCCAATATTAATAAGAACGTTTTTTTTTTATTAGCCTTATTACATTCCCCGGCGGTCTATCGCCACATTACAATCAAAAGTTTAGTCCAGAAACTACGAGCGTGGTCTCAAAAGTACCCGACCTGACGAAGAAATCAATAAAAAAAAACTAAGCAATATTTCCACATTTAAAAAAGAAAATAATAAGAGGGAATCAGATCAGACAAATTGTGTGCAAGAGGAAGCAGTTTGAACACCAACTTATTCATTTTAAACATCGCAATAACGAAGTGCGGACCGGTTCGTTGTCGCGATGAAACAACAGTTTCGTTCGCGCTAGATGCGGCCATTTTTCTCAATGTTATCACTAAAACGCTAAAATAGGGTCTGCATTATAATTGCCATTGCTTGATCTTCCTGTTTCAAGAAAATAAATAAATTTATACCCATATATCAAACTAAACCCACGCCAGGACCTTGCAAGCTGACAGAATCGTCTTTCAGCCGGTTTAACTTTTCATTCCACTACTTTCACCATTTTTCATCTCAGGTTTAAAATTGTTAATTATGAACCCATGTTTCGTCTCTGGTTATGAATAAACATAATAACTGGGCTTTATTGCTGTAAAATATTGCCAAACACTCGATAGAAAAATCCTCACGACGCTGTTTATGCTCCATTGTGAGGATATGCGGCAGCCAATTTGCGCACAGCTTTCTTAAGTTAACATTTTCGTTCTATATAGCACTTTTTGTAATGTCTACTATCTGTCATCTCCCGCATGTTCAGATGATGGTTACTAAGTACTAATTTGTGGATCCACATTTTCTGGCGTAGTAACCTCATTTGATCGACCACTACAGTGTCCGTCTTAGCAGCTCGTACGACGCGCCTTAAACTAAGCTACCTAATATTTAACTATTGTAAATAAAGGGCCAGACTTTTCTAAAGATAAATCCAAATCGGTTTTAATATCGTTTGGCCAGAGATATTACCGATGAACTTATTGTATCACATAGCGATGACCGATTTTCCCACATTTACTAATTTTTTGAGAGCGTTCGCTTTGGACAGCTGTTTAAAAAATAGTATTTTACGTAGCATTATCAAAATACCTTAAGCTGGTGAAAGACAGTGCTATTGATCACAGTAATTTGTTTTTTAAACTAAGCGTATTTAGTTAGACTGGTCGGGTACTTTTGGGACTGCCGTCGTATCATGGGTATGAATCTTATGACATAAAAAAAGCAAGAAGTATAATGAGTAAAGGTAGAGTTAAGAGCATTCTAAATACATTTATTGCGTTTCGGTCGAGATGAGGGTAGAAGTTCCAACAATGATGCCAACCTGCCGGAAACCCGATACATACAGGCTGAACTAGAAACGTGCCATACTTGCATGAGTCATTATGGCGGGTCGTTATCCGGGCGGATAAAAATATCTTACCAAATGTTGCCCACTACGTTGGTCAGTATGGTTTGATAGAAATCAAGGACTTTAAAAATCCTTGGATCAACTCTCAGTTATGTGAATTTGCTCCCGATATTTATTTATTTGCTATGAAATGTGAGGCCGCGGGTTCGATCCCCGCACCGAGACAAATGTTTGTAAGGCCCAAAAATATTTGTCTCGGGTCTGGGTGTTCGTGAGACCGAAAAGTTTCACGTAGGTTCCGATACCCATGACACAAGACCTAATTGATCTTAATGTGGGGTCAGGACTATGTATGTGACTGTTGGGTGAATTTACATATTTATTTATTGCACATAAAGAAAAGAGTGTGGAAGAAATATCACCAAATTTTTCGCTTGATAGTGCAGCAGAGATAAAGCGCTAAATATTTTAGTCCGCGCTAAGGTAGTAGAGATCCCAGAGCATAGGCTCTGAGCTACCAAGTGTTATTAGCTGCTTGAGTCCATCGACTTTCTAAGCCCTTAGTTGAGTACAAGTTTATCCGCTCACCTTGTAGGTGGCGCCCCATTTGTCGGTATATGACCTATATTCAAGAAGTTTTTGGCAGCAACAGCCATCAATTCTCTGGCCTGTACTACGCAGCGGCGTGCACAGGATTATGACACTGGGTATGCGGCGGAGTACTAGGTCACAAAAAAAATCTTTTAAATAGATTTTTAGCATAGCCACAGCCACGCGACGGATCCCTAAGTCGGAAACCATTCCAACAGAACAAGTCTTAGATGTACTACTATTCATGTACATCTTCTACGGCAACGCAGACAAAATAGCGATCGATCGTCGCGGCGGAAGAAATTCTAATAAGTAAAATAATAGTTATACGTTTCATAACTTTATCATGAAACTTTCGAGTACATTCCCTTTTTGCTGGTATAATTGTTGTAACTCGGGCACACACCTACCTTTAGACACAATTTGAATCTTTTCACTGAATCACAACTGTGACAACTTGTTATTTTTAATAAACAAACATTTTCAACACAAACCTCACAATCAAATAACATTTTAAAAACAATCAACAAACGCACTAGTAAAAGCAAATCACTACAATTATTATAGAAACTCAGTAATAAACTGTTAAATGTGCACACTTTAAATGTTAAAATAAAAAATCTTATAATAATGAAAACTATAAATAAACTGGCGCAAACAAAATAGTAAACAATGCTTATCACATGAAAAAACCAAAATCAAAAATGGCCCCCGCGAAACACAAAACATTTCTGCTATTTAAACAAATAAAACCTTACTAAACAAAAATGCATAATGTGCATACGTGATGTATTAGATTTCCGTCTATTATTTTTACTCGGGTTATAGGCAACGAACATTTCCGATTACTCCCGACAACTGCCGAACTTCCGTAGCCTGCGGCTGGAGTTGGTTTCATTATGGCCAATGCGGCTTTCGATATTCATGGGTGTGTGCGTTTGCGAACCGTGCACGGACACCAAAATTACTACACACATACGAACAAATCTCCTGCGGGACGCGGCGGCATGAGTTGGTTGATTAGGTACATTATTTTGCAGCGCTGTTGCTATTTATAAAATATTAGGCGTTTTTAATTTATTATATTTTGTTTATTCATTTATTTACTATTAATTAAAGTCATCTAAAACGTAAGAACGTTTTATTAAAATATCTGTGAATGGCAAGTAAAGCACTGCATTTCTGCCTACAAGGAGCGCACGCCCCTGGTACTACGCATTGCCACTTCAACTTCAAATAGGCTTAGAGCTATGATCTGCTATAGACTTCTTCGTTTTTAATATGAACTTGTAGGAAAATATTGAGCTAGCCATATAGAGAACTACTACAGCTCATTAATTGACCTTAAGCTTCCTTATGAGGTTTGCAATTCGACGATTCGGTGGCGAATGTCATTACTGGCAACATATAACAGTTAAAGACTATTGTCTTTAGGCACTTAGGAATTTGTATGGAGAAGATATCTTATGGTTTCCCGAATGCTGCCCTAGCGAGTTACATTCAACGCCTATTTTCTCTCTCAGAATTGGATCTGCTAAACGGGACAAATACGGTCATGAAAATTTTTGCTGAAGTTGCATTGGACTTAATATAGACATTCTTTCATTAGTTCATTTGAATTTTAAAGCCAACCTATTGTAAAACTCCATTGAGGTCATGGCCATAGTACCTACATCTTCTAGCCATCTTGCCAAATCTGCTGTTGTCGGCCAATCAAGGTTTAGAAATATATGTATTAGCCCATAAACGTCCCACTGCAGGGCACGGGGCTTCTTTATAACAGAGAGTACGATTAAGAGGGTTTAGGCCATATAGATGAAATGTATGAGTCCCGAAGGTACTTCGACCACGTGGAAGCCTAGGCCCAAGACGAAAGTGGTGAGATGAAATGGAACCCTTTACAGAGATACATGGAAAGTGGGAAGAGAGGCCTTTGCTCTGTAGTGGGACGTTACGGGCACATTATAATATTACGTATCCGAGAAAAATATAACATATACTTACACATCTCATATAAGTATGAATAAAAAACCATAACTATCTCTTTATCTTTAAATAATAAAATTAGATTTACACTTTTTTTACTGCATTAATGGTCGTAAATTTTCTTTTGTCAAGCTACAGCGTTTAAAACATTTTTTTAAAGTTGCTATTTGAGGCTGTTAAAGCCATATGAAGCTATTAACTGACATGATCTTGAAAAAGAATAACTTTATACATGTATTTTCTGGATTTGCAGTTACAATTTTGTATATATGGGTATGTAACTACTGAATCAAGCCGCAGTTGCTGTATCTATATTTAAATTTAAATCATTTCAGTATAATGATGCAGTGCAATAATATATCAACTTTCCCCTATCTGCGGCCCACTGCTGAACATTGATTCCTTTAGGTTCTCCATATTGACCTGTTGGAAGCAATAACATTATATTAATAACATTATTATTTATTTATTATTAATGGTCGCTGGATGCAGGCCGCTTCCAACAGGTCTATGTGGAGATCCATGAAGGAGGCCTATGTTCAGCAGTGGACTTCCTGTGTGTGAGAGAGAGAATAATAAAATATAGCGATATAAGCTTTTATTGACAATAATTATATTTGTACTATAAAGTTGATATTCATGTCTCTTGAACAATAGTAGAATGAAAATGTTTTTTTCTTGTAGACACTAAGAATAAATTTAGTAATTGAAAATGCATTCTCTGTGAAACAGTGCTCCGGCTCATGTCGCTTCGCCTCTACAAAATTGTGTTTTTCAAATTAAGCGTGAAAAAGCAATTTAGTGAGCTAAAAATACGATAATGACTGATAATAATTGCTTATACTTTTTCAAAGAAAGTTGTTTCTGGACCACACGATGCTATCAATGTGAGTTTTATTATATTAACTAGCTTCTGCCCGCATACATCGTCTGCATGATTTACTTTATATGAAATTTTCCATCCCGTCCCGTCCCGTCCCGTCCCGTTATATCCCGCTTTCCCGTCTCATTTTCACTCAAGGTATGTAATCCAGTCTCATCCTATCCCTTTGAGTATAAAAAGTAACAAATATATCAGAATTCCTTTCTTATCCCACGGGAACACTAAGATTTTCGGGATAAAAAGTGTTAATCCAGGGTGTATCATCGATATCCGTTAAGCCGTTTCTGAGTTCATCGCGCACAACCGCACAGGCAAACAGATAGAAATTCTTAAAATAATTGTTTTGGGTTTTATTACGTTAATACAGACTCCCCATATTAGTTTTTCTCATTTATCTTTCATGTATACAGTGCCAGTACTTTTTTTACAATTGCGGAGAATAGTGAAAACGTTAGAAAAAATGATTTGATTAAAAGAATATGGATAACCACCAAAAAAAGCATTCTGAAGGGACAAAAATCGATCACATACGAAAAATGCTTATTACGACAATTTTGACGAATACAGTAAGTTTAAACCTTCCGAACACTAAGATAATCAAATCGGAGCAGTTTGAAATTTTCAGAATGTCTTTAGAATACTTTAAGGTTGAAAAGTTATTGACGATATCCTTCGTTCGTTTCTTTTATTCAAAGATATGCAGTGTTTTACGAATGTCCATAAATAACCGTATTTTTACCTTTTTTTCAGTCAACAATTTTACTTAGAAATACTATTTATTATCATAAGACTTTAATACCATCTTATAGAGCATGTTTTGAAGTTACTGAAATTCTGATTTTGTTTTCCTCATGATTGATATTCATGGAGTAATCCAATGTCAAAGTGTGATAGGCCATTTTTACTTTGATTTACCATAAGTCAGCTCCAAATCATGTCAAGGAGGGTTCTGGTATATCAAATTAAAGGCAATTAAATTATCCACGGGAATTTTATAATGATGTCACAAAAAACACTACCCATGTAAATGCAGGGTTTTGAAATACAGAAAAAAATTGGATTTTTTTTTTGTTGGTTTTCTTACGATTGCGTATCAACTAAGCGAGAAATCAAGAAATAGAGCATAGATCTGCAAAAAAGACATTTCAAGCTTCAAAGATTTAGTTTCTGAATTTCTTAACAATCAATTTTCTCCAAGATACAGACTCTCAAAAAACACCAAAAAAAAAATGGATCGAAAAAAATATCCTTTAATTTTTGTGAGTAGTGTAGTTTATTTGGGACAAGAAACAAATACAAATTATTTTGAAGTTGCGGTGATAGATGTTACAGTTTTAAATAACTGTGGTGCATCTACCAACGCCCCTCTCCGTATAAAATATAAACTAGTTGCAATTACCTAGTTATACCAGTGTGAAAATACTTTCATCGACGACGGTCACTACCAATCATCAGGTGGCCGTATGCACGTTTGCCCTCCATTCCACAAAAACCCATTGAGTACTCAAACCATATAACTTTAATAATATTATTTAATACATTTACATTATATAATTCCATTCAAATTAAAAGTACTTAGCTGCCTAACTGTGAAATCTTTCTAGATGGACTTAATTGTGAAATAAACGAAAAGAGTAGGTACACTCAATACAGGGTGTTAAAACAAAATAACACAAAAGGAACGGAATGCAAAAACCATTATTATTAAGCCTTGAAATAAACATCAAACTTTAGTACAACCTAAGTCAACATTTTTGAAAAAGACAATCTTTCTCAATATTAAAGTAATAAAGTGCTGTCGAAAAATTATCAGAGTACAGAGTAGAGCCACGCTGCAGCTAGGACTGCTGTACGAATGAGCTCGACCGGGATGGTACCACGGTCGCAAAAACCGATGTCAAGTAATGTTATACATTTCGTTTGGGTTCTGAAAGCCTGGAGCCCAATTTGTAGGTGGTGGGACATTTGTATACGCCCGGATCGCAACCACCGTACAAAGGCTTACAGTCCGCCATACTGACCTGCGCTAGTGTATCGCATTCAGGGATCAACCTTTGAATATCTGATTTTGAGTAGACCAGAGTTTATTTATTTTCTTAATTACAACGACATACAACAATTACAGTAATTTCAGAAGACAATATAAACACAAATAGAAATGTAACTCAACAATTATTACAATTATAAAGAATATTAAATGAAGGAATATTAGGCTAATAATAATAACACGATGACGTATTAGTGTCGTGTGTGGCCGGTTGATACTTTGCTTCGATCTGCACTAACTTCTAGGTGTCAGTGCAGTCATGTTGTATATTTTTGAACTTAAATTCAAAAAGCATCCATAATAAAGGCCGAAATGTACAAGTAGTGTCCTTTATATTAATACTTAAGATGAAAAACATTGTCAAACATAATAAATGTAACTAATAGAAAAAAATAAGGGTTGTTGAAAACAAGAAGGAAATCTAAACCCATGAGTACAGTGCCTCTCATTTCCTTTTGTTGGTATATTTTATTTACCTAATTAACTATCTTATTAATTTATAGGTATCATGTATTTTTTTTATTTACAAACATACATACATAAGCCTTTTTCCCGGAAGCGGTAGGCAGAGGTGCAACCAGTACACCCACGTTTCGCCTTGTATTTTCCGTCCCACGATGTGATAGGGGGAAGCCTATCACCATAGCGGGCACAAATTCCTGACTCCAGGCTGATAATATAATGAATAGAAAAATCCAATATCAATTTGCCCGACCCGGGACTCGAACCTGAGACCTCAGCTTTGCAATCATACCGCAGTACAACCGAGGCAGTCAGTTTTTTATTTTACTGGTATATTAAATGTATTTTTACGTATTATAAAGAAGTAAATAATGTAGTATAAAATATAAAAGATAGCATTTTCAAGCGCCAAGATAAATATAATATGTGTCAAGTGAGTAAAATATTTTTTTGTGTAATTATTTTATCACCGAACACTACTTAATTACGGTCACTCTATACTAATAAATATTGTATTTCTGTTTTTCGTCTCATATTGAGGTTTTCAATCTCTTAGGATTCCTTCAGGATTCGATTTCTCATATTGGTATTTATTGTGAGCTCTGTGCCAAACAAAAGTGATGATTCAACTTGACTATTTATCAAATTTAATGGATCACTAACTTTATTTTTTATTTCGTGGTTTAATTTAATTAAAACATTAGTACCTAGTCCTTTATTAGTGTCAGACATTTTGTTGTTGAATGTTGTTTCCTAAGAATACGTTGATGTATTTTTATAGTATAAAATGCATATTTAGAAATCATAGTATTAAGCATCCCAGAAAGAAAATTTGGCATCGAAAAAATCGTATATTATCAAATAAATTCTTTTCTTAGATTGCCATTTTGAAGTTTCGCTGTACGATCTTGTAATATTAATATTTTACTTTAAATTCGCCGGTTCAATCAGAAATTTTATTTTCAACGTAATATGTGTGTGTAAGCGCCTCATTGCTAGTTTGGGAGTGAAAATGCTAGGGCATTAGGCGGTTGGAAAGACGGTATTCGAGCTTAGCTTTGTGGAAATCGATATCAGCATCCAGTCCTGCAGCTAACACGCGTTTATGTCCACCCCACCTCGTAAGAAATTTGAAAGTCTCCGTAAAATATATCATCCACCGACGGCAATATATTCATGAAATATACGCGCTCTTATTTGAATTATGATGGATTTATGCAGCGCTATACAGGACAGTGTATTTTAATGAGTGATTATTTGTTTATATATTATTTGAATCAGTATAATTCAAATCATTGAATTGTGTGACTTTTAAAGTAAGTAAATACTGTAGTAGAGAATGGTTTTAGACAGACGTATCTTTATTGTAAATAAACGTAACGTTGCCATAGGTTTTTAGATTTTTATGTTCTTTAAAGTCTTAATTAATGTGTTTTTATGTTTAAAGAATACAAAAAAGGTAACGTGTATTAATAACTTCGATTCTTCGGTTTGCGTTTTGAATCATTTATATGAGAATTTTATCGTTAAATCATTATTAAATTAGGTATTATTACAACTAAGTGTTAGTTTTTTTTACGATTCACCAAGACAGACAAGTATAAGTACTCTCTTTTGCTACTAACAACTACTAAAAAGTCGAAGTTATTTTCTTGCGAAAACTTTAAGTAACTAAACCGTGTCTTGCACCGATATAGTGTTATAAACACACAAATAGGTAGAGACGTATTTTTTTTCAATCATATCGACAATTAACCTAGTCGTATAGGTGGACACTTTAGTATAGTTGGCAGAACTTAAAAAAAACATTACAGTTACTTGTTCACTGGGAAAGACAAAAGGCCATATTACTGTGCTCCCATCACCCGAGCATTGCGCCCAGCGACCCCGTTGCCCCCTTTATCAGACCCTAATCATTGCCAAAGCCATTGTGTTGTCTAAAATTTTTCAGTTCGACCTAAAGATTGGTATCATCGTTGCCTCGAAGAACTGATCTTCGCAAGGAGTCAAGTGGGCAGGTAGAGCTGGTATTTTGAGGCTCCTGCCTAAAAGTGGGAACGCGACTCTACGTGAAGCTAAATTTGAGCTTTATAGAACGTCAATTTATGACCGTAAGTTTGATTTGGATGCAATGTCTAGACAGCATTGCGCTTACCATCAGGTGCAGTGCAGTCCCTTTACACACATCGGCTGAAGCCATACTACGATATGCCGTTAACTACTACGGTCTATCTACATTTGTGCACCGTGGTCGCGCTCCGGGCAGATACGATTATATTATTAGCAAAAATTGTGGTGTTTATTTAATTGAGAATGGATTTTTATTTCTAGAAAAAAAAATTTATATTCTACATAAAAACTTACATCTACTATCTAAATAACGACGGACTTAAATACGTCAACCCATACAACCTGATGGGCCTGATGTCTGAAACCGAAAAAAGAAACTATTATAGGGAGTTTAAATCAAGCGTGTATAAACTGTAGATCAACTTTTAAAAACCGCCGATGACTGCATAGGATTTTTTTAATTTTTTGTCTTTTGTTTAAATTGACCTAAAGAATGAGGTGAAAATGTACAGGTGTACAAAAAATATCCCAAATACACAATTCTAATCTGAAATTAGTATTAAAATTTTATTTATTACCTACTCTTTTAGTTACCGAATTGATTAATACTCTACTAAGGATCTAGACACGTCGATTTCAATTAGAAGGTTTTATAAAGTAAAACCGATATTCAAAATAAAAATTAAAGGCCATACATACATACGTATACCTATGTACACATATACATGTATACCTTTGTACCTATACTTACAAATTTACCAAAATTAAATACTACTACATATAAATAGTAAATGCAAAGACGTCTAGGGTATGGATAGGCGTGTGTTATAAGAAGTAATTTTATAGTGGTTTGGATACCACCGAAGTATGTTGGCCATATGTGGCTAATCCTCAACGTAGCGTAGTCTTGGTTGCGATAAGGATGAGATCAATGTTGATGTTCTTACAACTAAGGACGCTAGGTAGCGGACGTTTGGAATGAAACTTAAAAAAAGAATCTGACACCGGCAGGTCAAATCAAATGTGGTAATGTTAGAATTACAAACGTTATGACCTGATCTAAATGTATAATAGTTTATTGCATAACCGTATTGAAGCTGAAGTGGCACTGCGCTGTAAAAATTACAAGGCAAAGTAATATCCGATGAGTCCGTAAAATTTTGGGTGTTCACCACGGCGAAGATTCACCCACTAGATAAAATGATGTAATAAAGGTACTCACTGAACGCAGGCAGCTTCCACAGATCAGGTATTGTAAAGTTAAAGTCACTTGTCCTACACAGACCGACCGATGGAAATAAACAAGAAACTGCTTTGTAACCGCAGAATCAAGTATGAATGACTATTTTTTTACGCAGCCAGTACACGTCATTTTATCAATATTACATTTATATTTCATATTGTTCATTTATTAAATGTCCTCCAATTTTTTTAAATACGAGTAAAACATAATTGTACCAAATTTAGACTATGTTTTTATTTATTAACGCATAAAACATACATACATCATTCTTGCATAAAGTCTTTACCAATTCATATAAATGTAAGGCATACGTTATTATTAATATTATGATTAGATTAAAATGAATTAATTGTGTCTGAAATATTTATTGAAAGTTGTTTTAAATTATACGTTTAATAGACAAATATCAGAAATACACTCTCATTGTAAGGTCAGAGGTGTGATTGGAGTAAATATTGAATGTAACAGCAAGATAAAACGATTACTATCGGGTTGGTGAATCAATATTAGCACTATTTTAAATTAGGCTGCATTATTTTGCATCGCACATCGGTAGTGGTTATATGCGGGCGTTGTATGCTTAGACTAATTAATATTATATAGTGGCACTCTCCTTCATGGTCTAGAATGAACTATTAAAACCTTCAGTGGGCCACAGTAAGCATCTAACAGTCCTGTACCAAAATCGAATGTTGTCTCGGGGAGATTGCGCGCGCAGCTCCCGCTCCACACCGCACCGCACCGCTCCCAACGTCCATTGATGATCTCCTTAATCTCCGTACATATTAGTAATACGACTCGTGTATTGAATTTTACATGCTGGATACTCGATCTTACCTTGATTATAGACTTAAGATAGGGCGAGGGCTCATGTGCAGTCATATGTCCGAGAGGACACATCTCTGAGAAATCGAGGGCGCTGGCCATCGCGTCTTTCAGTAGGTTTGGGCGTCGCTGCGTCTCGGCTTTCGGCGGGCGGTCGGTGCGCGGCGGCGGCCGGCGCGACTGTGCGCACACAGCGCCGCCACGCACGCTTCATTCCCAGTCTACTCTGACGTTTAGAGGAGCTGCCGGTGTCGCCCAGCCGCACCGTTCGGTAAACTGTAACTCCGCAATTTACGCTCTGCGCAATTTTAAATATAACAAGGTAAAGGAGAGTGCACAAGCGAACCCGAGCTCCACAGAGAATTGTCACGTCGGAGTTAGATAGCGTGCTAGTGTGGCGGTGTGAGTAGCGAGGTAGCGAGGTGACGAGGTGGCTTGGTTGGCACCGTGAGCAGGCCCGAGCTGCGCCGCAGTGGGCAGCCGTGGGCAGCAGTGGGAGCAGCTGGCGGTGTTTACACGCGGCCCGTGTCGCGCGCCTGCATCCGCGCCGCCGCCGCGCCGCCGAGCCGCGCTCGTCGTGCGTTCGCTTGCTCGCTGCAACATACACCACCCCTCATTTACTATTCAACGCTGTGAATTTTTAACTTTGAGAACGACCGAAGATAGAGGTATTTAACGCTTATTAAAATCGACTCTCGGCAGAGAGACAGGTCGTAGTGCACATTAGCGTCACGAGCTCAAAGCATATACATCGAAATCGAATAATCATAGTTCATTCGAGTGAATTCACAACTTCGTAAACATGGGTGCTAAAGAGAGCGTGGAGGCTGCTAAATTTTCTGCGCAAAATTGGAACAATTTCGAGGTTCGTAATACTTACATTTGAATTAATTTGCACATGGAGTGTTTGCAATCCCCTATCCCCAGTGAATGTCTGGATATTTTACGTCAATAAATAATAACCAACTAAAATTGTGTAAATCCAATAAAAACCAATTATGCACAGTAAGTTGTTTTGACAGTTACGTTTATGCATGATCACATATCCCGTATTAATATATTATTAATTAAAATTACGGAAGTTAAAGCGCCATTATTTTGGTAATAAAATAATTGATCGTCATCTGTTATTTCTAAGACACTATGTTTAAGGCTAATTTAATTGTCTGCTACAAAATTTTATGCGTGTATTGGACATTCGGTGTATGGAAGAACATAAGAAATAAATTCTCGGTATTTCACATGATTTATGCGGCAAATTAAACACCGGATTAGTAAATCCCAAGTATAGATGTAGAACTGTAGATGAAATTTGTAGGGTTGTTTCGACTAATCATATAAACGTTTACGTCACCCTTATAATTTTAGTCGTTTGTATAATCATTTACTTAGATTACAAAATAAAAGAAGCAGGTTAATATTAACTAGTGAATGATTTGGTTAGCCGAGCTAATACAACAGTTCATTAATCCCTGCGGCACATGTTGGTTAGTGACGTAGACTAATGGCAAAAGTACTGATTGTTATATTAAATTAACTCGAAACTGAGGTGTATACGTGGGCAATTTTAAATATGAAGCCAATGTGAGCTGACCCACATACAGTTGGACTAATCTAGTATGATTGAAGGCACCACCCACCGTCGGGATCGAAACGCGGCGCTGGAATTTTAATTACTATTTGATAAAATAGACTGAATATCAGGCTCAAATCAATGATTCCATACTTAATATTTCCGAATTAAAGATTTTTTCTGTTCACTATCGCTAAAAAGCCTTCAGTAGGGTATATTGCATAATAAGACCGTAGTCTCTTAACTTGTTTTGTTGTAATATCCTTGTGGGATAAATGTTGTTGTTAATTTAAATAGATTAGATATTATGGTGCATAATTAAAAATGTATACGAAGAAAATAAGTGATGAATTAGAGCATCTACGCCATAATTAACATAGTCACCTTTACGCCGCCTACCTGTCTTCACTTATATGGGCGTTACATCAGTGATGCTTTATTGGTCAGCTAATTATATCGCCGATTAAAAATTATTAAACAACTTATAGTATTACTACATAAAATATTAATAATAGTATACTGTTAAAGGTCAACCAAAGCACTAGGTATTTTTGAATGAAAATTGAATTAATTATACTGATAAACAATTTGATCACTAGTATAGATCTTCCAGTCTAGCATATTTGATATTTTAGTTATTCTTGTATGAAAATATACCTCTTTGGGCATATGTTATGAAAAAGGAAATTAATACATTGGCATAAGATAAATTACTGCATTATAGCCCAAGATTACCTTGGCTTCACCAGGCTTTTGTGACACAGGTGTAAGATTAAACAACTATTTAAGAATTATCATTGCACATGCATAATATTATGAAATTATCCTGGTTATATTTAGATTATCAATTGTATCGTTATAAAGAAGACTGTCAGAGTTGAATTTTTACACAACAGTACATACAACGTAGGTGTTTATGATAAGAAATGTTCTTAAAAACGAATGTAACCCGTTGTGAAACGTCTAGTAATTAAAGTAATGCATAATAACGTTATTATTCGAAAAATAATTTAAAAGAGAAATGTTGAAATGATACCCTTAAACGTTTTTTGGTCATAGGGTCAAAAATTTAACTTTTAATGAAGTTTTTGACATTTATAAGTATTTGATATTGTTCTATTACTATTCAAACAGATTAATTAGCTTAATTAGACAATATTTTTCATTAAAATTTAATAATCGAACTACTATAATATCCTTCGACAAAAAAAAAACAGTCTCACAATCGTTCTGCTTTCATATTTTAATTAATGGCGTTTGTCTTAAAACAACAAAAAAATGAATTACAAAAATTACACACATGTTAATCCAATATATTATTTTCTTTCAACGATTATTTTTTAATAAAACCAAAATATTGCTTTAAACTAATAATTAAATAAAAACTTAAAAGTGTTTTTCCTGCTTTATAAAACGTATTACTAAATATTGGTTGTCTTAAATAATACATAATATATGTGCGAATTGTCATTGTGGCATTTAAGTTTTGAAGCTAACATTTGAACTTGAGTTTCAAGTTCATGTTACTCGTAGCTAAGTGATCCTGCAAACATGTCATGGCAACATGTCGTCATGCAGCACTTAAGATACAAAAATATTGCCTGTTTCATTCAACGCATGCATGTCTTTGCTTTTGGCCGCTGTTTGATAAAACTTGATAAACTGGAAACATATCACTGAATAATTAAGGTCTAAATGTTTTCCATTAATTTTCTATTTTCAGCATGCTCACGTGAAACATAAAAAGTCATCTGACATAATTTTATAATTTTGTGTTTGGTTGTGTCATCGAACAGGCTATGTTATATGGATAAATGGAAATTTGTTAAGAAAAGTATTGTTTGTTGGATATGTGTGCAAGGCGTGTTGTTTATGCCGGCAGCATGGCGTTGTGAAGCACCCGTACCGACACGGCACGCAGCGCTCGCAGAGCCTCAACCGCGGACACTCGCTTTCGCGCACCGATGCCACCTGGTGACATCACGGGACTGCGGGTACACTATTTCTACTTTCTTATTTTTAATTGTACTGTCAGCTTGTAAAGTTAATGCTTAGACCATAGATAATACACTATATAGGAAAGCTTAGACTGTGAGTCCTCTGTAATGAAGAATTCGATTGATAGCTCAGACCATGATCCACATGTAATAATCTCTGCAATACGCAGGTATTCTATAATTTTTCGTTGCCATTAAAGTGCATCCTGCACTAACAGCACGCTTATAATTATGTTTAATTAATTTTTACTGTCATAAATGTTACTTATATCAAATGTTTCTTTCTAATATAAGAGCATTTAATTAGCATAGGTACCTACTTAAATAAGACTTTTGAGTATAATTATGTATTAAAATGTGACTCAAAATATGTTACACAAAGTGTAGACTATAAAATATTCAATTTAACTGAAATAGTTAAGATAATATGATTATATTAAGAATGTCTCACTAGTCGTTTAAAATTAAAATGCATTAATGCCTCGTTTCCAATTTATTGCATAAACAGCAATAAGTCTGGAGGGAAATCGTATGCTTCTAGCCTCGTATGTGAATGTAACTGGATACTTGCATAATTGTACACCTAGAGCGTAACATTCAAGATGGTTTAACTCTATGAAGTAGTGAACATTACCCTATTTGCTAATTCAATAATGTTTAAAATTATTTCACTATTGATATTTCTAATAGGACAACCATTTCGTATTTAATTACTCGTATTATGTAGTGTGATATTGAAGTATTGCAATTTGTGGTGTTCTTATGATTTTAACTTTTAAAATAATTGCGTAAAGCATATGGCTATAAATACAAATCACAGAAATGTAGCACCGAATTTTAATTATTTTCTTTTATTATTTTTAAAGCAATTAATGACGAGGGCACAGACGAATTCGGCAGGCTATAAACGTATTATATTAAAATGCGATATTACGTATTAGGCTGAAGGTGGGATGTATCACTAAGGTTGCAACACATTTCGGTCACATCGCTCGGCGTTTGGTTAGAGAATCAACATTGTCTCAGTATGTATAAAGCGTCATCATATAATGTTGAAGATTGTAGGCAAATTTTTTAAGCATTTCTAGACTAGATAATCCAGTCAAATATATCTGAAATAGACTTAATTGTAGAGGTAAAGGATTTGGCAAAAATGTTCACTTACAAGCTGTAGAATTTGTAACTAATAGAAATAATCAGAAAAGCTGTCGTTGAAGGTTAGTATTGTGAAGTGATATTGGTTTCCAGGCAGCATAGTGCAGTGCGCCGAGTGTGGCACGCGCGGGATGGGCAACAAACTGTCATCTTGCTCCTGCGCGCCCATACTGCGCAAGGCGTACCGCTATGAGGACAGCCCGTGGCAAAACTCGCGCCGCCGCGACGGACATTTATTGAGGTAAATAATATATACCCTATATAAAACTATGTTAATATTGAACGGTGTATACACTGACTCATTTCATGTCGCATCACTCTTTCTTTTTACTTACTTTGTTCTGGTCTAGTTTCAAGGTCATGCTTTAACGCTACCTCTTCGCCTAACTTTTGAAAGAATTAGTTGTTGGAACATAGGATTTTGTTTGGTCTGCAATTACTTAGTCTATATTTAACCGATCTGAACTGGTAG
The DNA here is from genome assembly GCA_905220455.2 of Deilephila porcellus. NCBI lineage: Eukaryota > Metazoa > Arthropoda > Insecta > Lepidoptera > Sphingidae > Deilephila > Deilephila porcellus. The sequence continues at coordinate 7,648,805 of LR999971.1, read as the reverse complement.
AGATTTGCTGTAGCTCGTTAAAACTAGAGTACCAATGGATCTCTACGACCAGGGTGGTAGCTGTCTTTCAGACAAGTGACGTGAAATAACAGCTATACTGTTATATATGGTTCGATGCATAAGATTGCCGGAGACCAGAAGATAGTTGGTGGCAAGTTATCCGAGTCCGCCCGGATAGTGACCGCCGTACACTATGGTAAAAATAGTCACAGTGACTCAGACTCGAGTGTCGCCTCTCGGTTTCATGTTGTGTACACATCCGGTTTGGAGCCGCCCACATTAGGTACACTGTAGCGCGATGTCGTGCTAGTAAAAATAATACACTCGAGGTAACGGCCGATTTTACCTACATAGTCCTTTGAGTTCCTAGCGACATGTTGTATGACCATAACATAATATGTAAATTAAATGAAAAAGTGTGCCCAAATGTTATTTATTGAAAGTTAAAAAATCAACATAGTGCGTACCTATTTAAATGTTGACTTTCATAAAAGTATATGATTGAACTCGTAATATTAAGAATTATTTATTATAAATAGATGAAAAGAAAACATGTATATGATTTCAGGCTCTGGGCAGAAGTATTCCACGTATCGGCGAGCGGCGCAGGCACCGTCAAATGGCAGCAGGTTTCCGAAGACCTCGTCCCCGTGAACATCACCTGCATCCAGGACTCCCCGGAGTGCGTGTTCCACATCACCGCCTACAACTCGCAGGTCGACAAGATCCTCGACGTTAGACTATTACAACCAGGTGCGCTTCATACTTGTACCGCATTAATCCGTATCATGTTACGCTGCCAATTTGCCAAAATAATTTGAGTTTAGAACGTTTGAAATGTTAGGAAGTATAGACGCTGGCAGCTTTTAATAAATTACTTTGAAGATTTTCGGAGGTCTAAGTTTAGCAGCTGACATGATGTGGTTGCGATGGATAATAAATGTTTGTTTTGTTATATGAGAAGATAATAAATAAAGAAAATGTATACACGGCTATTATGCCCACTAAGTTATTCCTTCTTTTACAAATCTCTATAGTTAAAATATATTACGCTCAGTGTGCATGCATTTAAGCGAACACATAGGAATATTCAAATTTTACGAGAGCAATTTCAAGATACGCCGGCGCCACTGTAACCTAGTTTTAAATTTACGCTGGATACTAACACGAGTATTTGGCCGATATATCCCGGCGCAGTCCCGTTGTCTAATGTAACTCGTCCTACTGTTGTCGAGTATGTGAACACGAGTGTGATATTTTTGTATTGTTCATTGCAGGCACGCGCATCGGACAGGCCTCAGAATGTTTTGTGTACTGGAAAGATCCCATGACCAACGACACGTGGGGCCTCAATTTCACTTCCCCGATCGACGCCAAACAATTCAGAGAGTGCTGCGTGAGTTTCTCCCTTTATATTTCTTTACGAATCATACCCGCACTGCCACATACACTTACATGTAGTATGAGCAACATCAAACTACACAAACGTTTATAATAGATACAAATTAGGTAACAAAATATATTATCATAAATATGTATAACACATGAATCATGTAAAATATTTTGACATACAATAAAAAAAATATTATCAGGAATAAACTATCTATTAAAATGAATCCTGCAGCAGCAGATAGAATAATGATATAGAAAATTAGTATAAAATAATTTAATTACGAATTAAATGTCGACAGAACGTTTTGCATTTGAAAAAATTGTTCCGAAACATAATAAATATTGGATATTTACATAAAAATTATAATACATTCACAATTTCAAGTACATTTGCTTTGCTTCATCCCCTCATTATTCTAAATTAGAAAGACTCATAAAGTTGCTTTAGGCATTATATGACAACAAAATAATTGCTTCCTGCGCTTTTAGACTTTTACCTTATATGATTTTCTTTCAATGAAGTCACCGTCGTTCAAGTTCTCCCGCAAGGCGTCGTCGAGCTATAGCCTCAAGCTGGAGCCGCCGGGGAACAAGCAAAAATTCAAGGGCAAGAGAAAACCATTGTCCACGCCTGCTAGCCCTAATCGATCGAGGTATATGGCAAAACTACTAAATATTACTATATTTAGTAACATATTTCGATAAGTATTTTTCATGAACTTATATTTACAGTTTAACTTACGGTCGCGAGCCACAATGCACGTGTATGACCCAAGAACAATACGCACGTTTAAGAGCACAACAAGATCCGCGCTATCGTAAGTAAATTAGTTTACTGGAATTATTGAAAAATCAAATTATACATGTACTACTTGAACTGAACTACCTATTTAAAGAAAAAATATACATATTTATTTACTTAGTTTGGTGGTATCAGAAACTCTGAAGACTTTCAGTCTTAACAACACCCAGGCCCGAAAGAAATATTTATAGGTCAGAACAAAACAACAAGAGAGATCGCTTCTTGTTTCACAGCCCGCATCTTACCTAACTCTACCAGTTACGCTGTGGATAACATTAAATAGTTCTGTCATTACTTTGAATTAAATAAATAATGATGTCTAGGATCATCGACTCTACCTCGGACTACTACAAGAGCCATAGAGACGGAGGCGGGCGCCGCGGCGTCAGGCACAACGGGTCGCTCCGACAAAGTAGTCGCCGCCACTTCTTCCACTTCTCTCTACGACAACGTCACCAACTCACAGCCGGCACATCAACCGCCGCCCAAACGTAAATATGATAAAATGTCAAAGAAACTATAAATATTGGAATCTTTCAAATATTCAGTTCTGAGGTCTAAAGATTGTAGGGAAGTAGTACGGTACTGATAAAGTAGTGTCATTAATTTAAATATTAGTTAACATGTTCTAACTACAAATAGCAGAACACAGAAACGATTAACTACGTCAATAATAAATTGGCAAAGTCGTAGACGATATGTGCATCGTGCAAATGCTATTTAATATACGTCATTAAAATATACTTTATTTCATAGCGGCGGCTCGTCAGACAGAATCTCAGCCCCCGACGCGCCCACCTAAATCTCAAGAAACTTCCACTATGACTACAAACACTTCTACTGCGCCAAAGACGGTGACGGCGTCTGTCGGTACACATGGAACTAATGTAAGCTTTGAAATTCATGTTTTTGCCAAAATAAGTTGTAGTGCCTTGCTGTAGTTAATTATTAAAGTCACAATATCAATGGGTAACTTTGACCAACGTAGTACCATTGTCTCATGGAAAATCGACATCGAATCTAATGAAATGATCTTTGTTATTGCCCGTTGTTGAATTTATAACATTGCCGAAGATCTTTTTGCTCAGATATGAGCTAATATTAAGATATTCGTATCCATAAATATAACGATCAACGCAACCGCAGTTATGTCGTGTTTAGATTCAGCCTGTGTATAACCAGTTCCGGTCCCACTGTCATTGTTGTATTTTTCTTGGGGCTGTGGAAAACTTTACCCATGTATTCTCGAAGGGCTACGCAAAGACGCTGCGAATGCAGTTCGTGAAGCTTAATGCCGTCCCAAAATGAATAATTATATGTATGGTATATTACTTACCCTTTGAACAAATCTTTATTTACTTTTTTGACAGCCCTCTAGATATCTGACAGGGACTGTACTTATCTAGACGACACTGGACAGTGCACATATCATCAGGTGTTACTTTACAGAGCCACAATACTAAAACTTACAATCTTATTTGATATTTACAGACCTCAGAGGAAGGGCAAAGCGTTGGGGGCGGGAGCTCGAGCCAGCACGGCCAGGACCTGAAGTCGGAGGGCGTGCAGGCGGGCGGCACGCTCACCTCCTCGAAGCCTACCGCCTCCTCGCGCTCTAGCAAGGAGCACCACGTCAACAAGAGCGTTGATTATGCCGATGGAAATGAATCGGTAAATAGCGAACTTAGTGTACATATATTAAAAAATAACAAATTAACCCAATAGAACCCAAAAATATGATTTTTAAAATTTTTGTCTGTTTGTCTTTGCGGTTGTGTGCGATGAACTCAGAAACGGCTTAACGGATTTCGATTAAATTTGGTATGGAGGTAGCTGACACCCTGGATTATCACTTAGGTTATTTTTTATCCCAAAAAAATGGTGTTCTCGTGGGATGAGGAAGGAACGTGATATATTTTTTACTCTTTTATACTCAAAGGGATGGAATGGGACTAGATTACATGCCTTGCGTAAGAATGAGACGGGACGGGCGGTATATAACGGGAGGGGTTGGGACGGGATGGGAAATTCCAAATAAAGTTAATATAAAAAAAAAGTTAATCACGCAGACGAAGTTTGCGGGCAGGAGCTAGTCATAAATATAAAACATAGTGACCACGACCGCTCTGCCAGGAGTGTAACGACGAGGAAGAAGAAATAATAACATATTGCCTTCATCATCATCATCAGCCCTTCTGCGTCCACTGCTGGACATAGGCCTCTCAATAGTACGCCAATGGGCTCGGTCTTCAGCCCTTCGTCGCCAACCTCTACCAGCCACCCCACATATTGCCTTAGCATGATACTTATGCCATTTCAAAACCGTACAATACAACATGTAAAAAACCAAAATTGGTATCTTCAATGAATTTATACTATTAGAAACCCTGTGACCTTGTAAACATTCATTTATTAGCAGCTGAATTAAATGGTTTTAATTACGATATCATAAATTGTTAATAAAAAAAATCACGTGTTTGACGTCTCAAAAGTCGTAAAAATAATACACAATAATGTATTATCATTAATTCCAGTCTCGTGAGTCGGACCGGCACTCCGTGCACCACCACAACGTCATCAACAACAACACGTCGGGATCGAGACGCACTAAATCAAAGAGCACTGAAGATATGAATATGGGTAACTATTATGTACTATTTATTTGTCGTATAATGGCAAAAATGGTTAAACTTTAGGCCAGCCTACTGGCAATAACTTAGCGTGAAATGAAGTTTTGAAATTCATGCTGTCTGCTATACAGGTATGTGTTAAAAGAATTTCCGCAACATTTCTTTAAAAGTTATTTATCTCCACACAACAATCATATGTTGTGTAAAAGGATCTGAACACTAACCCGAACATAAAATAAATGATTTCTTTTAAAAAAATACGGAATCATGTTAGTAGGTAGAAATGTAGAATTTTGTGACAATTAAACAATTTATTAATCGATTATTCTGTCGCTAAAGATTTTACATAAAAATGTCCTTATATTTAAGCCTTAATTTTCATTGATCCGCATAAGTAGTGGCTCAAAAATTTCTTAATTGAATATTGGCTACGGCTACATACATACAATACATACCTTTAATTATTGCCCAAAACTTTTCACGGGCCAGTCCCCACCTGGTAAATATGGAGGTAACTCTTAAACGGCCATGTTAAAGGTTGGATGCACTAACTGGTAGCTTCTGTAATTGCAATAGATTCGAGCACACTAAAGCGCATGCTGAAGCCGATGCCGTCGACGGAGAGTCCTGTGACGTCACCAGAGATGGGTCGGCGGCGGTACGGCGGCGCGGCGCCCTGCCCGCCCACGTGCGCGTCGCACCCGCAGCGCCACCAGCACATGCACCATCAGCACTACTCGCACCTCGTCAACAACAACAGCCGACAAGCCTCGCAGAGGTACACGGAATACTTATTTTATCCTTGGACGATATAATGACTCGGAGACTGTACCGCCTACACTGTGTATATGCATCAGCACATAAATGTCTCACTGCTGGGCACGGGCCTCAATCGAGAGTACGATTTAGAAGGGTTAGGCCATATAGCCCGCCACGCCGGCCTAATGCGGGATGGTGGACTTTCCATTCCATAGAGTTTCTTACAAATCGTTATTAATATTCTGTTTGTGAAGGGAATATATCTTTAAGACCGGCACGATATTGTAACTCGAGGATTATCACGCCCTCAAACCCGCCACTGCAACTTCTATATAAGCCAGGATCAACAGTGACTCGAATTTTAATGACAATGAGCATTAATGCTCAGCAAGTCTCCGGGACTGTCTATCTTGTCTATACCCCGCAACAAAATAATCAAATAGTAAACTTAATAGGAGTTGAAAATATTTTCGTCTACTTCCTTCCGTAGTAAAGTGATCACCACAGAGCAGTTGAATATAGTTGTAATGTGATAACTGGAATGTACCTGATAGCTATGCAGTGCAGTGCAGATAGTGTCTATCATCCCGGCCTGATTATATCCGAATATACACAATTAAACGCGACACATTTATGTATACTACTATAACAGGTCCTTACCTGGTATGGTGATCGCTTTTCGGATAAATAGAATAAACTATAAACTACCAGCAAAATAACTATGTGGAATTTGAACCACTAATGTACTTGCTTCATTGCTCTAGTGACAGCGTGTATGGGTTGTGAACAATTAGCTCCTGAAATCGATTGCCAGGTCAAACTCATAAACGAATGTCGCTATTATTTTTGACTTCAATAGCAAAAAATTTAAAGACAATTATGACAATTCTGATCATATAATTTTGGAAGTATTAAAGTTGCCAGCGACCTTTTAAAACCATTATTTAGAAGAATAAGCCATATTTCAATTCATAATGAAATGTCGCTGACATAAATAGCACTGTAACCTCCACAACACAGGCGCACAACACAACGCTTTGGAACTAATTTATAGCTGATTACAATTCAGTACGTTGATTGAAATATGTGCATTAATTTGTAGAGAAAAGGCGAAAACTTTACTTTTGCATTGATGCTTCGCTGCCCAAGAAGCTAGTTTAAGCATTTCAAAAAAGGAACAGAATTATCACTAATTACAAATTGTTTAAATAATCAGCCAGAATTTTTTTTTGTTTTATGTTTTAATTTTTTTAAATGTTGCGAATCTACTATAGACTACAGAGGACTAGAGACAATTATGTGCCTTTTGCCGCCATAAAAAAATTGTACGAATTTATTATTTATCCTAGAATATGAGCTATGTCTATGTTTGGTTTGATATATAATTATTATGATAGTTAATTAAACAAAATGAGGTAAGATTTTTATAGTACCTAATATGCAGTATGCTGCACTTATATTAACAACTAACACCTCTTAGATGAGTTATTTGTTAATATAAGTGCAATTTACGAGAGGCTCTACTCTCCGAGTTTGTCATAAATGTAGAGATAGTAAACAGAAAGCCTCCGTGACGCAGTTGGTTAGACGCCGGCTGAGAAACGAGAGGCCGCGGGTTCGATCTCCGCACCGAGACAAATGTTTGTGAGGACCACAAGTATTTATCTTGGGTCTGGGTGTTTGTGAGACCGAAAAGTCTCTCATAGCTTCTGATACCCACAACACAAGACTTAATTGATCTTAATGTGGGGTTAGGACTATGTAAGTGACTGTTGGGTGTATTTATTTATTATTTAAACACCGAGTAGTCTCATAAAATTTTGACGTCACAGTAAAACACCAAATACTATGTAGTATGCATCAAATACTACCAGATATTTCTTAGTCGCACAACACAGACCCGAGAGAAATATTTGTGGGTCTCGACGAACATTTGCTTTTGGAGCAGAGATTTCACCGGCGCGGCGTGGCGAGGCGGCTTTGTGTTTCATAACCGGCTTAACCAACCGCGCCACGAAAGCTGTTTATTAATCATGGCAAATAATGCTTTTTTTATTTATTTATTTAAGACAATAGTAGTCCAAAGAAGATACTTATTCTATCATGATAACAAAGTTTAATTAATATATTTACTATGATATTTTAATGTAGTAGGTAGTGTAGGGGAGAGCGGGGTTGGTATTAACAGGGGTAAGAATTAACAAGCTTATTACTGCCAAACGTGAAGTGTTAATAATGTGAGACTCGGTTTAGAAATTCTATATACGCAGCTGAACGTGTACTCACTTGTCAGTTGCCGGCCGGCACTCGCTTGTAATAGTTGTGTGTAGTGACTTCGGATTGACAGGTAAGCGAACTTTTCTTATGTTGAAATAAATTGATTTATGACTTATTTGTTCGCTAAATTGATTTAAAGTTTATTCCTAATCAAACTGTATTTTATTGGCAGTAAAACTATATTATTTGTTTGTAATTATTTTGACTAGATTATTTTCTACAATTGATTAAGTAAAAAAAGTAGCCTTGGGGCTAAAATTAACAAATTGAGTGGGGTAAGTATTAACATGTTAATACTTACCCCGTAGGTATTTAGTATTAGCCAAGTGTTTTTTACATTAAGTATGTTTTTTTACAGAATGAGAAATTACAAAAGGAAGAGCATAAGGGGATCCACATCTCAAGAAGTATTTGAGCTAGCAGCTCAAGAAGTTCTGGAAAAAAGCAGAAAGTATAGAGATGTTGCTACAGAATAGATCATTGTTAGTTTTTATGTTTTAAGAATACCTTACACAGTCATTTTATACAGACTGAGCTTAATTAAACTAGACTCTTATAACCTCATAAGATAACTAAAGACTGTTTGATACTAAAAAGTTTATATAATGTTTAGGCATTAAGTTAAAAGGCTGTGTATTTAACGCTGTGGTAATGATTGTTAAATACTTATAGTAGATTAAAAAGATTATATTGTCGCTGTTGAAGAAGATGTTGTGTTATGTATCTACCTCATTAGAACTATTTTAAGACTGTTAACTCTAAAAAGTTTATTCAACTTTAAACACTTAGTTTAAAGTGTGTGTATCAATATACATAGGCTTAAGAATCATCAAACTGTGAGAATAGTTGTTAATTTGTGTTGATTAAAAACAGTATACTATATTCTTTCAGTTCCTATCATAAAAAGTACTGATTTGATCAATCTTAAGTACAATAAAACATTTTCATTAGTATAAATAACATTTTATTTTATTTTTTTATACAGCGAAAGTCTCTGTTGATAATTGCCCCTTACGTTAATACTTACCCCAGCTCTGTTAATATTTGCCCCAGATGCGGGGTAGGTTTTAACAAATGTCTTTTTTGGTTTTGATTAGTCTGTTTCTGAAACGACTTATCTAGCTGATGGTTTTTGTTACTAATATCATAGCCGAATAACCAAAGCATGTTTTAAATAAAAAATAAAACAAAAATGTTAATTATTTTTAAAGATATAAACTATAATACAAAATTTGTTAGTACCAGCCCCGCTCTCCCCTACTGAACTGGGCGATTGGGTAAAATTTACTGAATCTAAATCAAGTAAATTTTACAGATTCAATAAATATTTTTCTTTTTTCTCCATTTGCATTTACCGTCTCTGTCAATCGCTCACTGCTGAGCAAAAGACAGACAAGACAAGACCAATAAAATGAATGTAGTGAAAATTCAATTTGTTATATTACATAACAGGCGAGGAGTGGGCGTGGGCGCGGCGCCGAGCGGCTACCCGGGCCGGGGCTTGTACCTGGAGCTGGGCGGCGGCGAGCGCGACCTGTCGCCGCCCTCCGACAACGTGATGTTCGACAACCAGTGCTACGCCACAACGCCCTCTTCCTCCAACGGCAACTCCGACCAGGAGCCCTGCCAGCGGCGCGACGGCAGGCATCACCACGCGGTATGATTACTCACATGTTGTTATTTCCCTTGCCACTTCATATTTAATATGGAATCGACAGTATTAACAAGTCGGGTCACTTACGAGTATTTCTTATGTTGCAAAATATTTAATTTCTATTTTGACGTTAATCATTTCAGGAATAGGCCTTTTAGTCTACCACGCTGGTACATACATGTTGTATTCTGTGAAACATTGCTTATTCATTATATTAATAATTATAAAGAAGTCGGTACGAAAAGGTCTATAAGTATGTAAAAATTCTACTTAATCTTTCGGGAATTTAATGAATAGAAAAAATAAACTGCTTAAAACTCACAAAAACTTTGTCACAAGTTTACAAAGTATCTAACAACAAACATACCCATAATTATAATCGTTTGATCACACAAATATTGTCTTGGTGGGAGACTCGAAGTCAAAACCACTCGGTTCAACAGCCATCATCACGACAACTTAGCCATAGACAATATCAACACATTGTAATATTCTTTCTTTATTTACCGGATTTAAGTTAATCTACTATATTTATCGTCGGTACCGTCGGTACATTGCAGGGATAATAAATAATTTTAGTATACCTGATATCATTAGATTAGTAGCTAAATCAAATATTAAATCTTTGATAAGTTGTAAAAGTTATTTGGTAGTATAATATTTTATCTGTTTTATAAATAGAAATGGCTTTGCCTGCCTTTAACTTGTTCTAATGGCCATGAAAAATTAATTAAATATTCTCGTATTTGCATACGTTATGGATTGAACGTTGTTAGATGTTATTTTTGTACATTCCCCCCTTTAAATAATGTTTTCTTTATAAAATGTATTTGGAACTTCTCTACATGTCGGAATATTTTGCCAACACTCAATTTATACAAATTTCGCTTCGTAAAAATAATTTTAATAAATAGTGCCACTCGCACTGTGTGTAATCCCACGTTATCTTGCATGAAAACAAAAATATACCCTTTGAAGCAATTAAAAACGGTTATGTTGTTAGCGCTCACTTGGGGAGGCCTACGTTCAGCAGTGGACTGGCTGAGTATATATATAGATATTTACCGGGTATATCAAGAATGCGACCGAAAACGAAGCCAGGTAGTAGTTTCAGAGGTTACAGACACGATGCAAATAAAAATTTCACCAAAACAGCGACCTATATTTTTTAGAATTTTTTAAAAATCATCTTGTTTAGGTGGCAAATACCTAGTTTTTGCGAAAATAATAATTTAAACACTTACATACCATTGAGTGTTTAAAAATAAAAAGGTCTACATCATTTTTTTAGGAAAACTATGTATTTATCACCCAAATACGATGATAATTACAAAAAAAGTTGTAATTTTTTTTGCGAAGTTTTTACTTGCGATGTGTCTGAAGTCACTAATACCACCACCTGGCTTCGTTTTCGGTCGCAGTCTTGCTATACCCAGTATAAAATATATTATTACATGTTTGTTTTCACCTCATTAGTCTAGTGCTAAAGTTCCGTGGGCTATAGAAAACATGATTCCTGCTCTGGAGTTAAATAATGTCCTGGAAGAACTTATGCATAAATTAATAAGACTTTTTTCACAAAGAATAATTAAATATAAGATTTAAAAACATCTAATTATATTATATTATCTTATTATTACCTGCATACCGTAGCGATTTTTTTTTTTTTACAGTAGGTAAGTCCGCCAACCCGCACTAGGCCAGCGTGGTGGACTATATGGCCTAACCACTCTCAATCGATTCTCTCGATTATAGAGTAGGCCCGTGCCCAGCAGTGGGACGTATATGGGCTGATACAATACAATACAATTATATGAACTTACAAAACTTACAACAAAGACATACAAACAATAATGCAGAAACGTCAACAACCGAGGATTACTGACCTTCATTTTAGGAAATAAGAATTAAAATAAATTATATAAAACAAACTAAAAGGGTGGAATATAAAAAAATAATGAAATTGAACTTGCACGCAGAAGCCATGCCTGTCTCGTCAGGCGTCACAATCCAGTGCAACGCCGGCGCCCGGCTCTCCTACGTCTCGTCTTCTTCTCGAGTATGAAATGCACCTCAGAAATACCCTCGCCAAAGGAATGGACGCGGAAAGCTATAGCCTGCACACATTTGAAGCACTTCTCAGCCAGAGTATGGAAGACTTGGGTAAGATTAATATTTTCTCTCATTATAATATATGTGTATGTACAAAAATCAATTTTAAATGTAGATCTTGGATAATCATATTTTAAATGAATATACCAGTATATGTGACCTGCCATCTGGCAACGCCCGTACATTGTATGTGATGTATGAGACTATGCAAACCTTATAAGGATTTCTTACTTAAATGTGTTAGCTGCTAAACTCTAGCGTTGCTCTTTTCAAAACAAGTATACAAGACAGTGATTATACTAAAAACTCGGCTAGGTTTAATACAGAGCAGTCATGTTTAAGACCGGTCATATAATATATTATGAAGTGATGTATAAGGTGTTGGAATAGTATAAGAGCATATCTTTCAGGTTATTTAATTAAACGTAACCACCTGGAAGCGTACCGCTCCCGAACGGTACGTTTTCAGCGTTCTTTCTTACCATATACGTGCAAGCTCTGGAATGAACTCCCTGCATCGGTGTTTCCTGAGCGCTATGACCTGTCCTTCTTCAAAAGAGGCTTAAAGAGAGTACTCTCTTTAAGGTAGGCAGCGATTTTGTTGTGCTGGACTCCTGGCACTGCGAAGTTCTCTGGGCAGCGGTAGCCGCTTACCATCAGGCGGGCCGCTAGCTCGTCTGCCTATAAAAGCAATAAAATAAAAAAATTAAACAACAATTAGACAACATTTGAAACAGCTCTTAAACAGAATATGTCAACGTCTTTAATTTAGTGAATAATTTTAGCCAGCAAGCACCACATTGCTCTTGCTGGAATTTGGAGATATTTTTTATATTTATATAAGCTGGTTAAATTAATAGATTTAAGCTATTATTTCGCATAATTAATGTATTCTTTTCCCATAGAATATAATGACAATATGCCGCCGTCGAATCAAAGGAGTCCTTATCCCCCTAGACGACGTAAGTATTAATAAGCCGTGAAGTTAATTCAACAATTAACCCAATATTAAAATAGCAATCCCTAATGCATGTCTTAAAAGGTTGTACCTTACAATTAAAATTACTTACTTAAATTACACCTTGTGATCCTGATTAATCCAGATTCAACTTGATTTAAATTTAATTTTTCCCTATTTTTGTTTTTGAGGACCCACCCAAGAGTCCATTCTCCAATCTTTGAGACACCTCAAGGAAGCCGCAATAAAGGAAAGAGGTGAAAATAACATTTATTTATTAATGTGATGCGGTAATTCATTTGTGAGTTATGATGGCAGTATTTTAGTTACTGGAATGCGTTGAAATGCCTACTCCCTTATTTGTTTGTTTTGCGTGTGTAAACGTCATGTTATTATGTATAAACCGGCATATATATTTTTTGTTTTACTTTGTTATTTCGTGTATTGTACTGAATGTGAGTGATTTAATTTTGGTTAAAAGAGTATTTTTATTTCGTATCACCCATTTTCTTAATCAAATTCCTGACATCCAACTAGCCTGATAAAGTAAGAAATTGGACATCTGTATTTCTAAAATATTTAATATAACTTTACCATGTGATCGAGTATTTATTATTCTTTCATCTATATTGCCAAAACTGGATGTACTTTGGCAATCAGTAATAGTGTTTATTGTTACTATAATAACTGTATTTATGTATTACAAATCGATGCATAGATATTTATTACATGCTGAAACATATGTATGTACTATGTAGTTACAGTACCAGTCATATATTTGTATGCTTCTTGTATCGACAATACTGTAATCTTGATTTGAAATGGCGTTTGTTAGTAGCAGTTGTCACTTCTGTAGACTGTGATATTGTACAAGGTTGTGATATTGCCATGCAGTTTTTAGTCAGCACTTGTAGTAAATATATTGTAATACATTACGTGAAGTGTGTGGTGTTATACCAGGATCGTCGTCACAATGTTCGGGCGGTGGTAGTCGCTCCTCTACACTGCCCTTGCCGCATCGGCTCGGAGTGGAGCGGCAGCACAGCGCACGATCTGACCGCGACGGATATTACAGGTTTGATTTTATAACTTACATTTTAGAATGTCGGTAGAATATTAAATGAGGAAATCGGGTAGATTTCTAAGACCTCACGTGCTATAATTGAAAAAAAATGAATAGTCATGCTGTTATTTTAAGCTGTTGGTTTACTATGACCTCTCAATCCCTTTTTTAAATGAACTGCCCACAGTCTACTCATAGCATTTTCCAAAATATTTTCAATAAAATTTATAGTTTGGTGAAAAAATTCACAAATGTAAATTTATCAGAAAAAAAGATTGGTGGTTAATAATAAAAGACGTTAAAATATGGTTAAATTGTAATGTACAAATAGTTAAATCCAAAGTAGCTTCACCGTAGTGCTTAATTCTAGCGATCGCAATGAACTGATGAGGGAACGTGAACGTGATCGAGAGCGGGGCTACTTGAGCGACCACAATTCCAGGTAAGTTTCCCAACAAAATTATACATCTACGATTTAGATAATAATCACCATTCCTTTTTAATAAAGTAAAAAATTTTATCAACTAAAACAATAATTGAAAAAATATACACAGAAAATAGTTGAATGAACAGCGTCATGTATTAAATAGCAGCCTAGATCCCTCAATGTAATAGAAATGAATTGATCTCTGATTGACTTTCGACTAAACTTGCTTAAATATAGCGCATTGCCTGTGATTTATAAGTAGCCAATTTTTAGGGCGATGTGTTTCAAGAAAAAGTAAATGGAGCTCTTTAGAAATAAAAAATATAATTTTAAATTATATTTTACATTGATCATATAGCTTGTTAATAATATGTAGATAATGATAATATAATACTAATTTATACTAAAAAAACCCAATGGAAAAAATGACGAAATACTGCAAAGTTTGTCGAATGCTAACGATGGTTCTAATGATTATTTTTAATAGTTAATATAAATAATTTATGTATCATCATATACAAATGAAAGTAAGTCAGTCGTTTTTCAATAAACGCTTTACATAGTCAAACTTATTAAAACAACGCTATGAATATTAGAATTTGTTTCATTATAGAACTACAGTATTTTTTGGAGATTATATGCAGCTATATTTCACGCTTTGGTTTGAGCCATTCAGAGTATCTATAAATCCTGATTTCTGTTTTTAATTAAAAGGTATAAACAAAATAGAATATATTTTTGTTTTTTTTTTTTATTAATACTTATCTCATTTCATAATACAATGCCCAATGAAGATTAAGTTGTATATTAATCCAAATTGAAGCCTACGAAGCGTTAAGTATTTTTTTAGATTGCGTTACATACTACGATTTGTATGATAGCTTAGAAACCATAATAAAAGCATTAATCTAATTACAATTGTAGAAAAGGTAAAATTGTATATTTGTGTTCGGTTTTACTTCGTATTAGTCACGGTCTAAGTAATTTTTTTTTTTTGTTTAAATGAATACTCGGGTTGTATCAAGACCTATTTTTTGCTTACCATGTGACGCTTTTCTTATACTGTTCATAATCTTGCAAAGATTACCAATAATTTTTGAAAATACATTTCTTAGACCTCAATAATACTAATTTATACTAACAAAACCCAATGAACTAAATGACGAAATACTGCAAAGTTTGTAAAATGCTAACGATAAATCTAAGGATTATTTTTTTAATAGGGATCGTGTACGAGATCGAGATCAGGGATATTTGAGCGATCATCAATCCAGGTGCGTACATTTTTTTCTTAGAATAATAAAATAATGTAATAATAAGATGTTATTCTTTCTGTAGTTGGAAATGGGGAATAATTCTGGAGGTGCTAGGAAGAACAAAATGACTATAAAAATTAAAATCTCCATTTCGATTTAACTTATGCTATTATTGTGAGCACTTATTACCTTCTCTATATACGGAAATACTGACAATATTCAATATTACAATGATCAGAACCAAACAAAACTATGATAATTAAGGCTGAATAAATATTCATTGATTACAAGACCTAATTAGATTTGCCAATATTAATTATACTCTCAGGCATTATGAATAAAATACGCATTAATCAGATATACATTAACGATATTAACAAATATTTTGATATATGAGTTCGATGACATATTATCCTCCGGAAGATGAATAGACCCTTTAGAAATATTATGTGGACCATTACCATTAGCTAATTAAAAGACGTCAATACTTATAAGGACTATTAAGTTTATTTACGATTATATTTAGATTATTATATTATTAAGTTTATGTACGATATACAGATTTTTAAATGAAATATAGACCATTAAATACACCTATAATATTAAAATTATGTTCTTTAGTTGGGCAAGAAAAACAATGTTGTCGAAACGAAATATAATCAGAATCGAGGGGTAATATTAACGGTAGTCCATCCTCTAAGATGGGCACAAAAAGGAGACAACTATCTACCTATTTTCGTAACTTTTTAACATAAATAAACAAACTCAATAGTCACAGATGTACTATAGTTCTGAACCACAGTCTTATCTCATGACACTCAAACCCGACAAAAATATTTGTGAACTACACAACCATTAGTCTCAGTGCGGGGAGCGAACCCGCGGCCTCTCGTTTCACAGCCGTTAATGTACTCTAGAATCAAAATTTGGAAATTAGTATTCTATACCCTCCCATAACCACAAGGATGAGTGCACTCCAGTATATAAGTTTTTATAAAATTATAGCATTAAAAGTTCTAAAAAGGTGATAAATTCATATTAGTGAGTAGGATTAATAGTTCTACAATGACAAAGATATAAGAGTATGAAGAAAGTAAGCTGGCGTTAGGGAAATACAGCCCGAAAAATAAATAACTACGATACTCGTATATTATGATTATGTAACAAAAAACAACGAAATCACGCTAAAAATATTATTCGTGAAGTAGCTGCCAGGGCTTACATGATCTTATATAATATTTATATGTATACTAGCTTCTGCCCGCAAACTTCGTCAGCGTGATTAACTTTATTTGGTATTTCTCATCCCGTCCCATCCCGTCCCGTTTTATCCCGCCCGTCCTGTCTCGTTCTAACTCAAAGCATGTAATCCAGTCCCATCCCATCCCTTTGAGTATAAAAAGTAACAAATATATCGGAATTCCTACCTCATCCCACGGAAACACTTAATTTTTAGGAATAATAAGTAGTCTAAGTGTTAATACAGGGTGTCAGCTACTTCCGTACAAAATTTCATCGAAATCCGTTAAGCGGTTTTTGAGATAATCGCGCACAACCGCACAGACATACAGACAAACCGACAAACAGAAAAACAGACAATAATTCTAAAAATCATAGTTTTGGGTTCTATTACGTTAATAAAGACCCCCTATATTAGTTATTCTCATATATCTTCCATAATACAAAGAAACACCCTGTATGTAAATGCAACATATAGGTACCAGATTTTAAGTTTAACCTGCACCAATATAAATGTGAAAACCGCATCTCATTTCGTGCGGTAGTTTTTGAGTAATGTGCAAGCAAACAAAAAGAAACACCCTGTACGTGAATGCAATATATACCAAATATTTATTCGAGCCTGCAACAATATAACTGTGAAAACCGCATCTGATTTGGTGCGGTAGTTTTTGAGTAATGTGCAAGCAAACAAAAAGAAACACCCTGTATGTAAATGCAACATATACCAGTTTTTAAGTTGAACCTACAGCAATACAACTGTGAAAACCGCATCTTATTTGGTGCAGTAGTTTTCGCGTTATGCGCAAGCAAACATACAGACAGACAGACAGACAAAAATTCTAAAAAAAAATTGTTTTGGCTTCTGTTGCTGTTATAAAAACCCCTCGCGTTCAAATTTCTTAAATATCTTCCATGTACAGACATCGACCATTTACATTTTTATTATATGTATAGATAACTTCCAGTTTCAAAAAGTAATCACATGTCAGAAAATATCCAACGGCCTCCTTCCTAATACTTAACTCTACACATTTTACATAATGTTCAAAAAGTATAGTATACAAATGTGAAGTAAATTTTTCAACAAAACAGGGTTTAAATAATCTTGTTATTTTTCACATGAAATAAGTTGCTTAACATGACCTCTTTAGAAAGGTTCTGTTAATTGATTATGAAAATAGTTGAAAATGAGGAACTAATAAAACCGACTGTTCCAAACAATAATTTATTTACTAGTAAACGTGGAATAGTTAATACTCAATGCAACACTCAGCCTGCAAAGTATCCCGTAGGGTTAGTCACTGTTTCATTACTGTCCTCATTTATGTATACCTAATGTGGTTTGTGTGTTATCTCGTTATCTGCGGAAAAATATCTCTCTTTTAAAAACTAAGCTCCATTTTTATTTTTTCATATCTCTACGATCGAATACATGCAACAGAAAAAATTGCAGACTGAAAACTGGCTGCCGCAAAGTTTATAACTAGGCCCGTCAAACGACCGGATTCCGCAAAATGTAGTCCAGATTTGTAATACATGTTCGGTTTACAGCGAGAGTTCAATCAATAGTAGCATTCACAAAACGTTGTCAAATGTACAACATGTTTCTCTTTAAAATATTGTTGTATAACCGTGACTGAAAAAAATGCTTTATATTTTGTCGTTTAATTTTATCATGCCCCTCTTATACTTACCAGTACTGAAAACGGTTGTGTGTTGATACAATAAGTAAAGGTGACGCGTTCTAATAGAAATGGCCTTTACGGGATCGTAATAATATGTCACAATATACTATGATGTGAAATAAAGTAGGACACGTCTTTTCGAATTAATAAAATAGTGCCGAAAAAAATAGTTTAAAATTCCACGCCTCTTTTAGCATTACTACAGCTACGTATAGAACACAGATCAGTGTATCAACTGAACGCACCCTTCCACACACATGTGATCCATATGCATTTATGCAAACGCATATTCTTCAACTTGTTTTATGTCGCTGTCTTCATCGTCGTAGTTGTGGAGATCTTGCAAAAGATTCAAAGGGTTTTATCTCCCGCATGGGGAGCTGCATCCGGAAAATTCTGTTATACAAGTATTATGGAACGTCAGCAATACATTGCTTGGCATAAATTTATAAACACATTATGTCAGCCATGTAAGCCATTTGCGATTTGCTTTGCATAGAAAAACATAAGATTATTCAGCACTGATAAATTAAATTCTAACAATGCAACTGCTGTTTGCGAAAGAAAATAAACAATTATGAAAACAAAATAACAACACACAAAGTATTTATTAATATCTTCTATCTCTACATTTCCTTCAAATAAATAATATGTCTCAATTCTTAATTGCACTTTTATGTAGCTATTACTTAATGAAGAAAAAAATATGTACAATTGAAGGAATTTTTAAAATGGATTAATAAATGAATGTTTCTATTTCTCAAGATTTATTTGCTTATAAAGATTCCTATTTTCTCGCAACTGTTAGGCATATTCAAGTGTGCATGACTGAAATGGTGAACCTGTTCTCATGTTTATTTATGCAGGTGTTTACTATGCTAGACAGGATTCACGCCAAACTAGTGCTCTAAGCAATGACAGTTCCCTTTGGACGTGTTCGCGCGCCTATTTTGAACATCTCGTAATAGGTGCCAACAATTTCAATTTCATTTTATGTGTGGCGATCTCAAAAATATAAAAAATTGAGTACACCTTTTTGTATGTTCTGAATATCTATATCTATCTATCTATATCAGCCCATATACGTCTCACTGCAGGGCACGGGCCTACTCTACAATCGAGAGAATCGTTTTGAGAGTGGTTAGGCCATATGGTCCACCACGCTGGCCTAGTGCGGGACTTACATACCGTAGATATTCTTTAAAATCGCTACGGTATGCAGGTTTCCTCACGATGTTTTCCTTCACCGTTAAAGTGCGTGGTGATTGACTATCAATACACACATAACTCCGAAAAGTCAGAGGTGTGCCTTGGGATTTGAACCAGCGACCACCGTGAACATGTAGGCAGCCGGGTCTGGTCCGTTACCAACAGGCCACCACGCACTTATATAGTATAAATTAAAGTTCTGAATATAGTATAAATTAAATTTAAAGTTTAAAAAATATGAGATTTAGCTTTTATTCTAGTATTAAAATTATATTTGATATTTTTTAAATTATTTTGTAATTGTAATATACTATATTATATTGATGTATGTATGTATGTAGTATACTAACTGTCGTACTCAGAGACATTTAATGTCAATGAAATCATTACTTAGTGTAGATTTTACAAAGAGAATCTATACTAAGTAACGATTTAATTGACATTAAGCCTCTCTGAGTGCGGCCGTAAGACAGCAATTTGCATTGTTAGCAATACATATATTATGAACAACCGAAATGATTTTTAACAGTGTCAAACTGAGATATTGTATACAATTTAGTGCATTTTTTTGCCAGTTTTTGGTAATAAAATCACATCGATACGCATATTCATACATTTTCTATTGTTTAGAAATTCCTTTTAAAACACTGTATATTATACCGAATTTAATGAATTATTATTTCCCAAAGTAACATATTGTGTTATACGTATAGCCTTATACGTACAGGGTGTATCCAGACTGCGACTGAAAACGAAGCCAGATGGCAGTTTTACTTACGACAGACACAATGCAACTAAAAATATAGCAAAAAAGCGACGATTTCTTTGTTGTATTTTTAAAGTATCATCGTGTTTGGGTGGTAAATTCATAGATTTTGCTAAAATAATAAATAAACCCTTGCATAGATATCATTGCATCTTTAAAAATAAAAGGGTGTACATTATTGTTTTAGGCAAAACTATTATTTACCACCAAAACAGGACGATAGGTTAAAAAAAACGTCTATTATTTTGCGAAAACGTTTGATTGCATTATGTCCTAACACCCGTATTCTAAGACGTGTCCTCCAATCTTCCTCAACCTTATCTTAGTCGAGGTGACTTTACAAATGAATTGGAGGGACCCTCGAAAATGGTATGCTTAGTAAAAAATATACCTTTACTAAAGGTTCCTCGAGTGAGGTTGAGTCAAGGAAAAACGTCATTAATTACGTCATTGATGTATAGATAAAGTAGAGATTTAACAAAAAACCTTTGAAAATAGTCTATGATCACTTGAAAAGTGACAGTCAAATGTCATGTCAGAGTGTTTACATAGAATATTATATAATTATTGAACTCAAAATCTTCGGGATTGTGACTGGAAGACAAATATTTAGTGAGTCGGAGAAAAAAACGCATGCAGACAGGAGGAGGGTCATACCATCCAACCCGGAAATTTCGAAGGATATTCTTATGGATGAATCGTCGTTCGGGATATTCGTAGGGAGTATCGTACAAGTATTACAGGAACTGCTGGAAATCTTTAATAACTCGTTTAAAATAATAAACACTGTTTCCAAACCAAAAATCTTTTATTAAATGAAATAAAGAGTAATGTTTGTATCATGCACTGGGAAAACGTGTAAATCGTGTAGATGCACCCACCTCAAAAAATTGTTGGCATATTTACACCCGTATTCTAAGACGTGTCCTCCAATCTTCCTCAACCTTATTTCAGTCGAGGTGACTTTACAAATGAATTGGTGGGACCCTCGAAAATGGTATGCTTAGTTAAAAATATACCTTTACTAAAGGTTCCTCGAGTGAGGTTGAGTCAAGGAAAAACGTCATTAATTACGTCATTGATGTATAGATAAAGTAGAGATTTAACAAAAAACCTTTGAAAATAGTCTATGATCACTTGAAAAGTGACAGTCAAATGTCATGTCAGAGTGTTTACATAGAATAATTTATAATTATTGAACTCAAAATCTTCGGGATTGTGACTGGAAGACAAATATTTAGTGAGTCGGAGAAAAAAACGCATGCAGACAGGAGGAGGGTCATACCATCCAACCCGGAAATTTCGAAGGATATTCTGATGGATGAATCGTCGTTCGGGATATTCGTACGGAGTATCGTACAAGTATTACAGGAACTGTTGGAAATCTTTAATAACTTGTTTAAAATAATAAACACTGTTTCCAAACCACAAATCTTTTATTAAATGAAATAAAGAGTAATGTTTGTATCATTCACTAGGAAAACGTGTAAATCGTGTAGAGGCACCCACCTCAAAAAATTGTTGGCATATTTAGGTATTTAAGAATTTTAAAAGGTAAACTTTATTTCTCTCTTTTAATTACAATTTTAAAGTAGGATTATTTCTTTTATTTCTTCCTTAAGGTAGGTCGCGACGTACCTTGAGTTTGACAGTTGATTCCTTTCCTCGAGACAGGAAAATTTTTGAGTGACGTTGAGTGGAGGAGATTTTTTTCTACTAAGAATACGGATTTCCTCTAGTAACGTCAAGTGGAGTCGACAAAACGTCTAAGAATATGGGTGTTAGGTATTTAAGAATTTTAAAAGGTAAACTTTATTTCTCTCTTTTTAATTACAATTTTAAAGTAGGATTATTTCTTTTATTTCTTCCTTAAGGTAGGTCGCGACGTACCTTGAGTTTGACAGTTGATTCCTTTCCTCGAGACAGGAAATTTTTTGAGTGACGTTGAGTGGAGGAGATTTTTTTCTACTAAGAATACGGATTTCCTCTAGTAACGTCAAGTGGAGTCGAGAAAACGTCTTAGAATATGGGTGTTAGACACTAACACCCGTATTCTAAGACGTGTCCTCCAATCTTTCTCAACCTTATCTTAGTCGAGGTGACTTTACAAATGAATTGGAGGGACCCTCGAAAATGGTATGCTTAGTTAAAAATATACCTTTACTAAAGGTTCCTCGAGTGAGGTTGAGTTAAGGAAAAACGTCATTAATTACGTCATTGATGTATAGATAAAGTAGAGATTTAACAAAAAACCGTTGAAAATAGTCTATGATCACTTGAAAAGTGACAGTCAAATGTCATGTCAGAGTGTTTACATAGAATAATATATAATTATTGAACTCAAAATCTTCGGGATTGTGACTGGAAGACAAATATTTAGTGAGTCGGAGAAAAAAACGCATGCAGACAGGAGGAGGGTCATACCATCCAACCCGGAAATTTCGAAGGATATTCTTATGGATGAATCGTCGTTCGGGATATTCGTACGGAGTATCGTACAAGTATTACAGGAACTGTTGGAAATCTTTAATAACTCGTTTAAAATAATAAACACTGTTTCCAAACCAAAAATCTTTTATTAAATGAAATAAAGAGTAATGTTTGTATCATTCACTGGGAAAACGTGTACATCGTGTAGAGGCACCCACCTCAAAAAATTGTTGGCATATTTAGGTATTTAAGAATTTTAAAAGGTAAACTTTATTTCTCTCTTTTAAATTACAATTTTAAAGTAGGATTATTTCTTTTATTTCTTCCTTAAGGTAGGTCGCGACGTACCTTGAGTTTGACAGTTGATTCCTTTCCTCGAGACAGGAAATTTTTTGAGTGACGTTGAGTGGAGGAGATTTTTTTCTACTAAGAATACGAATTTCCTCTAGTAACGTCAAGTGGAGTCGAGAAAACGTCTTAGAATATGGGTGTAAAACTACCACCTGGTTTCGTTTTCGTTCGCAGTCTGAATATACCTGGTATGTATTGCCAATTATATCCGTTTTCCAACAAATGGTAATTTTAGTCGGTATCAGTATCAACTAGGTAACTGAATTGCATACCGAGAAAACGCCGTGTTCTGAACAGTTATTACGGACTAAGCATTGTTCTGGGAAGTTTACAATTCTCTGTAAATTATTATATTTGATGTAGCGAGTGTATGTTGAATATAAGACATCTACACATATCATAAATTTGGAACCGATTAGTGTCTGCACATGGAAGATGTATGAGAAAAACTATTATAGAAACCAAAACAATTATATATCAATATAAGGCACTAATCAGTTTTGTGATTTCTTCTGTTAATAATGTTATTAACCCATCTCTACATTAATTCACTTTGAGTACATGTATTTTTTCACTTAATTCTTTTTCAATTGGAGTTCAACAAACAGTCAATTCTCTCCGTAATTGGCTTTGGGACGGTAGTAACTGATCTTTCAATTTATATTTACTCTGACTATAGGGAAAAGATTTCCTCTTAATTATAATATTTAAATATTTATCCCAATTGAGGCTGCAGAAGGTTGCCTTCAACACGACTGAAACTGATTGTATTTTCATTCAGAAAATCAATTATATATTTTTAAATTTTAAGAAAATGAACGAATTTTGAACATCGTTTTACATTTTTTTGTGTGTTCTCTTTATGTACTCTCTCTGGACTATAAATACCACATTTACTATCAGATGAAGCAGAGTCATAAAAATCGTTAATTTAACTTTATACCATAAAAAACTGTACACGTAAAATAAATAGTATATACGTATATTAATATTTATCATAGTGAATATATGAGACTTGAAATAATAGGTTAATCTCGAGGGTGAAGCCACAATACACTAATTACTCATTTCGTGGTAAACTATACGATCCGATTTTCCTCTACAAGTAGCAAATCTTGCTGGTTTAATAATACATTGTTGAGGCAGGTAACCGCCGAGTAACTACTTGCAATAATTCATTATATTAAGCTCCTGACCCCTAATCCCTCACCTTGAAGCCTATTATAAGAATATTGAAGCGCGGGGACCGGCGACCTCAGATTTAAAGGATAATACGGTGAAGTATATTTTATCATGACATAATATTAACATGGTAGGGTCGGTATAAAAATACACACATGCCAGAGGTATGAAGAAGGGTATTTATAAAATATGTAGCGCATTTCAGCTTTTAATCAATTCTGTTGTCTAAATTGCATTATTTTGAATGTCACATAACGAAAATCGTCATTATAAGTAGAATAGGATATACCTATGAATGAGAACGTGACATCCAAATATGAAACATTTTTATTTAAATAAATAAAGTCGTAGAAAAAATATTCTGACTTCCCAGTAAATATTTGTCCTACGCCGTGAGTACAAAAACGACAGGGAAACTTTTCCGTAACAAAATACTCAAAACAGAGATAAATATTTGCTTTACTTAAAAATATATCTATTTCGGTGCGGATTTCGTACACTTATTTCGTTTGATAGCAGACACGGAGACTGATAAAATAATGTGGCTACTGGATTTATTTAATTTATTATAATCAGACCTTTCGAAGAATAGATTTAATAATTGATATGCAGCAGAAAGTGCTTGCAGCATAAACTTATAGGAGTACTAACCCATTACAAACATACAATATAATTATTTACTTTGTATGAATAACTGTAGATCACTACCACATATAGGTGAGTAGAAACTAGACATGCTAAACAAACAAGTAAGAATTATAATAATATTTTTGTCATTTTGACATCAACATATCTTAATGATAAACGCATTATGATTGATTAAAATACCATAGCGGTAATTCTCGCACTTTAAGCATAGGCTATACGAGTGCAAATAATGGAATCCCATCGTGTACAAACAATGTGTAACATTTGTGCTCTGAAAGAGCATGTTTAATTTAAATTGTTACCGAGAAAAAAAATACACAGCGTTTACACGATGCATATGGTTGATTTAACTTTATCGTATGCAATAAATTTGTAAATTCACCCAACAGTCACATAAATAGTCGTGACCCCACACTAAGACACAAGTCTTCTAGTGTGGGTATTAGAAATATAAAGAAATCTAGAAATTACTTTTCGGTATCACAAACACCTAGACCCGTAATACTTGTATTAAGCTAGGTCATGATGCTATGATTTGACTCAGTGATTATTGAATAGCCAGGGTTTTTACCAACTATCAAGGCTCTCACTAGGCAAGTAACTTGTATGGTATGACCATTGATGGGGTGTGTTTAGTTTCGTGAGCGCGTCTCGTTGCGCGTCGTGTATCGGCGAGTCGGCGCGCGCGGCATGGTATCGCCACTCGGACGGGTGGCGCGGTGCCCCTCCGCCCGGCACCCGGCGCTCGCCCTGGGACTCCCTGCCCAGCCTGCGACATGAGGGCAGCCTTAACGACTCCGGCTACAGAAGCAACAGAGCCGATAGCTTCGAACAAAGGTAATATTTCGATTCACGACTATGTTTTTGAAATGTATTTTAAATATATGTATATACACCCACCAGTCACACATTTAGTCCTGACCCTATAGTAAAATATTAAAACTTACTTAGTCATTCACTTTCTTTATATGTACATCAAAATGAAAAAGAAAACTGAACCAAAACCTTTAAAAAACATAAATGTCATTTGGTTTACTATGTTTAAATGATTCAAAGTGAGGGTAAATTATTCAAATTTTTCGCATTAAATAACTTCAAATAATACTTCATTGTTAATTATAATAATTACAAAATCCTCATACCAATGTACAATGTCTTATTTTATTACAACGAAATAATAAAGGTATTAAAATGTTATTAACCCGACAAACTCTATCATAATTTAGTTATACTCGTATAAAGCAAATAAGTCAGTTTTAATAAGCACGTAATAAAGTCGCTTCCTTTAATATAACTGAATATTTACGTTTGATGTAATTTAATATCCGAGAGCTCTGAATTTCAATGGTCGTTTGTAATTTGTGTCAACGGAGTGGATTGGCACTGAAATCCGAGTCTAAATGAACTTCCCATTACTGGATGACTATTGGAACCGGACTGAAATGAAGCGAACAGTTGTGATGCCTCTTGACAGACCCATTTTTAACATTTATTACAGTCAGCTGAAATTCTACGAAGCGAGCGAAATGTATATTTAATGTATAATTAGTCATGATAAATCACCAATGGCAATTTTGAGAAAATATTTTAATTTAATCCAGAATGTCACGAACTCACAGGATATAAGATACGAGTAGATATAATTTTTTCAAAATCCTTATTTTATTCTTAATATGAGATACGCTCATTATATATTAAAAAAAAAACTTTGTTCCCATCGCTTTGACTATACTGATGTTTTGTCAGTATGCTATAAACATATATCTATTAATAAATACAGGGTATATCAAGACTGCGACCGAAAACGACGCCTGGTGGTAGTATTAGTGACTTCAGACAAAATGTAAGTAAAAATTTCGCAAAAAAAATCGACAGCTTTGTTTTTAAATTTTTTTACATATCGTCGTACTATTTGGATGATATATACATAGATTTCCTGAAACAAAAATGTACACCTCTTTATTTTTATACACGCAATGGTACGTAAAGGTTTAAATTAGTATTTTCGCAAAAACTAGGTATTTACCAACCAAAAACATTGATTTTAAAAAATTTCTAAAAAAAGTTTTGGCGAAATTTTTATTTGCGTCGTGTTTGGAACCACTAAAACTACCACCTGGCTTCGTTTTCGGTCGCAGTCTTGATATACCCGGTATAATTATAACTTCATACACATACTATTTTTGAAAATATATAATATTCCTGTTCAAGGGACCACAAAGACTACTTCCTGCTGTTTTATATATAGAAATTATTGTAATAAATTATTACATCGATTTATACTAGTAATGATCAAATTCATTCATTATCAGTAATACCATAAAATAAACATAGATACTGAATTAAAATGGTAGCAAACCCTTTGCGTAGCTATGATTATGCATCTCAGAACAACGCGTGCCTTGCAGGGCCAAACCTTCCTGGTCTATACTCTATTCCAACACATAAGTCGAATAGCTAGCTACATATATCTAACTGTTGCCAATCGATACTCTATTTGAACCAGCTGCAACGCCAACACTTTACATGGCCAGAACTTAAAATTTCCAGAATGGTATTTGTTTCCCGCCCGAAGAAACTTTAAAGTATAAAATGTCATCTTACAATAGTATAAAATATATATGAAGTTGTATTTCCAGGGGTGTGTTCGACCGGCAAGACAGCGTGCGTTCGGAATACACGAGCGACCGCGAGTCTTCGCGTTACGGCATCGTACAACAGGCCTCTATTGATAGCACAGACTCCAGGATCTGCTACTTGACATCCAGTGAGGTAAGCCTATCATGAAGTTATCATTTATATCGACGTTTCTTTTTTCTTTTTATAGGAATATTAGGGAGAAAGTATGCAAATTCTCCCAAGAAAAATAAAACCAAAATATTGAACTAGGGAACTTTTTTTAGAATTTTAATATTTCTAAACTATTTTATACACTTTACCGTTGCGTACATTGTTCTTTGTGCTAACAAAATGGTAGAGTAGGGAGAGTAACTGTAATAATCAATTGTCATAATTTTTACGCATTATATTCTATCTTAGAAAGATACATTCATAACAATCTTAAACGTAATTTCCCTACAAAAACAAAAAGAATGAAATCCTTAAATGAATAGGTGTCAATCGTGTCGTACTCCGCGTAGTGTTGTTTTGTTAAAGGTAGGCTTTGTCTGCGCGTTCAATGTTATAAGTACCTGGGACCTACTAACTATGTAAGCAATGAACATAGTACAATGCACACTGACTAAAATAACGCCGGGCCAGCGCTAGGAGCGCCGAGCGCTGGCTGGGCCGGCCCGCGTCGGCTCGCGTCGGGCCGCGTCGGCTCGCCTCGGCCGAGTCTGCGCACCTCGCGACGCAGCGCGCTTGCTGCGCCTTGAGCACCTCCAATCCTGTTCAGAACGTAACATAAAAATATTATTTGAGGTTAACTTCCTTTAATTAAAATACAAGAAATAGAGACCGGCCGTTGTTGCGAGCGCCTAGACCTGATTCGATATACTCGTGTCGAATGTCGCGAATACGAACTCTGATACGTAAATTGAGACGTTTTGTTTGTGTAAATACAAAGCTTTTACTGTCAAGTACACGGACAAAGAAGATTTACGGCGTCACTGCTACGTTTCCTCTAAAATAATTTTGAGTACTCACGGTTGTTAAAATATATACATTTCTAATCTTAACTTTGTTGATACTGTTGCGGAGATATAATTTTATAAACATATCCTACGTGTCAAGTGAAGTCAATTCAGAATATTCGTTTGAGTGAATTGTTGACATATAGTTTTACTATCCAAGTTTCATTAACAATAAGAAAAGACTTAACGTAATTAGTACGGTAATCGTCACTATTGAGTAGAGTTCCTGCCTGTATATCGCTTCATCTACCTGTGATAATTCGTCTGGTTTATAAATGTTTATCTTTGTGCATCTTGTGAAGCTGCTGACTACAATAATATAAATATTACCATTCGTAGAATGTTCAATGTTAAGCTAATGTTTACACTTCTAAGAGGTAGCGTTGTATTAAACTTATAGAAGACTCTCTTCCTTAAATAAATATTGATAGTCTTTTTAATAATATTTAAAACTGCGTTGGAATTGGTGAAGTCGCCGAGTAAATACTGAGCGGAGCGATGTTTGTATGGTAACTTGCATGGGGGCCATCAAATCTAAGAATGCTGATTTATTGAAGGTATTGTAATTGTCATTATATATTTTTCTGTTAGTAGATAATCTTTATTAATAAAAGAAGTACAAGTAGTAGTTAAGAAAGTACCTATGCAAAATATCTTTCATTTCTATCCAGCTTTTCGTTATTGTCCTTATGCAAAGTGTTTCTATTTCATTTTCTTATTCTTTTACCTATACTGTAATATAAATAACATCCATTTAAAAGAGCTTCTGTGCCTTTAAAAATACCTTTTGCTGGTCTTGATTATAGAAATATTTATGGAATTTATAAATTGTAGAGCAGCTTGTGTGTGTCAATACATACTGCCATATAGTTTGATTAATAAGATCTAAAATATGTACAGACTTATAGATACAAACTATTCTGAAATAAACTATTATTACTTTGTAGAAATTTACACTCAATATAATCCTCAAAGTAAAACACGTACTATATAAATTATAATGAGTAGGCGAAATGTATTTCTATAAAACAAAATGATATAGAGGCTTAGCTGTCCCAGTATTTGTTTACCTCTAACAATCCATCTGACCTACTACTGATATGTTGGTAATGCTATCTGAAGTTCAATTATAACGTTAGAAGCCGATCGGCAACAGTATTGCCGATATGTCACATAAGTCACTGCGTTTGAAATGTGGTGTAATGTGTTTTTTGACGTGTTTGTTCGACACCGCCCCGTCTGTCTCAAAGAAATGGGATATCGAAGGCCCAATGTTTATTCTTGAACGAGGCCGCCAACCACGACTACGAAGGCATGGCCACTGTAAATTGTGTCAGGGTCGTGTTTCTATTGATCCCGCTTCTTTCGCACTGAGACTCCAACTGTCCCATTTGTTCGCAGCCTTATTTACACTCATTTATTATTCAATTATAAATAACAATGGACAATTCGAAAAGTGAATTGAATAAATGAAAACTAATGATTAGCTAATGAAATAGGTGTAAATCTGTGACAAAATATCTCAAATTCATAAAATAATTTAATTATACACTTGACCTTCAGAATATAATTAAATTAGCTTACATATTTCCTTCTGCTTGAATCTGTTGTTGTTTCTCATATCACCACGACTTTGGGCGATAATTCGTAATACTGTCGATTTTAAATTCCTTAATATACATGTTATGTGTATTTTATTCATATTATTGTGATACATATTATATCGTTTAGCATTTCTTGTCATGGCGAGTTTGATTAACCCTTTTGGCCCCAGGTGTTTCCATTTGGAAAAAGGGAGTCGTTAAGGCGTATGGGTGGTTTACCACCACTAGGCTCATAAAATCGATCCTCACATGAAGCCACCTTGGGCCAAATCCCCTCATATAATGTAAAGGAGCCCTGCAATCGAGCTTATATGTAGGGAACGATATGAATACTAAATATTAACAAGTGTTTTATGATATAACCTACAAACAACACCCGAAACAACTAATACTAACAAGTTCCAACAGCGGTATTCCGTTGCATTTAAATTAGCCTAATTATACTTAATTGGCCTAACTTGGGTGAGTTAGGGCAATTCATTATAAGTAACTAGATTTTGCTCACGGTTTCGCTCGTGTGTTAAGGTTAATCCATAACAGTTTTTTTTACATACCAGGTATCATTAAATATACTATATATCTATTTTTCCGTCATCGAGGCATTTGGTTATACATGTCTTATTTTTTATTTCGGACGCCCGTTTCATAATTATTTGTATTTTCCTTACAAACATTGCTTGTCTTCTGTATTATGTAGTATCAACCTTATGTCTTTTTGTGTACCCCTTATAATGCGTATACAAAATTTTAAATTTCTTGTTTTCGGTTGGGCAGTACACGCGTGAAAACATAAAAAAACAATCAAGGTCACGTTTGGACTTATAATTTTAGTAAGGATTTTGCCCTCTAAGCATTTTAACAAGCTTTTATTAGATCGACCTGTATGTATGAATGTATGTATAATTAATTATATGTAACGGAATCTTTGAAGTCCAATTTCAAGCACTTCAAAATGTTGGGTTGAATTGAAATTTTGCATACTTGTCAAGGGCCGATGACAATACTATAATTTTAAATGTGATGTTATCCCACTAGAAACTACAGTTTTTTTTTTGGAAATAATTAGAATTAGTTCATTTCCGCGCAGCTGCCTTCTTTTGATAAGATAGTCGTAGATAGCAGATTTGTTAGTAAAATAAATAAATAATTGATAATGAGTTTAGGATAATAAAATGGACTGAAATATATTCATTTTATTGTTATAAAGCGTGGGGTGTTTACAACAATCACTTATCCTCAAGCACCCTAGCGTTTTAACCATAAAATGAATGAGTTCCAGACCATTTTCTAATATTAAACTCATTATCAATTATTTTTACTTTTTTATTTGTGTCTTTTACTAAAGCGTGTATTTTAGTTTTTTTAACTTTTATACATTGATTATACTGTCACAATGGCGGTCTTGCCATAACTTGAACCACTTGAAAAATTCACCCTGTACATATAGCACTTATATGTTCTTAGTGGTGTTGCTCATGTTTTTATGGGAAACTTGCCATCAGACGAGCGACCTGTCTCTTACGTCGTTCTCGTTATTAAAATAATAGACAAATATAGACAAGTATATGTATGTAAAAATACTGATTATTCAACTGAAATCCTGTGAAATCGATCGCCACCTGCCAGCAGAGGTCCTAAACACGAGGATTAGTGCATATCAAGGCACAGTCAGAATCAGAATCAGAATCAGAAATCATTTATTTGCACAAAATGTAGGTACAATCATAAGTTCTTAAATAATATATAAGTAGTCCCAGTACATTTTGCCATGTGGCGTGCAAAAGTTAATATTTTGAGAACTTAAAAAGATAATAACAGACGTGTCTTCTTATACTAATATAGCCATATAGCATCAAAGTAGAATTTAGTATAAAGTAAAACAAAATTACTAAACAATTATTATACATACTACGAGTATTTAACTAAAATATAATCTAACAATAATTGCAAAAAAAATATAAACAAAACAATAAAAAAAAACGTAACATTATTTAACAGAATCATCATTTAAAAAATCTAATATGGAATAATAACACTTATCTAATAAAAATTTTGTGAGTTTGTTCTTATATATATTTAAGGGCAATTCTTTTAAGTGATGTGGTATTTTATTATATATTACTGGTCCCATTGTCAAAATACTTTTTCTTAACAATGTTGTTTTGAAATTACCGGTATGTAATAAATTTTTGTATTGTGATCTTAGATGTTCTGGGCGTGCACTCATGGTAGCTATTGGCGTGAATAGATTTAAATTACATCTAACAAATATTGCAACTTCTAATATATACAAACATGGAAGAGTAAGTATTTTATTATACTTAAACATTGGTTGGCAGCTATCGCTACTTTTGAGACCAAACATAGATCTTATACATCGTTTTTGAGCTTTGAAAATTTTCTCCCTGTCTGAGCAGTTACCCCAGAATATGACTCCATATCTTAATATTGAAGCTACTAAACCATGATAAGCTGTTAGCAGTGTATTTTCGTTTACTTTTTTTGCAAGGTTGTATAGTAGATAAGCTGATGTACTTAATCTGTTGCAGATATTCTCTGCTTGTGGTTTCCATGACAGCTGATCATCAATTATAATACCTAGGAATCTAGACGCGTTAGTTCTGACCACTTTTTGCCCTATATGATGTATATTATATTCTTCAACTTTTGAACGTTGGTGGAAATGCATTATTTTTGTTTTTTGCAAATTTATAATTAAATTGTTTGATTTGAGCCAGTTTACGATGATTTGTAAGGTATTATTGATATCATGTTCGTACAGTTCTTTGTCAACACATTTAATTACTGCCGTACTATCGTCAGCGAATAATACCATTGGTTGATGAGTTTGACGAGGTAAATCGTTAATATAGAGAAGAAATAATAATGGCCCTAAAACACTGCCTTGTGGTACTCCAAACTTTATTTCTCTTTGGCCAGACCGATATGTCTGTTCACGTTTAGTCTTTAAGTTTACCCTAGAAATTTCGGTATATTGTATTCGACCACTAAGATACGATTTTATTAGGTTTAATATATTACCTCTAATTCCGTAATTGCTTATTTTTTCTAAAAGTATGTCATGTCTCACGTAATCAAAAGCTTTTGTCATGTCGGTAAGAATTATACATGTCGGAGTTTTATTATCAACACTCATCATTATATTTTTAAGTAGATCATAAATTGCCATATTGGTATTTTTATTTTTTCTAAAACCTTTTTGTTCCTCACACAAGATATCATTTTTTGTTAAAAACTTGTAAACCGACTCGTATATTATTTTTTCAAATATCTTGGAAAATATTGGAATTAAAGCTACTGGTCTATAGTTTGACATGTCTTCTTTGTTATTTTTCTTATGCAATGGTTTAATAATTACGGTTTTTAGCTTTTCAGGAAAGATGCCGGAACTAATGCTAATGTTCATGATGTGACTTAAAGGAGAAGCTATAACATTGGCTACATATTTAACAACACTCGTTAGGATTCCATCATAACCATGGCTCTTTTTATTTTTAAGTGTTTTTATAATTTTAATTATATCTATTGGAACTGTCGGTGACATGAATAATGAATTTGGGTGATTTGTTATTGGTATGCTTGAAATGTTGTCGGCGCTTTTACTTGGTATCGCTTGTATCTGATCTATAAAAAAATTGTTAAATGATTCTGCTATTTGTTTTGGATCTGTAACGACTATATTTCCTTTATTAATTTTTAAAATTGGTTCCTTAACAAATGAATTGTTATTAATTAATTGCCATGAAGCTTTACATTTATTTTGAGAAGTGTTTATTACGTAGTTATTTTGTGCTTTTTGAGTAAGTTTAATAATTTTTTTAAATCTTTTGGAATACGATTGAAATATATATTTATTTTCTTTTGTTGGTTTCAATCTATATTTCCACAGTAAATTTCTTTGTTTCTTGCTACACATTTTTATACCTTTTGTAATCCATTTTGTCTTTTTGCCTGTCTTTACATTAATAAATTTCATAGGGAAACATAAATCATATAACAAAGTAAAAATGTCCAGAAAATTGTTATATGCGATATTTGGATCTTCGGTATTGTATATGTCTGAGAAAGATAAACTATAAAGGTAATTTCCAAATATTTTTAAATTGTTTTTTGTTACTATTCGTTTTTGCGCACGCCAATGATTGATTTTACAGGTTTTACTAACTTGGATTTTTAATATTTGAGCTGAATGGTCTGATAAAGCGAAATCTATTACTTTGTGGTTGCATATGTGTTTGGAATTATGAGCAAAATTATCAAGGCATGTTTTGCTCTTTGGTCTTGTTGGTTCTCTAATTTCCAATTTAAGATTGTAGCTCAGTAGCAAATGTTCAAAATCAAGAGTATATTTATTACGGTTCAATATATCTATGTTAAAGTCGCCGCATAACACTACATTCATATTTGTATTATTGCAAAGTGTTTTAAGAATATTATCTAAATTTTCGTAAAAAGAATTAATATTAGAAAGGTAGGGCGGTCGGTATGCACATATGATAATTATTTTTTGTTTGGTTAATTCTACTGCACAACATTCTATAATACCTGGGGCGCAAAATTTTGCTATGTTTAATAATTCTTTAAATTCGTAACCACTTTTTATTAGTATGCAGGAACCTCCTCGTTTTTGTCCTTTTCTCGAGTAACATGCAGCAAGCTTAAAGTTCGGTATATTTAATAATATTTCATGACCTGAAGTAATAAAGTGTTCTGTGATACAAATAGCGTCAATGGGTATCTGTTTTTCAAGTAATTCTTGTACGTGTACTGTTAACATATCTGATTTATTTAAGAGGCCAGCAATATTTTGATGAAAAATGTATATATGATTAGAATAGAAAAAACTCTGAATCCGTTTCGGCTTGTTTGTTATTGGCATCTTGACTGTTAAGTATTATGGTTGTATCGTGGTTCATTGAGTTTATTTTCAATGCTATATTTTTGAGGATCGAACGAATTCCGAAATTCTTTATTGA
The DNA here is from genome assembly GCA_905220455.2 of Deilephila porcellus. Taxonomy (NCBI): domain Eukaryota; kingdom Metazoa; phylum Arthropoda; class Insecta; order Lepidoptera; family Sphingidae; genus Deilephila; species Deilephila porcellus. The sequence continues at coordinate 7,613,726 of LR999971.1, read as the reverse complement.
ACCATCGTATTGAGAAAAAGTGTGGCTATCGCAAGTTAGGTCTAAATTGGAGTCGAACAGGATCGCATATTTGTGTGTTTGAACATCTAGATATAACATATTATTAAAAGCTTCTATTCTGCAATTAAACCAGACAGAGTAATTGTGACATTTATATGTAGGAACACACAGAATGATATTTGTATGTTGTATAGCTCCTAAGTTTTCTCGTAAGCGTAAAATAATATCAACATAATTATTTGTTGTACGAAAGTCTTCTTCTCCTATTAAGATGATGCAGTAGTCTTCTCTTGAGTAACCTTTTAGTTTTAAATGGATGTTGTGAATCATGTGTTTTATGCCGCAACCTGGTGTAAGATAGTGACATATTTCGTATTGATGAAAATGTTCTTCGGCTATCGGCAATATTTTATTCTTCTTGTTTGAGCTTAGGATACACAATTTTCTTTTAGCTGGTTCAGGTGATATATACATTTCTTCTATTTGTTGTCCAGTTTTCAATTGTGTTTCTTTTATGGATGTATTCTGTGGTATTGATTCATTCAGGACTTTGTTGCATTGTTTATTAGTAGATTTGGTTTTTTTTGAATTCTTAGTGGAAACAATTTTACTTTTTGTTTTCTCTGTCAAGGTTTGTCTTAGGTCTGTATTTTCCATGCGTAGTTTTATTATTTCTTCATTAGCCGCTGTTAATTTTAAATTGAGTATCTCTATTTGTTGTTTAAAATCGAAAATAGTAGTATTTTCTTCATCTGATAATTCTGGTAGGCTATTATTGTTCGTGCCATCTATCGTCGAACAGCTTGAATAATGTTCCTCAGCACTCAGTTGTGAGAGTGACCTTGTACGTGTTTTTCTAAATGTTATATTACTTTGAGTGTTATCCATATTGTTGATTTTTCTTTTTTTTTTTTTAATTATGAATTACGATTATATATGACACAAAAGAGTCCGCCACACAGTGGGCATGCGCCGTCAGTCAACAATAGCCAAACAATAAAGGCAGCAAAAATCCAGATATGCTAAAAAAAATGAGCGGTTGCCATGCGCTATGGTTCAAATTTTTATCAAACATGCACTTTAAATTCAAATTATTGTCAAGCGTGGCTTAGAAACGGTCATTGCAAACTGTCCGAGCAAAACGTAATAAGCGCCATGCGAGAGTTGTCACTTACGCGTTTTATCGTGGCGTTTTTTGTCCGTTGATTATTTCACTTGGTTTTTGATATTTCACTATTAATATTGTTATTATATGATTAAGTAACACTTTTGTACACTATTTGTTTATATAATTTTATTAATTACGATAAAGTCTTTATTGTTTACTATAGTTTTTATTTAATTAGAGACTTTAAACTGTATAAAACTATTTTCTTTAACGGAGCGTACGGTACACACGCTAACGCTAACACGGTACAGTTAACAAATACATGATAAGCCAAATGTATCGAATTGCTACTGTTAAAATTAAAGTTCTGGTTAAAGATGCTGATGCAATAATGCCTAAGCTGCTTCATGAAAAATATTCCACTTGTCAAGTTATCATGTCATTTAATTCTGACACTATAGGTTATTGCAGTTAATCCACGCCTATTTGAATAAAATGACATCAGGACCAACTCTTATCCTACTAATATTAAAAAGACGAAAGTTTGTGTGTTTATTACTTCTTGACCCTCAAACGACTGAACTATTTTTTATAAAATTTGGCCTAAACGTAGCTGATACCCTAGTTTACCACATAGGCTACTTTTTATCCCGAAAAATGAAGTGTTTCCGTGTGATGAGCATGAAATTTAAATATGTGTATTTGCTACTCTTTCAAATTCGAAAGAATGGCCTGTGATAGAATATAGGACGAATGAAATGGAATATAAGAAAAAAATGTGTCGGAACAAGACGGGATATAACGTTGAGTTTATATAAAAAACAGTTAGTACACGACATAAGGTCTATCTAAACTAAGAAGTTCCATTTGACATTGGGAAATAGGGATGCTGTCAAATAAATCGGTTCTTACAATATCCGATTATTTAGAGATATCGATAATATTTGTTTGTATTTCTTAATCGATTACAGTTTATATTTTCAGTTTACATCATTTCGTTTATTTTTTCATGAACATTTTTATTCTAATGAGACATCAACAATTGCATGTCACTTTACTATTTAGGAACAAAAGGAGTGATTTATCTATTACTAGCGGCCCGTCCCGGCTTCACCCGGGTGCAGACACTTTTTCGAGTCCAGTCCACATCACGCACATGCTTGTGAACACATGATACATACATACAATACAATACATATACTCCAAAGTGAGGAACCTCCTCACTATGTGTGGCGTATCCTACAATACTGCCTTCATTTCCATTGTAATATCCAAATCTATTAATTAATGACAAATTAATTCATATTAATATTATTATTTTACTATTTATTGATGTATGTTCGTTGACAGCATACCTATTATTAGATGAAAGTTCAGTATTTTTAAAAATTAAAAAACAACTGTTTTATTTCTGCTCGATTATTCAAATATTTTTACCGATTATACGTATACAAATGCATTTGAATAGTCTCGACTCTACCGGTAAAAGACCTAACGAGGTGACTTTGTAATGACGTCTAGAAAAAAAATATGTTGTTTAAAATGGTTATTTTGCTTTATTTATAGAATTCTAGTTTAAATTTGGTGATTATGGTTTGTATATCTAGTGATAAAATAAGAATAGCTTCATAATTCCATGGATTTACGGAAAGTGTTATTGAAATTGTGTGGGTTACGTCTGCACAAAGTTATTTACGTTAAAAGTATGAAACGTCAAATGGAACCTGTTAGTTTAGATAGACTATAATATTCGGATGTCTCTGATGTAAACTAGACACAAAAAGTATCTGCATCCGGGTGAAGCCGGATCGGGCGGGTAGTAAAAAATAAATATAAAACGAAGTACATCCGATTAATTCAATAGGCTGTTATAGACTAACAAATTACAAATACATAGTTTAACTTTTCCTCTTAACAGTAATCATATATTATGTATATTATACTTATTTTGTCAAGCAAGTGACCTTTTGGAAACTTATCAGCCGTTTACCTGCATATATGAAAATAAGTCCACAATAATCGGATAGTAATATAATTCCTTTAGTTTCCAAAATAACAAAAAGGTGTAGAATGGAAAGCCCTAAACATAAATTGGAAAAAGTAAAAGCATTCAATAATATTTTTGTTTCATCGCATTCCTGTTCGGTTGGGCAACACATCTATGATGATGTTGTTCTATGATGATGATGAATGTGCGGCAGTGATCACTTACCATCAGGCAACTTGCTTGCTCGTTTAGACCTATTGTAAAAAAAATAATGCTCAACGAAATAAGCATTACAAAAATGACAGCACAAAGTAATTAATGTAAATGGTGTAACCACCGTATTAATTTAAATAAAGTTAAGGGTGCCAAATCCTAATTCTAAAATCATTATTGATGGTTTCTCGAAGAATTGCTAAAACTATTTACAGCAATAACCTTAATAAGGACTTTATAATCCTGTAAAAGATTTAACATTAACAACTAATGACGCTGATATATGAGTTCAATCACTAACTCGCCCTACGGTGAAGAAAGTACATAAAATTAACTTTTGGCAGAAATTTAAGCCATACAATGTTTGAATGAAAGCAAAACACGAATTTAAAGCATTGTGTTTTATGTAAAACATTTACCTTGTTATAAAGCATGAACCTGTGGGTAATTATAAAGTTCAGAGAAATATTAAAGCGCCATACGCCAAACGTCTTAAAACATTTATATGAATCGTTCCCGAGCTCGGTGTGCAACTGTTATTGCCTCTTAAACCTAGATGTCGCTAGTACACGGTGAATAAACATTTTCTGCAAACCTTTTCAACAATGAGAAAAAAAGGCTATTTTTTTCTCTTTTTAATAATAGCAAAGAAAACGTGTTATCATTTCTTTAGGAGAAATATAACACAGAAGACAGGTTATATATTGTGGGAAATGTTAACGCCATTCGCAACGTAAGCTTTTAGCGAAGGCCATAAACTAAAAGGGCTTTTACCTTTTTATAAAAATTAGGTCACTATACACTGTATATTCTCTACGCTCAATTAACTCCTTTATTGTTGGCAGTTAGTTTGGATGATAAAATAAAGACTACTTTTGAACTAAGAAAAACAAAATTACAAAAATTTAAGAAGCACAGCGTAATATTTACGCTGTTCTCTTAATTTCAACATTAAATTAACGACGCACTAATTAAATTAATGTTTTATTTAAATTCTTCGTGACATTAGTTTGGATATTCGAGTTTATAGCTTCCGACTTGTCATATCAATGAGTCACTTTAACTATTGGAGTTTACCTAGTTTAAAAGATAGTTTTCATGTGAATTTGCATACTATCAATGTAGAATATTATAACGAATAATTTCACTATGGATTTGGGTTTAATTGTTATGGTGTCTTTGTTACAGGTAAGCAAAACAACGATATATTTTTTTACAATGGATGGATAAGGTAAGTGTTAGTCTAAGATTTTAATTTTTAATAAGGATGAATAGTTATATATAATATTTACAGGTATAGTTATATATAAATAATTATGTGTCTTCATTTTAGTATTATTATTTGAAACCTTAAGCAAACAAATCAGATAGTAACGGTCTAAATTATATGTTTTATTTAATTTACAATTATAGTTTCTTAGAAAAAATAGAAACTGTACTCCATTTATTCGCACCGTGTGATTAGTACAGCCCTGTAAAACATGGTTCTATTAACAAAACACGCCCAAAGAGAATACACGGCCTCCAAGATGACCATCTTACGTCGTAGAGGGTAGTTTATTCCTCCAATCAGGCTAATGTACATTACTCCTAAATAATTTGGCGCTTTTAGCCTCGAAGTTTGTTTTTGTTTTGGACTCGTATATTTTTTACAGTTTCGTTACTTTTAGACAGTATTAAACGAATATAGGTTTTGTATTAAGTGCGGCAATTCTCGTGTAACGGAAATTAAAATAAATATGAAACGCTTACACAATAAACAAACGAGCGCTCGGCGAGCGGCGGGCGGCGAGCTGGTGCGCTCGGCTCCGGTACTTGATAATAATTGGTAGGCAGGTCGGCGTGTGCGGCAGCGTGTCGTTCGCATCGATGCGGCGTCAAGCTCTGCTCCTCTATTTGATACATGCAGCGGCGGTGCCGGTGCGCGGAGGGCGCCAGATGAGCGGGGATCCGTAAAAGCTCCGCGTCTGCGCCATGCTGCCCAACGCCATTATCGTGTAACATGCTCTCGGTTCGTTGGCTTGGTCAATTATCTTCCGAGTATCGCTCTATCGACAAACGTGCGATAATTCATACTTCGGCCTTTTAACATGGCGTTTCCTAAGTTGTTACTTGTCACTATTATTATACTTTTTTTCGATTTCGGTTCATTTATATTCATCGTCCACTACTCGTAATACAGTAGTACTATATGTCGACCTATTACATTTAATTTTTATATCAGTAATCAAACACAAACATCTGAATAACTTATTGGTTAATGTTCAGAGAAAATGTGTCGTAAATAAATTTCATGTTTAAATTGGAAAAACATGTTGTATTTCCTTGAATACAAATAATTCTAACACATTTGCTACTAGGTATTATTACTGAAAAATCATTACCAAAGTATATGAATAATCCCATATGCAAATATTTTATTAAAACCGTTTTTGAATTAACAATAGCGTTTTTCTCTAGAAAATACGCTTACACACAAATTGTACTTACAATCTTCTAGTTTGGTAATAAAGAAATCGTATATATTTTGTGATAAATAATATTAATATAAAAATCGTAGATAACTATATCTACACGAATTAAAAGTCATAACTCACGGTAACAAAGTGATCACACTTGCCGTAAATATCGAAAAAGTGAATTTGAAAGCGTAGGAAAGTAATTAAGTGGATAGCGATGCTCAGCGAGGAGGTAAAATAATTTATGATTCATTAACCTTACCTGCTTACCACGTACCGCAGTGGCCACGTTATATTACCTTTGTGTTTAGGAAACAGGACATTCATATACTTCCGCCGTATATTAAAACACAAAAAGGAAAATGAAAAATGTATAAATTTTTTGGGTAAAGTGAGGCGTTTTGAGGTCGCTAACCGTGATACATTTTGTAACTTTGGGGGACAGCGATATGAGGGTGGGGTGAAATGTCCGATGCGAGATGGTGAGCTAATGTCATTTTGTTTGCCAATTGATTGATCGCTCGTAAAATTGCGATATATGATAGATGTATTTTTCAGTGTGTACGTTTATTTCGTGGAGTTATTTATTAAGTACAAGATTTGAGTCAAACTATAATGTAGAGACCACATCTATATTTATCATTTCCGCGTTTGGAGGGCATTAATATTTTTTTCATTCGTAAATAATGTAACCATTAAGAAATGTTCAGGGAAACATCCAACAAAGTCAACATGTTTAACAACACTTAAGATACAAAATTATTCATGGGGCTTGTAAGCTGCGAATCGAAGGCAGATCCGATTTCTTATCAAAATTGTTTTACATAAAAGTTCTGCATTAATGTTCCTAAAGAATTACTTCGTGAGTACCCTTGTAAATACATATTTAAAATTGAAATTGAGAATATAATTTAAATGTAATAATATATTTATTTAGGTATATTTTTTGAGTGATATCAAGTATTTAATCACACAAAGTAGTATTTATTATTAAATCAGAACGATTAGGTGCATTTCGAATAAAACAGTAAATATATCAATTCAAATTATGTGATTTTTGTATATATCTAAATAACATTGTTTCATTTATTCAGTAACACGATTGGTAATATAATGAATTAATATATAAATAAAGTTAAGTATATTACTACAACGCTGTTCTTGACTTCCAATCAATTAATCTAATGTTTTCCTTAATGCTATTGTGGAGTTAAAATTAAATACGAGTATAACATGGCAGCGTTTCATACACAAATGTTTGCATATAGTACATATGTACGTAACCACATTCTACTTATCCGAAAACAGTTCTAGACGCAATGAATATAAAGTGATGAATTACGAAACAGGCGTAAGGTTTTCTTGGAAGTTTTCATGAGCAGATATAAATATATGCTTCCCTATACAATCTATTACGTGGTTGCATATTGTTACTCAATATTATCTTCCCATTTTCGGACTCCTAACGAAAGGGAAACAAAAATAAAAATGATCAATGATAATGGTTACTTTTTGCGGAGCAAAGCAGTATCTAAAAAGTAAACATAATAAACGTTTAACGTACACGGCGGAAGAAATTTTATCAATCAATCTGTCCAGCGGGAACCATCGCTTATCATTAACAATGTATATCCAATTTACAGTACGTCTATCTTATAGCGCAAGACATTATAATATGTAAATTTAAATTTTTGTCAATACCAATTAAAAAATATGGTCTAGACGAGAGAACTTCCTGCCGTAACAAGTCATTTTATTTACGAACGTGATTTTACTTATTCAAAAATATTTAAAAACACTGACAAAATACTATATTGTATTACAAAGAGAATAGTAGTAAATAAACAACATTTTATATCTATTAAGTATAACAGATAGGTTTTCCGGAGCCGCATTTTTTTAAATTGGGATTTTTAAATGCGTTTTAATTTTATTTAACACAAATTTATACTATTGCTCTTAAAATATGACAAAAATTACATTCAACCCTCATATCTCTGGTACTTAATCGAAATTTACGATACGACAAAATTTGCGAACATCGCTGACGTCAACAATGTGAAGTATTTTATAGAGCGGATATATTGTAAGTGAAATGTTCGTTATTTGAACGAGAAATAAATTTAAATGCTAGGTTGTTATAGCGTGCAGTAGGCGGGTAAAGCGGGGCACACGGGCGCCGCCCGCCCGCAGGCGCGCTTGCTCCGAAAGCGCCCGAGGACTTACGATCGTTTCGCTCCGAATCGTAACGAAGTTTGACGATTGCGACCACCCTCCGTCGACGCTTGCTGGATCCAGTCGCAGCGAAGGCCGCTAGGGCGTTGGAGTGGTTCAGTGTGTGACCAGTGCTTGGTTATGTAACTAACAAAAAACTTATTTATTTATCACGTTAGGGCTCTACCTCTTTGACCGAGTGTCGATGTCGAAATGCGTGTAACAAATTTTCAGAAATTATGCACAGGCGGAAAATAATTTAATATTGTGTTAAGTGATGTGTACGGCGACCCCTACGATCATTCGAAGCATGTTTATCTTATCATTAAAGAAATGTTTGCAGTTTAAACGTATGCTTTTAAGAATGCCAACGAAAGGAAATTTTCTAGTGACGTTTTCAAATGCCGTTTGCCCTACGTAGACCTGCATTTTCAATAATAAATATTAGAAAAGCGCCAGTTTTTTGAACGATTGTAAAATATACTAGTATTGTACGAGGCTTTGACGAGTTCAATAACCGAACAGAGGGAAGCTATTGGAGGTAATGTTGCGCACAACAAGTTAACACAAATGGTAAATGAAAACTGTTCTTATAATTTAAGTGTGGCACTTGGTGTTGTTGTTCCAATTGCAAGAACAAATAGAAGTAAGCCAATGGGAATTTGGCGCAATGCAGGGCGCTTGGATAGAAACGACCACGCAGTTGCGGTGACTCATTCCGAATCCATAATTGCTTAGTGAATACAACATTCGATGCAATCTCAATCTCTGATATTGATACAATGCACTTATCATTTCGCAAATGGATTGTGTTTTATGAATGACAATGCAATCATTTTAGATACACATTGTAGAGTGTTGTTATTGATACAGAATAGTAAATAGATATTACTAAGTATAATCCACTGATTCCGATCAGAGTTTTGTTTAAGTTCATTCGGTAAATGACGAAGCTACAACTATTTTCATTATGCACTGTTTTTTTGTCCAATAACTTAAATCAGTGCACGTTCTCTATATGTAATAATTCCCAAGTACATACTATGTCATATAATTCATTAATTCTATTTGCTTATAGCAGTGTGTGATTTATTTAATTCCATTGGCGTAATTTATAGAATTCCGGCTATGTTACATTCCGCTATGTGCAACTAATGCGGAATATATTACTATTAAAAGCTTCCACGAATTAATTAAGCTGTTCGCAAAATTCAATTCTCATTTTGGTGGTTTTACAATTCATTATATGTAGGTATGTTTGACATAATTATTTCGTTGTTTTATTCAGTATCTATTATTATGTCAAAGAAAATTTAACAACACAAATAAATATGTTTTCAAATTGATGGCGACCTCTTTGAAAGAATAGTAAGTTAGAGTAGAGTAGAAAGTTTACTAAATATTTAAAACACGGGTCATATTTCAAAACTCGGGTAGATTGTAAAAAATAAATAACGACACATTTTTTTGTTATTACTTTTGGAAAATGTACAGCACGACATGTTCAAACTTAACGCCACTTTACTGTGGTGTGTCACGCCCTACTTCACTTGGAAAAGTTCGCGCCGGCTATTAGTGGAATTAAAACGCTACGAATCTACAAAAAGATGCATCAATCTTATGGCATGCACCGTGTACCTGTCCAACAAATGTTGTTCAATTCTCAAATTTAATATATATGTTTTAATGCTTTCTTTAAATACACCTGCATGTTTGCTTATATTTTTTGGTTTACCTTAATATTTTTAGTTGTGCATATAAATAATGCAAATATTCTTAATAGGTTCTAAATGCAAACATATCTTTTATGAAATAATGCAAATATTCTTAATAGGTTCTAAATGCAAACATATCTTTTATGATCGGCTAATCTCCCCCCGAGAACAATTATAGTTAGAAGTACATCATGAATTTACTTAGTACGTGTTGTAATAATGATTTACAAATTGTTTTCTGTCTGTGCATATCACATATATTTTGCTATATTAGTTGAACGTGACGGAAAAATAACAAATGTGGATGATGTTTACAGACACTAAATATAACGAATTTATTTCGTAATAATATTGACAAGACAATATAAGTTACAAAAATACCGAAATGGTTGTAAAACTGTTAGGAAGAGATGAAATTAATTAAGGCAGAGGAAAGTGCATATCCGTAAGCGGATGGTAGTGAAGTTAGTGAGGCGCGTGATGAGGTGACGCTCGCGCGCGGCCGCTGACGCCACTCCTCGCCAATGATGGTGGAGACGCAACGTGCGCCGCAGCCCCGATGTGCGCGCGCGCTCGATGCTCGCGCCAAGCCTGCTTCAGCTTCAGCGCCTCCTTCGTTGGCCGGTAGCGGCACTGTCATGCACCTGCGTCGACGAAGACACAAGACTGTGCATTTCGGCGAGAATCTTTTGATGCAAGTTTGCGCCGACAGAGCACATTTAGCAGCGCTTGGAGCTCGAGTTCCCGATGTCTCATTCTGCCACAAGGCTCATACCGGTCTCCAGAAAGGCGACGCTCGCTTCTGCTGCGTGGCGCATCATTGCTGCCTCGCCGCGGGAGCTCTTGTAGCGTTAACGTCGAACGGAAGGCCTAAGCCACGCAGAGAACGCAGCGGGGACTCACATTCGAGCGGCGGTGAAGCTGCGGATAAAGGAGAGGGCGGCGGCGGTTCAGTCACCAAGGAACCAAAACGAAAAACTAAGCATCATCATCATCACCATCACCATCATAAGATTCACAGCTGTCCTTATCATGATATTGCACCTCCGCCTGAAGATGAACTCGATGAAAAGGCTCTAGTTCCGAAGAAAACCGTATCGCCTTATCTTTATATACCTAGTAAATTAGAGCCCAACGTTCAGCAATTATTCAGTTTTATAGAAAGCGTCCTCAGTGCCTGGGCTGCGGAAGAAGGTCTCACCAGCACCGGAGAATACTCGGAGCCGGATGAACGCATCGTTCGCAGGCGTAAACTTAACAAGTACAAAAAACGAACCGATATACTAAACATACGACGTATTGTCTATGAAGTTTCTATACTACGAGGAACTAAACTACTCGGCAATGTCCGATTCCGCCACTACCATTGGAAAGGAACTGCACAAACCTGCAATGAAGCTTTTCTCAGGAAGGCAAGTATTAATATTTTTTAACGGTCAAACATAGGTTCCTATTATTGTACGCTAAAATTACTTAATTATATGTATAATAGGAAGATAAAATATTATATAGCATACATACATAAACTCACGCCTTTATCTCAGAAAGGGTAGGCAGAGGCGCCACCAGGACACTCACATTTCGCCTTGTATGTTCCGTTCCATGATGCGATAGGGAGCGAGCCTATCGCCATATCGGGCACAAATTACTGACTCCAGACTAATAATGAATGGAAAAACCTAATATCACTTTGCCCGACCCGGGATTCGAACCCAAGACCTCACCTTTGTAATCGTACCGTAGTACTACTACGGTACTACGCCACCGAGGCATTATATAGCATGTTTGTTTTATAATTTGTTTAGGAATGATATCAAAATATATGTACCTACATTGTAACTACAATGCTACTACACTTGTTGGGAGCTTACAAAATAGGAATGATGAGAAGTTAAATACAGATTTTTTTTAAATTCCCCCGATATCAAAAACATGTTCAGTCGTCGGGCTCGCTTTGTTTAACCATTGGCAATAATAACAATCATCGAGCTATAGCCACTACTCATAAGTCTACTATAAGATCGCAATAGGCAAGCGAGCTAAATTAAGGCGAGAAACCTCCTACATAATATAACTTGGGCTAGGACCGCGAACTCCGCAAGTTAAGCATTTTTCTTAAGACTTACTACACAATGAAAATTTAATGATCGTCGCCGCCGACGTAATACAGAGTTAGGTTGTTTAACATTTATACGTAATAAGAGCTAAATATGAAATGGGGGTTAGATAATATTATGAATTAAAACTAATTAGTAGGGCTGAGTTTTAATATTATTGTTACATTGTAATAATACAGCTTGCGAGTTGACCAACAATATTTTATGTCATAGTGGTAGATTGTCGAGTTGCTGTATATAATCTTATCTTGTGAAATGAATCTGAACATTTTGTACAAGATAACAATAGCCACGTAAGAATACATAAGCAAGAAATCGAAACAATTATTTATAGCAAAAACCAGGAAGGAAATATCTAACTAACATTTTGACCTTATTTTTAGCTTTCTCCTGGAGGAAAGTGCAATTTCCTTTTTGCTAATGAGCGCTATTATTTTCGCTTTCCACTCAATTTGCGGTTTATTCGATTCTTATTTAGACTTAGTAAATTATAGCCGACGGGTTGTTGAACTCGATCTATTACTACTTAAAATGATGAAGTTTTTATCATGTATTAGGGAGGTATCCGCTTTATTCTCGACGTGAGTTCGAAATAAAGCATTTTAGCAACTTCAGGACTTTTATGTCATAAATATGTAATCAATTAAACTGTTTTTGGAACATATTCAATTAGCGTCTCTAACTGCATAAGCAGTTGCAGAATTCATTTGAACTTTGATTGGAGGTTTATGAAATAGAAAAGTTTAAATCATTACTTAAAGTTTCATACTGTATAAACGAAAAATTTCAAATTTCATTTTTTTTCAATACAACTATTCCATGCTAAAATTAGTAGCAGTGTTGGAACTCCCGACTAACTCGGCGGCTTACAATTAACTATTATATCCGGCTATAGCAGAATTGCAGCTTTGATGTACAAAATTGGAGTTGCTATGAAATTTAATTTTATCATTGGAGTAAATTTCAATTTTACTCACACAAATTTTATATGAAAATGTTATGCCAATTAAGGGTTTTACACGGATAACGCTTCAGTGTTACGGTAACTTGGACGTACGAAACTATTTGGTTAATATTTTTTAAGCGTACGTACAAACATCGACAATGTTTAGTTATACGTACATGTATTATTTTTTATTTATTAATGACTATTAAGTAGCGACTTGGCTCTTTACTGTAGGAAAACTTTTAAAAAAAAGCTATTTAATAATAAATAAAGCCGGATTTTTGCACGCCGCTTAAATATATTTTTTATAGGTTTTAAGATAAGTACAAACAATAAATTCAAGGCCTTACGCCTTGAATTTCAATGACCCGACGTAATTTATTTTTCATGAATTACAGAAGATTCATAAAACCTACAAGGAACGAAGCTTTATTTTTGCTATCGAAGTTTTCTTTTCAAACGTATCATAACATTAAATACTATTCAATTAGTATTTCCCAATAAAATTAAGGATCTGTTTATTTTATACATATCAACTAAAAATAAAAATAAAAATATTGTTGATTTTTTTTCGATACTTATTACTTTATTGAGGAACTCGCTAAGAATAAGTTAGTCCTTATATTCAAATTTTCTAAGACACTAACGCGGATCTTCATAATGTATAGTGTAAATGAAGTACAAGTACTTCAACTTGCGACAGTCTTTAAAGCTGTCGATTTATTTTTACTTTAACCCGGTTAAAATACAAATACCGTCGTTTCGTCGTATTTAATGCACATTAAGGCTTTCAGTATAATGAAGAATTTACATGTATAAAAAATTCCTTTTTATTCTACTTTTTCAAAATTTATTTTTTGCCGACAATACATGTATAGTATATGCATTATATATAAATAAATATATATAATAAAAAAGTAGTGGCATATATTCTTTTTCCTTGGTGAAAAGGGAAGGCGAGGGCGCAACGACGTCAAGGGCCATCAAGCCGAGAGCGCGCTACCGTGGCGCGCTACGCGAACCGTATGCGCCTCAAAGCAACTTTTCCTTGTTACATTGTGTTGGGATCAAAAGCGCAAGAGACACCATACTATGTTTTAGACGTTCCAAAATATATAGCCGAATAAATATAAAATTCAAGCATAGGTTGCCTACTAAACACACTAATGTCGTTTTCTTCGAAAATATGAAGTATAGCAAAAGTAGCTATCTATATTACTGAACTCTGGTTCTAATTTTTACTAATATAGAGAAAAAAATACCCAGGTGCAAAGCAATATGTGCGGATAATGTTTAGTGATTTGTATATTTAATTCCTCCTCAATACTATTTTCCATTCTGTCACAGTGAAATACACTTGAAACTGCAAAGGTTAAAATAATGTCACATTAACAGTTTAAAATACCTCCATTGTACCATATATGTCCATAATACGTAGGTGCCTAAAGCACTGAAACAGTCTAGTTTAACACTCGTTCTTAACGTTTGTATACACTTAGTTATATACCAAACAGACTAGGTAACAATTTCAGAGGTGGAAACGAGGACAGTCTAGGAGGAAAAATGCATTGCACTATAAAATGCAGAAAGCATACCTAACATTTAATGTAAGTCATTATGAGGTGCCAAACATCAGTTTATAATTGTAATTCATATAATTCTCTTACATATTTTTATCGTTATACAAAATTTTCTAATATAATCAGTATTGAACGGAGCCTGAGTTTAACTACTATTCAAAATTATTTAACTTAGTGAGTCATTACAGAGTTACTTTATTGAATTAATAATTTAACACTACATATTAATCTATAATCTACATAAATTACTGTCTATAACTAATTATCCTAGGTCTAAATCATTTAAACTTATAAAATAATGTGAAAAATATATTTATTCATATATATTTTTTTAACAGATATCGGACGATGATCGCATGTCCCTAACCACAGCCGTATCCGACGAAGAAGATCCAGGAGAAAGCGCAATGAATTCGCCTTACAAGGGCAAGCAGACTGGAGCCGCCGCAGCATCCTTCAACTGCACTGGTGCCGTCAGGAAGGCCGGGTAATTATTGAAACACTACACATACCTTTCAACTAATATAACAAATCTGTTGAAATGTGTTCATGTTTTCAAACCTAAACAACACGAGCCGTCGTATTTATATCATTTCAATTATTTTCAATCAGCTTAATATCGATGATAATGCGCAAGTGATCTTATACATACATATTGTATGAGCTAATTATTGGTAATATTAGTTTTGGCTGAATTTGCATGAAACAACACAGCGTAAAGTTAAAAATTCTTTATAAATACATTTTATGTTAGAAATAAATTGAGAGACACGCAATCATTCTCGGTGTAATTGCAAAAATACAATATTATAAAAATGTAGTATACGTAACAAATCAGACAGAGAGCGCGCAACATTTCCACTTGAGGGAATTTCTCGTCTTGGACAAAGTTTATATTCAATATCTATTCAGACTTTGCATAGCTGCACATTTTAACTTGCAATGCAAAGACAAGCATAACTTGGAGTAAAATCCTTGCTGTGTGAGACTTTAATAAATGTAAGTAAAGCAAAAATCTTAAGAAAAAAAAACGACGTCGCCGGTCGCACTTCGCCCGTCGCATACCGTACTTTCTATTAGAGCCTACGGCGTCCTTTATGTTCCTTGAGGCTACAATTCCTCTTCCATGAATCCCAAATGACCGGAGGGAAATCTTAGCCGTGACCCATTCAACGTCGTTTAAAAAAACGTTCATACAAGATCTCTGACAAGATGAAACTTTTCTATTGTTTCACTTGTGTACCCTACATACGTAACGTATACCACAAGATATATGAGGAATCACAACAAATCTTTATAAACTGTGATGTCACTATTCCGCCTACAATTTTCGTCTATCATATTCAAGAGCTGATTAAATATTTGAAACTTTAAATGAATATTTTTTGCTAGGAAAAGTAAATATTACCTAAACTTTTCATATTATAAGGGTAAACCATTATTCAAAGTGTAATTTAACTGGTACGTAATATAATTTTTACTCTTTAATATTTTGACATTATTCTAATGAGATTATTTTTATTAAAAAGAAATTAAATTGTCAACATTAACTTGAAATCCTTTTTGTGGATCGTCGCAAATAATTTCAGATTACTCTTTGTTTTCGTTCGCCTAATTATCCCCCGTTAAAACTGTCACAGTTGAATCGCTTTGAAAAGGCTCCGAGTGGCATAAAGCGTGGGCCGCTAACTAAAGCATAGAATACTTTTTAAGAAAGCATAGTGTTTGTTTACCGAGGGACGAATTTTATTTTAATGCAAACGAGGCTGAAGGCGTGAACATGGAAAATGAGTATTGTGCGCGCGTTTGAATCAGTTTAATTACATGGAAATTTTTAATATCTACGAAATCGTGGATGTTCTTGTATTGAAATTAATCGGATTGTGCATAATGGTGGTCTTTGAATTCCAAAATTACTCTGAATATTATGCCTTCTATAATTCCAAACGTAGGAATTCGAAATGGAATTGGTTCAGACTCATGTTTGTTTCTCGGCTTTTCATCTAAGTTTTACAATTAATATACGAGTATTATATTCTATAAGTGCGTGGTGGCCTGTTGGTAACGGACCAGACGCGGCTGCCTATATGTTCACGGTGGTCGCGGGTTCAAATCCCAGGGCACACCTCTGACTTTTCGGAGTTATGTGTGTATTGATAGTCAATCACCACGCACTTTAACGGTGAAGGAAAACATCGTGAGGAAACCTGCATACCGTAGCGATTTTAAAGAATTTCTACGGTATGTAAGTCCGCCAACCCGCACTAGGCCAGCGTGGTGGCCTATATGGCCTAACCACTCTCAATCGATTCTCTCGATTGTAGAGTATTTTTTTATTTTTTTAATTTGTAAAAGTGATTGAAAATGATTACAATCTTTAGATTGCTTACATAAACTAACTTTAGAGACATTATTTTAAGTTCCTAAAATATAAAATTTATGTAAATTAAAGGATGTAAGTGTACAATATATACTTTTTGAAGAAAGGGTACGAGACTGGACATATTCAATCAGTAAATCCACTTGCTTACATTGACAAGCATAAAACATTTAGTACTTTCCAATACAATTAATATAGCATAGAAAAAAATACGCTATTAACATTTATATCATAAAAATACTTTTCGATCTATTGCCATCATGATAAGCGTTCCATCCCATAAAAAGTTAACAAAACCATCCGCTAAAATATGAACATATTATTGAACTAAATCTTAATATTCGAATATATCACAAATGAGTCAGTGTAAATTTATGTTGTAAGTATACATATATTGTTTTATTACGTAAATGCTGGGTTAAGCCTTTTAAAATACACAAAGTTGCAATAAGCCTTTTGCGCAGAACATTTCGACGAACCATTCGTTTAACAGAGATTCGTTCGATTCAACCGTATTCCGAGTAAAAACAGATTTCCTAGTATCAAAAGACCGAAGTATTAAACAAACTCCAGTACCAGTAAACGTCATTGTTTGGGCTATAAAACTGTGTAGTGAAAGAAAACAAGGCGTACCTGTCGATCACATCAGTCCTATAATAAAATAAAATTTGATTTACCGAATAAAAGGAGCGAAATCGATAAAATAATTCACAGCTGTCACGTATGCAGAATACTTTGGAGATCATTGGGCAACGTAAAACCTTGTATTATATAAAATATTTAAGCACTTGTAAATCTTTCTGTGCAATCTGTGATCCACGCGAGTGAAAACAATGGACTATGCAAAAATGTACGATACACAATAGTATTTTGATTTTTTTTCCACCTACATTTGGTTTCGAAAGGTTTTCCATGTACATTGTACACTGAAACTAAAGTTGCAGCCACTCTAATTATAAATACTAAGTCAGCATATTATAAAAGTTGAAAATACACTGTGATAAAACAAAGATACCGTAAAAAATGTATAAATCACAAGCATAGTACGTTAACATTTTAATTACAAAAATAATAACAAACGGCCTTTTTTTTATTATAATAAATAAAATAGCATTAAAACTTTGAACTTCATAAGGACCTCAGTTGATTTCTATATCTTTCTTACAAAAACATACTGAAGTCGTAATGACTTTTTTGTGTAAACCAGATCTAGACTTAAGATATAATTTCGCCCTTGCTTTTGTTTTAGATCGAGTACCATTACTATTTTAACGACATTAATCAGCTCATCAAACAACACTTTGTAGTCTAACAAATATTTTAAATAAATACCTCATTCATATCGAGAATTATTACAAAAAAGCAATTCAACAATAAACAATAAAGCTATTATGCACCATAAGGCATCTATGTAATTTCAAAATACAAACTAAAAATTGGTTTTATTTTATTTGCCAGAAATTATCATGAAAACCATTTTTTTAAGTTAGATGCAATAATAATAGGATATGTAAATGAATGATAATTGTTTAGAATATTTAATGTTGGAAACATTTAATATAACTACTTAACTGTTTTATTTTTCGAATTTCACACAGATTCTTGAGCGTCAAGAAGTGGCTACTGCGTAAAAAGCATCAAATTGAATTAGCTCGCAAACGTGGATGGAAAGGTTATTGGGTATGCCTGAAGGGCACAACACTGCTCTTCTATCCGTGTGACTCGCGGGAAGGACGTTCCGTGGAAGCTGCTCCGAAGCATCTCATTATAGTCGACGGTGCCATTATGCAACCCATTCCGGAACACCCTAAGCGAGATTACATATTCTGTCTTAGCACAGCCTTCGGCGACGCTTACTTGTTCCAAGCACCGTGCCAAGTAAGTTTTATTATTGGATAAAACTGAATTTCTCTTGTCGTCTTTCTTCGTTTAACAAGACTTTTATCTGTTTAACATGCCCTCAAACAAAAACTTTCAGAGCTTCTTGTGTATCTACCCGTACATAGATATCGAGTACATCTACATAAAGTTATATTCCGCAGTTCAAAATGAAATGTTCCTTCGAAGAGCGCGGTGTGATTACCATGCAAATTGTAATATCCTGTTTTATAGGTAGAATTGGAAAACTGGGTGAATAGTATACACAGTGCATGCGCTGCGGCGTTTGCACGTCATCGCGGAAAGACTGGGACGCTTCATTTACTGCAAGAAGAAATTTATCGTCTTGAAAAAGCCATTGAATCTGTAAGTATTTTACCCCGCGCCTTAACCACCACTATGGCGTGGTTTCATATCTTGGAAAAACGTGTTAAAATTTAGTTCTAGAGGTTTTGCAAAGCAGGAATGAATACAATATAAAAATTGCTTACCCGCGAACAATAGGCATCTCGTTGTATTTTACGCCCTCACTAATACTTGGCTGACATGAGCTTAATATATTTTTTAAACGTGTTATCCGAAATGTATCCTAAAACGTATCAGCTAAGGAATTAGTTTAAAACACCGCTGCGTTTTCATGCATACTAAATATTCATGGTGCTACAGGCAGACGCGAACCGAGCAGATTCCGTAATGCGGAGAAATTTATTGCTCGCATCCAAATCGTGAATATGTTTACAGGAGAACTTCTTTACCCATCCGGTCGTGTTATTAAATCGCTGTAACATTTTGCACATCGATTTTTTGTTTACTTAAAGAAGTGTAATAGAACAGTAACTAAAAGTGATCGAAGAGTCTGTTTTCGACAGTATTCTACAGTTGTGCGGGCTCGAAACAAGGGGTGTATATAAATACCCATGCGTCAGTTGCAAGTTTCGTGTCGATTAGGTACAAGCCGTTTTGTATATAAGCATGGTGGAATATCGCTGGCGGTGGCGTGCGGTACTCTGGTACGTAGCGTTCCTCGTGTAAATCGCGCCAATTTCTGACCCGCACCGGGTGACCGCAGCACGCATCAAAAGCCTTTGTGGCGATCTCACACTACTATATGTTTGCCGCATACGGCTATGAACGCCGACAGACATGTTTGCGATTAACTGTGTTGCGCAAATAAAGGACATGAAGCAAAATAAAACCCATTAGATTCACGCCCTGAACACTACTACTACTCGTTTATGTAATGAGTAATGACATCAAATAAAGTAGCACTAAAAAGATATGTAAACATTTAAACGGTCTTTTAATCAAATGGAAACACCATTTTAATATCACATAAATGTACTCAAATATTAAAGCAAACACATAAAGTAAATTAGATAATTGCGTCACCCTTGTAACTGCAATATATTGAAAAAAATAATGTTTAAACGGTCAATGATAAATATTTCTGACGCAAGTTAGCGAAGTCTTTGCTGCATCTATGATATAATTGTAACTAAAAATAAAATGTTATATCAGTATTAAATACAATGTTTGAAAATACAATTGTATCTTTAGAGGACAACTGTTATGAGTTTGGAACTGGAAACCTATTACACACCGGCAGTCGTTATTGGGAACGGTTAGAAATCGTATATTAATATTCACATCACATGTAAAATCTGTTGCGAGAGCTTAGACCTTTCGTACTATCCAAAATATATTAGGAGATTACAATCTGGGCCCACGTGGGTTGCGAGGTTTAATAAAACGGGAAATTGACCTTCACCCATACACCACACGTACGTGCCATAATTACCGAAATACGTCTTTATTGGATTTTTACCAATTGCATAAGATATGAAGTGTGTATGTGAATAACAGGATCATAAGTTGAAGCACATGGCAGACCTGCAACAGTCAGTGGTATCGGACCCAGAGACGCGCGCTCAGCTCGCCGTGCAGATGCTACAATGGGAGGAAAACCTCGAGCGCCTGCACTGCGAACAGTTCCGACTACGCTGCTACATGGCCAGTCTGCAAAGTGGCGAACTGCCTAATCCCAAGGTAAGGACTGATGTACTGTAACGTGTATATTTCAGATGTCATCCGCAAACATAACATTTCTAAATCACAAAAAGTCACATAAAAAATAATTAGGGGATGGATGGTACATAAACAATATGTTCTATAAATATATCCACAATGAGGGCAGGAGGGGAACATTGAAATTGTCAAGTGATTCCATCGAGGTGACAGAGAAAGGAAATTTGTTGGCTCCGCTATCAAATTGACAGTTCCGTTGACCGGGAGAGCGGGGTTGAAATCTGTTACGACGCGACCCATGTCACCGTGCCTCATATCGGCTCTCAAAGCGTGAATAATAAAAATGCTTACAATTTGCCACCTGTGTGGATATGATTAACGGAAATACAAATATCCTTTTCGGCGATGTTATAAATAAACATACAATGTAATTTTGTTCATCTATATTAGCAGCCTTCGTGATTATGTTGATTAAGAAAGTGGCGGCGATACAAAAGACTATTAGTACGATCCGTGCACTGAGAAGTCTTTTTTCGTTTCCGATACAAGAATTAGGATCTAACTTTGAGATCAGCACCATTTGTGTTACTGGAAGATGTAATAATATTTTTATACAGCAACATCCCATCGATGGATTTGTTGCACGTGGCTGTTGTAAAGTAGGTTTTGTTTCAGTCTCTACTGACCCACGTGTCTCGCGGCACCAAGAGCACCCTGAACAAGCTGGGAGTGTTCACGGTATCGTCCTTCCACGCGTTCATTTGCGCGCGCTCTCCGTCGCTGCTCAACAACTTGCTCGCCGGCAGAGGCGCCACGAAGCGACGCGCTCCAAACCTATCTCGATCTAATTCGGGTTCCAGCCGACGTTCTATGCAGGTAAATATTCTTTCGGACTGCTCTAGTAATGTTGACATACCGATTGCATATGTATGTGTGGCCTTGTACCTTTATTTCTTTTATAATGCACACTTTCTTTCGTTGCTGTTTAAGTCAATTCCAGAGCTACAGTTTCTACCTCACGTTCTATACCTGTACCTTTAGTATAGACTGGCCACGTTACGTAATCCTATTCGTTGGCTTTCCTTGTGTTGAACATAGCATTCTATTTTGCATTTATTAAGTAAGTTCAAGAACACACGATCGATAGGTTATGAATTAATAACTTTAAACTTGACTGTTGACACAAATTGGGACTATGACGCTGTTCTATTAGAAATTAAACCACATTAATTATTCAGGGATGTTAATGATACATATCAAGTTTCATGTTGATAAATGACGTCGATTCAAGTAGTGAAATAGGAGACAAACATAATCACATATTATGCTTTTACTGTTCTTAGGCATTTTACAGAATATATATATTTTTTTTCAATTTCATATTTGTCTTTCTAGAACGATGATCCGAGCTACAGAAAGTATAGATTGAAGCGTAAATCCATGGCATAAACCTACGTTTTAAAAAACTCTGTGATTACGTCTAATGAAAGATACCGAGAAACACCACAGGCAGGTCAATCGATTATAGAGAACCAGTATCTAAACAAAAGTGTATAGCCAAACGGCTCCGGGCTATTTTGATGGAAGTGTTAGGTTGGGTGAGCACGGTCCCTGTTCGCTCGGTTGATACTAATACACGCGATGTGATTTGTTGCGATGATTCGACTTGATATGTCTTACTCAATCATACGACGCGGTATTTATTTAAATTGAAGTTCACATTTCAAACTGTAAAATTGTGTGGAAACTGTGAATCTTTATTTCATCGTCGCATTACTTACAGAATCCAATATTTCATTTTAAATCTACTTAGCGCAACTTCATAAGTCCGCTTCATACGTATTCATATTTCTCAATACAACAAATGAAATTATAATCGATCTAGCACTAGTTCGTACAAAGAATTAATTATACGTGCCTTCCTGGATAATTAAACAATAAAACATAAACACAATTAAATTACTTAACATTTCAATTAAAATATGGTGGGTTCAGATGTCTCGTGAGGAGGGCGAGGCAGCGGTGCGCGTGTCGTTGCCTGAAGGCACCACGGCGACGGTGGGCGTGCGCGAGGGCATGTCCGTGGAGGAGTTCCTGGCCGCCGCGTGCTCGCGCCGCTCGCTCAACGCGCTCGAGCACTTCGTGCGCGTCAAGAAGCGCCGCGACATGGAGGACCACAACTACTTCGTCCCACACCGCAGCGATCTCATTGAAACTTATGTAAGTACACCACTTTGGCTCTTCTAGATTTTGGTACAAGTACTTTTATAGCATTTCACCGGCACGTCGGTTCCCCCGTAAACATCAACAACTGCAAGGTGACGTATACAGTATACATTGCTGGGTTTTGGGAGGGGTGGAGAAAGGAGGTGATAGAGAAACCACAATCACAGTGAGTCTAGGAAAAGCGACAACTGTCACTTTGTCGGTTTTTGCTAGACAGTTGTAGGGTCCAATCACTGCGTGGAGCCGACTCAAGTTGTGTTTATCTAATGGCTATTAACAATAGGTTTGTACTGATTTTCAGTGTTCATTTTCACAATATTGTTGCTTACAACAATAGCAATATTAAAATAAAATCCATGCTAAAGAGAAGAGCATACTAAAAGTCCTTAAAACTTATTCTTCTCAGATTTGCTCAGTACGCAAAATATTATGCAATTTAAAAGGTGAAAACATGAAGACGTACAGAGATTCGCTTCAAACGTGAAATATTGGAAATCCCGTTTTATTCTGGTGTTTCCGCTCCAGTACTTAAAACTACTATAAGCCTAAAACTTCGCAGGTCCGGCAACAGAGAATATTTTTACGCACATTTTTAGAATCTATACGGCTTTAACCCAAAAATGTTTTATCGTATGTGGAACATGGCACATCGCATATGGCTTTACTTGACGCTGATGTCCTACTTCAAGCTACGTTGTATTTTGAACATAAAATATATAAGCCAATGAATAATAGCGTTACGCAACTACAATTATACGTAATAAGGCATGTATCTACACACACATAGTCGCCCTTAATAATTGACAAACTTCGCCGTGATATCTCACACAAAGCAAGTAAGTATTAGACGTTGTTACATCATCAGAGAGAGTAATGAGATGACACGTTAACTTCGCTTGTTTCAATAACTTGTACGTGTTTCAACTTATTAGAACACGTCACATAAAATATTATTTATGTAAAAAATCTAAATGAATGTAAAATGTACAAGTGTTTTGTCACCGCGGCTGACGTGAGAAGGGTATGACAGCGCCCATTGCGTCACAGAGTTTCTGCGACACCCGCTACAAGGGTTATCAAAAAGTTATATTACTCTCGTATTAGCATTAACATACGCTCATGCACAAAGATATTGTTTGTTTGTATAAATCGTTCCACATACAAAAAATAATGGTTTGATATGAAATATTCCGGCTAAAATTTTTAATTTACTCGGACCATTACAATTTCATGCTAACTGTTGATTTTCGTTTGAAATGCAATATTTTTACGTTCCGGGAAACATTTTATTTAAAAAGTTCGCATAAAATATGATGTCAGTATTTGAAACGTTTTTTATTCCGACTGAAAAAACCCGACGAAGAGATATCTAACTGGAATGATTGAGAAATATTTTATTTGCCTGAAACTACACGTCATGTCTACATGAAAGCACACTATGATGCTCTGTGCAAATCTATAAACATTTTCATTCGAGCAGCAAAATATTCGGCTTGATTTAGGTCGGACAGCATGAGGTTTATTTTTCCCTCCGTGCTCTCCTCCTCTTAAACTCTGTTAAGTTACAAAAGCATTGTTTGGATTTCAAAAGTTAGAAAGCTTCAAATAAATTATATTGTACGCATTCGTAGCTGTTTATTATTTTAATTTGCTACTAAAGCAGTCGCGAACAATACTGAATTTATTATGAATTACTACAAAGATAAATACGTAATAAAAACAATTTACAAAATTATTTCGTTTGATATTTTGCATTTTTTCTACAAACTTGTATTTTTTTTAACCGAAGAGCTTTGATATTTAAAGCAGAGGTATTTATTTTTAAATTTTTAATAAAACGTAAGTAACGTTAACCATCTACTCATGTAAATATGCACTTGGTCATTAACTGAGCTAAATAGCCATACCCAGTTTGATGTTAATTACCCGCAGTGTATGTGCCTACTGAAATTATTAATTTAACCGCTGAGGATGAGCTGTGGTCCTACAAATTCTACCCTCAGCTTTGTGATAATACAGCTAACTAATTTGCTATTTATCGTCGTGTTAATAAGTTGCAGGACGTTTGGATTACTACTAAGACGATAGACCGGCATTATATATATATCAATATATAGTGCTAAAGAGTTTAACTTTGTATATTATTATGACTACAAATTCTCAATTTATGCTCAGAAACAATGTCGACCACATACAATACTTTGAATAAGGCAAAAGCTTTTAAGTCGAGACTGGATCACACATTAATCTCGAGTTGGAAAAGCTTTGTGCTCTCTTTAAATGAACTCTGCACACAAGAAAAATGAGAGTTCCAACATTGGTTTAACTTATTTCTTTGTAAACGACTTTAAGATTAGAATGCGACTTCGAATAGAATATTATTCGTACACGTGGAAGTTCAAGATGGAGGATAATTTAATTTTGTTCATTGTAGTTACACACACACGAAGTGGTGGAAGTTTGCGCAAAAATCTTGTACCAAGTGGAATTACAACGCTCTACTCTCGAGCAAATGTGGGGATTCAGCGTCGAAGCGGAGCTTATAGAAAACGCGGAGAGGCAGGACGAACTTTGTTGTTACGTCAGCCGAGTCGAAGACAAGAGTGTTGCGATGCAAAATGGTAAGTTTTTTTTAAACTTTTAATACCACTCTGAAAATCCGTTTCATTAAAAATATTTTTTATTTATTTTTCACGAACCGGTGTACTTTGAATTGCGTATTCACCTAAATACTAGGGATAGGTATATACAAATGCATACATTTATTTATGTTTGTGACGTAACACTAGTTTGCAACCCAAATTATGGTTTCATAAAACCTCAAGATTATTTATTTGTAAATTAATGTCGAAAAATATAAATAAGGTTTTTTTCAATGTAGGTATTTAAAGCACGGACCTTAATTAATATTTGTTCCGTCAATATCCAGTTCACATTATTACATAAAGCTGGGACGAAATACTAGGGCTATACGCATTTACGTCATCATAGCAAGACAAAAACGAACACTTGATAGCTTCGTATAGAAATTCACCTCAAAAGCCTCTTTTTGCCCTACAGCGTGTGACGTGACCTAAAATAATGGAGGAATAATACAAGTAGCAGTTAGTCTCTGCCAAGCACCTACCAAAATAATATAACTCAAGTGTTTTTGTGTTTGTGTTTGCATGTACGTGTGTAACTTACACGAGTGTGGTTCTTTTACAAGTTACATATGTACGGTAATGTCCATTACACCGAACTTCCAAAACTTTCACTGTGCTCGTACAGCGAAACAAACTTTGTCTTTTAAACTACATCCAAGATGTATATGATGTATCTTTGTTATCATACTTTTGTTCTCGCGCCTGTGATAATTTCGAAACTTCCTCTCCAATATTCTTTGCCCCTTCCTACTTAGAATATGAAAATCTTGTTCGGTTGCCTTGTTTAAGTAAAACCCAATATCCGGTGTGTATGAAGATACTGAATTCTTTACTCTACTTTATTTCGCACAGTTCAATTACAAAGAACAGAAGGCAATCATTCCAATTTCAGTTGTTTCTGTGTCAGGTATAATCAAAGGCGATGAGATAATGGTGATCAACGGAGCAATCGTATCCGACCTAGATATGATGTACTTGGAGAGCGTTTTGCAAGAGGAGCTTTCTCTAGTCATGATGATGAGGTATGTATTACTTACATTGTTTTTTTTATTGGAGGTTTCCAATATCATATTTTAGAATAAATCTGGAGAACCTAAAAAATGAAATTTTTTGTCGACGTTATAAATAATTGTGCAGGTAAGTGTGATAAAAAATATTTTATGTTTAACATTCGCGTCACTCAAAGAAACCATTTTGTGATAAAAGTGTTAAGCGTGGGCTGCGGTAATGATTTTGTTGAACGTAACTTAGTCAAACTGGCAATCATTAACTTATATTTGCGAGCAACTTTTATTGGCATGAAATTGAATTAAATTACCGAGAAAAAATAACTTGAATTTTTATACATTCCACTCCAAAGTGGATCTGGCGAAAAAGGAAGCCGAGCGCCTGGCACCTAATAAAACGGAAGTTAAAGTGCGCGTTGTACCGGGACAGGGTGGAAGGCCTGTTCATCGGCATTTCCCGCCCTCATACACCTGACCTTTCGCGACCGCGACAAGTTTACTGAAGCGCTCGCTGCGACCTACATACTGCCTCACCCTGCATCCCTGCGCCTCTCGGC
This sequence comes from Deilephila porcellus, assembly GCA_905220455.2. Taxonomy (NCBI): domain Eukaryota; kingdom Metazoa; phylum Arthropoda; class Insecta; order Lepidoptera; family Sphingidae; genus Deilephila; species Deilephila porcellus. Next base: position 7,586,669 of record LR999971.1, on the reverse strand, counting down.
TCCACTCACCTGACGCTGCCGCTCGCCGCCGCCGCACCGACACCGCGCCGATACCGCGCCGACACCGTGGCGACACCACGCCGACACCACGCCGTGCCACAGCCGCTCCGCCGACAAGCGCACGGGCCATTGTGAACGACCGCAATTGAGCCCCTCCACCTTACCGGGCCGCATCAAATAATGTTCCTCAACAAATGTCATCTCAAAATGAACGCTCACGACACGATATTATTGCTGTTGTGACTTGTTTTATGTCGTCGTTCATAGAAAGCCGTTCCGGTTTTAAGTCGCTCGCTTTTATTGTCTTGTTGAGTGTTGTGAACTTTAAAGGAATAATTAAGGCATTACTTTGCTCTTGTTCCATGGATCTTTTGTTTGTTCTCGTATCTTGAATCAACGTGACTGTTAAAATATTTTGTATTTCATATGCCGTCGTGCGAGTAATAATTGCTTAAAGTTTGAGATTGATATAACATTCAGACAATCATATATTATCCTAATAGGATCACTGAAACGTATTCCTACATGATTCCGAAATCTCAATAGTCGTAGTAATTCGTCAAACGGCATGATTTTTGACATTTGGAAACTTCGTTTATATACAGAATTTAAAAACATTGCGATTATAGCCGGCGCAGCTTTTAGTCTGTCATTTTAAAACACTTCAGGTCTTTTGTTAAAGTCGAGTTTATTTTTAATTTCACGTCAAGTTAAGAAGAAATGCGGCCGTATTATAGCAACAAATGCAGTCAAATTTAAAATGACTTCAATTTTATTTTAATTATACCTTGTGTTCATATTTTTAAATTAATTTTTGAACATTTTGTGTAAACCCGGGCAGCAAAAACGGTTTCCACACAACGATCGAACGTGCAGTACTATGTATTTCTATTGAACATTTTAGCTGTATGTAAAGCAGTGATAAGTTTTAGGGTAATAAGACTATAAGTCAACATGGAACAGAAATATCTCATGATATAATTCCATAACACATTCATTTCGATAATCCTATAGCGCTATTCAATGTTTCTACCACACATCTCACATTAATTCCTAATGCATGCCACTCCGGGAGTAATGTTATTATACGAGTATATTAAGATAAAATAACATAAATGACGTGGCGCAGATCGTCACGCACGGAGCCTCCCGAGTTGTCGGGCGTGATGCGCGCGGCCACCGACGACATCATCGACTCGCTGGTGTGCCCGCCGCCGCCCAGCGAGCCGCCCGTCATCTCCGACGACATGATCTCCGGACTCATCGTTCCCGCGCCAGCTTGGAGTGAGTACACATACAATTTTATGTATTGTTTTGTTATATATTTTAGATACACATCATGAAGACCGAACCGTGAATTTTAAAGAGTCAGCTGATTAGATTGTAACATTAAATCGGAAGTTTTGGTAGCTTGTCATTGTCCATTAGTAGGTAAACGCTTATCCATTTCGGTTTTGAGCAGTCTTCCTGAAAATAATTTTAGATTCTGGTAACATAGTTTCATTAAGGTGATTTTAAAAACATTATATCACTTGGAACACCGAAATAAAGATTACAAAGTAATTACAATTTAACTTGCCTAATCCTACACACAAACAGATGATTTGCAATTATCCGACTAATATTTTACTGCTTCGTTAAATGGTACATTTCACATATTATTTAATCAGTTGCAAAGTAATTAATTCTGCCAGTAATTGCGACAGAATAGGAGCTTCCAATGTTTAACGTTTCTACCGCTTTACATTTACATGGGACTATGTCACTTATTCATAAATACCTTCTAGTCTATTTCAACGGCTAAAGTATTCATTAGGTAAAACTTGATATAATTACAATAAAAAATAGGTCAGGTGCTTTCACCGACCACAATGCAAGGAAGTATTTCTTTTGTTCCTTCCCCTGCCTGCTTGTAGCGATATAAAACAAATGAAGCGGCATTTCGCATAATAATATTTTTGTTGATGAAATATTGCTTAAAATGTAAAGTACACAATGTTATCAATGTTATGAAGCCATCATATTGAACCATTTAAGAGTGTCGTATTTCGGGTTCAATCAGGCCGGCATCATTGTTAATGTAATTGTCTAACAACAATACATCATCATCTGACGTCTATGGATAGTTTATCCGGATTGTACTGTACTTACTATACGGAAAAATGCAGTACCTTTGCCGCTCTAGAATGAAAAAACTGAAGTATCAAACGCGCCGCTAGTAAGAAACATCGCAGAGCAAAATGATGAAATAAAACGTGTCATCGGAGTTGTATGGAGCGAGGGCGAAGGTGAAGGCCCACGAGCCCGCGGCGCCGCGCCCGCACCGCCGCGCCGCCGATATAGCACCAACTTTTTTTCTATTTCATTATATAATTTCAATGGATTGCAATTTCCAGGTGCGCTACAGTCGGGAAATCAGTTTTATAAATATTTACTAGTGAAATATATTTTTATTGCATTTCGTATTTGCAAAATAACTTTGTTTCTGGCTATAATTTGTCTTAAAGAAGGCTTAGAAAGATAAGTCAATATAACATTTTAAGCCTTTAAGAGAGTGACACGAAACAAAATCTTCGAGCTAAATACATAAATAGAGAGTCCAATATTTAGATAGAAATTCGATATGGCGGCGGACTTATTGCGCCTATACCGCTTAACAAGCAACTCTACAATCTTAGTATTTATGTAACAGTTGGCATCGTTTCCGAACCAATCTACATTTTCATTTGCTGCCTCTCATCTTTGTGTATTCTGCGTTAGCGTATATTTTGTTTTTGTCGCGCCGCTTTTGGTTCTCAAAGTAAGGCCAATGTTGCATATAAATCTATATAAATAATATAAAATATATTTGTTGGACATACAAAATGCTACAGAGTCAAACACAGATGTATGTAATCATGAATCTTTTAATGACATACATTGCCTCGTGTCATATGTAGTTGTAAAATAAAACAAATAAAACCTCGTACATCGGAAAAATCAGTACACAATTACAATATAATTTTCCAACAATGCTCGGAGCTGGATAGCTACTCGGATGAGTAGGCATATAATACATTTCAACCACACGTTCCGTGGAAATTTGCGGTAAGCCATTTCTCATCGTGCCTGTTTGTTATTAAGTGTTACATTTCAACATGTTAACAGAAATGAAAAGTTTAAATCTCAACAGCTTGACCCATATATTTTATCGAATCGTTTTAACTCCACAAAGTGAGGCAGTCGGTTTGAATCGTCAAAGTGTATTGTGACTGTTACTATTCTGAGAAATTCCGTCCAGTTTTCCTTGTGGAATAAAATATAAATTGGGAGTAATTTTTCAACGTTGTTTTGAAACCATAGCGAAAGTGGGCTTTTATGTCGGTGTGGTCATTATTAAAGCCAGCTATCCGGAACTCGGTGTGCTCTTGATACGTTTGCGGCAATTTATTTCACCGCTCGTATTCCAACAACACAAGTGGCAATTATGACGACATATTGACTCGACGTGTAGTTGTTTATTGTATAACCACTATAGGGGTATCGGGGCGCGGCTTGACGCGCGAGCACACCGACTTCAAATGCGTGCCATGGAAACAATGGAAAAACCCCCATCCTCGATCCACCATCCACAAACACGTTATTTATTATGCCATTCTCGCCTAATGAAACTGAGGCTTTTTTCCCTTCTAATGACGCGTATTCAATACGCGAGCGGGAAAGCTCTCATTTTGTACCTGACATGTCAATGCATCATACTCTTCATGACGTCGAATAAACAGCGCACACTGTAATACCACATGTCAGTGAACACTATCAGCGCGTATGAAACTCATATTACTTCTTTTCGTTTTCATTTAATAACAAATAACGCTGATCCTGGTATTTTGTTTTATTTATATTAAATGAAGAGTGACATACCGGCCACATAACATCGCTTTTGTGCTTATATTACTTGCAAACACGTAAACTTTTATCAAAATTACATTTATGAAATTCCACCGCCACATCTGAGTTTGATTAAAAAGCATCCTATTATTCCAATTAATATAATATAATATTCGACATATTTGTGATACTCATAGAGCCGTGTTAATAGTTAAACGCGCTGCTTGTCGCAACTTAAATAGAAAAACAGCTGAATAAAATTCTGTTGCAATGTCAAAACAAAAATACCCGTTTTCTGAGGCAGTGACCTAACTCCGGGCTATTTGCTTATACCCGATGTTGACATACTGCGACCGAAAACTCATTGTGCGACTTCTTGTCATAAAACGGCCTTCGCATTAAAGTTTTATCATAGGCATTATAATTTCCTGTAACATTTAGTTTACTTTTATAAATATTTTGTAGAACAGCCACTTTGATGAAATCGGGAAGATAATTAACGCTCAACAATTTACTTTAAAAAAATTCACTTAGATTAAATATTTCAAGATACAATATTTTTAAGAACATTGTGAATGCCTTTTAGTAAGTGAAAATGTTTTTTATAGATACAGTTAACATAAAGAAAACTCTCACAAGGTGAATTTACGAACCTCTCCGGTCATAATTCTTACAGGAAAAAATATTATTCTCGATAAAAAGTGAAAATTATTAAGAGTGAAAGATATAGCAGCCATTTATTTACAATTTATATGGAGCAGCATGAAATTATGAATATACTAAAGCTAGTAACTTCTTCAGGTTCCATTTATAAATCCACGTATTTGTGTAGATACTTGCACATATAATAAAATAGAGAATTGATGAGACTACTAATTTTTTTTAATCGAATAGGCTTTAGACAAGATCAATGTACTCTTGTTATGTACATATATAAGCCCTGAGGAAATTTATAAGAGTCATTGCCCATTACCTCTACCTTCATTGATGGTTCTTGTTGTTCGCCACTCGTGCGTGGTCTAACGAGCCACATTTATTCGCATGACGAAGGGGTAAGATAACTATTCAAGTGGCTTACCGATGAATGAACAGCACTTGGCATTTATTTAATATTCATTTCGAGCAACTATCTTTCTATCGAATAACGATGATGGAAATATTATTCATCGGTGATCTGAAATAATGACATAGTGATATTCTTATTGGTATAATTAAGTATTCATTAGTTAATCGAATTTATAGCTCTATTATTCATTTATGGATTGTTACCCAACGGATTATTAGAATGAATTTAATGTTGTTTTATTTAGAATATGGACAACATTTTATAATACACAATGTTAAAACATTTTTGCGCACTGCGTTTTGTTATTGTAGATATATTCCACCATATCTAATAACTTGTTGGTGTAATCCAATAACTAATGTTGGTTATAATATAACAAGGTCAGCTTTTGGTGTCGACCGAAATATTGGTAATTCTTTTACAAATAAGTATTTACGTTAACTTATGGCAAGTGAAGCTTGTTAATGATATCCGATTCGCTAATTAGGACACCGAGCTTACTCACCCAATAAAATTACGTAGTCTAAACACAATTATTTATAAATATTGTTTGATAATATTCTTGGTTTATACTATTTTCTTTATACTTGCCTAACTAACCATCAAAAAAAATTCTTTTAATGGGTACCAATAACCTTATTGAATAAAATCAATCGAACGGTCTCATACTTAAAGATGCTGGTTAATACACTTAATCTCTTTAATATCATACTTTTTCCCGTTTTTAAGTATAATAACATTCAGAAGTTATGTAATACGGCTACCTCGCTGCACAAATGGAACAATGTTGTAATCTTACAGTTCGATCAATATTATACTGTTAAAAAAAGTTGATAGAATAATGTGCTTATACGAGTACAACTCTACCGAATGATATGCTTCTTCTCTGGAATCTTCGACACACCTTATATTTTAATGGGCAGCACTTAAATTGGCTTTTAAATAATATCTTCAACATAAAACTATAATGCGAAAAATACGGTTTGTGGATAACTTAGATCATATCAGAGTGCATTGCCTCAAAATTGTGTATCTGGCAAGTCGGCAGGGCGAATCCTTGAGTGAGATGTGGGCGCCGACCGGCCATCTCCGCCACGGTACACCGCAGCCACCCAGCGCCGCCCAGCCGTAATTCGGACCTATTGCCAGATAACCGCACATCACTCATCGCTTTAGAATTTTACACCAACCCACTGACTTTCGTTTTCCTGCTCAGTGTACTGTTTTAATGCGATTCCACAAGATGTTACGCTTCGGCACACACTGGATAATCTCAAGTGTTGGCCTGCAAGCTCGTGAGCCACGATCCTCGAGAACAATATTATCCCGCACGTAATATAATATCTTGTACAACAGCCCTGCTAGCTGTAATTTAATAAGGAGTACGTGGATAGTGTAGAGTGGACTTCATATGAACACCACTCAAGATCGTAACCGTCTGATTAGTGGGAATGTTATTCTCATAACTTCGTTTTCTTTTGTTTTTAGTAATAGGTAGTGTAATAACATGGTGGTTAGCAGAAAAACATAATATTTCGTTCATAAACCAATATGAGTAAGTTTAACTTTCGTGCTCATGGCCGTATCGAGTCGTGTCGTGTTACAAAATACACACACAAACACACAAATAATGCCTTTTTTCCTAGAAGGCGTAGGTAGAAGTGCTACCAGGTATCCACGTCTAGCCTTTGCGTTCCATCCTAGGATGTGAGAGGGGGCGAGCCTATCGCCATATTGGACAAAAAGTCCTGACTCTGGGTTGGTAAATGAATAGAAAAATTAAAAATCACTTTGCCCGACCTAGATTCGAACCCGAGACCTCAGGGTTCTAATCGTACTGAATGCACAACTGTGCCACCGAGGCAGTCGCATTGTTACAAAATACATTTGTTAACATACAATATAAGATCAAAATATATTCCAAAATGATAGTATGTGCCGCGCCACCTAGATAGAATATCCACAGACGAGAGATTGTCACGGTTATTGTTTTGAAACCGCATACGCATTGACACACATGCCAACATATAGATGAATACGTAAACCTTACCAGCATGTTATATTGTTACAAATACTTTATGTATTACACAGGCAAGGAGCTCTACAGTCCTGACGCGGATGCTCACGGCGGCGACTCCGTCAGCACGGGACCTCCGAAAGTCAGTTCCCGCACAAATTCCTTCGAAATTGAAAATCTTTTAAAGGTATTTTTCAGCTTGATCAAAATCACATTACGAACTCACGTCACACCATATGCGCGTCTCTGTGACTTAATCCCCTATTCAATTATGTAGCTTTCCGGGAGTATCCCTCGTTTTATTTCATTACCGTACCCGGCTGGTAATATCTCCCTCGTAAATAATAATCGTCTCTTGAGAATTGGTCGCGTTCCTTTATTATAAGTACACCGTTCGAATAGATAATTCTCATTATCTCACAAAATAAGCGGCCGGTATAATAACAACATTTCAAATAAGTGTTATGGTAGTCGTGGATTTTTAAACGTATTGTGAGCCGAGCCTCCCCTAATTGGATTCTTTCATGTAATTCTATTATGTAGAAAATTGCTGTCGTGCACACAAATCATTTGCTACGGGTCATCATTACTACTTCATTAGCCGTTAGGTACATAATAATTTATTATCAAACTAGCTTATTAAATTACTACCAACCAGATGGTGTGTGGAATATGGGCCAAATTTAATTCTGTAGAGTCAGAGCTTCGGGAAACGTCCTCAACGTGCCAATTAAAGTCTGTGCTATTGATACAATGCAATAATGCATTTTAATTTATTGATTAAGCATGATGTGCGCAAAAAGTTAATTAACATTCATAGCTTACAAAAAGAATAATATTGACACTTTCAGTCATGTAGGTACTTGAAATACAATGTTCAACAAAACCCCTGTTATTTCTTTCTGGGTCAGTGTCCTTTAATATTATTGTATGAATCGAACTCCTGGGTGTTTAACAGCCGAGTGGTTCCACAAGTTGATGATCTTTTTGTACCGTATGGTGAGCGCCGTCTTTGATGTTTACCGTGTTTATGTATCCAACCGGCGAATTAGCTAAATTCAGTGCTTTCGATGTAAGAAGACATCAATTCTGATGAAGCAATACTGGATAAAACTCATATACTAGAACAGTCATTGCGAACAATATCTGTGCGCACGTTACAGTAGTTTAAATCAATAGAGCTTGAGTGAAAATTTCTTTTTCGTGTTAGTGACAGAGACAGTATAGACTTTTTTTTCTTTTCTTGCTATAAATATTTTGTTCGCGGTAAAACAAGGCATAACAAGAGACCCAGAGGTAGATATACTAAGCTTGTGGAATTGAAGTATATCTCAGTGACAGTGAACATATACAGAGACCAAATATGTGTAGATGTCAGTAGTGATTTTTGTTGTAGGTTTAATAAAAATGATTTGTAAGTAAAAGTTGAATAAAAATGTTGAATTACATACTAACAACAGCAAGAAATATTTTAAAATAAAACAGAAACATTTTTCTATTGTGTCATAATACATAACACAACCATAACAGACGTTACACTTCACAACAGTATTGAAGTATAATATCTCAACGATGTAACAGACAAACTGTAGATGTAAGTAGTGGTATTGAGTTGTGAGTGGTGCGTCAGAGCGCGGAGCAGGTGACGGGGTGGTGCCGCTCGCCGGCGGAGACGCGGCGCGGCAGCCCCACGGGCAGCGTGGCCAGCGCCGCCGCCGGCACGCCCTCGCGACACCTCTCCGACGCCGACAAGCTCCGGAAGGTGCTGCTCGAGCTCGTCGACACTGAACGAGCCTATGTCAAGGTAACATATCTTACCACATGATAGGTACAGTTAGTTAGTTACACACACTTCATGTCGTTTAAGGCAGAAATAATACTGTGCATACATAATCAAATTGAAATAAAAACCCGTTTCTACACTAAAATTGCCATTTCAAATTTGTAGCTTATCTGTCAGAGATTTATATTCTTCTTATTTATCTTAAAATACACTCAGTTACAAATTACAAAATCACTTGTTCTAAGTCTACAATGTTTTAACTTAATCCTTATACCAAGAAAAAATCGTTTAAAGCATTATGTGTGAAGCGAACTAAATGCCGCAAGATCCATGTAAATATAATAAATGGCAACATAGGAATTTACTTAGTCCGTAGCTTGTTAATGCAAGTTTCATGCAAACTTTAGATGCAAATGTGGTTAGGAGGGAGTATATTAAGTTTTCTATTCGCGTGCCTGTACCAGTATTTGTATCTGTCTCGTTACCCTAAGCTTATCCTTACCGAAAATGTGCTCGGTAAATAATGAAATTTCGACCCAAGTTTCCAGACAGATAAAGAGTAAATGTTCCATTTTATATAGTCTTTGCAGTGGTTAAATGAAAGTAAAAGAGTTTTCGAACCAAAGCAGCAGACGGTATTGGTAAAATTCTCTTACCAACTGCATGAATATTTATCACGTTAAAAAGTTACGATGATTTTATAAAACGTATTCAAACTTTGTAAAATTGGTGGCACTTGGACTCAGGATACACTACTGGAAAGAGATTACAATATCTAATTAAAATTTTCTGAATTCTGACGAAGTTTTATTTGCTTAGTTAAGCACGCACGGCATTTGTAAATGGATATTATAGTATAATGCATTTTATTAACATGTTATTCTATTTATAGTTTTGTACAGTTCCAATATACGACAAATATAAATTCCTACTATCCATAAAATAGAACGTCCTGTTTTATAACTACAAATAGATCGATGCTAAAGAGAACACTTATCGGCTCCGTATAACGGTGTATCGAAGACAAGAGATCGTTTCATTAAGTTGTGTGTGTGTGTTAACAAGGCTTTTATTCTCGCAGCACCTCAACAACTTACTGGAAAACTACTTGGAGCCGCTAAAGAAGGAAACTTTTTTATCAAATGCCGAGATCAATGCTTTGTTCGGAAACATCCAAGAGATAGTGACTTTCCAAAGACAATTTCTGCAAAACTTAGAGGAATCGCTCGAGGCTGAACCTAACTTCCATCACTTTGAATTTTCTAACCAATTTAAGGTAAGCTCTACGTACATGTAGTTTAATGTTTATGATATGCCGACGGCGTGCAGCGGGAATTCTCTTGAAACTGAAACCTAAACCATAACAATGTGATACCTGAATTTCAGTGGAAAACAATATGCACATTTTGTTTACTAAATAGAAATGTTGCAATATCTATCCGTACTTTTGTGTCAAAATGCCAAAACATATATGGCTTTTCAGATTTTTTAGTAGTATCATGTTAGTAGGTAACTGCTTTATCAGCTGTCTTCGCTTTCGGGAGCGGTTCCCTGTGCAGCCTGTAGTATATATAATAATATACTACTTGGCCCATAAATAACAGAATGGTGTTCTTACAGAATGTGCTGTTTGCGGTTGGAAACGCTTTCCTGTATTATGTTAACCATTTCAAATTGTACAGCTCCTTCTGTGCGAGCCACAGCAAGGCTCAGAAGGTCTTACATCCAAGTAAGTGAATAATCTTGCTGATCAATATTAGCATTAACTGTGTATGTATTAAATTTAATATGTAATACAAATATTATATTTCTATATAAATAATGTGTTTTCTAACAGATGAGGGAAATCAAGCGTTACAAGAATTTCTCGCTGCTCGAAATCCAAAACAGCAGCACTCATCGACTTTGGAATCATATTTGATCAAACCTATTCAAAGGATATTAAAATATCCATTGTTGTTACAACAACTGCGAAATTTGACTGATGTTAATTCTGAAGAGCATCTTCATTTAGTGGGTAAGCGGATCTTAATGGATATTGACGTGATGTATAGTATTACAGTAACATACTTCATAACTTCATAACTTAATTAATTTCACAGAGGCGTTAAAAGGAATGGAGAAAGTTGCTGAACATATTAATGAAATGCAACGAATACACGAAGAATATGGTGCTATATTTGATCACTTGTTTAGGCAACACCAAAAGTCTTGCAAGCAGCCTATAGATCTAAGTCCTGGTAAGAATTTACCTTGATTAAGACTATAAGTTGTTTATTGAAGATCCATGTCATTTATCAAAGTATATTTTTTCAGGCGATTTGTTATACTATGGCGGCGTAGAATGGTTGAATATTTCAGACTTTTTAGGCAAAATTAAAAAAGGATTAGAGTTGCATGCTATGTGCTTTGTTTTTAAATCTGCTGTTGTCTTCCTTTGTAAAGAAAGACTGAGACAAAAGAAAAAGTTAATGGTAAGTATTCATTATATAATTTTGTGGTAGAAATAAGTCCCTCTGGTACTATATTTCGAAATTTAATTGGAAAAGTTGGAACCGAGAACGACATTGCGTTCGTGGTCACGGTATCTTAATTATAGGGATATTATTAAATATTACTGTAATTATGGGTTCGATATCTGAGAATTCGTTTTCTTTGTACTTTGGTAACGTTATCAGTTGTCATTTGCATTAATATTTTACTAATTATATTTTTTGTCTTCAAGGGTGTTTCATCCAAAAATAATTCGAATGAAGTAGAAATCATCAGATACCAGGTGTTGATACCAGTGACTGAGGTTCAGGTGCGGGCTTCATCGGCTAAGGACATGGACAGTCACTTCCTTTGGGAACTCATACATTTGAGGAGTCAATTGCAAAGACGCTCAGAAAAAGTCTACGTACTTTCAAATAGGTAAGAAATTACTTCATAATACGAGAATTCTAATGTTTATTTTCTATTACAATGAATTTAATATTTTAGTGGAATGATAATGGTATTTGATCTGATTGAATACATAAAGGGTTTGGATAAATAGCTATTACTCGTACCACTCTCATAAATAACCTAAAACGCTTCTATTTTCTTGGGGGTTAACAGATATTTAATATTAATTCCATTTATAAATTTGTATATGTATCTTTGCAGATACCATTATTTTATTATTTTTGTGTTACGAACTATTATACGGAAATACTACGAATATTTATACGGAACATCTATATTGCTCGCGATTCGTGAAAAAGCGTGAATGATGTCCCTGTTGCATATTTTTTCGCTAATTGTTTAACATCGTTCATTTTCCGCAGAATATTTTTTCTATAAGTTTGTTCAAAAATAAGTGTTAATAAATTTTCTCTAAGGTACCAACTACTTTTTATAACAGTTTTGGAACATGATAAATGTGACATTTTGTTTCATTACAACCATGATTATATGTTTCGTTGATATTTTTAACCGTCCAATCGACTGAAGCGGGAGTTTCATGTCTAACCTACTTTTGGCTTCGAGCAAACTGTGTAAACTTGTTTCCTACTTGTTGGTAACTTTATTACCTTAAACGTGGCCCAGTATTTGAACGACAACAAGTCGTCAACAAGTTTTATGATAATTGCTAATAAAATGAACGTTTGAACATTTTGTAGCACACTTTTATTGGTTTACCTTTGTGGAAAAACAATATTACCTTATTATAGTTGAATGTGCTTTTTATATTACTAAACGTAGCGGTAACATTTGCCCACTTATTTTAGTGTAATAACTAAGGTCAACAGTAATAAACTATTTTAATAGTCGGAACATTATAAGACTTAAGCCGTAAACTCAAGTTTCACGTCCTAATTACTATTATAACAATGTTAATCCTTAAAGAGACAACCTCACATTTTACATCTTAAGAACTTATATTTATGGCTTTTTGCATTAGATAACATATTACATAGTATGTAATTATTCTGATTTCTTTTGTTAGACGTTTGTAAAAAATAGTTGTTATTGTGTAAGGTTCCCAAATGGATGCCAAGTTCCGGCAAGCACTGTGCCAGCGCGTCAATCAAGAAGGTAGACGGACAAACCAATAACTTTGAATTGAATTGAAAGCCAATAAAGTTGAGGAACTAGCTGATGCAAACCGTTTCCAGGTCACTTTGGTATTTCTTGGTCCATGTTCAGCAATGGCTGATGATATCCTGATATGATATCGTGTGTGTATACTAGAGAACCAATAGTATAATTCCTGGGTACAGCACGGCGGACTTCCGCAACGCGTTCTTGAAGACGATCCGGCAGATCATCCGCGAGTCGGTGCGCAACATGTCGCTGCCGAGCTCGCGGCCCGCGCCCGCGCCGCCGCGCGCGCCGCACACGCTCGACCGCGACCGACCCAAGCACCAGGTCAGTGCCATCTCTACACATTTAGTTATACAGGTTCGCTGATAGCGGGGCATCGTGAATACTTTTGACTTATTTATTTTGGTAAACTTACACATTTGGCACTTATGTATATAAAAATGTTACGATTCCTTGAGATGGATTTTGAAACGACGACAGTGACTTATATGCCGTATTCATGTAAATATATTTTTAAAATTATATCACGGATACAATATCGCCAGCATCAGTTCGTAATTCATATAACTTTATTATAACAATGTCATGTATCCAATGCCTGTTTTGGCGCAATCTGTTAATACATAATGCAAAATAATTTAAACGTGTGTAATACAAGCAGCTGCATGTATAATGATTTTCCTCATAGAAAACAAATTTTTTACTTACAAATTTTCCGACTAAAGTCAATTTTGCAGACTTTTACAATAATCCGCAACCACTATATTGTGTATATTTTACTTTGCCCTCGTAGGTTCAAGTGATGCAAGGATCACACACACTTGGCAAAACAAAGAAACCCAAAACTACAGGACAACGATTATCAGCAGGAAACATTGAGGTAATGTCAGATATATTACTATTGCTCGAGTACCTAATATGTCGTATTCATTTAGTTAAACTTGTTGCTACGGTTGTTCCAATAAATATTTTCCACCTTTAGCATTGAAGTGCAATTAGGAATTCGGTTGTTTATTTGGACATAATTTCACAACATAACAAGTTGTTTTCATAGAAGAATTTCATAGTTTGTTATAATATTCAATTGATTTAAGATTAATTTTGAATTCGGTCTGTTTAGTGTGTATAGTAATTACTATAGAACGTTAGGTCTTGACAAAGGTAGGAAGACTCCCGCAATAATTTTACAACGAATATTTTTTTCTGAATATATTTGTAGCACAGTTCTTGTATGCTACGCCGTAGCACTTTTAGCGTAGCACCCTTGGATTAAGCGGGCGTTGTTTTATTTCACAGCATGCAATACATTTATTATTGAATGTTTATTGCAGGTGGGAGACTTGTCACGTGAGAACTCGCAGGACGCGGAGGAGCCCCCGCAGGAAGTGTCCTCCGACGAGCCCGCCTTTAGACACAGGAGCAAAACTCTCGGTGACACCGCCGGTTGGTCATGTTTACTAATAGAAATAACTTACACTAATATTACAAACTAGTAGTAAAACGTATGGGGTCCTAAAAAAGCATAATATGATATTGGTTTTGCTTTGATTACTAATCACCGCTTTCTAAACCCAAGTTACTTTTCATTACAATGTTTTATAATGTGTAGTGTTTAACATTACTAAAGTACTAACAACGCTTCGTACGTGAACCCACTAACAGATACTAGCGCTAAGCGGGCCCCTCCCCCGCCGCCGCCCGACACGGACAAGTCGGACCCCGGCTCCAAGTCCGAGGGCGAGGACGAGCAGCCGCAGCCGCCCGCCAAGCGAGGCCTGGGCAGAACCCCCAACCATCTCACGCTCAGGTACCAACAGATATATGGGTTAGTGTCTAATACATTTATACTAGACATCTCAACAATTGGCACCAGAGACATTCCATCCATACTTATCGTTCTGATTTTGTTCCCTTTGGTTATCAAAATTTAATGGTTTTTTTTATTAGTATCACTCTTTAAACTAGTGTTAATGGCCATGTTGTATATACATGTTGCGTTGTGGCTTTCTCGGCAGCACGACGTCGACGCTGAGCGCCGGCAGCACGGGCAGCCAGGCGCGCCTCATACAGTCCTCGCACCAGCCCACACAGTACCAGCCCACCATGGTCAAAGAACTAGGTAAGCTCGAGTCTCACTCCCTCAAGTCTTCCCCAGAGAAGAAAACCTCCTCCGCCGAGAAGAAGATCAAAGTGATCCGCTCGTGCAGCGGCAGCAACATCAACAGAGACAGGTCGCCCAACAGGTCCGTCGACCGCTCGTCACCGGAACGGGACTGCGTCACCAAAGTCATTGTCTGTAAGTCCCCCAACAAATCCAGTCTCAAACAAACTAAGACGCTGCACAGATCACCCCGAGGTAGTTTTGATCAATCCAAATCTCCTCGTGGGTCTTTAGACAAGACTAAGTCCCCACAACAAAGCTTCGACGGCTCGCGGTCGCCGCGTGGAAGCATCATGAAATCTCGCGAAAACAGCGTCGACAGAGCAAAGTCCCCTAAGCCTGCTCCGAAAAAAGGAATTATGAGAACACCGCAAGCGAGCTTTGACAGGTCGCCAAGCAAGTCGCCGAGCGTGAGTAGGCGCTCTTCTAAATCGAGCGGAGAGAAACTAGCCAGAATGGGAACCAATTCTCTGGACAGAATGTCACATTATTCGCAACTAGCTAAAGCAGAAGATAAAGCTCTGAAAATGGGCATCGTAGTATCCAAATCAACCGAATCTATTGCTAAAGCGCTTGAGCATCCGACTTGCGTTCAGTGTTACCTTTCCGGGAAAAAGCAGAGTAAGCTTTCCTAGCATAAGGGGAAGGGCAAGTCCCCTAAATCCCGCCGCAAATCACTGACTGCTCAAGCCATGCTGACCTCCTCGGAGCGCAGCAGCGTCGAGACGCTGGACGACGTCGCCACCGAGCGCGCCGCCTACTGCGCCGCCACGCGACACCACCGGAATCACTTCGATCAAATACATGTCTAAACAATACGCAAATAACGACTAATATTTTATTTAATGGTTATTATAGTTTAAATTATATCACTGTTATGTTACAATATTACCCAAATTATATATATAAAGGAATTGATAAATTGTTTAAGTGAGAACATAAACTATTTAGCCTTACATGTACAAGATTTTCTCTAAATATTATTACTTTCTGTAAGAGACTGAGTATACTAATTTCTTAAAATGTTATGTAAGATTTATCATCTCTACGCTCTGTTGAGGGAGCACGGTTGTGTTGTATAATATACAGAGACGAAACACCTGATAATACCTCTTGTTCAAATGATACGTATACGTGAAACTACGAAACAATGTTCTAGTCGAGACGATTTCAAATCCAATATGTCATTAAGTCATTCTTATGTGACTTTTAAATAACCACAATTTTAATGTAGTAGTATTACTATGGATAGAAAAATAATGAGAAGCAAATACCTAAGTAGCTAACTAAATTTAATCAAATTCTAATTGTAGTAAATACAAGTGCTAAGTGTTATATAATAATGGCTGTGGTATCGTACTGATGTTAATGTTTTAATCACTTTTGTCGTAGTCCTCTTGTTATAATTTATTTCGAATGGTTATTATACGTCACCATAGGTTACAAAACTATTGATTATTATCATTATTATTACGTAGATGGCCATGGATTTGTACCATTAATTAAGTCTTCCATTTCGATGTACCTATAAGTAATTATATTTATTTGTTATTTAAACATATTTCTTGAGTACCTGCTAAATTAGCTTTTAAGTTGGTTAATAACCTTCTGTGTCTGAATCTACATTCTACATCAAAACTTATCTGATCCATCGTCCTGCAAGTACGCCAACCGTAATGTTGGCGCCTTCATTATATTATCTGCACTCTACGTAAATTTATGCAAATTAGAGCATTAAGTTATACTCGTGTAGTTAATAATACCACCACTTTACCCAAATTAAGACACAATTTTAATGTTTGGTAAAATCATGTAAAGTTTAAATTCGCTGTGTTGCTGTGTATTGTAATCCGTAGACATTCCTTATAGCAAAATTTATAGCTCGCTTCTAAAACATCATCGTAAGCATAAAGCATAGTGTCAGTGTTTTGAAAAACATTTGTAGGTCTTTAACAAGTTTCCCCTAAATATAAACAATGTACGTAGCGCAACTGGATATTGTAATAGTCACAGTGTTTAGAGTTCGTAGCTATTTAAATATTTCAATTTTACAATTATGTCAATCTATATGCACTATACACGAATAAAATAATAATTAAAATATGCTAATATTATTATAAAAATCTAGGCACGTAATTATACTGTAAACATGATAATCATATAAATGTTTAAAAACGTAGACAAAATATCTTCCACATTTCTGTAGCGCTACACCCTATAAGCTACTTGCAAATTCTTTATTCGCTCACAATTCTCTAAAGTTAAGCGTTTATTAGCTGCTCGTACGTACCTCCGTTCCTTATATTAAGCAACAATATTACAATACTAGTGAAACGATGTTGAAAAAGTGCCCGGATTAACCCCAAAATAAACAATTTTCGCACAGATTGCCAAGGAATTCTAAGCTAAGCTCCTGTTGTTTGTATTGTTTTGTTATTTTCAGTCCTGATTTATTAATTCACTCCCCTATTTTAACTACTAAAGCCCCCAAATTTCATATAACTGCTCTGCATTACTTATTCTATACTGAACCTTTTGGTAATGATTAAAACTGGACAATTTAAATACGCTTTCAGTATTGTAGATTTTCTTTCAAATATTCCCTAGGCCAGTAAGCTATTTCTAAAAAAAATGTAAAAGGTATATTCATCCAAACGAGTACCTACATAAAAAATCATATACGTACATACATATTATATTCCCGATATTATTAAACCAAACACATTTTTCTTACTTAGTAAATTAGTAATGAAAATAATCATTTAATATAAGAGTCATCGCCGATTGTATCTGGTATCGCTTGAATGTTCGATGACAATGTTGACCGGCGTCTGTATCGTGTACCCTCGCGGCTCGGCTCGCGCGTTTTCTACCGGAGCGGAGAACTCACCACAACATTCATCAAACATTCAACTCTTTGACGCGAATCCGCGCAATCCGGTGATCGGTGCAATACGTCAGTCCAAATTTTCGTCAACGAGCGCTTTCCACGAGATGTGATAAAGAGTTCGGTGTTTGGTGTGTTGTAGGATCTCCCGTGTGGAAACCGCGCGACATGTTGAGCGAGGCGGGCGGCGCAGGGGTGAGCGGGGGCAGCGGGGGCGGCGGCGCGTGTGTGGGCGCGGGCGGCGGGGGCGCGCCCACCACGCTGCCGCGCTCGCAGCGCCCCGCGCCGCGCGCGCACCACCTGTCGGCGAGCCGCAAGTCGCTGGCCCCGGACCACCGCCACTAGCCGAGCCGCGTACCGATGCTTCCGCGATCTCACTACTTATCGTCACCTCACTTTTGACGATCCGCGATCCATTCGATGATAACACCTCCCCCTCCCTCTCCCAGAGCCACCTCCTGTTTGTTTTCGACCTTCCTTTTCCATATGTACCTCGTCACGAACTCACTGTCCGCCTCGTTGTTGCCTCTATACGCTGTTTCTTGTTAAGGTTGCCTGAATCCGCTTTAACCCTATTTCAGTTTCCCCTTTTAAAATAATGGCTGTATAAAAATCTGATCGTTATTACCAAGAGCCATTTCGAGGCAGCGAAGCCCGTATCCTGGACGACGGCACTACTTTTAAACTTACTATTCGAATCTACACTGACCGCTTCCGATTTAACTGTAAAAAGATTCGTGTAAAATTGGCATTCGACATATTATATACTAGCAAATAAATAGTTTAATCTAATTTAAAATATACCATAGCCTGAAGATATCAATGCTAATTATAATTTACGAGCTCACAAATACAAATTTAGATCAATATTAAAATGTTGTTAATTGCGATATTATCAGTAAATTAATAGTTTCACGTTAAGTTTAGAAATATATACTCAAGGTTTTTCTCAAGATTATTCACAATAGCTCAAATGTCTGTTAATTATTATCCGTTACATTGTTTTTTGTCTGTGCTCAAATATTTTTATGTATTTAGATCAATACCCCTAACGAAAAGACTGCGTTCATGTTTTTAGTGAATTATCTGAATAACAGAGTGCCGTTTTGTTTTATTCAAAAATGATATAGTTATTTACTAATTCGAGTAGTAAAAAGGATGTTTGTTATAATATGATATTGTGGGTGACTCATTCACGCGTATTATGAATGTGGTGGTGCCTGCGGGATATAAATATTTATAAAATGCATTTTTTCCCGTCATTCGTTTACTATACTCGTACAAGACATATTCCCAGCTGAATAAATATGAAAATGTCTCATTTATTATGTGCCACAGTGCGATATTGCACTTTTCTATATATGTACCTTAAAGTCAAATCGCAATATAAATATACCTCTGTCACAATCATAATTAAATACCATTGTATAATGTTGTTAGAAATTAAGTTCATTATGAACGACTTACACAAAACTACGTTACAATGATAGGTCAGTTTAATAATTACACAATAAATGACAATATCAATGAGAAGACGAGGACGCCGTTACATGCACTGTTATTGTTTTGAAGGTATCTGATATCGATGTATAGGACATTGGTGTCCGGTGCCGTGAGTAGCCATGTTTCCATGCTCTCCTCCGGAACTTGTAGGAATACAAATTTCCACTGTACGGTCTTTCGATGTTAAGTTGCCTAACTTACTTCCTGCTCACACATGGGGCGACCCCAGCTGAACATTATCTTCTCACTGAGAATTGTTTTTATTAAGTTGGAATACGAGACCTTCCTCGCTATACAAACCTGTGTGCCAAATTAGGTACCCTCTATTGTTAATTAGGCTTGATACCACTCGTCATCGCATACTATTGATAAATATATCGTGAGAGTAGTTAGCTATAATGTACTTGCGTTTCATTTTAGTCACATTGGCAATATTCACTACCCTATAGTTCAAACTGCACTCACCCAATGGGAAAGTATTTTAAGTAGTTTTGATAATAATTTCTCTTCGTGATCAAATTCGAAAGTTCTATCATAGGCTAGGTGAATGATATAACATATATCTTACACGTTTAAGTTATTATCATTTACTCAAGTATAAATATTGTAAGCATATTGTTGTTCCGTTAATGTAATATATTGTAAATGAGTTTCTAAGTCACGAGAAAAAATAACTCAACGATCGCTACATGTTATCTGGAGTAATTAGAAAGGTCTGTTTTGTTGTGAAAATGTTAGACAATCAGTAGCGTAACTTTGCATCAATTATTCAGTGCAATCAATGCAATTCATAACCAATTTACCGAACATAATTTATTGTAGGTTCATAGTTGTGGCATGCAATCCTTGTCGTATTCAAATTCTTCATGCAGTAGTTACCGGGCAGTCTGTGGTCTGTGGACATACCTTAGTGTATGTAGGTATAAGTTTACGATGCACGATTGTAGTTACGATAAGGAGACAATGAAGCTAATATAATTGTATGAGATTGTGAAGGTTTTGGGAAAATCGCGATTAATTTCTCTCAGTGGGACATATCACCAAACAATAAATGCCAGAATTCGTTGAAGTTATAAGTTTTCTCGTGAGCTGTAAACAACATCCGAGTTTAATATTACTTTAACGACTTCGAATATTTATACTTATGTATTTATAGAGTTAGAATATATTGTAATTATTTATTGTGACTACACTGAATATGTTTTCAACTTCACGTATTGTTTAAATGTTGATTTTGCGATTTATTGAAATAAAACCTGTTTATTAATATACATATGTTAAAATATTCGAATTTAATAATTACGAACTTATACAATCAATTTATAGATATTATTATACTAAGAAAATATAATTAATAAAATGAATAAACAAATATGAATGAAAAATGAAATGAAGGATGAGCTCATTAATTGCGATTGTATTTCATACTTCAATGACATTTGAAAAGTAATGTAGGGAAATGAATGAATATTTAGAAAGACTTATTGAAGTAAAATACGAAAATAACTAATGTTATTATAAGTATTGAACCTTTTATAAGTTAACGTTATATGATTTGATACTTGTATTGATTCTTATCGTAAGTTGGTGTCTGTTGTTTTATTGAAGCGTTGCTATTTCCGTACAACTCCACTATCCGAGACGTTGGCAAACTACTTCGTAAAATACCTGTTCATTTTGTTTTCAAGAGTTGTATTACTGGTGTGCAATATATTCTATATATCGAAATATTTTACACCAAGGAAGAAATCATTTCCGTTCTCCCAGTTCCTATTAAAATGTCTCAATTCAAATGGTTCAATATTTAAAAGTGTTTTTGTTTCTGTGTTACTGGGGTTTGTTGATTTTTTGTTGGATATTGGAATGACTCATTAGTTTATTGACATGCCTAAATTAAAGTGCCTTCACGCGTTTTATTACACATACAAGGCTTTACAACGTGAATTTTCCAATTGTGGAAGTGGTTTGTCAATGCCAATAGAGCAGAATATTTGAATCTATTATCCTATAGTGGCTTCCAACACAACTAGTATAATTTATTGATGATTGTATTGTATTTTACTGTTTAGTTACTTAATGGGTATTACGTTAAATTTGTCACACATATGGAAATTACTTTTTATTGCTTATGAATAAAAATAAAATTATAACTAACGAGGTTTTATTTATTTCCTTTTTGTTTTTTATTTGTCCCTCATATAGAATGTAGATAAAGGGTTCATGTAGTTCCAGACCAAGAACACGTAAATGACATACATTTCAAAACAAAATACTTTCTAGTGCCAGGAATGTAACACATGAATATATAATAATTTTGTTACAACAATAAGTCTCAGCTTGACTATGTCTTTGGTATTGACAGAGCCCTTGAGCGACGGAGGCTGTCTGCCTACTAAAGCAACAAATTGCGACAATGTGCACCATTACATATTAATAAGAAACTCATAGCATATGGGGCGGTAAAATAAGAGTGAATTCACAAGGATAGCAACATGGAAAATATGTTATAGGTAGAAATAATAAAGTGTTTATTAATAGATATAAGATTATCGATACCACTGTATTGGGGCTACGACCCTGTAAAGTAGTATTAAGTGAAAATAAATAAAAAAAAAAAAAAAAAAAAAAGAGAAAGAGTATTATAATCGGTACAATGCATTTATTAAATCGTACATTGACGTTCATAAATCAAACATGTCAGTGTTTTGAATTCAAAATCTTATAATTTGCTAATAAAACAGTTTTTCTAAGTTGATATGAGTGAAACATTTAAAATATAATTAAGTATTTACAGGGCTAATAGGTATTTATAACTAGATAGGTACATAATAACTTTCATTTAATATTTTTCAGTATTTTACCGTCTCAACAAATTTACATAATACTTATGTATCTAAATTTTGTTGGCCTAATATTTTTTAACAAATCCGAATCTCAAACATAATATATATTCAGATAGATATTAAAACAATTCACTCATACCTCATAAAAATAATTACCTCAACGATAATATATAATTCCAAATAGATCTAAACTCTACAATTACCTCTCTTTTTTTCAAAAAAGGTTTATATTTATCTTTTAATTGGATAGTTTTGAGCTAATTATACAAAAAAAAACTGCATACTTGTAAAAAGAATTTCTTTGTAAAAAATACGATAAATCTAATGGAAGTGCTAATAATATTTTGGTGTGTTATTATTATTCTACGGGTAGTAAATAAGTAAATAATATATTTTGTCTAGAATTTAAAATAAATATGTGAATGTATTTCGCGTACCATTTAATGGATTTATGATATTCTAAACATTTACGTTTAATCACCAAACGACAGACAAACCACAAATCAATAAGGCTGTATTTATTATATACGCAGTTAAACAAAATGGTAGACAAAATTATGAGATAGTCAATTCGGGAAGCTCTAATTGTGAACACCTATAATTTTAATATTATGCTTTCCACATTTCTCTACAGTAAAAATTATATTCCTTCCTAATACTAAAATAACAGAACTATCTAGGTAGATGTATATCGTATATACATAATTACGTGGCACAGGCTACTTTTGTAATTTATTATCATAATAATTAGGTATTACCTATACATTACATAAAAGTTATTTGTTTGTATTAAATTTTCATTCGTCTTTTTCTAGAGTTCTCTGGATATTTCATCGTCCGAGGGACAAGTAGAACATTAATACTTGTACAGAATACAAAGGCAATTTTAATAAAATTTTCCATTCCACAAACAAAATAAACAAATAAAAGCTATGTTGAATGGTGATTTTGTAATTTCTTATTACACAAACACACACCGTGATTAATTTCTTTAATTATTTATTGTGTATGTAATTACATGTAGATAAAATTGCTATTAAAACTTTCATTATGTCGTTACAATATCTATTTAATGAAATATCGGTTCAAAAGAAGTTTCATTACACTATTATAATATGGTGTCTCATCAAATTATGCTAGAATAAAATTCCTCCATACTAATTTCATATCATATTAATTACGTAAGGCACTCCATTTATATATGCTGCTTTTGTCGAAAGAGGTCGAAAAAACTGACACACAAGTTTATTCTCTATTATAATGAAGACCACTGGAAGTAACTGTTGTCGACGAATCCTACATTATAAGACAATTTCATATGTATGCTCAAAATAATATGTCATTCCAGCTGCTTACCAAAATCAAATCGTGATAAGTCATCTATGATCTTCTGGCGTCGAAAGCGGTCTTGTCATGCTGTTGTTAAAATATTAGGAAGACTTTTCCCTCACAACGATTTTATTACAACGAACATGTTAATATGAAAACATACCTCAGAAAATGCGTTAATTAAATATATATTTAATTGTATTTGTAGTCCCAAATTTCGCGACAAACCAATAGAAGATAGATGACTTAAATTTAAAACGCTCTCGCAGATGTTTGACGTTACAACAGGCAGGTAAAGATTAATAGGGTTGAAAATATTACAAACAATTAAATTCGTTGTGAATTTTAATTTATCTATATACGCAAAACAAATTATTAATTTAAATAATTACTACACTAATTTTAAGGACATATTCATGCTTGAATTACGAATTGCTGCTTTAAGCCGTGAAAATCGGATATTTATAATTTAAAATGACATAGGCTTGGTATAAACCAAAACCGATTTTCTGTTGCGTTTAGTATATAGGTTAGAACGGTTAATTTTTTTTCATTGCGTATAGCACTTTAAAAGCTGAGGCGTATATTATTTATGATCTGTGATAATCATGTCAGTTGCACTTCTATATTTTTAAAATCGGAGTGGTTTCCCGCTATGTTTATTAATATATTTAATTATAATGAGTGCATGCAGCTTTATTACACTGGAAGCTATAGATTTTTTGTACGCAATAAATAAAAGTAAATGTGTGCCATTATTTAAAACAATATATATCACAGACACGATAACAAATAAAATAAATCGATACCCACTTATTTATAACATTGTTTTAGCAGAAATAACGATTTCACTTTGAAACATCAAATACGAATATATGCGACAGTAACAATCATTGTAACGTTAAACTTATTCAACTTATCAGTAATCAGTGGACACAATAATTGAGATAATCACATCGACACCGAAAAGTAATACGTAGATCTTGTTTATGTCTACTGCTGTGTGAATGATTTCAAGTTGTAAATTATAACAGAAATTAAAACTACAACAAACGATTCCATCATGATTGTTGGACCCCTATATATTCAATTAAAAAGCCATTATTCATAAGTAATCTCTTTAAAAATGTTATCAAATTTAACTACCTAATTATACCTACATACATGACTTGTTTCATTACTTGCTGAAAAATTTTGAATGTTTTTTTTTTATATTAGTGCACGCGGCGTCTACAGCCCCCTCAATTTATGAAATATGTTCACGTTTTTCTTAAATGAGATATTCAAAATAAGTGAGAAAAGATGTATAACTTTAGTAGATTCTGATGGAGCCAAGAAATTTAATTTTACTGCAATGTTTGGTCAGTATAGGGATACGGTTTTTTAGTAATGTACTCAACATGAGTGGTCACATTAGTTGTGAAATCATATGCCAATTAAAGTGTTGATTGAAGGGCTTTAATGTTAATCAATAAAGTTTTGGAACATTCATAGAAGATTTCGTTAAGCTTATTGCACATCGATCGTGCGCATCACAAGATCGTGTATATTTGTCTAAACGTTGGTCCCTATAATTGCTATTGTAACTTTGTCACACATACATAGCGATGTAGAATGGGGCCAATGACGCCGCGCGTTTAGCGGCCGGGCTCTCCGAATAAAGGCACATTGAGTAATGATTCATTTGTTATCCTATACGTAGTACCTAGCACTTCCACATTCTCTTATTAACAATTTCTTTTCATTATATCGACATAAATCTAATTAAAGGAATATTTAAATAATATTCTACTTTATGTAATATGAATAATATGTCACACCACTATTTATCCAATCCGCTCATATTTCGTACACTTTAGTAATTTCGACATCACGTCCTACAGTCCTGAGACCTCCAACTCTTCTTCGCTACTCATTTGGCAACATGGTGGTGGAACTAAAATTGTCTAATTAGCTAAAAGGCGAAATTGCCTAAAATTAGTGCTAGAACGAAGATAATTTCAATAATTCTCTTCGCATTTTATTTCCCGCGAAGCGGTTTGTGAGGGCCATTGAAGTTCGGATTGGGCCTCCCACTCCGGAAAAGACTCATAGGAAAAAGCGTCACCGACACTCTCCCCCAGCGCCACTTCCGCGCGGCTGAACGCCTCCGCGAACTTCCCTATCTCCGTGGAGCCGAACGCCTGTTGGAACGCAGGCAGCGGCACCACGGGCGGCCGCTTCTCCTCGGGCGTTGGGCGGCGCGGCTCCGGCGGGTAGGTCTCGCGGGCGGCGCGCGGAACCTCGTCCGGCGTTGGTGCCACCGGGAACTCGCTCGAGCTGCCGTGCCGAGACCCGCTGTCCCCGTTGAACGGAGACTCCTCGTAGACCGAGTAGGGCGTCGACCTTCCCTCTTGATGACATACTTGACTTTGAGGTTGCGGGATTGTAGTCTATAATAAAATATAGACACATTCAATACAAAAACATATTGAAAAATGCCGGCTATATGCACCAATCTTAAAACACAAACTAACCTTTACAGGACGGCAGTCAGACGGATAGCGCATATGTTCTCGAGAGCACGAGCTCCGGGAAGCCCACAGACTTCCGTTGGCTGTATTTGCGCCATTCCAACTTCCGCCGCCTGCCATACCCATCTGGAATATATAACGGTTATGTGTAGAGGAGCAATAACAATATTTCTTTTAGTAGTTTTATTTATATTTTCTGTCAAAGGTCATTTATATATGAAGGTGTTGGAATTACCTGGTAATGAGGCCACATCTGCGGCTCGCAGTAGGAGGGACCACGACTGTTCATCCCACAATCTAAGGGAGGCTGGAAACATACACTTTTTTCAATTCATATTACAAAACTCAATAAAAATTATGCTAACTATAATATTACTACGCTTGTGAAGTGATTATCACAATAATTTCAATGATTCGGAAAACTAATGAAAAGAAGATTTAGAACATAGAACGTATTCTCACTTTGTTTGGCCGTGCAGAAACAATACTGCAATCAATAGTACACGAGGTACATACCGGCGTAGATTTAAAGTTAATGTTGTTATATTTCTTGTAAACTCTATTAATATGTTCATTTTCTATACAATGTGCATATGCAATAAATAAATTGAATTGCCAATAATCGTGTTTTCACACGCATAGTCATTTCAGTTACTAAATTGCACGGTAATGCTAAATAATATTTAATTTCACACAATTATAAATTCACACCGTTTAATAAAATACTAACATCAAAATATTTTTTTCGGCAGTGCACCTGATGGTAATTACAACGCAGTCCAGACAAAGTATCTAATAATCCGCGGCCACCCATAATACGCGAGATGATCGTCTTCTTCGCTCAAACTGAATTCTAAAGTCGTTCGAAAGGGACAAAACATTCGATAACTAAAATAGGTTTTAAATCTGTCTATGAATAAGTCTTAGAGTCACTATTGCCACTTCCTATCATTTACTGGTGGTAGGTCTCTCATATGTGAGATGCCGTGTGGGTAGGTAAAGGCAATGTCTATTTCTCCCGCCAAACAGCAGTGCAAATGCACTGTTGTGTTCCAGTTTGAACGACATTGTAGCCAGAACAACAACTGGAAATAGTGACACCTAACATCTTATGCCTCAGGATGGCGAGCGCAGTGGAATACCAACATTGCTTTGTAATTCATGCTGTTGTTTGATTTTGCGACTGTCCATAAGCGGTCGTATCGCTTACCATCAGACGAATAAATACTCGTCTCGCCATTCATCGAAATTCAATAAAATAAAAACATCCGCAAGCGTGCAGGGCTAGACGGCCGATTGCAGTGGCATAACCCTTTTGGCCTCATCTAACGGCAATTTCTACTATCCCTATGTCTCGCTAATGGTTAAAATTATACCAGCTTGCTTGAATTTGGAACATTCGCATGAATCACTATGTAGGCTTTCCACCTCTGTGAATGGTCAACGCCATCCGAAAGGATATGATAAGCCTCAGCAACAATGACTTATGGGCAAAAATATTTAAACAAAATATATTATTTACTTAAATATTAGAACTTTTGGATTTAAAAAGTTTTTTTGTATTTTATCAGCCCATATATGTACGTCCCACTGCAGGGCACCGGCGAGAATACGATGAGAGGGATTTAAAAAAATCTGAACTTATAGAATATAATAATCATAATAATAAAGCTGTATTCGTAAACCAAATTTGTTTAACAACAATATAAGGTTGGGACCTTCTATTAAGTAAGGACCCCGCTCTTCCATATCCATAATACGTATATGTTACAATTAAAATTTAATAATAAATATAACAAAAAAATCTAATCAATTTCTAACAGTGTTTTAGTGTGTGTATGTGTGTATATTCGTGTGGGCGTTTGTGAGTAGGTTACACACTATTTCCATAAGTTTAATTTTGATACTAATATTTTGCATGATTGAAATATATCCTTTTACAATGAACGTAATCAAAATGCCCCAATGTTGGGTATTAAACTTTTCTACGCCCATTATAACCGTAGTCTACACTGTGCTAGCGTGGGTTCATAATATATTGTATTGTATCAGCCCATATACATCCCATTGCAAGACACGAGGCTCGTCTGCAATCGAGAGTATTTTTGATTCATAAAATATGATTGTTACTAATGCATTACTCTAGTATTCATACATCCATAAATATTACAAGTTGAATCATAATTCATAAACTCGCAGAACGTGCCGTAAACTCTGCGCAAAAGGAATCCCTCTATTAACACCGACGTATTTTATGATCCACGAAATGCACGACACTTAGTATTAATACTGCCGAAAAAGAAATAAAAATATACACAAACATGTAATTTGTGCTCATTTTATATTTCATACATCTATTTATTACATTTAAATAAATAATAAAGGGATTATACAAATTATAATAAGTTCAATGAAAAAACAATAAAATCTTTAGTAATTATTACCTGGACATATCATATCGCGGGAATAAACTTGAGAATACAACAAAAGCATGTGTTCTTGAATATATAAGTTCTATGAATAGAGGGTAACGCTATAAACTCGTTATTAATTACGCCACAACAAAATAATAATCAAACACAACACAACTCATGTTTCATTTAAAATAAAATGCAAATAAGTTTGCCGCTGACATTTAAGTTATCACAAAAATAAATAAACTCAACAAAATATTATTCAAAAATAAAGACTATGCTTAAGTGTTTAGACAAAAAAACAAAAATTTACAAGAGCTGCCTAAAAAGTGAATGCGGAAAGGTAGACTAACAATTAACACAAGAGATAATGTTTGTTGTAGTGGGTGCTGGTGCTTGACGCGGCGCGGCGCGTGCAGGGGGCGTTGGCAATGCCGTAGCCGCCGCGATCGATCTCGAGGCTTGCACCGAGCCGCTGCACCAAGCCCATTCGTCATCACTACTCAGCTACATACTCATCAGCTGTATTTTTATTTTTTCCAAACAAATTATTTTCATATTAAATTTTCGTTTCTTATTTTTGCTAAGTAATTTAACTAGTAAATAAAAGGTAAAGTATTTATATATTTATTTTTAAACTCATTATTATTTACTTAAACATAAACGCTACGAATTACTTGCGCATAATTCAAGATTTCAGAATGTAATGCTACTGATATCCCACTGTTTACGCTACGACAGTGCTACGACGGCTACGCGCTACGACCGCCGCAGTAGCTAATGATGGCTTAAAATATTATTTATATTTCCGGTGACCAGTTGTTTCGTTTGATTAGTCAATAAAATCTGTCAAAATGGACAAGTTTATTTAAAATTAGTATTATTTTTATTATGATTAAAGGAATTACTAATGTCATTATTTTATTGTCAAATTCAGTTATAAAGGCTGTTATTTTCTTATTTGTTTAAAAATACTATATAATGACAGCTTTCTTCTAATGTGTTGACTTTTTGAAAGTATTCATAATAGTGAGAAAAGTTATAAGCAATCAAACAAGTTTTTATGAATGGATGTCGCAGAATTCGCGCCGCTGAACGTTTAGATACTCGAGACGAGACGTGCAATGTAGCGGAGGTGGACTTTGAGGAGTGACAAGAAGTACTTGTGTGTGGTAGCGATACATAGAATAGTGAGGGGAAATTTGCAGAGGCTAACTATCGAGCGGCAACCGGCGAGCGAGGAGCGCGCGGCGCGAACCACGTGACTTATCGATCAGCGCGGCGCCCACGACACTCGGAAAAATCAACCGCTGACAGCTTTCATAGGCCACCTCCACCTCTCGGCTCACGAGCCCCCTCTCCCCCCGCAACCGCTCCGTCGGCCCCCCGCACCCCCGCGCCCCCTACCGCGTCGCCCTCCCCGCCCTCATTAGCGCCTTTGTGACGCTCACTTGTCTCGTAACATGACGCCGTAATGATACCACTTTCGACTTGATTATTCGTTAACATTCAACATACTAACATATTTCATTCGCGTCTAATACCCGTCACACAAGTGGCAACATTCATATCCTTATAAATCTAAAATATCATTTACACCCCACTTACCACGATCCTGACTTCTAAATATTAAAATATGAACTAATCTCTAAGTACTAATAAAAGTTTATTGAACTTAACGAAGCGTTTTTCAATGTTTACATCACACGTCCACGTTTATAATGATTTTAAATAACATTAAAAGTTCATACTCGTTTGAAATGAACAGATGGTTTATACAAAAAGTTTTGGAATTTCAATACTTTCAAGGTCAAACGAAAACATACTCTATGCAGTGGACATAGAGACCACAACATAAGTTCAGTAGCGACATTAAGTGCGAGTGAGAATTCAACTGTCCTCTGACAGTGACCTACATAATTTAAACTGATCGTTTCGATTCGCGATGACCTTACTTATTAGCAATGTGTAGATGAATCAATAACAAACAAATAAACAACGGTTCGACTCCGCAACTCGCCCTCGTGATTTGTAACTAGCAATAGATTCCTACCCTTTGAATAATGTAATTTGTACTATTTGTATGATATTACTTTATTCCTTAAACGCACATATTTTTATTTAACCATTTTTAACACTAACGCCCTTAAAATTTAAATTCTATTTTATTCATCGAATGTTTTGTAATCTCCGCTCAAACTGAATTCTAAAGTCGTTCGAAAGAAAAACTATTGCAAATCAAAGAGATACCATAAAAAATCAGGAAAAGTGTTTTTAAATCGCAAAAGCAGTCTCTTGTTCTGGGTTTATTCTCAGTTCACATCCTTTTAACAAATATTTATCCACCTCTTAGTACCGCGCCTCTAACATTACACGACATTTACTGTACTCATGGTTTGTTTAAACCTTAATACGTGAACTTTTAATAAAACCCTTGAATTTTGGAATATAATATTATATTTAAACTACAGATTTAAGTAATAAATGAGTACAAGGAAATATTTAAAGTTTATTGTTTACAATTATATTTTTGCTGCGTATCTAACAAATTTTAATACTATTTTTGTTTCATAGTAAGTATGTAAAAAATATTTTTTGCAAGTATAAATTGTTGATGTCCAAGTAAAAAAACCTATCACAAATTTAAAACACGTTATGTGGCATGTCATAACTAGATTTATGGCTAAATCAGTTACCGAGCGCACGCAGCGCGCCGGTCGCGCGGAAAACTCATCACTTTCACCCACATTTCAAATTTCTATGCATTAAACCGTAAGGAGCAGTTAATTTTCAAGGAGCAAGTTCAATTTTTTTTTATAGCAGAAAATATTAAGCTCGAAATAATTTCAAGTATTTTTTAGTTACATAAAATATCCGGATTCATATTGACTTCTAAAGTAAATTATCTGTATTACGGTATTTTCTAATTAAGTTTTATTACGATAGTCTCCGTGGCGCAGTGAATATATTTTAGAGCCAGCGTCTTACTTAACGACGGCTGTGAATGAAGAAGCTGCGGATTGGATCCCCACACCCAGACAAATGTATGAGTGCACCACAAGAATATGTTTCGAGGCTAGGTGTTTGTTAGACAGAAAAGTCTCTCGTGGTTTCTGATACTATAAAACATGTATCTTATTCTGTTGTAAGGAAGATGTATGTGACTGTTGGATTTATTTATTGTATTAAATTTGAATATTATTAGGAAAAATATTAACTGGAGTTAGGTCTCTCATATGTGAGAGGCCGCCTGAGTAGGTACCACCGCAATGTATGTTTCCTCCGCCAAACAGTAGTGTAAATGCACTGTTCCCGGTTTTAAGGACATTATAGCCAGAGTAACTCCTGGACATAATGAGACTTAACACTTATATCTCAGGATGGTTAGCACAGTGCAATGCCAAGTATTGCTTTATAATTCTTGGTGTTGTTTGGTTTTGCTACTGTCCATGAGCGGTCGTATCTCTTACCATCAGGCGAACGGCATGCCCTTCTCGCCAGTCATCGCAATAAAAAGAAAAAGAATATGTTCATTAGAAATTAGTTATATGGATTATAATACATCCTTGTTACGTTACATTGAAATTAACTAATTAATTTCAGATATTTAAAATATCGTAATTAAAGCAACTAGCGGTGAAGGGCGCTGTTACCCAGGGGTGGTGTGTAAAGAACCACACGACATACAATATGGTATCTAAAAACCGTTTGTCAAATTTATTAGGGTACGTATTGTTTGTTAATATGAAAAAAAATTAAAATATTGATTTTATACCCCAAATAAATGTTAAACGAAATTTCGTTCAATATAATACAACGACATTTGGATTATTTTTTTAATACATAGTATATATTTTTTAGATAACATAAATAAAATACATCACACAAAAAAAATTCATTTTCTGAGAACATTTACTATAGTAATGTATATTTTTTTTACACCATCAGAAAGTAGAGATTTCAACGAACAAAAAGCGTCCAGACTTTTTGGAGAAAGCTGATATTTTGACGCGAGAATTTTTGAAAATTAGCGTGCTTTTTTGATATTAAGTTAAAAAAAGGTGAAAAATTAAATATTTTAAATCAAATAAATTACAGTGTATTTGGGACATAATATTAAATCAAATAAATTACAGTGTATTTGGGACATAATAAGGTAAGTTTTCACCAAAGTTTGGAGATTTTTTTTTTTGAAAATTATAAAAATAAGAAACCAAAAACTTGGTTATTTGAATTTTTCACCTAAATTTTGAGGTTATGGGAAAAATGCCATCTAACTTTTTTCCATAGGACTTGTAGTTTTGCCGGAAATCAAGATTAACCATTTTTTACCCTTAAAAACTCAGCCCGACCGTAATTTATTTTTCCTTTCATTTTTATCATATTCCCTTTTCTAATGGGTTTCATCCTACTGTAATTTTTTTGGGTTTCAAAAATTATCGACTCTTGTCTATAAGTAGTGCCGCGCGCTTACTTCCAGAGAAAAACTTGTAGCTATCTTCAGTTTGGATACTTATGAATGAGGTCAATCGAGATTCATTTTCTCGAAGTATAGGATATATCGATTTTTCTCAGGAAATATGGTCATTTGTGAAATTATTGTTAAATGAAAATGGGCGCTACGAACTTTACCTTCGATAATTAATACTTAATTTACATAGATCATGACAATACATAATGTTCAATTAGAGCAATAGGTCTAATAGGAGCGCGTATAGGTTATGATACACGAATTCTATTTCAAGCAAATTTTCAATAACTAAGTGTCGTTGAACTCTTCGTTAATTTTTATTGTAATTATTTTTATTGCAATCATAAAATATTTTTGAGAAAATGTAATTGAAATAAAAATTAACAGACTCCACCTGTTTTAGTGTCATCCAGTGCATATTCTACCGGAAATATCAAGATTGACTGTGAGTCAAATTTAATTGCAATAAATAGTCTAAACTAATTACTTTATCAGGAGACTGCCCTGAGTCCGACTCTACCACTTTGACTCTTTTGTGCGGTTTGTTGTAGTCTAGCAGTTACAGGTTATTTGTCAGTTACAGGTTATTTGTGGGTAAAGTAAGGTAGTAAATTGTATTAGTATGAAGTAATGTAAGCACTCACAGTAGGCGGAAGCGGCAGATGCTGCGCGGGGTTGAGCGCGCGTTGCTCCCGCCGCGCCAGGGCGCGCCGCACTCGCGCCTCCTTCGACGCGTACACGCCGTAATCTGAACACAAACACATGTTAACTGTTGAATCACCAATTTCATAAAGGATGAAATTATTTTTATGTAATGTGAAACTGAATACTTATAATCAACCCTATGAACGTTCTGTTCATCCGGTCTAAGTGATTGCAAATTATTGTTATGACAGTAATTCATGTATGCAAAATTTTACCTCAACGCGTGATATTTTTGATGAAATGAATGTCTTAGAACTATATAATTTCATGCCACTAATGTAGTGTAAATTCATTTATATACTTTTTATGTACCATCCTCGTACAAACAGACGGATGTATCACGTTTTTAAACTACAAAACCATTGCTACAGTTCGATCAAAATTATTTAAAATTACTTTATATCACATCATAACTCTGGAATAAACATTTTCTTATGTACTATATAATATGTCATATCGAAACTTAAGTAATAATAAGGACTCTGTTTCCATACGGACGATTTTTTTGTAATTACTGCTGACGCAAGTTTCTGTAATCTGCATATGGTTTCAATTAATGTACGGCTCAGAGCTTTATATTTCTCAGAGGGCAATCCTATACATATTGAATGTACATATTTATTTTTTATTAAGGTAGTTACAGCTTCTGTGGCGTTGTCAGTGTAGAACCGGCTATGGAACGAGAAACCGCAGGTTTAGGAACTACAAATATTTGTTTCGGGTATGGTGAAGTAATTTCGAAAAGTTAGTCATGGTTTTTATTTTTACATGTTATTCATTCGTGGTCGCCTATAAATGTAACGATATTCACACATACGAATACACATAATTAATACAAATAAATAAAAGACGTCAACAATTCATGATGACGAAGTATAAAGCTGCCAAAAATCGAAGAACTCTTTGAATAGTAAGAGAGACAAAAATAAGTTATTAATATCTATTTCACGATATTGACAGCAAAATCGCTATATCCCTTTCTAGATGATAACCAATTTTGTGCTACGTAGTCCGTGTTCTATTGCCCTATACCCAGAAATTTTATAACCTATTTTTGAAATCTATTTTACGAACCAATAAATAAAATGGGAAATTCAATCAATTATTAAAAATATTATTTTTATTTTATAACAATTAATTAATGATTTGCAATCAATACCATGTCTCCCCAAACTTAAAATATTATTTATCCACGTCCATATAATATTATTTATCCAACTGTCTTTAACGTATAATGCATTGTTATAATATCCACAGAATAACATTTTAATGTTGACAAAATTTAATTACAGTAATTTAAAAGATTGTTGGATACGATACGATTATCAACAATAAATACTTTGTTGACAAACTTGCAGGATTTGAATCTGAACAATAAAATTACCCATTCATAAAATTATATATAAAAAAGTGGAACGTCCTCAACATTTTTACCTAGAACAACATCCTCCATTGTTGATGTCATTTAGACGCATTAAAATACAAATTGTCACTGGACAGAGTTAAATTGAGTGAAAGAAAATATTTACATATTCATTAATCATTGAGCGGACTTGGATTGTTTAATGTGCGATCCGAGGCGTCATAGTAAACAAAACATGAGCCGGTCGGCGTCGAAGCTACAGCTGTGGCGTTAAGGATGATCGCTAGAGAAGCTGTTGGGGATATAAGGAAGGGGTACATTTTCATTGCTCAGTGTTCACGCCGCATATAGCACTCGCACGTCGCATGTCGCGGCGCGCGTGTACCAAGTTTGCAGTGAATCGCGACGCGGGCGTTAGTACCCCGGTCAATATGTAGAGTGGCTGTGCTGTGCAGGCGATCAATCGCGCTGCGGTGCGGGACGAGAGGGGCGCGGGCGGCGAGGGCGCGCGGGGGTAGTGCTAGGCTGCGAGGCGCGGCGCGGGGGGCTGCGGGGGAGGAGGGGGTGACCACCTGTAGCGCACCCCCGCCGCCCCGCCGCCGCCTCTGACATCGACACGTGACGTCGACGCCGAGAAATCCGCCCAAACGTAAACATTAATTCTTACTTCATTCTTCATTGTTCAGAATGTCGGCTCGCGCCACGCGCGTGGATTCCGATCTCTCTCTGTATTGGTAAACAAATTTCAGGTGGACGCGCGCCGGATCCACGGCCGCTGTATTATGATAACTGAACCGAGTGCTATGTACTTGTACGCGGGGAACTTGTACGATGTTTGTAATTAAATTATGTTCAAGGAATTAGTAACGGTGTAACGAATATGGGTGTCTGCTCTTTATGTTATGCAATCATTAATATTTTAAAGGACAGTAGAAACAAAGTCGTAATAATACAGGGGGTATAAATGACTCTACATTTCATAAAAAATATTGAAAACAATTCCATCCCTTAGAACCAGACAGAGACCACATACATACATACACATATAATGTATTTAATAAAAGTTATCAGTTACAGATTATTTCCGCAGTTATTTCGTTTGTATATTGATTAGAATACCTTAGTTTATTGATATAATTACTACTGTCAGTTAAATCTTACCTGCTTCTTTAACAATATAATTATCAGTATCATAAAGTGTAAAGATTGATGTCGTATGTTGCAAATTTAATATGAATATTAAAACAGTGTTGAAAGATTTTTCCGGGTTGCTTATTTTGCATATGTAACGCATGTGATATGTGCATATGAATTGTTCCCGTAACCAGTAAGGCATTTAATGATGATGTGTGTATGGGGCAGCGGTGGTATACCAACCCGGCGGCACGACATGTTCCGGGTGGTGCACGTGGTGTCCGGGGTAGTCGTAGCGGTAGTAGCGCGCGTAGGGCTCGTGCGCGAGCGGCGCGAGCGGCGCAAGCGGCGCGTAGTAGCCGGCCGCGTACGGCGCGTAGGGCAGCGGCGCGTAGCCGTAGTTGTCCCATGCGGCCGCGCCACCTGCGCCGCCGGCGTACTGGCCGTGCCCGTGGCCGTGCGCGCGGTACTCGCCGTAGTTGCAGCAATCCATCACCGTGCGCGCCCTACGCGCCCGCCAGCGCGCTCGCCATCGCCGCCGGCGTCCATCCTGGTCGCGCGCGCCACCCGCCCCCACACACCACCATGCTGCACTCCCGGACTCGACCTGCCTCTACTGCTCAACCCTCCGCCGCTTTAAGGACATGTCTGCTTCACTTTATCTATGATCATCGCTGGGATACCGCCGAACAATTTTTAAGCAGTTCTTCGAATTTAAAACTAGAAAAAGTTCAATATGGCAAGATGTACTCGTGTAACTTCCTCGGAAATTAGTTTTAAATACTTTGAAGCGGCCGGTAACTCGCGTACAGATCGAGCGCAGTTACGCGGCGGGCATCGTACGCGGGTGCGACGTTAGCTAGCGAAAAGAGGTCGTTCGAGTTTGTCAGCGACGGCGAGAGATTCGACAGAGGAGGGCGGCAGCGGGGTGCGGGCCGCGAGGGAGGGGCGACGCCCGCTCGCCGGCGGCTCGGCGCGGCTCGGCGCAGCGCGGCGCTCGACGGACGCCGACTGAAGGCGTCGCGGAATCGATACGCCGCCGCCGCCCGCGGCCGCCACCCGCCGCCGCCGCCCGCACTACCTGCCTCATGCCTGCGCCCGTATTGCGCGCGAACTTTGTCTTCCCCGACGGAATTTTATATTTAGAACCATGGTGAAACGATTAATCGATACTTTGCACTATTAATTACCACTTAATGTCACTTTCACTCTTGTGACCATTATGATGACATACGCTTTACATATAGTTTCGACCGAGTTGCACGAGACAGCGATAAAGTTTTAAATGTTGTCTGTCGGTCTTTATAAATTCGGATGTAGCGCTCTTTTGATGAGTGCGGTGGCATCGCGAGATGAAAAGTCCGTCATTTACTGACTTTCATCATGGAGTTGAAACTTTTGATGCTCTTTTCACAATTGCTCAGAAAATAAATTCGCGCCTGTTACCAGGTGGTAGATACTTGCAAAGTTTTATCGAATTGCGCGTAGGCGGCAGTGACCCACATCGACGATAGACGTGCGGCGCATCACCCGCGCCCTTCGTCCTTCTAGCCACTACCACTACGTAAACTTTATCGAACATTTTCAAAATTATTGTAATGCACTCAGACTGCGTCCATGACGTTTTTAACTTGCAACGCCATTTGGAACTGTTGCATTAGTCGCTGAACTGTGTAAAACTAAAACTAAACTGGGATCCATGAGTATCTGCCAATATTACACCCAATATACATGTATGCGTTAATAAAAAAACTGCTCCCTTCATGTTCATCAGTAAAAAAAACGGTTTAACCAAAATATTTAAAAAAATATTATTTAAAGTGGCGAATGTCATGTTATTATAACTCTAACCATGAAATACAAACAAACATGTAAAAATACAAGTATATGGAAAACAAAATTCAAAAATTATTTCAAAACTATAACAATAAAACATATATATGTTACCGGAAATGTATGAAATTTAGGAATTGTATACATTTCCTAGGAAATGTATACAATTCCGAAGCTATTTAGGAAATGTATCAAATATTCTTTCAATAATTATTTTATACATACATATCCTAGGAAATGTATACATTTCCTAGGCATTGTATACAATTCCAATATCGTATTAGGAAATGTATAAGAATAATGGTTTCTGTAATAAAACACGTTGTTCAAATGAGAGTAATATTTTTTA
Source organism: Deilephila porcellus (assembly GCA_905220455.2). NCBI lineage: Eukaryota > Metazoa > Arthropoda > Insecta > Lepidoptera > Sphingidae > Deilephila > Deilephila porcellus. Next base: position 7,548,363 of record LR999971.1, on the reverse strand, counting down.
TCACAGGTAACAATCATAGCGGTAAATTCTATAATACTCGTATCTTCATATTACCTATGTTACTAATTAAAAATAACCCTTCCGGTGTCCAAGAAGCTCATTTCGGGCTCCCTGTCAAGATTCATGTGACATTCTCCATTGTTCTCCAATGGTAGGTAGGTAGGTTAGGTTAGGTTAGGTTAGTTTATGTTAATTAATATCTTAAATACTTACATTTACTTACATTTCCGATTACTATTTAGGAAATGTATAGATTTCCTAGGAAATGTGTCTAATGTAATTTATTTTACACATTTCCGGGCGATTTTAGGAATTACATACATTTCCTAGGAATTGTATACAATGACGGATTACACACATTTCCGTTAACATATATATATTTTACGGTTGTCATTTCAATACGTCTTAAATTAGGGTTGGGGTTGTGATATAATTAAATCTAATTTTACGTTTCATATCTGAACGGACTAATTTAAAACTGAAGTAATTGTTTAAGATGATTGTATTTATACAAATACAATTCCAACAATATTCCAACTGTAAATAAATAACAAATAAGTATAACCGGCAGCCACATATCAAATACCAACCCACAGTAAGATACATATTACAAACATAATATTTAGGGTCGTGGTTATTGAAATAACGAGGAATTTATCTGCTCTCAACACCCCGACTCGAATCAAATATTTGTTCCTCACATAACCGTTTATCTCGGTGCGGAGATCGATCTCGTGGCCTCGCATTTCACAGCCGCTTTCTCGCCCACTGCGCCACGGAGCTTGTCAAAATGAAATGAAAAGAATTTATTACTGGATTTTCCGATTTCATGTAGTAGCTGAAAGATGTAGAGCATATGATAATTTTCTTCACGTATTTTCATATTCCGGTAGTTTCACGCCGAGATATTTTTGTCTTTGTAAGTCTTCTCGGACACTTCCACCGTTATGTTTTTTTTTTTCAGCAAGAATGGCGATACAAGCAAGTCACTCGTATGATGTTAGTCTTCATGCCTGCCCATTAACAGGAACACCATTCAGAACTCCTTATTCAGCACTGCATTTTATTTGTTTGAACTTTGAGCTGTGACAACGCTGCTCCCGCCAGTTTTGCATTTCTGGTGCTGTTACGTGCTTTAAGTGAGTTTACTTTACTATTATCTTTAATTTCTTGCTGTATGATGTAAATAAAATCTGAATATGAAATCTCAAATCAAATAATTTTTCATAATGTGCCATAAAAGCTGAATGAAATAATTGATGACTTGATAATATTATCTCGTTACTTTACAAATTTATCAAATATCACTTTAAGGGTAAAGAATAACATCATGAGATAACACAATTGTAATAGCAAAGGAATAAAATCAATGAAAAGGAAATATCTAAAAAATCTCCCAATAATTTCTCAATATGTGAACTCTACATGCCCGTACTAGACTTGCGTGGGGATTACCACCTGAACACTCGTATAGGAAACCTAAGTCCACAAGTGGGAAGTATTTAGGCTAATATTTCATTTAAAATGAAAGTAAATTGCGGTGGTAGAGCTACGCTGCAGCAAAGACTACTGTAAAAATTGGCGGGCTGAACCAGGATGGAACCACTGTCTCAAAGAAAATCGACGGTCGCAATATTACTGCGTTTCGTTGGTGAGTGAACTTGCCGAGGCCTAATTAGCTGGGGGTAAGATATTTTAAAGCGGCCAGTTAGCGACAATTATAGCGCAAGTGAGTCGTGTTCCGGGATTCGAGTGCGATTTGAACTAGACATTAACTTAACATCAAACCCGCTGTCTCTCGTCTCGTAGCCGGCTTCCGTCACTCCACAGTGCGCGGAGGTTGTTAAAGGACATTATAAATCAACCGCTATCCAATGTTATTCAAGATATTAATTATTCGACCGGTTCTTAAACATTGTCGTAAATAATTCGACTCTACCACAGACCACTGCTTTAATATTATACCATTAAGATTAAAATATACATTTTATCCTCACACTGAATTATCTGGTTAGCTACACTTCTTAAATATAAAACTATTTATTCTGCATAGCGTGATACAACATTTTTACCCAAATATTATGTTCATAGAGGTTGGTCGTCGAACTTCATAATGGTTTATTCTAAATATTAAGTAATGGTATCAAATTATTTAAATGTGTATAATTGTTGTGCCAATAAACCTGTAAGTAATTCCAATAACATAAGGCAACGCGCGACGCCTTTTACACGATATCGGAAAAAACTTGAATGTTGACGCGTTAAAGCCTCCGTCGCGCATTGATTATATATACCTGTAGCGGATAACCGTTACCGTTAGTAATAATACTATGTTACAAAATATCACTTGAACCTATGAAAGATTTACATAAACAATAAAATAATGATTAAGAAAAATCATAGCTTCTATTTATTCTACGCTTAGATTGCTTTGTTAGTTTTTGATACAAATTCTAAATAAGCTTGGTTTAACCCGGAATGAAAAAATAAAAACTCCATTTTAAGATACATGGTTTGTTAAAAACATGTATTTTTAAAATGTATGATGCCGCATAACGCCTAGTCGTCAAACTATTGTTGCGGATCTTTTAAACAAAAATGTTTCCTAACCATTTATTTATATATGGGTATATGGTTATTTTTCTTCCCAAATAATTAGTAGATTGTGAAGCTATCTATTATAATAGATAATAGTAGGCATACTCGAAAAACGTAGAATAATTTAACTATCAGATTCCTAGTTCATCCATATGTATAGAGCCTTAAAATTAAAAAAATGGCCTAGATATAGACTGTGAAAGATATGTGTAGTTAAAGGTATGTATTTTACAAAGGTCACACATGATCAAAGAAGTTAAATCATGCGGGAGCACGAGAATATTATTGTTTGTCTATTGGAAGAACGTGTAGGTATATTGTGTTATTTATCATTGAGATTTCAATAAAATGTAACAATGTATTTCACAATATACAATAAGTATGAGTTTTTAAAATATCCAGTTATAAATCGAATGTAGACATTTGTAACCAGTAGCTACACAAAAGGATCGGCTATTAATATTTGTCACGTTAAATGAATGGGTTCATGTGTAAAACTATTGAATTTCTGATGGCACGCGAATCCACGAAGGCGAGTGCTTTATCACGAAGGCGGGTAATGTTGACGTCTGTAAATGTCGATAAGTATGTTCTAATGTACGTTATGTAGTGGGTAGAGAAGCCAGGCGCGGGTTATCATGCAGATTGCGGCGAATCAATAGGGGCGCCTCGGCCACTGACGGCGGATGACGATCAATATCGTCCCAGTGGAGCTGTCTCCGCATTAAGGGGCTTCCTCGAACGCCCTTACACCTACCCGCAATCTATCTACACTCAGTACCTAAGTTTTGCGTCGCGGTGCAACTGACGAGTGACGCTACCTATTGTTTTTAAGCTTTTGTCTCACTGAAAAACTGCAACGTATTATATTTAGAATTTACGAGTAACATTTGAACTGTTTTATTACTTTTTTTCCTAACATTTAAATCGTAACATATCAAACACTACTCAGTCCATAATATGTTTTCACTAATAACAAGTTTTATAGTTAAAAAATATTATTATCAACGTTGTATATTTTCCGCGTTGTATTTTTATTTATCGTTTTGATCAGTGACTTCTGAAGACTTAAAATTTCTGCGGGATGTCTGGAACCAATGACGATACATTTAACTTGAAGTCGCCAAGGCCTTACACAGTAGGCAGTTAAATGCTTAAGCCAAGACGGCATTCAGACAGTCTATTATTCGGATGGGACTTGGCTGTTCGGATGAGTTCACAACACTTTCAAGAAATTGGCTCAGACAATGAAGCCAAACATGATAATTACGCCTGTTAATATTTTTTTCGAAAAATGTTTAATTCCACTTGCCAGTTGAAAACGAAAGTCTTTTAATTATTTATTTTTATTTGAGTTTATTACTCAAATAACCGATTTTGCGAAGTTTATAATTTCTGAGTTAGATACGCCGGACGTTTAAGTGATGAAAATCTATGATGTGAAAAGTTTTCGCATTCAAAATGTATATATGACTAATATCTGATTTTTCTTAATAAGTATTACTTTTTTATAATTACTTAGGTAACATATATTCAGGATTGATATTTATCTGAATCACTTTATATTTAAATAGTGTTACAATGTGGTACAATTCGCGAGAAATTAATAAAATTTGGGTTAAATAAATGAGAGAATAATAGGCCACAATTATAAAGAAGCATATATTTTATTCGTAACATAATTTAAAATGTAAATCTTGTAAATTTCTGAATAAAACATTCAACAATGCTACGATAGCGTAAATATTTTTCAATAAAGTAACTATCAATATAACTATCTACTTACATATGTAGGTACATCTAGTAACTATACATCATACAATACGTAACAATTTTCACTAATGGCATTCGACACTTCGGAGTGAACTAATCAACAATTGTTTTTGTTTTTAAATTAATAAAAATATTACAAATAACAAAATAAAGTAACTATATTTACGATTACCGTAATCTAATGAGAAAAAAATATTTAACGACAATTAAATTTATACTATAACTAAACCATAATATTTAATGGTAACGGTACGAAATATTTTCAAGAAATATATATTCCACTAATTCAATAACTCATGTCTCGTAGCGGTTTGGCACGATTTACCAAAAATAAAGGACATAGCATAAATATATTTCGATCTAAACGCACGATAAGGATATCGTCATTTTAAGGCTCTATTATTGAGGCACGTTTCAAGGATTTTGAGTTAGCTGCTAAAAATAGGTAGTTATATTTTTTTCAACACATTAACCTCTATTATAATTATGCCTTAAACTGTGCCCCAATATTATATCTTTATTGCCGCATGCAAAAATTGCTGAAGACTCCCGAATAACTTCTGGCGGCAAACATCCATACTCTAAATTGAATTTAGGAACACATCGGCGGTATAAGAATTGTGGTTCAAACACAACTCAACATTCAACACCAGAAATAAGCAATACTATCTGCTTTACTTACATTACTTTTACTTAAAATACGTGTCAAGTGTCTCACATTTAACCACTGTATTGAATAGAATACAATAAATAAAAGTGGATTTCCTGTTCTGTTATACATATGTTCAGGCAGTTATGATGATTTTATCAAGCACCAAAATAAATGTAAATAGCTTAAATATAACATTTCGGCCAAACTGTTTTCATCACATAATTGAAAACATGGTTTCTATTAATTAAAATTTTGCATTATTTGTAGGCAAAGAACCACATAAATGTGCATAATCTTTATATTTTATAATTCGTAGTCATATGTTTATCAAACAATAAGGATCTGCAATTTACACTAAAATTTGTCAAAAGAACATAACATAATCTCCTTAAATTTGAAATCTTTAAACCACTCATTGTCTCAACTCTCAACAATAGTTTTCATATAATCATATATTCGAAAATTTTACAGTCTGTAGCACCAATATTACAAAATTTGCCAAATACATGTTACCCAGAGTAACTCATTAATATAAACACAATCATTACAAAAATATCTTCTCCCTTTGACATGTTTTACGCCTTCATTGTATTTAAATTACCAATTAATTAAATTCATTGTATAATTTATAATATTCACTTTTCCAACATCTCACATGTGGTAGAAATCAGTCTCGTTTTACATCTGTTATTTTTTTCTGTCACTAGCAATATGCACAGATGCTTTCTTACAAGGCACATTTGTTTCCTTTAACTACTCATTGACTTGTCCTAATTGACAAGAGATCCAACTAAGGCACAATATTGAAGCAAACCTTTCGCATTTTAATTTCTCTGACCGTGACTTGTCCACATGTGCTCCTTGAATGTTTCACGCATTGTGAATGACCTCGGACACAGGTAGCAGCACAATCTATTGGTCAAATCTGAATGCATTAATCTTACATGGTACTTGAGAGCAGATTGGTTTGAATATTTCATTCCACAGTGTGGGCAATCCCCACATATTGCTGCATGGTTTGATTGTTGATGTGACATCCCTTGTGATGTTGATGCTCCAGGTCCCAATACATTAACGGTAGACATTCCAGCTAGTAATAATAAAGCCTGTGATTGTTCTTGAGTGTAAGCATTATCAGAGTCAGTGCCGTCTTGGTGTTCCGATAGTAACACTTCAGGCTCGTAATCTATGTCTGACTTTGGAGAATGTTTCTCATGTTTCACAAGAAGTTCATCACTAGTTGTACTTTTTCCAGGGCTTTTTAATGCTATATTTGTAAAGTTAATATTTTCACTGCTTGCATCTTTCGGTCGTGCAGGATTGGCGGCATCTCCTACATTTGAAGGTTTTTTTGTTGATGTGGTGTTAGCACTGATATCTCCTTTTGACGGGTTAATACCTACAAAATAAATATGATGAGTGTACACAACTAAACTTATTTTGAATTTGATTATTATTGTACCAGTGTTCACTGCCCTTTGTGTTTGTTTAAGGGATGCTGCATTGTGTATATTCGTCTTTAAGATTAGTAAACAAATAAATATTACCTGACAACAAGGACCTGGCAAGCATGCTGTTTTCATAATCTGGTAGGCTATCATCATTTTCTGAATTTGGGGTTATTGACAACACAGGTGAAACATTATCATCAATCCGTTCTGTTTTAATTGTTACAGGAATGTTGTCTGCCTGGAATATTAAATAGAAATTATGTATAAAACCATTTTCAAATCAATGTATACTGTACAAAAATATTGAATAATAGTACAGTCTATAACATTAAGACTGACTATGACCTATCATCCATATTTGACCTAGGTTGCACATAAATCACAAACATTGAATTGCAAATAACGATTTATTTAAATCCATTCCACTTCATAACATAAAGTATATTATGTGGATTCAATGCATGAGGTAAATGAAATGCAAATGCTAAACGCCAGATTTAATAAATTAATGCTAGACCTCTCATCCAATCTAAGCATTAACAGGCATTCACATAAATAAAGGCTTGAGTTGAACCACTAACCATGGCTCTTTGATTGCTATGTTGGTGACGCATAGGTGACAGTGAAATTTACATTTAAGTTACAATTATGTTTTCATTAAGAAATAGGATATTATACTGTATATCAGCGCTCTTTCTATTCATGTTAAAATAGTAAGTTATTATTTAGAATGGTACATTTGAATTTTAGTATTGCCCACCATATGACTTGTACAGTGACCAATGCATTAATTATAAATAAATTCTCAAGCCAATAATTACAGTATTATTACCTGAGTTGTACTTTTTCCATTAGTTGTTATTGAAGATTGTTCGTTCTTGCTGTCACACTTTTTCTCTGCATTAACATCCGGTGTAAATGCAGCACTGTCTGTTTTTGATGAATGGGAACAATTGTTTTTATTGTATATCTCACATGTTTCAAGGATTTTACTTTTCTTGTGACCTTCACCAATAGTAACATCGTTGGGCTTGTCAGAGGTACTACTCCTTCGTTTTTTTAATGCTGGTGGTTTTGTTTCCTTGTGTGCGACATTGAAATGTGGTCTTGATGATATTGTTAATTGTGTATATAGCTTATTTGATGTGTTTGGTGAAGAGAAATTCTCTTTCTGTAACAAATAAATGATAAATCATAATTTTATTTGTCTCCTGTGCCCTTTATAATATAGTTCAGATTTTACTCTCAAATATATGAATAACTGGATAAGACAATAGAAAGTTATTTTATTTTTTATTATGAATAGGATACATTTTATATCTTAGGTAGGCGATTCGCTTCATATTAAGGCAGAATTAAAATAAATGGTAAAAAAAATTCAAGCTTGCTTTATACTTTATAGGTAATTATTTTTAATAAACCACGTTTATCCTTTTATTGTAGTGCACAAAACACAATATAACATTACGGGTGTGACATTAAATGATAATATAAGTTTTGAAAGTTAACCTGTTGAGTAACTCCCGTTAACCCTTTCACTTGTAGTAATGCAGCTGTGTGCAGAAAGGAAGACAACTTGCTCTCCTCAATAAACACCTCTCCCTGATACATATAAGAGAGAAGACTAACAATATCATCTGCTGAAACATCTTTTAAGATTATCACTGGGTGTTGACACGGATTTTCCTGTAAACAAAAAGAAACACAATAAATAAGCGTACTATTTATCATCCAAGCTCCCCTGTGAAGAATTTTAGTTTAAATAAATCTAGTAAAAATTATACATGATTCCTTAAGATATGTATGTTGGACTGAATGCACGGCATTGCGAATGATATTCTATACTTGTTTACTTATATAAATACGAAGGTTATTAATGTCCTAAGTCATTCACCTTGAACACATTCCTGAAGTACGGACTGCACGCTGACAATATGACTTTATGGGCCTTGATGTTTTTGCCTTCGCAAGTAAGCGTCACATCCACTAAATCCTCTGAACACTTCAACGAATCCAACGCGGCTACTATATTAGACTGGAAATTGTTCCAACGTAAACAAAATTGGTCTGCCATTCCTACAACTTGCGTTGAAAATTCTGCAACAACAATATATTTTTCGCTAACTTTGACACATGACATGAATAAAAACTTCGTAAAAACACAATACTGAGGAGATTTTTATACCTTTATAGTAGTGCGCATGACATCTGCCCAAAACAATAAATTCTCAGTCAAGTATTGTTATTTCAATAATCTGATTTATGAAAAATGCATAAAAATGCAATGTATGACCTCCATTGATTTGACACTGTCTGTATCGGGCTACCCTTTTTCTTTCACTTTCTTTTATCTATGATAATCGGGATGTTATTGTTAAATTGTTGTCTATGGTATTAAAGTCGATATTCATGTTATAGGTAGTAATTAGTAGCCATGGCCCATGATCATGGCTACTATTGGCTACTATAGATAATATAATTGAGTTATTCTCTCTTCTCTCTCTTCAGCCACGGGAATTGTTCTGCTGAAAAGAAGCGTCCCCCAGGATCACCATATCAACTTTTTGGAAGCGGCTTGCTTCCAGCGACTTCCTACAAGCTTAATTACGACGACGTCTCCGGTCCGTCCAGCTTACAGACGGGTGTCCGACAATTCGCATTTCGCTGGCCTTCCTGCCTACGATCCAAGCATGTTGGTTTTCTTTTTGTTTAAATAACAATGTTAACTATTGACATGTTGCTTAATATTAGAGCACCTACATGAATATGTATTTAATTCAACTGGGTATATATTATTGAATATTGAATCGATTAGTAACGTAAATCTAGGGTATTTCTTTGCATCTTGGAACAGGATTCATAGATGGCGCTAGTGTCCAATTCGTCATAACCTAACGTGACATGGTACTTGAATTTGATTACTGAATATTGTTGTCAGAACTCAGAACCGTGAATTGTTTGAAAAATAGCCTAACTTTGTGAAGGCACAGAAGCACGGAATTTCAATATCGTCTTTTATCCAGTTTTATCAGAGTATTATAGTTAATTCAGCCGGTACAATGGCCAACGACCCTGAAAGATTTGATTCCATGCTCCTTGCTATGGCACAGCAGCACGAAGGCGGCGTAAAAGATGTAAGTTTTTCTGGAAGAATAACCCTTAAAACATTTTCTTTGTCTGGAATACATTAAATAAAACGCACAAAGATATTTTAACAAAAGTAAAAATTTATTTTATTATTTTTAATAAATTCTGAGTTCGCTTACGTTTATTGATCACGTTGTCAACCATCAACAGATTCTCGAAGGTAGCAGAAATTACCGGAGCCTTGTCCAAATTATTGTACTGATGTTACTCATTCCATCCCATTTCTTTTACTAGCTAAAAATACTTCTTACTCAACTTTGTTCAGCTTAAATTTATTTGTTACTTAGGTGAAGTAGGTTTAGTAAAACATAATATACATCAGTTATTAACTGTTCTTAGTGTGAATGTGAAATAAAGGCCTTATAAAAGATCCTTAAAATTCTTGCGTATAATGTGCCATGTTTCTTTAAGTTTTATAGAGCATAGTGATTTGCATATTGACTATACAAAATTGGACATACACAATGTCAAGCCACAAAAAAATAATATGTAAATGATGCAATAAAAGGTGTGTTATTAATTAAAATGTATTATTGATTTCAGTTATTAAACACAATAGTAAGCTTTCTGGCTAGAAAAACTGACTTTTTTGTCGGAGGTCAGCAAGGAGAATGGGAGCAGGTAACTATTAGTCATTTCATAATAATAATATATTCAAGAATTATATGTTGTGAGAAGGCAACAAAAAAGTTAATATCTACATATTTTATTGAACAAAATTATAAAATAAATACTAATAATATTGTTGAATTATTTTAGCCACTAAATATATATTTTTTTCTAATTCCAATTAAAAATACAATCAACAACATATTATAATAATTGTCAAAAGAAAATATTGGAACATTATTATATTATGTGGTAACAAAAATGTAGATAAAGGTAATGCTAAAAACAAGCCAATCTTATTGGACACTAGCTTAAACAAACTACAATAAGGTGTTTTTAATTGTATGAAAATACAATCTGCATTTATAATTTTCAGGTAGTAAAAAATACATTCCAAACACACGCGAAGAAAGCAAAAGATGAAGCTGATAAAGCTAAAAAGGAAAAGGAAGAAGCGGAGAGGAGACTAAAGGAAATTCAACAGAAAAAGGAGCAAGAACGCCTTGCACAAGACTTTGAGCCTGCTTCAGTCACTGAGCTCACCGATCAGGAAGCTGACAAACTACAGGAAGACATTGAGAAAAATAAAAATAATAGTGAGTGAAACTTATTAACCATAATATATGTGTATCCATATTCCTTAGGATTCAAAATTAGATATAATATGTGATAATTAATTGATGTGGAGATCCTTGGTGGAGACCTATGTTCAGCAGTGGTCTTCCTATGGCTGAAAAGAGAGAGAGAGAGAGAATTGATGCAATTGCTAGGTTGTCTATGTGAGGAAAGATTTGGCTAGAAATACAGCATGTATCAATTGAAGGTTTCCAAAAACCAAATCATATGAAAAATGTGGTAAATTTATGCTTCCAATCCCTTTGTATTTGTCATGCTAAAACCTAATTAGGGCTATAGAAAAATGTAAATATATTTTGTTAAGTAAATCTTTTACTTTAGAATATAACAAATTAAGTTTATTAAGAAATATGAATATGGCCTACCAATATTTTACAAATATATCAAATATGATTTTGTCTTTAAGTTCCATCAAAATATTTGTATGAATTACAACTTACCAGCATACCAATATTCATGACCAAGAAATAATAGAAAGTTTTTATAGGCATTAAAATTTTTCTCATTTTTCTCATTGGAACCTTGGTAAACAGTTGTCTTGGTGGTAAGTGATTACCACCTCCCATAAACGTTAGCGACAATTGGAACATAATATGTAGAGCTACATACATTTTTGGGCTCTCAAAATTGGTAGCGATAGAGAAGGGAAAATAAAAGCACAGAAAGAAGAAAGGGATAACAGACCTTAGGCAATCGCACTTACGAAACGAAATACGACAGCAAAGCCGTCGCTTTATGTTATTTTTCTGTGGTATAACACCAGTTGCGCCTCCCTGCTCTAATCCAATTGTATTCTAAAATTTCAATTATTTTTAGTTGTAATTTTAGAATACAATTAGAATATCTAATACATATTAATTTATTGTCTTGTTTTTGCCTAGAATCTGAAGTTGGCAGTGGTGACAGCGGTGATGAGCAGCCAGGTGAACCAGAAGAGGAAGATGATCCCAAAGAGAAGGGCAAATTGAAACCCAATGCCGGCAACGGCTGCGACCTTGAACACTACAGATGGACTCAAACTCTAGAAGAAGTTGAGGTAAGTTATTGATGATTAATCACACTGGCTCTTTGTAATCTAGTAAGACACATACATACATAAACTCACGCCTTTTTCCCAGAAAGGGTAGGCAGAGAGGTTCTCCTGATAGTAACCAGGACACCCAGGTTTTGCCTTGTGTGTTCCGTCCCACGATGTGATAGGGGACGAGCCTATCGCCATACCAGGCACAAACTTCTGATACCAGGCTGACAATAAATAGAAAAATCCAATATCACTGCCCAAACCAGGATTTGAACCCGAGATCTCAGCTTTGCAATTATACTGTATTACATCTGCGCCACCCAAGCAGTCGACTAGTAAAATACAATCTTATAATGGAGACATGTACAATGTACAATTTTTCTTAGTACATTTAGTATGCTAAGCACGCTTTGGCTGGCATTAAATGCAAGTAAAGGACATCCAATGTTTTTGAGTAATGATGATAAGTAATAATATTGTGAAATATCAACATAATGTTAAATGAAATAAATGGCATTGTTGTACTATAATAACACTTACAACAAGGTGTAATTTTATGTATTGAAGGAAATTATTTTCTTAAACCTCTAGTAAAACTTAGTGGTTTCGAATCTATGATCGAGATTAGTCATAACTGGTGACAAATTCGTCAATTATACAAAAAATTAACCCGTTAAACCTGTTTGGCAATACCAGCAGTTGGTTAGTCGTATTATAATTTCTTTAATTTCTCTTTATATTCAGATATATTTAATTTGCCACTTTTTTAATAAAACTCATGCACCCATCAAGTTATGCAAAGTCATTAGCGGCAGCGGATAATGACAGCCGCGTCACCGAACGCGGTTTCGGGCCCAGGACAACATACCATTTACTTTAAAAGTTATCTATGTATTAATAAATAACAATGATTCACATTAACAGTTAAATAAAACAACGTAAGGATGTCTGCATATCCAAAAATTAAACCAATTCTTTCACAAATCCTCACTTTGGAAATGGTAGAGCCACGCTGTTGTCAGTCATGACTCGGTATGAATGGGCAGCCTCGTCCGGGACGGTCTTACTGTGTTTCAAAAGACCGAATTTAGTAAGTAAGTACCGATTCGGTAAGTGAGATTGCCCGATGCCCAATTCCCCTTTCGTATTCCCATCGTTTTTCCATCCTGCTCCGCTCACAATGGGATGGGAGCATATCCATGATCCAAACGTTGTGGGCGGTAGTGATCATTTACCATCAGGTGACCTGTTTGCTCGTTTGATAGACCTATTAAATAAAAAACAAAATCCATTTCTGATCTAAATGAAGTTTACCGAGATGTATTTTGCCTGCGCAGTGGTCTTACCTATTTGTTTTTCCTAAAGGTACGATTATATATTTTTAAACCATAATACATAAATTAATAAATCGGAGTTATACAAACACAAGCACATTAAGACTTAAGGCACAAATGTTGTGTCGTGGTTATCGGAAACTAGAAGATACTTTTCAGTCTCATAAATCTTAGACTTAAAGTAAATAACTAGATATTTTTCGAAATGGACGGATGGACGGATAGATCGTGCAGAAATCGATCATCATAAGGTCGATCATTCTACAACATCCATGTAAACCATGTTTTGTCGATTCCATATAGCTGTGGAATAAAGAAATATAGACAATAGATAAGGGTTTTGCAATAACCAACCTTATTTGAAATAAAAACTTCACCTAGTCAGAATATAATTTTATTTTCGTTAACATTATCACAGTTCATACACAACAATTTAAATACACTTACAATCTACGTTAAAGCAAATCATTTGCCATACATTACCTAAATCTTCTACATATTCATAAAAAGATGCAAATTTTCATGCTTACTATAAAAAATCGCAACGTTTTATCGCCATATTAATACATGTATTTTTATTATTATTTATTATGATGTTTTATATTTTACGAGTTTGTGATAAAATGATACTCATTCAGAAAAAAATAACACTGTTTACTATTTTAATATTCACGTTGTTTTGAATACTATGGTTCAGAAATATATGCACATTTATTTAAATATATGTATAATATGAATTAGAGGCCGTAGAAAAATTAAGCTAATTAATAAAATACCATGAACATCACAGTTTTGTGGCCTCTTTATGATTGTGTTCTATTTTGTATAAATAATAATGTACAAATTTTGCTACATTACCTAAGTTTACAGTAAACTAGGTTATACTGTATTATTTTGTCTAACTACTAGTTCAAATTTAAAGTAGGCTACATTTACCAAAAATATTTAACTATTGTACAATTACTCTATTGCGTAACAATCAAATATTTTAAAGTATAAGGCTAAATCTTATTATTTCATTATTAATACTTTCCAAGTGTCCGTATCCCGATTATGCTGATTTATGAATATTTGTACATGCCGGTTTCCTTGCGCATTCGCACTGTGAACAAAAAAAACATACATTAAATATGTTATGTTTATATTCTTTTGTTAGACATACGCATTTTCATTCAGACGAACTTATACCAAGTACTAAGTAAGCAATAGAGTTCGGTAAACAATCGATTACAAAGCTAATAATGAACCGAAGACTTCATTGTTACATTAAACTCATTGCATCGACCGCATTCATACATATAAAGCCCCAACATTTACTTTTTTGTTTAAATTGATCTTTCCTTAATGGTGCTTCCAATACGCTTTTAGAATAATAAAACTGTAAAGTTAAGGTTATACTCACTTTCAACGAAACATATGGCCGCGAGTATGCACGCTGAGAACAGAATGGTCATCGATATGACGAGGACGGTAATTTGATGCGAGTGATCGCAGCAACAAGACTTGGGTTCCTTGCCGGTCCGGTGCTTAGTGTAGCCGTTCACCACGGTGAAGTGCGTCGAGCTGGCCACGGACGCCGCGTCCTGCGCCCGCGCCGCCTCGCGCTTCACGCCGCTCCACACCGAGTCCACCGACTCATGAGACTCCTCGGGAATGGCTACCACGGAATCGCACAGAACCGACTTGCGCTCATAACCATTCAATTTGTTGTGGTAGCATCCGATTTCGCTCCTTTCGTTTGTTTTTCCATTCATGCGAGCCAAATGTGCCGCGTTCAATAACAACGAACCCGATGACACGCTCTGAAATTATACCAATATTACTAAATTACTTTATTTTCGTTTGAATAGTACTGTAACCTGCGCGTGAGTAAAAGTAACAATATGGACCAATTCATGCAAATCGAAAGAATTGGAGCGTATTAATCTCGTTTGCATGTACATAAATATTGAAGTGTTGATTTTACGCACCAGATTTGTATTACCCAAGCAACTGTTATATCTTTAAAAACATTAATGTTTTTTGTACACTTGGATTTATTCTGCACGTAAGCTCTTACTGAGGGAAACTTTAACATGTTATTTTGTTAAAAGTCATGTTACTATACGCGACGATGTCATTTTATTACAATTAACTAAAGGTTGCTTAAAGAGTACTAACGCATATAAAGTTGGAGATTAATCACGCAAGAGTTGTCAGTTTTAAATTGAGCAAAATTCTACTCGGAATGCTGTATTGACGTGCAAGTACTGGTCGCCGCAATACAAACAAGGCTCATTTTGTAACTTTTATTTGTCTGATAAATAACTATGTCTAGAAAGGAATAAATAAGTTGTACGGACAAAATTAAAATTAGCTTATGATGACTTATTCTAGATTTAAAATAAATCGAATTATATTGTACCTAATTAATACATAACTTCTATCTTCTAAGTGTGTCGGAAAGTCCTAATAATAAGCTGTGTTTAAATTCGTTAAAATAGTGGGAATTCGTATCAACTACAAGTTTTGCCAGAATTTGCATTTGGTGAAGGGCATGGCACATGTTATAATAGGTTTGACTTTATTAGTTTTGCTCGTGTAAGTAAATGCAAACTTATTTACTGAATAACCCAATCAAAATACAAATTATGAAACAAACTAAACCGCAACACTTGACTAATAAAATAAAATAACTTGAATTAATCTGAAAATCCGTTTGTAAAATAAGAGATAAAAAGTGCGAAGTATTTACTAAGATAATTAATTTTAAAATTATTATTTGGGTTTATAAATTATTTCATTCAACTGCTTATATCAGTGGCACCATCAAAATTATTCTTACCTTGTAAAGCGTCTCTAGCGTCATAAAGCTAACTGCTAACATATTAATAACGCATTGGAATTTATAAAATTAGACAAAAAGTTGTATTAAAGATGATGAATTGAAGCGGAAATGTGTGGATGCCTATTATATTGTGACGCATGGCTCAAAAGGTCGTCTTACGTGGGTGCTGTGGTTGCTAGATGAACCTTGGCTGGAGGCGGATCCGCCGCGAGATCGTGAGTCGCTGATGCTGCCGGCTCCGCTGCTACCCGACAAAGACGGCCGCGGTATATGCCACTCGTGTGATGAGATCTGAAACAAAATACTAATCTCACTTTCCAAATCTATGACACTACCCGCGCGACAATGAAGGTTTTCCTGTTATTCCGACTAAGTGTAAAAAGGTTTACCGTTTTGCGGTTAATGTAGGAAGTGCTCTGTTTATAGATCTAGATCATCTTTCCTAGATAGGATCTACCAAATCTGAAATGTGCAAGAGCAGTTGACATCCTCTCTCTGCAGTCGGTCTCTCATGACTGAGGATCATGGTCATTGTTGGATGTACCACATTAGGAGTGGATTATTTGCCTCCACCGGTTTCTGTTCATCGCTTCTTCCACTAGTTTGTTGAACCTGGTGGCAGACGAGTCCTTAATCTTGTCTGTCCATCGAGTCGGCGTTCGGCCATTGATCATCCAATGTTGGATTTGGTTAAGATCTAGAATCGTTTGGCACGAAATGGGGGTTGGGAGGGGGTGAGGGGGGAGGGGGAGGATGCCTACCATCCTCCGGTACTACTCCCAAGAAAAGGCAATGCACCGTTCCTGAGAAAACCCAATTAAAGTAACCTAACCTCAAAACACTTGTTTTCAAAATATACTTGCTTCTGCAACGTCTCCGGCGCTGCGGGAAGTGCAGCCCCTTCGCCCTTGCGTAACAAAGGATAGGCACCCACGCTCGCCTCCGCAGCTTCGGCTTGCTGGTCGCCTCCGGCGACCAGCCTCAGCCGCTACGGCTCGCACGGTTGCCTATCCTTTGTTACAGCGGGCGGGGGCTGCTCTCCCTCCGCGCCTCCGGCTTTTTATAAACACTCTAGGGGTGGTAGCCAAGAGACTACGTGGAAGTCGGGGTGCTCCGAGTCGGTTTTGGGGCAGATTCGACCTATTTTAACCATAGAGTGGATACACAAACTTGCTTCTGAACATAATTTCTAGGTCGTTATAAAACATGTAAAACAACAAAACATGAGTCTATACACTATTGCAGATGCGTAAACTCCGCAAAAAACATAAACAAAACATTCTAATTACACTGACTCATGACGCAAATCGCGTAGTTTTTACGTTCCGTTTAACGGTATTGCACGAAATTTTAAACCACAGACTATATACTTGACACAATAATAAAGATTTACTTGTCAATCGCCCATAAAAACGTTCCGTTTTACCTAATACCTGATTTAAGGTTAGAAACTTCATTAATTAATTTCTCGAAAACTATAAATTACCTTTTAATAAGAGTGATACGTTATAATCAGGGAACCAATCCCTACCACTTTAAATCATTTTTAGCCCTCAACTCGTGCCAAACGATTCTAGACCCCAGCCTTGGATTTATTTAGTAAATTGTATATTGTATTAGGTTACCGTAAAATTGTAGATGCAACAGGCTTTATGTTGAGAAAAGTATCGTATTCGCGTAATAGTCATCATTGTTCAGTACCACGGAACCACGGAATAAAATTGTTATTCACTTGTTTCTGTCGGTAATGCAAAGCTGTATTCTTACCTACCAATAAAAGTAATACTTCTTATTAATGCCGCTTTAATTGGAATAAAAAGGTTATATTGTTTTGTTTAGTAATAACTTAATATATGGACTGTTTAAATTGTAGACACAAATTGGTATTTGCTACACGAAATTATTTCCTTATTTATTTTCTTGCGATTGAATTAATGTGATTCAAGAAGTAGAGCTTTCAAATCAGAGTGGCTAAGTTTGTATTGGCAGCAGAAAAAAAAATATCTGGCTGCAAATTGCAATTCGTGCTGAAGATATGTTTGATTTTAGCTACATTAAAGAGGCGTCTGAGATTTAGCCCACTTTCTATTTGACTTTCAAATGCTTCTCACGTAGTAACTCTATTCAAACAAATACTATAATATGATGCAAATGTGTGTATAAATTACAATTTACTTAATTACAAAGTATTCATTCATGCGTGGTGTTTGTTTGACGAGTCTAATCTTTATGTCCGTGTGTTGCAACACATACTCGTAGTCTTTGTTTTAATATCAATTTTATTAACATTATGCCTTATTTCTATAACCAATTATATTGTCTCTTTATATTATGTATGTGAATTATAGCTTTTTTGAAATTGTATCTTTTGTTATTACTTTGCGTATTTCGAAGATTAACGATGGTGAGGAAGTCCGTGATTTACATTACTACACCCTAACATCCTTGAATCAAAACAACCTTGGAGAAAACCTTAGAGTCTCAGCCACATTACAGCTCTTTATTAATGACCGATTTAAATTCATGCGTTTGTACTGGACGCATTGAAACGGAAAGTTGAATAACTTAATAGCGTGTATTACGTCAGTTCACATCTATTTACCTCATCTGCTTTTGTGTTTGATGCGGCCGCGATCATTTCTATTTACATTGATATACTAGTTTCCTATTAACGTAAACATGTATTTATAAGGATCGTTCAAGATTAATTAACTGTACAATTAAGAGCTATTCCATTGGTCGCCTTTGGGAATAATATTTCTGTTTACTTATGAAATAACAAAGTCCTGATGTGTTTAAATATGTATCTGTCAGTGTTGCGAAATTCCTCCACGCTTGAGTTCGTTGCCGCAACTACAGCCTGCCTACTAAAGATATTTAAACAAAGACGTCAACATAAAACAAGCAAGTAAATGGGTCTACGTGTTTTGTAACGTTCTTACTGTGGTGTTATCGAATATAATATGTACGGAAATCTTTGCAAAACTCTTCCTTATGACATCTTCAGAGATAAATTGCCGACTTTCTGCCTTCCATCATTCAATTTCATCACAGTTATAATGATGTAATCAATATTTTCTGTTGTATTTGCCTGCAGTACAAAGTTATTTGTTTAAAAAATGATTTCGACATTGTTTAAGTCCTTTCCGCACAAATTTTGAACTATTTATCAGACTGGTTGTTGGAGGTGTTCATCAATTACGTTTTAGGTCAAGTTTCATTCGGAGTCCGATTGATTTTGTCAGATACGGTTCTCAAGGCCCGTGTTCTCTTTATTTGTGGTCTCGTTTCGTCGGCCTCTGATGCAATAAATTTTAGCTTTGCTTTCGGCTTCACGGTCCTCATTGTTGCTTTGATAACATTATGGATAAGCATTTTAGGTAGTTAGTATCATTAATGCATTTTACTTTTATAGTCGTGAGGCAAGGTCAAATCGTTGCCGTTGCTTTATTCTTATTTAGATGATGTATTTGCATGTGCACCTGTGTAGTTAAATGTTTTTAGTTTAAAATTATGTAAGTCGTGAATTATTTTAAAAAAAGATATTACTATCTGTACATTATAGGCTTCATGCAGAGTAGTCTCTGAGGAAAGATTGCAAAACCTTTTTGCAAATGGGAAAAACCGGTTCCGGGGTTATCGTCTCACTTATACTTCAAAATTAGCTCGAAGAGCATGCAGCTGGCATCTCAATTTTCGTTTTTGGTGGTGATATTTTTGAGAACAAAAACATACGTTTGGATAGAAACGGGCAAGTTCCTTTAAATGATATTTGTAAAAAAGAAAAATCAAACGCCACATTACTCACAGTAAATAAAGGATGAATTGGCAAAGTGGATGTAATTATGCACTGATAAAACCCACGGCTCTACATTATCATCTCGGTACGGAATATAATGGTTTTTGTATTAATTATTCCTTTGAACCGCATTGTCGGGCACGTGCTCGTTTGCGGATATGTGCCTACATGATTCAATGTATAATTGCTATCAGCACGTGCGTGGGCACGTTCGCGTACCCCGTGAGAACCACCTTTATATAAAATATATATTTTATATATTATGATACCAGAGCGACGTTTGTAAGTACAGGTGCCTCTGAGCACGTGCATGATATTGATTTTTTTTAAATTCTTTGCAACTAATTTGTGTAATGAATACATTAAATAAATACACCCAACAGTCACATACATAGTTCTGACCCCACACTAAGATCAAGTCTTGTGTCGTGAGTATCAGAAACTACGAGAGACTTTTCGGTCTCACAAACACCCAGACCCGAAACAAATACCTATGGACCACACAAACATTTGTTTCGGTGCGGGTATCGAACCCGCGGCCTCTCGTTTCACAGCCGGCGTCTAACCAACTGCGCCACGGAGGCTGTCACATTAATTGCATACATAAATTAACTCTTATGCACTTCATGCAATGCATTTTATATGCGTTTTGTAACACAACACATGCGTTTTATAACGTTTCAATGTAACATAATATACGTAATGTAACATTTGAACACAGCTGTGCAACCATTGTAGTTTAATGGGACAAAAAATAAGATGACGAACCTGTTAGCCTCATAACAACAGGTGTAGTTGTGAAACATGTTCGGTCCTATGAGACGATCTAGTTACGCAAGAAATAATCTTTACACATCAACAGTCAACGCATGCGCTTCGTCATGCGTGTCCATAACGGTTGATTATGACCGCGGAAATCATTAGACCCTACGTTTGCGCAGATTGCACTAGGACGATGACGTTGACGACATCCATCTACTGACGCTTGCTTCATAGTACAACATTGTAACTTTCATGCTAAAATAAGTAGACAAGGCATGCACGTAGTACAGCGAACATTATATAATTACCAAGCTTGTGTAATTAACCATGTCTTTTATTTCTATAGCCAAGATTTGTATGTTTACATTTTTTCGGTATAACCGTAAGGGCTGACAAATTTTAAGTTTAGTATGTTGATTGGAAGGAACAACTTTCATAATCCCAAACAATAGGCGCAGCTTATATATTATTGGCTAACGAGAACTAGACTGTTCTCTTTTAGAAGAGAAAGCGCACATTCCTGTTTCACGGCTCTTCTTGGAATATTTTCGATGCTGCAAATGTCACAATGGATAACGGATTTAAATATTAGGTTTCACTTTTTATGCAGTTTGATTTATAAACGCCACATGGTTCTGCCTCTACATTTATCATTTAAAGATATCCGCATCTTTGGAATCATTGACTTGCCTTTACGGATAATAAATAAGCGAGAGGCTCCCGACGTACCACGGAACATGGATAGGAAAACAACGTTTTTTTTTAAGTTTAAATATGAACCGTGAGCAAAGAATTTCGCCTTAGACTGTCCGTAAGAAGACGTGTTATTGAGCGTCCAATTATCATATTTTATACGCGATTGCATGAGGACGCGCCGCAACATAACTCATTGTTCACGCTGGTCACAGACACTGACATGATGCTTATACATGTCCTTGAACTCAATTGGTTGTATTTAACGGGATTCGTGTCAATGCAAATTGCTGGCTCAGAGCTGCTTGACTACTGATTGACGATGATGAGATACATGAATTATGCTTTCATTATTTTATTCGCATCAAATTATATACTACGCTCGATTAAATGCTAAGAATGATTCGCAAACTCTTGATATCAAACGTGCCGGTTGCTACGTAGCCTAAAAAATGTGTAATGTATGTGTATCTAAAGACGATTTGGTCATCGATATGTTTTGGAGCGATTATGTGGTAATTTGATCATGCATTCTGTGCCCGCAGAAAAAGTGGCCATGAAATAGGTTACTTAGCCGGATTCTTCTGTTATTTCCGTCGGGATGACTTCATTTTATAATGATTGCAATATAAGTGTTCATTCCACAAAGGCTGTTAAAAGCTTTTACACCGGTTCAATATTATTTTATGTCACGTAAGAAACCAACACCCGATAAATGTCGCACGCTGCTACCGCTAGCGCTGTAAGCTTTTTTCAGTGAAAACGCGACAAAACAGATGTCCTAAAGTAACAAGTCTGATAATAATATCCAAATAAATCGGTTAGTTCTATTCATTGCGCATTTATTACATTTTAATGATAACATGTCGTGTGTGTAAATTGCTATATAATTAGGGATACATAAAATTGGTCGAAATAATAATTATGCATATTCCATACTCCTTAGAAGGAGATAAATGTAATGGAAGGATGTAAGTATAATGTGAATTGTGAACTAAACCGCGCTTATTAAAAACAGATTTTCAAAAGCCAATGTTTGTTGTATTTGAGAAAATGAGACTTTAATGTCCACCAGAGCATTGTGTTCTTTTGTATTATGTTTTTTAAGAATAATATTTGAGGTATAATCTTAGACTAAGCGCATTGGACGTGTGAATGGATAGCGATCGTTTTAGTTTCGGACAAAAGTATATTACCTTGACGCCTCTGTATCTTTGTTGAACAGTACATCAGGTACATTGCTTCCTGGCGATCTTGTTAACTGAATGACAAATACGAGTTTGTCACTATTATATGTCAATTGAGACTGAGGTCGCCAAGTAGTTTAAAATTACTTCCAAAACAACCGTAAATATGATAACGTATTTGTTTAAAATACAATGTTTTTTTCTAAATCATTTTATGCATAACATCTTTAGCACGTTAAAGTTTGCGACGGATTAACTGTTTTCTAATAAAATGTAGTTTAGTGGGTTACCGTATTTTTTAAAGAATGTCATAAAGTATAAAATCCAGTTGGACATAAGTGATGAGCCACAGTTTCCTAAATATTTAATTTTAAAAAGTTTGCTGAGGGTCTTGCAAGTCAGTGTCTCATATTGTTGCGAAACTTTGGATACTGAATATTCTGGTTTATACACTTTTAATTAATTTGCCTTAAACACGCATCTAGATTTAATTATGTATCTGTTTTGAGAATATATCCCGGCTGCGTATGGAATCATGTTAATCCACGACCTTTATTTGCTTGTCATGTGAAGAACGTTCAGTGGAGTGAAAAAAATGTTTACCAATTATTTCGTAAGCCAAAACTTGTTCGGTGGCGGTGTTGTCAGTGCAGTCAAAAAATGTTGAAAGCTAAATATTCCACACACTTACTTGGTAGAATTACCGATAAATAAATGACATGTTTGGCGACAGGGATCTACTTATTTTTTCAGATTATTTCCATGAACGTTGGCGGCTTGTTACATCATTAGTCACTGTTGTTCGGAAGATCCGCTTAGCAAATGGGAAACCCAAAGTTGGCGAGCTTACCGCTTTATTTGTCTCAGAGGTGTCATGTTACGCGTACAAGTTGATATTGTTTACGATTTGTTGTAAGTAACTTTAAGCGACATCTGTATGATAAGCATTTTCGTATATGTTACCAAAAAATGATCATAATATAATGATAATATTACTCACGAAGTTTATGAGTAATTATGTTTAATAAAAACGGTAGTTAATAAACTTTAATGAGTTAAACTTTATGCAAAAATCTGTCTATTACAAGTGTAAAACAGCCGTGCTCGAAGACTCGGAAACATTGAACTTTGTCGGTAAAGCCTTAAAGACCTTGAAATTCCGAGAAATTTATATAGATATTGACTTGATTCTCTACAAGAGCAACATTGTTATTTTTAAACTCATTGCATTATATTGCCTTATTCTTGCGCGTATTTACTTTAATCTCAATATTATGTTAATCTGCTAGAGACAACCGAGACATATTAATCATATTAACTGTTTGTTTAAATGAATATACTACGATCTAAGTTAATTTTATCTTTATTTATTTACATATGTAAATAAAACGCGATGCTTATTTGTAAAGGGCAATATTAACATCCTTCATTCCATTTTCATCATATAACAAAATACCAATATAGAAAAATTACAACATTCTAGGAAATAAACAATAAGATGATAATTACAGCAAAACTAGATTTCGGCGATTTAACGAAATGCAGGCTATGAGCTTGACTCAATCAACGAACAAATACATAGATACATATTATATGTATATTGGCCTTGTAACTGAGCATTTCAAATAGGACGGAAATGAAACTTATACATACCGCTGCGATGGGTCTGTTAAATTTACTTCGATTTTGTGCAAACTTAACCGCCTTGAATTACAGTAATTCTTTCGTTCTCATGTTTTTTTTCAAAATTATTTTCATTTTTTATTTTAATAATGCGTCCAGCCGGAATAGCTATTAGCTTTAGTTTATTATGCCGAGGCGAAATTTCCGGTTCCCAATATTATATTAAAAATCATTGGGAATAATCCAAAGCCTCCTATGAAATAGTTCTTACAGTGTTTTTAATCTATTACGGAAATACCCGAAGGCATATTTTTTTTTGCGTAACATCATTCGGAATTATAGATGTTGGCACATAAAAAAGTTTTGTACTTTTGTACGGTAAGATCTTCGGGGCCAACGAAGTTGTGTTTTTCACTTATTGTAGCCGGCATTGAGTCATAGGTATTTCAACAGCGTGGAAGTATAGAGCTGTACGCAGCCTACTTGCTCATTTTATCAGTTTAATAGTTTGGTTTGAATTAATGCGCGACAACCGTCCGAACTGGCTGGATGTTCTGTAAGTCCGGGTGTTGTGAAATGTGAAGGCCGCGCGTCGAGGGCAATTTTAGTTGTCAGTCCCTGTGCCATTTACCTCACACTAAATAGCTCTCGCCCGGTGCAGCCGGCGCTTTCGAATCTTGATTCTTTTGTTCGTAATACAGATCGTATTTTAAGCTGTGTATTTTTAAGTCCTGTGCGAAGACGACGCATTCTTTGTTACGAATATGTATATTTATTAACGATAAAAAGTCTAAGTGCTCTAATCATTTTATTTTTAATAGCAGTGACTAATCAATAAAATATTTGACCGGTTACCGAACTTCGAACAAATACCGATTAAGCACGTTTAATATGTAGCATCCTGTTAACGACATGGATGCAGTTTTTATGCCTAGATATATCATAATTGTATATCTCAATTAACGTGCTTCTGAAATTGGTATTTATTAACATAAACCTGTGTGTTCATTTGTTTTACGGCAGATCAGCGTCATAAAAATGTTTATTTTAGAAAGATTAAGGCTGCATCAGTTAACATTAAATTATATGAATGGTAAACAACACGGTTTAAAATGTTAATCGACCACTTAACTCATTACTCATATCATCGTCGCAAAACAGTGGCTTATTTACATTTACTTTTCGTCTGTCCTTATTTCTTGCATAGGTATATCAAGTCGCCCTTTTATGCTTTTTTATGCATGTTGCACACAGATAAGCCCCTCGCCTGATGCCGCCTTTTTCTCAAATACTTCATGTGTGTATTTTATAACCAGAAATCATTTTTGTACACTGGTACCAAAAACTAACTGTAATGCACTTGGCGGTTACTGCATTCAACATAGTAATCTAAGTATAAAATCAACCGGCGCGGTGCGAAATAATTATCTCGTCTGACACAATTATGCCTGCGGGCCTGAGATATGAGGATGAACCTGGATCGCCATACACTTGCGTGGTTCACTTTGACGACTTATTAACATCGTGTACGCGCCGTACGGTGTTCACTATCCGGCTGGACACGAATATCCTACCAGCAACCAAAGGATTTCATACATAAAACATACATCTTATTCTGGGAATCGTCCTTAAAACCACAAGGCGCGTTATCGCGTATCCATGACTCCCGTTTCTGGACCAATTAGTATAATATTTATTTACCTTTAATAAAATCTTTGAAGATTTCTTGACGATGCGTGTCTGGCAACAAGTTGCTGCAAGGTTCAATCAATGTCAAATTATAGTCTCAAGTAGCTCTAATCTTGTATATTATGTATATTATCAAGAAGATGTTTCTTTTCCTTTTGTTGACATTAGTTCGGGTTGACATTGCTTTAAGTCCGTCTTCTAACAACAAACATTTTTCTCTCAATATTGATTAACCCCTGTTCGTGCTTCATGATATTTCTCACTATGTATATTATGCCAACTAGTTAGTAGTATTGCTCGGGTTGTTTTAGGACTGAGAGGGGGAGGACGCCCCCGTTCACTGTCCGGATTCATTGAAGCCTTGATGATCTTTCTTTAATTGAAAGAAGCTTACGACTCGCACATGGCACGTGACGTGACAAATATTGAACAATTATTTGCTCAACTTATCTGTTTGTTAGGCGTTTGCTTCCGCCTAACTGTGATTTCCAGAAAAATAGCCAAAAAGTAATTGTACTGATTCTCTTGTGCCAACCAAGATTTGAAGGCAGCCAATGTAGAAAAAATCTTCCAAGTTATGACTCTTAAAGAGGGGCTTACATCGGTTATCATTATTTTCAGAATACACTAGATTACCAAAGTTGTAGTTTCGCTGTTAAGTTATTTTATTATAAGAGTTGTCGTCCTTCCTTATATGTATGTATTTTAAGATTTATATTTAATTGCATAATCAATGAATATAAAAAATAATAATTATGCAGTAACGACTCTACCTTATTACATTTTGCAGATGCTTGAATGACTAATATTTTAGTTGCCATAGCAACAATAGTTGGTTGTACTCAATTGTTTTAACATATAACATATAACTTAGTTAGTGATTTTAATATATCTCAAAGTTTTATTACTCATGTTACCGTAAACTTACTATTAGCGACACAGATAAGAAATATATGATGGCTTTATGAATCTAGTTCATTATTATTTTCCGACTAAAAGTGATATTTTTGGTTTTGAACTATTATTGTGCATTCTAATGTCCTATTCCTAATTACTGCTTAGTTTGTTGCTAAAAATGATATTATTGAGTCACGTGCATCACTTACCGAGCTTTTTGTGTCCATTGTTTACGTTTCGCCACCTACACGCTTTGATCGTAGTTGCCTAATGGGCTGTTCACTAATATTATGTCACTTTACACTGCACTCATTGGGTCCACATGTCTCAGTTACATTTGTCTCGTGAAGCGTCTCGAGTATGGCCTCTCTCGCCCTCTCCGTGTGGCCGGCGTCGTCGGACGCGCCTGATCCAAGCGGCAAAGCGACTAGAGTCGTACTGAGAGTGTTGCAACAATCGCCAAGGTTTATATATGAGGTTGCACGCCACTGCTCTGTGCACAAATCTTGCGAATTAAAAATGTATAAAAACGGACACACAATAGTATGATTGTTTTTTTACATTTCTTAAACTGTATTTGTTCATTATTCATAACGGTTAGATTCTCCTTTACGCGGTAAATGTTTGGTTAATTGTTATTAATTTAAAATTTACGATTAAAAATACACCTTCCATCTGGGAATCGTGCGAAAGCTAACATAACACTTAACGGGATATTTTATGTATAGACAGATGCCATTCCAAATAAGACGAAAAAGTCCCACATATTACAGTTTTAATTATCCTTCTTTGTGTATGGTTAATCATTATGGTAATTTTCGTGACGTTCATATTAACTGTGCATTACCACCATAAAACTTCTAGAAAATATTTAGCACATGAGAAATAGTTTCACGAAATGATCAATGAAACTGTCGGTAGCCTTTGAGTCACAGGAAAACGCTAAAGAAGCAATACAGGCTGCGTATCACGTTGTGCATAGCCGAGAGACGGGTTCTGTGACGCGTATCCCTCTGCTACAGAGTTGCACAACGTCGGCGAGGACGCACTGCCCGCTGCATACAGGACTCGGATACGACGCCTTGACAATTGGAATTCACCAGATGACTATACGTACCGGACATTCAGCCGTGATTCACATTCTAACCAGCTTTTTGGTAAACCGTGGAACGTTGTTGTTATTGCTTGAACACGCGTCCGCTAGTAGGTCACCGCGAAGATGTCTTGATGTAACCTGTTAGTTTGAGTGTCAAGCTCAAGGCTGCTGGCGTTATGGGTTGATCTAGAACAGTTATACTACATTGATATTAGGTTTATAAGGCGTATGTGTAAAACATACCTATCTTCTAATATTGCTTCTGCTTTTAAAAACAAACATTACTATAATTATTTACACCATTAGACACTGCCTACATTGGCGACGGATTCTCTATTATTGATAAGTATCGTCCTGGATGTTTATAGTGTATCGAAAGTTTTTAGAATGTGGAACGAACAAACAGTGAAGTTGCCACAGCCATGTGACGTGATCCAGACAACAGGTCATATCACGAATAAATATTTTATATACAAGGAGCACACTGTGAGCGCTACAGAAGATTCTATAATAAAGATGTAAATAAATGCCGATGATTTCACTAGGAGCGAAATCGAAGAAAATGGTAGGAAACATTTTACATATTAATAATCCAATGTTAAAAGTACATCATAATTTGCATAGCGGAAATAAATAATATAAGATCAACATGTTGTCAAAAGCCATTATTGTTTAATTACCAGTAGTAGCTGACAATGAAGCTTCTCATCAAATGATGTGGGCAATGGTTTTTCATAACTGTATTTATATCCGCCTAACATTAATGGTCATTATCCATTATTTGCAATTCAATTATTCGCATTTATTCATTATCACGAGGTTTGCTAAAAAGCACTTATGCGTTACGTAATATAATCCTAACAATTTATGAGTTTAGCCCCCATGCTGTCCATCGACCATATTTTGGTCGATGTCAAATAATGACAGATATTTTCATGTATTCAAATCTCCATTGACCGTAATACGGTCGCTCAAGTATTGTTTACTTTAATCAAGCATAGACAACTCATTTTCCCACGGATCACGTTGGGAAGCCCATCAAAATGATCGCGAAGAGTCAATTTGGCTGCTTGCTTCGATGACCTTACATTGTCCCATAGTAAAAAAATAAATAAAACGCACTTTTGTTGACGAAGCGGTCGCAACTTTATTAATAAATAAAATTATTTATCGTGGTGGATTGATGATGGTCAAGACCAGTAAATACCATGGAAAGGTTAGTAATTTATCATATTTCATTGTTTTATCAGGTGTTTAGTGTGTTTTTAAGTTTTAGAATAATTTTATTGCATAGCTTGGTTAAAAACATTACATACATACATAAACTCACGTCTTTATCCTAGAAGGCGTAGGCAGAGGCGCCACCAGGACACCCACATAAAAATTTGTAACGTCTTTACAAACACTTGAACATTTTTGATAGAAATTCACGAGATTACTCTATTTCTTTGCATTTAAATGATGGTATATTTAATGCACTTGTGGCGACTTGTGCCACACTACATAACCGCCACATCAACCGCTTCGCTTATGCGCCTTGGGACAGCCGGCTTAGCTGTGACCTTGATGCGCCTGCGCAGCGGGACGGTGAACCGCCGACGACCGCCGCGTGTGTTTACATATAGCTATTATTAACTTTCTTCTATCCTAGTGCTTTAATTTCATTCTGTCTTCTTTCATAATATCTTCTATCATACTGTAAAACATCATCTGTCATTAAATCGTCTTCCAAATTAATAATAACATTCTTCATTTTTGCGTTCACCCGTTATTCCACACTGTGCTTATTCTTCACTTTTGCTGTGCCCGAGTTAAGTAGAGGGCTCGAGTGCAACAGATAACTGCTGCTACAGCTACACCTCAATTCATTGAATGACATTGGGTCAATTCTAGAAAAAAACTGCATATAGTTTAATAAAACCTAATCAAGGTGTATAATCGGTCGAGTTGCCGGGTCATTAGGTGGCCATTTTCTGTGAAAATTTGGTGCGAAATAAGATTGTGGGCATCCATTATGCTTATTATTTTAAAACATTTGGATATTAGGGATGACTTGTTGAATATACGTATTTAAATATAAAACTAAGATTTTTTTATTTTGTATTCGGGTCGGTGGTTTTGGTTGCCTCTATTCTAATGAATGATTTTAATTATTTTTCAATAGCCAAAACATCAGTAGAGTACGCACACGGGGCCGCGGTGTACGCACTTTGGGGTCGTACTTTTCCAAAAGGGATGCGTCGTCACTTCCCGGCCGAACATCAGACCACTACTGGAGGCAACGCTAAATTACGGCGAATTTCTTCGTTCTAGGCGA
This sequence comes from Deilephila porcellus, assembly GCA_905220455.2. NCBI lineage: Eukaryota > Metazoa > Arthropoda > Insecta > Lepidoptera > Sphingidae > Deilephila > Deilephila porcellus. The sequence continues at coordinate 7,518,252 of LR999971.1, read as the reverse complement.
CTTCGTTGCACTCAGCGATATTAGATATAGCGTGAACATATTCGTATAATTATAAATATATATTACTTGTAAATTCATAACAAATAATTAATGAACTGCTCTGATTTAAACCAACTTGTAACTTTTGTAATAAACACTATATTATAAACTGGTTTTGAAAAGAGCAACAATACAGTTTCTTGCCTGTTCTCTTCTAGTGAAAACCGCTTTCCGAACGTGTGGTACTTAGAATAAAAAAATGACTGAATCTAATGATGCAAATTCAATAAATTATTTTCATTTTCATTTAACGAAGTCTTATCCATGTTGGCCTAGACGAGGAGCTCGATTTATTAAAAAAAATGTGTCTTTTTCGATGCCCTGTGATTTATGTTTTCGAGTATATTTTGTAATTCTTAGTTTATCATTGAATTGCACATTTATTCCACTTTCTATTAATATGCATCTTACACGGGGCAGATAAACAAACAAATTATAACATTGTATAGTTTAACTCGTAGTCAACAAAAAAAAACATAACACTTGATGGTGAGACACGTTTGATTGAAATACGAGCCGATCCCGAGCCGCGACTCGCGTGTTGTTTACGTTACCGGGCGGCACTCAAGAGCCCAATGTGTGCGGGCCCCTATTCATATTAGCACTTATGGCTCGAGTAGCATGGACAAAGGAGCGGATATATAAAAATCTAATTGTTATAGATAATATTTTATGTGAAATATGTCTTAGTTTTTTTCCCTATTCCATATATAATTGTTTATCAAATCAAAGTATTTTGAAACAAAAATATGTATGTTTTGATAAAGAAAAAAATAGATATTGAATAGGAAAGAAAGAAAAATCGCTTTTTTCGAGTTTACCGTCCAATAAAACAAAACTGGTTGTAATGACTGGTGAATAACATGATTCAGAAGTTAGTGAATCTTGTTATAACACCGAAAATAACCAACAATATATGACTTTCATACAAGTATCTCGAGAAATATCACTTTACGTAATTTAATAATTTTACGTAAAAATATCAATGACATTTCATCGATTTCGCAAATCGCGAAAATTTTCACCTGTCAAGTCCGGACAACATAGGGGTTAGTTATGAATACATACAAAAAATCCTATCTATCTATATCAGCCCATATACGTCCCACTGCAGGGCACGGGCCTACTCTACAATCGAGAGAATCGATTGAGAGTGGTTAGGCCGTATAGTCCAATTCTTTAAAATCGCTACGGTATGCAGGTTTCCTCACGATGTTTTCCTTCACCGTTAAAGTGCGTGGTGATTGAATATCAATACACACATAACTCCGAAAAGTCAGAGGTGTGCCCTGGGATTTGAACCCGCGACCACCGTGAACATGTAGGCAGCCGCGTCTAGTCCGTTACCAACAGGCCACCACGCACTTCTAAATTCCTATATATAATTGCAAAAGCTGGTATTGCGAATTAACCAGTAATCATTACACACCATACGAGTTCACACTTTGTCACCAAAAAACACTTTGTCTTCAGTAGCGATTGTACGCAACGTTATTTTCATTAATTTAACATAGAACATGTTCATCATACGGATACACAAGTGTACAAAAAACTGCTTTTTCTGCGTTTATAATTTACATGGCCTCCAACTTTTGTTGAAATCTACAATTCCAGTTGTTGTGCATGTGTCTCCAATTAGAACACAATATCACAGGATTTCTCAAATATATGCTAGATGCCCTGGCAATTAAGGTATTTTAATGGAGCATGCGTGCGTAAGCAATGTTCAACCTTCCTTTTACATTCGGGATATAATATGCACGGAAATGTCTGCTTGTTGTAATTGTTGTTTCACGTCCAAAGTTGATAAGCGTTTAATTTAAAGCTTGCGAGATGCCCTTATAAGAATCAATTTGACTAAAATTTAAATACGAAGTAGGTAGCAATCCCAGTGAGCTGGGTTACTACTAGAACGGGGCTGCAATCAGCGCGTAATCGTGTGAAGGTATTATAACACCACGCTATTGAGCGCAGTTACTGCAAGGTTCTTATAAGAAGTTATTCGTTAAAGCAACAAAAGATTGAAGGCTTGCTTAATTTCTCAGTCGCACGCACGACTCTGGCTTAATTGGAATGCAATCTTGCCATCAGCTCCACCATATCATTATTATAAATCCGTCACTGAGATATACACCCACGTGTTGTCACATCTCGGCTTGGGGCAAGCATAGACAAAGCGCTGTGTTGCGTACGCGGAGTTGTTAAGCGCCTAGCGTCTAGAGCTGGTCGTAATAAATGAAAGTTGATCAATGCTACATGCATGCGCTACTCTATATTAAATATGTACGTATGGTAAATCATTGAGTATATGCCTTTGTAAACTGAGCTAATATGCTTGTAATATCCATATTATATTAAAGAAACTCTGCATACAGATCTCTACCTTATCTCTGCCTCTATCCCTAACAATGTTTAAAAACTAACATTAATGTGTAGATGATATTGTTTATCGATGTACAATGACATTGGTTTGTGCTAAATGTATGCAAAAAATACTATTAATATCCTTATATCAAACTCGAAAATCAGTGGAAACATTTTCTGATAAAATATCATTGCTGCAGTAAAATAACTAGTTAATTTATATGACATGTTCCTTATAATTGAAAATTAATGTTATCTATAGAAAACTTATACCATAGACAAATAAAATGATACATACATGAATTATTATTGTGATTTTATTTACATTGCAATAAAATTCAACTGTGTTTCGTTTATGTTCGAACTTATTATTATTCTCATGATATATTTTTATATATACGATTACAATATTCGTTTTTATGGCAGATTACTGCCGACTTCTATTCTTATTCCTATTGAACGGGATGTTTTTTTTATGTTACATAACTTCAACATATTATATATGAATAACATTGAAATGTTTCGTATCATTTGAAACTACGTAAAAATATTTATTTTATGCATCATCTTTGCATTCTTGAATAATGATCATGGTCAAAGTAGCTTTGCTATTTTTTATATATTCAACCATTAAGATACCGCATTACTAATTATTACCTATTATCGCAGATTTTGCTATTCCAATATGTTAGTCGCGAGGTCAAGGCACTTTTAACTACCATTGATATTTTAAAATGTACTGTACTTTTATCGCGTATAAAAACATCAATGAAATAACTTTGATTCTTAAAACATTCTGCAATTGTACGAAATAAATCTGCAGCAAATCTTTATTTTTTTACGGATCGTTAATTGTAAATATGTTTTTCAGTACTCAACCTGAATTAACAAAGCAAATCTTTGAGTCATTATGTTTCACGATAAAAAGTATATATTCTTTACGAATGCATGTTGTTTGCGATAGAGTCCTAATGGTGTGTTTTTCCAAATCGTTGATTGGGGCGGTGCGGCGCGGTACATAAATCAGGTGTGTTGTGTTAGTTGTGTCCGACTATTGAGTAGAAGTTTGTTGTCCTCGTAAAGACGCCAGCTATTGACTAACCACCCAATTTATGACGTAGTTGTGCTCATACGCATCGTCCTTGTCAGGAATGCGAGGTCATCACGCGTTCATACCAACACCGCGGTTTTCGGTAGCCGTCTTCTTGTGTAACATAATTATTGTCGTTTTCGACTCGCTTATTCTGAATTCTGAACATGTATTTAAATTGTCCGTCAAATGCCTGCAACTACTATCTATCTATTCCTGGTATCTCAATCGATCAGTTGACTGTCTTAATTCGTACGCCTTGTTAATAATCCTTGTCAAAATAATCACATTTTAATAACGACTTGTAGCATACATATTATAATAGGCCATTCCATAAGAGATTCTAAGTAACGTCCTTAACATTACAATTTAACTCTTGCGCAGCAGTCCTTTGCCACTGAACTATCTGAATAATTAGCGTGAGTGCGTGACGCAATATGATTTTAACGAAATTTGTTTTCGTCGTCTCATTTCACTCTTGCACAATAATTAATGTGTGATTAAAGGTTAAACGTCTTTCTACTTTTTACTTATCATGTAATAAACCTTGTCCATTCGCACCGTATCCGTCTACGCAAATCCAATTACTCTACGACAAATAACTGTTACTTTTTTATTCCATTAAAACAAGTCTGCGTCTGCAAGGGCTCGGGTCATTTTGATTAAAATCTTATATATCCTTGTAATTGTTAGAAACAATAGACGTTAAGTTCTATTACATTAAATAAATGATTGTGGTTTTGTTCATAGCCGTATGAACAAGGATTAGTTTTAAACAAAACCGAAACAGAATTGAGGTCCAATTTTATTCTTCGATTTACATAATACAGCTTTGAGATTCTTCAATAACATTGAAATTTATAACGAGTTAAATATACGGGTACATTTACATTTGCCGACTACTGACTAGATATGATTGTTAACAGCTGCGAGTGCCGCTGCGGCAGGTGTTGCGGCCGCGCGATCTAACGGTGGTCATCAACAAGCGACACTTGAAGGTCGGCATCAAAGGCCAGCCGCTTATCATCGACGGCGAGCTCGACGCTGACGTAAAGATCGAAGAGTCCACGTGGGTACTGCAAGACGGACGCAACTTACTCGTCAATCTAGAAAAGGTATTGAAATTATTGTAACGTAACAAAATTATCGTCCATTTCCGCATCAAGTATGAGAATTCTACAATGAGTAAATTCGACAGAACCTTGGATATTTTGACGCAAATTTTGGAATGGCGTAAATACTAAATCTGTTTCTTGCCAAATCTACGTAATGAGGCGAACCATATAAGGTGTTGTGAAAATAATAAGGATCTACATTATGTGATAAATAAAGACATAAAAATACTTAAGAATATTGTACTATGTGTTTGTTCACTGTTGGTATTTGAATCCATCAGCGCCAATATAATACAAAACAAGAAGCGTCCTCAAATTTACCTAAACATCGAAGAGTTTTTATAAAATGTCATACAAACCTTGTAACACTTCTAAAATTGCTTTTGTGTAATATTTTTACATAAAATGAAGCGTTTCGTGAGTACCTATTTGAAATAATGATTGTTTTATGTTTTCGTACATTGTAGGTGAACAAAATGAATTGGTGGAGTAAGCTGGTGACCACAGACCCCGAAATATCAACGAGGAAAATCAATCCAGGTAAATGTTCCTATTCTCGCGGCACGCGCAAACGCGTAACATTGCCTCGTACTGATGACCTCACTTTCTTACTGCAAGTAAAAGATATAAATTGAAGTTTCATGATATTTTTAAATAGTTTGCAGCACTTTGCAATTTGTTAAAAGACTTGTTTGGTTACACGACCCGACGCTTGACAATGGTGTTGCTTCAGCGGTTGGGGTTACATAACTGCTATTTAAGCTTTTGTGTCCCACGTAACCACTCAGCCGTCTATTATAGTACTAAAATATATAATACCGTTTTTGCAAATTATAAAGAATGCAAGTTTATTGACGTCGATGCATCCGCCTTGGGAGATCAACTATGCAAATGTATTAACTTGTCAGTGTATAAAGTGGTTTTAATAAAATATTTATATAAATTATCGACAAAGGGATTACATTGTAGATATTTTATAATATAGTCGAGCTCGTCTTAGAACTGATTACGTACGACGAATGAAAGTTGTTTTCCGCATTTTTAAAGGTTGTGTCGTCCTTAAATTAAAATTACACGACATAACTAGCCATGCGTTTAAATGATTAACATTTTTTTTAATAGTCCTTCCAATATCGTGAATCAAATCATCGTTTAGCCTCCCAACGACCGGATTTTGTTTTTAAATCTTTTTTTAAAGTTTCCGAAAGAAACAAAGTCATATGACAATATAAAGTCGCCCACCTGCTATTTGCATATTTGAGGATACGGAATATTTTAAATTCCGAATTAAGTATGGGTATTCTTGTTGTTTGATAACCTTACCAGATTCTTGTGGTCTTTTTACATTGAATTCAATTAAAGTTGTTTTTAATTTAAAGCCACAAACCGAAGACAAAACAATATAAATTTATCTTGCAGAACCGTCAAAGTTATCGGATTTAGATGGCGAAACACGAGGCTTGGTGGAAAAGATGATGTATGATCAGCGACAGAAGGAGATGGGACTACCTACCAGTGACGAACAGAAGAAACAAGACGTGCTCAAAAAGTAAGCTTCGATATCGTTTACATATACCTATATTTTATCAAAAGAAACTTACGTAACTTCTTTACTACGATTTTGAAGCCAAGTCAAAGAAATATTAATGAACACTGAACAAAAGTTTGTACCTACAAGCTGTAAATCACATCGCTTACATAATATTTATTTTACGATTATATTATAATTAATGACGGACTCGGCGTCAATGTCGTGAAACTCTTCTGTTGTTGTTAGTCCACTTAACTTCATTTTCATCGATAACCACTAAGCTTGCGTAATTTTATTACAGAACCTAAAATAAATACAATTCCTTAGAATTGTTACCCTGTTAAACAAAAATTAAATACAAGATTTTTGTTATAGGAATATGAATTACAGTTTACATTCATAAGACGTGTGATGATGTTTTTCGTTCGACATTCATTCGGGTTTTGTAATAACTACAAACCAAATTATTGTAAAGTAGGAAACTCCATTACCTATAGACACTCTAAAGACAATAATTGATGAGTACAAAAAAATATGTTATCCGCATCTAGTGTAACTTAAGGAAAACCAACACGAGGATAAGAGCAAATTATTACGTAAACATTTGTCATTACGCATTCATCAATATATCATACAATGGTTGATTACAATTTATGACAGTGCAATGTTATTCAAAATTTCATAGTTTAATAGTCATATAATTATCCAACTATAATTAATATAATAATTATCGAATAAATAAAAACTCCGTTGTATTTCAAAGCCGTCATCGGCACTAATCTCGCCTACGCATAAGATTTTCGACACGCCACGCAAATGGACCGTCACATATTATATTGTTATTAAATTAATCTTGCAATTCAAAATTTTCATTAATTGTCCGCAGGTTTATGGAGCAGCATCCGGAAATGGACTTCTCCAAGTGTAAATTTAATTAAATTGCGCTTAAGACATCATATGAGTGTATTTTAAGCGAAGGCACACTATTTTGCATTGATTTTATCAGTTTCAAATTTAAGCAGGATAATTTGAGTTGTGTCATTTGCATTAATTGTGGTTTGGTGCTTAACCAACAATCATTTTCATAATGTATTTATGCGTGCTGTATTTCCTTATTGGTATGTAAGTCAATGTCATTGAAACTGATAAGAATTGTATTATTTAAAACACTCGTATCTATTCATTGTATTTTGTTTAAATAAATAAAAGCAAATGAATTATGATTGAGTTTACTTTCTTCCGGCGTCCACCACACCATATTTATATTTTTATTGCTTAAATCTGGCAATCAAGCAAACGACAACTGATGGTAAGTGATTTCCATAGCCCATGAACATCTGCAACACTTGGATCATAGATTCGTTGCGGCCTCTCAAAATACGAAGAGGTGGGCTGGAGATTGAAAGAAAAAGGAGAGGAGTGGGAAAGAGGCGATCTCACGCACTGAACGAAAAACGACAGGAAAACATTTGCTTCACCTCGGTTTCCCGTGAGACAGTCGTACCACCCCGGGCGAGTCCTCCACCCTGGCTTAGTACGAGTTAGCGGACTTCATATACCATAGAAAATCTTGTTCAGATCTCTATAGGATGCTGGTTTTCTCACGATGATTTCCATCGATTAAGTGCGTGGTAATTGACTATCAACACAATATGTGACATGTGACACTCCCAAAAGTCCGAGGTGTGTCCTGGAATTCAGCTATCCAGCTGCGTTCAGTCCGAACTCCGAAACCAAGCAGCCACGTAATTATAATAAAACCTACCTAAATCTATTTAAAAAGAAGTTTATCTTTAAGATTTAATTTTATGATATAGGTAATTATTATTTTTGTTTATGTAATGAAATACTTGGACAACATGAATATTGGTTTTAATATAATATAGCAAAACAAAAGTATGACCTTTTCACGTTTCAAAATATGTTGTACCTCAAAAAAATTCTATTGTTTTATTATTAACACTTCTCTTTTGGTCTTGCACGAAGACGAACACTCAAAGAAGTTTTTTTATTTAAAATTAATTCAAAGTTAGTTTGATTAAATGAAAAAAATATTTACACATTATTTTATATTTTAGTGTAATCTGTCGACCATAAAGTTTTTTTTATCTGTCAAGTGTCAATTGACATCTGACATAATGTGACACGACATACGGCAACAACAGGCAACAACGACAAATTAACTTGAATTACAGTCTATTTTGCCCTAATATTTTGCATTATACTGATAAGTTTTAAGATTTAAAACATGGTTAGAACAGTGTATTCGCCTGAATATTGTCTCCAATATTTGGAGCAATATGCGACTAAAGAAATTTTTGTAATAGGACTGATTCTTGGTCAGGTATGAGATTTTCATTAATAAATACCGAACTGCTGCATTACGAACAGTAATTTTTATATTAAGCACTTATATCTGATTATATGATTAATTTGTGTGTTACAAGTTTTAGTAATATGATTATTTTTCTATTATATGAGGGAAAAATAATTGCCATCGTAAACTTCAAAGGTTTTGAAACTTCCGGTAGTTTCTATTTAATGTATTTAATTAATACATTATTTCTTCCTTTAAACATTGGTAATCCGTGAATATTACAGACTACAAATGCAAGAGAGAATGTCATACATCTGGCTCGCACCCCTGAAGAGAAATGTTCGGAGACTGGATCAGAGTCTAGTTACGGTTTGGATAAACCGGAATCTGTGAAGACTCTGCTGGATGTATCTGAGGCGTGGGTTGCAGATCATGCCAAGCATGTCACCAGAATGCTGCCTGGTGGCATGTTTGTTCAAGGTGATAACTTTTACTTAACAGCATCAGTATTATTTGTATAGTAATGTCTTTTAAAGATTTTCAGATAAAGTATCTGTCTTTGTTGAAATCCCTATAATATCGATTTAGTCATTAAATTAAATATAAAATGGTATGTAAATATAGTAGTAGACAAATTACATGCATGATATCATTTTAGTTTTTACAGGAAAAAATTTACTCATAGAGCATACAAAATGTTATATTGCAGGTATTTTCGTCACAAGCGATGAAGACATATTTGAAGATCCAAATTTCTTTAGTAAAGTAAAAGCCATTTTAAATTACACTTACAAGGCTTTGGGCACCAATCAGTACATGTTTGGAAACTGTCCTTATTCTAATGACAGACTCATTTTACACATGTCCACCAGTACAAAAGTGTTGACATGTAAAAGCATTGAAATAAATGCTGTCAACAAACACACAGTGATAAAGCCGGTTGAGTGGAAGTTCTTGCCAAAATCTCAGCAGTGGCAGAGATTAGACTGTTATTACGAGTTTGATGACATATATCCCGTAATTGTTAAGAAAAGTGGCATATCTGTCAAACAACAGTTTCAGGTATGAATGTTATTTTTTATTATAACTTTATATCTTTTGTAGCATTTGTCAAGTAACATAATTTTAAATTATTGTTTATAAATTTCAGCAAATATTGGAGTCGGCACACAAAACTATTGAATCTAGCGTTATGTTCATTGATGGAGAGTTAAAAGATGTTTCAGAGCCATTAGACCAATTTATCAAGAAGAAAAAGCCGAAAAATAATTCAAAACCTGCTCAAAATGAAGCACCTAGGTCCATGCATGTGTCGCTATTTGTACCATTTGTAAGTCAGTTTTGTATTATTTTATCATAATAGCACTTGGATTGTGTTGTCATGTGTCCAAATTTTAGATATATTTGTGATCCTTGGGTCGTTCCCCAAACATAACAAGCCATTAATTTTTTTGGGTTCTTATTTATTACTTTGTATTTATCCATTTAGCAGCTTTGTGTTTTCTGAATCGAAATTCATTACACAAAATCATTGGCTTAGATAACAATACATACATGGCATAAAATCATTTGTGAAATAATTGTCTGCAAATATTCTGTGTTAGCTTATAAGTCATGTATATAATGTATGAAAGAATATTGTTTTATTTATAATTGCTACATGAATTATATATTTCAGGAAAATGCACTGCCCGAGACAGTTGAGTATCTAGAGTGTGATGGCAGCATACATTTCAGTGGTGTGGTCTCTTCAAGTGTTTTCATGTATCCGAAGGCCACAGTAAGCGAAACAATTGCAGCTGTTAAACAAGATATAATAAGGTCATTGGCATCTCGATTTACAATGCACTGTGACGCACTGATTGATGATAACTTATTACCAGAAGGTGGGTGAAATAATTAATTTGATTTTACATTGGCTGCTAGAGTCGCAGAAGATATTTTGATAATATATTTTTACTGCCTCGGTGGCGTAGTTGTATTACGGTACGGTTACAAAGCTGAGGTCTCGGGTTCGAGTCCCGGGTCGGGCAAAGTGATATTGGATTTTTCTATTCATTATCAGCCCGGAGTCAGGAATTTGTGACCAATATGGCGATAGGCTCGCCCCCTATCACATCGAGGGACGGAACATGCAAGGCGAAATGTGGGTGTCCTAGTGGCGCCTCTGCCTACCCCTTCGGGGATAAAGGCGTGAGTTTATGTATGTATGTATGTATGTATATTTTTTTAATAAAAACACCCAGCAGTTGCAGTATAATCCTGACCCGATACTTAATTCCAATAATTGCACCAAAAAGTTATAGCCAGGATCCATATACAAACAAATTTACCATTAAGTAAGCATATTTGCCAAGTCCCATGTAATGCACACAAATTATAAAAAATATTATAATGTAAGTTTATATTAAAAATACTGAGTACCTAAATAATTGAATAAAAATATGTGTTTTTAGAAAAAGTGTGCTTCAACGAGCCACCTCGGCGCGTCTTGGTCCCAGTTGGTTCACTGCACTTATGTGACTACTTATTTCCCGGGGAAGCGCCGGCAGAGGCGTTGCTCTCTGTGCGAGAACTACTCGACTTACAGATCACAGAGTCTGACGTCATATGCGATGTTGAAACACCAGCTGGTAAATAAAACAATAGTTTTTACTATGAAAATATTATATAAGCAACATCTGATAAGTGATATTACTAAAAAATAAAAATATAGATCCCATATATAACTAATAGCAATACTGAAACAAGAGAGGTAGTGCTATTGCCATACATTACTGTCGTATCCGACCACTAATACGTTGAATCGATTTACTAACTGATCTGCAATATGTTACATCTTTCGATTAAAGTATTGTTGGTTGAAGGTCCCAATATTAGGTCAAAAGGCTTTGAGACAAACGCCAATTACTATACATACTTCAATGTTTAAATATTGACCATCATTGTTCTTTTATTTTACAGACACTTCAGAGTTCGATGCTTTAGACAGGGATGCTAGCAGCGAAGAACTTTTGGCCACACCACAAGAAGCTAGTCAGTTTATGTACATCACAGGCATTTGTTTTGCAATGCTCGTACTTATTGTTTCCATTATAATTCATTATTACGACGGCATCGTCGAAGTCTTTAGCAAAGTAGTTTCTAAATCATAAATAAATAGTTACAGTGTTGTTAAAGCATTAAAAGACTATTTTGTTTCAATATATTATCGGTACGTGGTTTCCGATTTTGCTTCATACTGTATTTAGTATTTATGTTACGTTGATATTGGTATATGTAATTGCCTAATTTGTTGTACACGTTACATACAAATCAGGTTTCCATGTTTTTTTTATTAAATGAGTATAAAATGTCATTTATTTATTCCTCTTTATTTATGGTGGTTTTTAAATTTATACTGTTACATGTATACATAAGCATAGATGTATACTACATCTATGGTTCTGACAATGACTTCTTATGATAACAGGAGTAATATATAAAGTAGATATAAAATGTTATCAATTCTACTTACGTTTAAAGCAGGGGCGGATTAAATGTTGGAAGCGCCGGAGGAAAGCACCTAAAAAGCGCTCTTCTAGCAGCCATATGAAGAAAAATACTTCAAAGGAACGAGGGAATAGTTGGTGATTGTACTATTATATCAATGAGTGAAGAATATTACTTCACACTTTGCTATATTAAAGAAGAAATAATTATATTAAAGAAGAAGTTTCAGTCACTCTAGATGATTTTGTATAGAAACGAAGATATCCGAAATCACGCGCCCCTTCGTAACCTCGCCCAACTAGGCACGCTCCTAGTTTGCCTTAGGGATAATCCGCCACTGGTTTAAAGTTAAAAACTACTAAAGCACGCTAAAACCATGGATAAAAACGATATTTTGTTTCGTTTGCTATTTGCGCCATCTATTGTGGGTTTTACGAACTGCGGTATTGGTTTCCGCCAGATGGCGTATTTAATTACAGTATAATGCTATCAAATAAAATATGTTCTGTTATCAGCGATTACAATAATGCGATATGGAGCAATCCACAAGTGCGAAAGAGAGATCCGAGTATGTGAATACATTATGTTTTATTCGTGCTTAAACGACAATGTTATACGATCTGATAGTAGAAGTGACAATGCGCTCATAGTAATCAACAAAACATGAGTTTCAATTGAAGCGGAGGGAGTTCCTAGTTAGATCAATTATTACGCAGTCGCACGGTGTTGTTTCAAACTTTTGGTGTTGTATTTGGTTAGTGAAAGTGAAAATAAATGAAAACGAACAATGTGATACACAACATTTGTTAGAAAAATCAATGAGATTCCTCGCCAAGCATTTAAATTGCGTGATTAATTATTCAAAAAACCGGTTTATATGCGAGTTTTGTTCACATTAGCCAGTTCGTTGAAGACGCAACATTGTTTACTATGGCATTTTCACTAAGTAAATTAAAAAACATGTTAAATACGAATAAAGACAGTCAGTTGGCTGGGAGTGGCAGTTTAGAACCAGAAATTGGGTTTAAATTGGCTTTGCACCCTGTTAATAAAACTTTATACGTGACCGTTATCGGTGCCCGGCACCTTCCGTCATTGTTTGGATTGAGTCGTGCCCATGGATACCTCGTTAAGGTAACTTCCTTCTGTTGTTATAAAGTTATGGTTATAGCTGTTTTATAAATAATTGTAAAAATATTGTGAAAATTAAAAGTTAAAGGATAGCCTGCAATTTGTATTTACTTCTTTAAATTATACCTACATAGAGTCGATTTAGTTAATAGGCAATACGAGTTGAGGCACTTGAATTCATTTCATATTTTTTTATTGATTAAGGTTAAGTCAATACTATGACACATTTGTTAGCACTTTCCTAACTTGTATCAGCCTGTAAATGTCCTATGTGCGATTAAAATTTAAGTTCCTATCTAGGTATGCACTAGGTACGCACCTACGCAAATCGTCACAGAAATTACCGTAGAGGTAGGAATATGACTTAGTCATTGATAAATCAGTAATTATTCCTGTGTTTTCATTTGCCAGTACTTCAGAATACAGTAATTAGCTTCCCAAACTTGAAGGAATGCTTTAATCACACAAAAATTAATAATGATATTAAATTAATTATGATGCTTAACAACCACTCAATATTGCGTATACATAATTTTTGTTTGTAATATTATTATGTTCACCTGCACAAACATGGATTATGATTTAAAACAACCACTTTCGATATTTATTGAGACTTGTGAACCAAGTATGTATACAATTAAATAAATAAATACTAGAGATGAAACGGATAGTAGTTTGGCCGGATACCGGATACCGGATATTCGGCAAGCTACTAGGCCGGAGCGCCGGATATCCGGCTGCCGGATATTCGGCCCTTAATTGCGTTGACGCAATCAGTTTGATTTAAATATTGGCGCGGTGAACGAGATCGGAAATATTCAGGCGCATTCGGGTCGCACGTAAGCGGAGATCGGGTCGACTCGGGGGCGTTCGAGTGTTGTTGTTTATTTCATTGTTTATCACTTGTCGAAGTGATTTTATGTTTGAATTCTGATAGATTAACAAGAAATGTCAATAATTAATAAAACAAACATTTTTGATGTGCGATTATAAAAACAAACGGTGTCCATAGCCTATTGGAGTATGATTTGCCTTGTGTAAAATAATGAGATTTTTTAAAATTTTACTATCCGGTATCCGGCCGGCGGCCGGATACTGTATTACTATCCGGTATCCGGCCGGATAGTGAAAACAAGGCCGGATAGGCCGGATACCGGATAGTTACCGGATATCCGTTTCATCTCTAATAAATACATCCCAAAATCACATAGGTACAAAGTGTTAGTTGTTTAATATATATATTTTTTAATTTACATTGCTCTTGCTCCAAGATATTCCATTTCTTCCGTGCTTCTGATCATTTCAGTTCATCTTAAAGTTGTCTGGAAGAAATCGCCGACAGCGATAAGACCGCCGATTATTACACATATTTATGCGCTTTACATTTTTGTATGTAATAATTTGTGTGCAATAGAGTATTTATAAATAAATACCTAATTAGTATGATATAACACATATAAATAATTTAGTATGACACTGATAATAAATTAGTAAATTATACTGGTCTTAACTTACAATGATTTATTTACAGTTGTTTACATATTCAGAGGTTATGTACATCAAAATTCTTTAAAGGCGCACTTATGTACATTATGTGGGTAAATTGCTGCATATTCTACGTTTACCCATTTAACATCCATCTAATTGTCTTCCTAATTGAGGCCAACTCGACGGTACAAAGCCGGATTGTTATCGCTTTTAAAGACACATAAAGGTATTTTAAAAAGTACTTGTACCAATTGAAATGGAAAATTTCGGTAAAAAACATAACATTGGTCATTTAAAATTAAATTACACCAAGTATGCGGATCATATGCGGTTTTGTACCAGTAAACAAAATTATGCGATTAAGCATCTACATACTTATTTTATGAAATTATTTTCACTAATCCATTTTTTTGGTCTAGTGATAGTCCTTCTATCGCACTTTACGAATACGTTTTATTTCAAATTGAGCGGGCAATGCGGTCGCTGCAACAACTGCAACTGTAGACCAAAACCACTCCCCTGCACTGACGCAAATAAATCTTCAAACTATGCTGACCACACAAAAAAAACATCCTCTCTGTATAATGAATCTTCGCACTCTTATATTTAATGTTGGTTTAATAATGTCGGGTAAGTCACTGTCGTAACTCTCGCGGCTGATCTCTACAAATTCCTTTACTCATTGTCAGATTTTAAAACTCCTTAGCAAGCGTTTTCACTGGAGAGTTTATCTGTAGTTTTAATGTAAATTTTGCGTTTGTGTCCGAAAAGTGTTATGTCTTGCAAGGTGAAATAAATCATATCATGTATAATAAAACTTTAAATTAAACCACTAGATTAGTTTAATACATTTTGCACTAAGTATTCTCAATGTTTAAGGAATATCTGGTATACGTATATATTATCTTTTTTCTTTTTGTTTTCTATTTGAGATTACTCAGTTCCATAACACACGACTGTAAAATATGAGGTTATGATTCCACCCGTATACAATGTGTGTTCGTATATTTACATGTCCGCGATTTTCTCCAAAACTCCTGATTCGAATTGAAACGGCTTATCTTAATTATTTCATAATACTTACGCGCCTCTAAAGTGTGTTCAAAAAAAACTTTTCCCATAGTCAAAGTTACCGATCTATCATGTAGGATACAATTTTTAATTTTACGACACGGGAAATGAATACTCATTGATAACATCAGTTAATACTTGTACCATCATTATTCGATAATCCAACAAATAATATATTATGTACAGCCATTGAATTCGATCACAGGCGTTTGCAATGTATTTATATTCGGCACGTTCGATTCCAGACATTGTTGATTGATATTACGCTTGATTGAGCTTTGGATCCCATCGTTATTTTATTTTTAGTTTTCAGTAAGCTATAAATTACCGGTGTCAGTATGTAGCTACAGAAAATCTACTGTTATTTCTAACAATTCCTTGATTTAAACTTAGGTATTTGTATACAAAACCGATTACATAAATAAAAGGTACTCATAAAACGTCAACTCGTCTTCTATTAAGCATATCAAATATGAAGCAGAAAGCTTTTGCTTAAAACATACCTTGTAAATATTGCCGAGGTAGGTATATTAATTAACATTATATACCGATTTTTAAAAAATGCTCAATTTATTGATGACGAATACAGCAATTGGTCAAATACCAATTACCATTACCATTACAAATACCAATTTATTCTTGTTGTGGTCTATTATAAAGGTAAACAATTACGCCACAGATTTTGTATTTATATAGAGAGAAGTTATTTTTAAATGTTCAGGGCCGTAAAAATTCCCTAATCTTAATGTCGCCTGAAATTCCTCATACCATGATGTATGTAATAAGATCTTGATGTAGTGCGACTATGTATACGAGAGGCAAAACATGATTTTAATAAAGTTTTGACGGCATTTTTTATGTGATGCGATAATCAAACTTCATCATCAGGAGTGTATGGACGGTTCTTGCTTTTCAGTTGTGAATTTTTATGATCAATATGTGTAAAATTGTTTTACCGAACTTTAATTTTAAAAAATCGAATTCAAGTTCGACTTTACCCTACTAGTTAATGAAAATTCAAATATCCTGCTTTTCTATATTATATCAAGTATTTTTTCAATATTTCATGGTTCCTATTCCTAGCGGCTTAAGCTGTTCCTTAACGGTCAGTCAGTCATTGTTACTTTATTAGGTTGATAAGATAATGTTCTAGTGAATATGTTGAATTTAAAACGCCAATTAGGGATCTCTTGTGTTTCACCTTGAATGTTTTTGTGCAAGTTTGTAGGTGTTGCATCAATGTCCGTATCGACAAATGATTACTCATCATATTATAAAAACACTTCACACACCAACTTCCTTGTAAAGCATTTCCAAGTATGTCACAAAATTATTTCATGTGTGACTTTGTGTCTCAAAAGGCTGGCATCGGTTCTTTAGTTCTTTGTTTCGCCTGGAGCACGTACCTCCTCAAAAAAAAAAAACAAACAAATTAGACATTACTTCTTAAGTCAAAAGTACGTTAGCCCATAATACAATTTGCTGAAGCTAATTATACATTTTTTAAATATACTTATTTTGCTCCAGACTTAGGTTATGTCTCTGTTAGCTGGGTATGTTTATTACATAAAATAAAGGTGTAAACAAACAGAGGCAAACTCTACTGTTAAAATTTTACTTGAAGCAAGAATTACGTTGAATAAGTATCCACGTTCTCGAAGTACAAAAAAGTGAATGTTTACATTGAGAAGTTGCGTTATTTATTAAAACCTTTTCATTTATAATGGTTTCTTAGATTTACGCGAATGTTACAAATTGAAATAAAACTATTTTATACGGATTTTATCGCGACAAAATCCGTATAAAATAGTTTTATTTCAACCTTTTCATTTAGTCATTAAAGTTTTATTTAAGCATAACTATGTAACGAGCGCTGTCCCAGTGGTTTTAATATATTTATCTATACAATTGTCGTGACCACTATCTTTCTTATCATAAACGCAATGCATTTTTAACATCGCATTTCTTATCACTTTCGACAACACTGATAAATACGAGTATCAATGTTTCACTGAAAGAGCAGCAATAATGCTTACCCATGCTTACCTAATTGTGTTTGAAGTATTATTTTTTTATCTCTGGGGAGAGCATGACACAGTATTGACCATTTGTGTTATCTGCCCATAAACAAACTAAAACAAAAATATGTTACATTGGAGACCTTAACAAATATATAGTTTCGTTATGAAGCGGAGATTGCTTGACAAAAAAATACTTGAAAGGTTTTGGGTTAGTTATGATTTTAACGCCATATTCGCAGTATGTCACGCTAAGCAGTAAGGAATGGCGATCAATCATCATGGTCCAAGGATAAATGACAATTATTTTCAGTACTTAATGTAATCAGGCCTCCTTAACATTTCGGAAATGAATAAATATACCCAACAGTCACATACCTAGTCCTGAGCCTACGCTAAAATCGGGTCTTGTGTCGTGGGTATCAGAAACTACGAGAGACTTTTCGGTCACACAAACACCGACTTTAGCATCTGTACATCACACAATTAATATTTTATCGGTAGGGGGTTTGAACCCATGGCCTCACGTTTCACAGCCGACGTCTATCCAACTGCCCCACGGAGGCTGTCAAGGCAGAAGAAACACTCTACTCTCT